>CM052543.1:120364050-120428056 GCA_028533065.1 Trachops cirrhosus
TACCCTCTCAAGGGGAGGGTGCCTCCGAGTGGCCTGGCCACTCTCTCAAAGGAGAGCGCCCCGAGCCGCCGCCTCAATAGGCTTTTATTAGGTAGTATTGGGTAGGTGAACAGATACAGAATGTGGATTCATTGTCTAGCAGAAAAGATCAAACAGGTAGATAATTTACATAGGGTTCAAAAGACTCACGCTGGGTTTTGGGGCTGGTATTACCTGACAAGTACATGATTAGTCTAGTTTCCTGCCAGAGCGTACACATCAAGAGCATCCAAGCAAGCAGGTCTCACAGGATTTTACATATCTTATGCCTCAGGTCCAATTCACCCCAGGTGTCCGCCGACTCTAGTCTGAGCCTCACCGCCCCTGCTATTTCCGCAGGCCTTGAGTTGGGCGGAAGAGACAAAGGCAGCCAGGAGACTTGGATTTCTCACATCCGGAACAAGGACTCAGGCTATTTGCAAAGTTGAGGGGGCAGGGGTGATATCGATCACTCCCTCACTTCCACAGCCCCTTGAGTCTCTTCCCTGATGGCTTATTCCCACGTGATCATGTCTGTCTTAGGTCCATTCTTTCCAGAGAATGGTTGCCCGTCATTGACTATCCGACCAAGCTGAAAGGAATAGCAGAGCAGGCAGTGCCCATGTTCAGGGAAATAAGTTTTGTCTCCTTAGGCCTCTCAGTTCTGGGAGATTTCTCACTCAGCCTTAGCCACGGGGGGTTACAGCTCCTGAAACCAGACAGGGCGGACACCACAGGGGTAAATCCTTCCCATTGACCTGTCAACAGCAACCAAGTCTCAACTACAAGAGAAGGGTGTGTGTGCTCAGTCCACACAAAGGGTGCACCTCAAGCACCAGCTTTGGTGATAGGGGAGGCTGTGCCCCTGGACCCTACAGGACACCTACTACATTAGGCCACACTACAAGACACAGAGTAAAAGCAGCTCTACCTAATACATAGAAACAAACACAGGCAGGCTGCCAAAACAAGGAGACAAAGAAACATGGCCCAAATGAAAGAACAGATCAAAACTCCAGAAAAAGAGCTAAATGAAATAGAGATAAACAATCTATCAGATACAGAGTTCAGAACACTGGTTATAAGGATGCTCAAGGAATTTAGGGAGGACCTCAAAAGCATATAAAAGACCCAGTCAGAAATGAAGTTTACACTAATTGAAACAAAGAGCAATTTACAGGGAAACAACTGTAGAGTGGATGAAGCCAAAACTCAAATCAATGATTTGAAACACAAGGAAGCAAAAAACAACCAATCAGAACAAGAAGAAAAAAATCCCCCCCAAAATGAAGGTAGTATAAGCAGTGTCAACTTCAAGAGGTCCAACATTCGCCTCATGGGTGCCAGAATGAGAAGAGAAAGAGCAAGAAATTAGAAATCTATCTAAAAATGTAGTGAAAGAAAACTTTCCTAATTTGGTGAAGGAAATAGACATGCAAGTCCAGGAAGCACAGAGAGTCCCAAACAAGATGGATGCAAAGAGGCCCGCTCCAAGACACATCATAATCAAAATACCAAAGGTTAAAGATAAAAGAGAGAATCTTTAAAGCAGCAAGAGAAAAGCACTTATTCACCTAAAGGATATTTCCCATAAGACTGTCAGTTGATTTCTCAAAAGAAACTTTGCAGGCTACAAGGGATTGGCAAGAAATATTCAAAGAATAAAAAGTGGAGACCAAGATTGCTGTACCCAGCAAAGCTGTCATTGAGAACGAAGGGCAGATAAAGAGCTTCCCAGACAAGAAAAAACTAAAGGAGTTCATCACCACCAAACCATTATTTTATGAAATGTTAAAGGGACTTATTTAAGAAGATCAAAACAATGAATAAAATGGCAACACATACATATCTACCAACAACTGAATCTAAAAAACAAACTAATTAAACAACAGAGACGGAATCACGGATACAGAGAGCACTTTGATGGTTGCCAGATGGGAGGGCGGTGTAGGAGAATGGGTGAAGAGAGGGGATTAAGAAGTACAAATAGGGCCCTGGCTGTTATGGCTCAGTGGATTGTCAGCCTGCAAACTGGTCACTGGTTCGATTCCGTCAGGGCACATGCCTGGGTTGCAGGCCAGCTCCCCAGTCTGGGACACATGAGAGGCAACCACACACTGATGTTTCTCTCCCTCCCTTTCTCCCTCCTTTCCCCTCTAAAAATAAAATAAAATCTTTTAAAAAGTACAAATAGGTAGTTTAAGAATAGACATGGAGCCCTGGCTGGTGTAGCTTAGTGGATTAAGCGCGGGCCTGTGAACCAAGAGATAACCTGGTTCGATTCCCAGTCAGGGCACATGCCTGGGTTGCAGGCCAGTTCCCAGCAGGGAATGCAGAGGAAGCAACCATACATTGATATTTCTCTCCCTCTCTCCTTCCCTTCCCCTCTGAAGATAAATAAATAAAATCTTAAAAAAAAAAGAATAGACATGGAGATGTACAGTACAATATAGGAAACAGAGTAGCTGAAGATCTTATAAGCATGACCCATAGACATGAAAAATGGTGGGGGGATTGCCTGAGGGAAAGGAGGGTTCTGGGTGGAGGGAGACAAAGGGGAAAAAGTTGGGACAACTGTAATAGCATAATCAATATAAACTTTTAAAAATTCATTGATTTTAGGGAGACCAAGACAGAGAAACATCCATTTTTGTTTCGTTTATTTATGAATTCCTTGGTTGGTTCGCACATGCACCCTGACCTGGGATCAAGCCCACAACCTTGGCATATCAAAACAGTACTCTAACTGAGCTACGTGGCCAGGATAGGGTTCTTAATTCATGTTGTTCTTTTCATATTTTTAAAAATTCTCCCACCAAAAGGAAAATATTAACTTTATATAAAATAGAGGGTGAGACAAAAGTAGTTTTTCACATGGAAATAATCCAAATGTAAAAATGAAGTGTTTTGTGTCCTCACAACTGTAAACCTACTTTTGCCCCACTGTGTATTTGTATGATTATTCATTATATTAGGATGTTGAAAAACTGGTGCTTCTAGCTTGACCAACCATAGAATTCGTGGTTCACAAAATCCTCTATTAATTCTGCCTCAAGCTGTTTGCCAACATGCCAATTTGTCTAAAACAGAATCTTCAGATTCATTCTGAATAAAACTGATTTTCTGTGTAGAATTACATATCACAGGTTATTTAACTTATATTAATATGCCTGATTAGAAGTACTCATGAAAAACTCCAATTTGTAGTTAGCATTCAGAGTATTTCTTAATCTATTATGTGTATATTATGAAATTTGATTCAATACAATTCAAAGTTAGGAAATTCAGTTTTAAAATGTTTTATTTCATAGTTCATACAAAAAGGTTTTTATGTACAACACTCAAATGTACGTAGGAAGGCAGCTTTCAGTCACAAATGGAAGCATATTTAATGCACTCTTCAATGTCATGTATAAATAATTTAAACTATGCAACCTAAGTTCTGGGACCATCAGATTCTGGGATATCGGATCTGCATATATGACACTCATCAAACTTTAAGATTGGTAAAGTCAATTTCAAGCTGCTTATATTCTGAGTACAGGTTTCACTATTACAAATATGTTAACCAACAAAGTAGTCTTCAAAGATGTCTCTGTGCCATGCGCATATATTTGTGATCAAATCCGCCTATTACTTTCCCTTCTTCCTGCAACCACTCAAACGGCGCAGTTATCCGTTGAGTTCCCTGTGCATCTCACCCATCTCCTTTATCTGAAATAGAGGGGAAAAGAGGAAAACATATGAAAACAATCTTCCAACCTTTTGTTCTGAAAAGTTAAAAAGAAAGTAAAGAGGAAAGTGAGGTAATTCTCTTCCACATTTATGAGACTTATTTAAGTTTAAAAACAGAAGCTCTCTTACAGGAAGCACACATTAGGTGCACGACTCAGCTGCTGTTTAGAGAGCTGAGGTAGCCCAGGTGAGAGGGGAAAGGAGTAGGTAAGCTAGAGCTTTAAGAATGAACACAGTTAGCCCTGGCTGGTGTAGCTTAGTGGATTAAGCGCGGGCCTGTAAACCAAGAGATAACCTGGTTCGATTCCCAGTCAGGGCACATGCCTGGGTTGCAGGCCAGTTCCCAGCAGGGAATGCACAGGAAGTAACCATACATTGATATTTCTCTCCCTCTCTCCTTCCCTTCCCCTCTGAAGATAAATAAAAAAAAAAAAATGAACACAATTTTTATTAAGTGTATTTTAAGTAATCCATTTACCTCAGCCTTCTCATACTTTGCCATTCTTTTCTTTCTGGAAATAACCTGAATGAGAAAAAAAAAAAAAGAAAGATTACTCTCTTAAAACTGCTACTAAACAAAGAGTTGGTCTAAATGAGAGATTTTTAACTGGTGTGCTGTGAGAATTTTTAAGACATGCAAGACCTGACTATTTAGCCAGGGGCCCTGACCTCTTTTCCCTTAGACTGTTAAGTAAAAAAATGACAATGGCCTACACAACAATATCTATCCAGTGTGAATAAATAAAAACTATACCTATTTTTTGTCCGATTGGCAAAAAATGTATTTTTTGGTGTGCTGCAGAATTTTAGTAATTAATTTATGTGTGCCATCAGATGAAAATGGTTGAAAATCACTGGTTTAAACTGACACATATGAGCCCTGGCCAGGTAGCTCAGTTGGTTGGAGCATCATCCTCATATGCCAAAGTTGTAGGTTCAATTCCTGGTCAGGGCACATACACAACCGATGAAGGCATAAATAAATGGAACAACAAATCAATGTTTCTCTCTCTCCCTCAAATCATTAAGTAAAAAAAAGTATTTTAAAAAAAGCTGACATATGCTTTTAATGCACATAACTCCTATATGAACCAATTTAATTTTAAAATCCAACCAAAGACATTATATCTTCTTTTTGAAACTTTTATTTATTTTTAGGGGGGAAGGGAGGGAGAAGAAGAGGGAGAGAAACATCAGTGTATGGTTGCCTCTTGCATGCCCCCTACTGGGGACCTGGCCCACAACCCAGGCATGTGCTCTGACTGGGAATCAAACCTGCAACCCCTTGGTTTGCAGGCCAGCACTCAATCCACTAAGCCACACCAGCCAGGACTAAAGACATTACCTTAAATTAAAACTCACGACTAAAAAAAATGTCAACCACAGACCTGACTGGTATGGCTCATTTGGTTGCTGGTTGGATTCACAGTCAAGGCAGATGCCTGCGTTTCGGGCCAAGTCCCTGGTTGCGGGCATGCTACGGGCAACCAATTGACGTTTCTTCCACACACCAATGTTTCTCTCCCTATCTTTCTCCCTCCCTTCCCCTCTGAAAGTAAATAAACAAAATCTTTAAAAAAAGAAGTCTACCACAACCAGTGAAACGAACCAAAAAAAGCAATGAAATTAATCATCCTATGTGGAACAAAGAGCCTAGTGTGCATTCTTCCACATATTGTTCCATCCAAATACAAACATGGGACCATGCAATAATCATGCAATATTTTTGCACAGCCTGTATCATCACAGGAGCCCTACCAGACCAAAAGCTATAGACTGAACTCATTCAGTAGCCACTTTACTCCATAGCATGGATATACTACACTCAGGTTGTCTGCAGACTCATTGTTACCAGCAACACTGCAGCATGTAACCTGACCAAGCTTCCTTATGTACTCATGCTTTTATTCATACAGGACAGATCCAAAGATTTCTATGACTCATCTTTCATGTCTTATTCTTGCCATCTAGAATTCTTCTTCCGTGGGTTGTCTATCCATACCTGTTGCCATTCTTTCTTTAGTTTCCTCATCAATTTGTGAGAACTCCATATACATTATGCCTAATACCTACTTTTTAAAACTGATTGATTTTTTAGAGAGGAAGGAGGAGGAGAGAAGAGAAACATGGGTTTGTCATTCCACTTATTCATGCATCCATTGGTTGATTCTTTTTTGTAAACTTTATTTAATTGTTGTTCAAGTACAGCTGTCTCCATTTTCCCGCCACCACTTCCCTCCACCCCACCCCCCTTTGGTTTTGTCCATGGATCCTTTATACATGTTCCCTGACAAGCCTCTCCCTTCTTTCCCCCATTATCCTTGGTTGATTCTTGTATGTGCCTAGACCAGGGATTGAACCCACAACCTTGGCATACTGGGACAACACTCTAACCACCTGAGCTACCCAACCAGGAGTTAATACTCTTTTTTGTTTTATGAATGATAAATATTTTTCCCCAGCCTGTCATTGATATTTTTTATTTTACAGTATCTTTGCCATATAAAATGTTAATTTCAATATAGTCAAGTATATAATATATCTTTTCTTTCACAGATTCCAGATTTCCAGCTGTACTTGGTTTCCTTTACCACAAGGTTATATAAACATTTCCTAAATTAATTTTGAGATGTTTTATTTTTAAACATTTCCAACACTAATCCACCTGGAATTTGTATACTTCGGCATGGGTGTACGCCTGACTCCTCTCACGTGTACTTTGCCATTCAGACACTCGGACAATATGGTCAGCCCGGGTGAGGAGAAACTGGAATTCAACCTTTGTTTTCTTCCAGGAGGACAGCCAAGTGTGATAACTCCACCAAACTGACTATGTAAATTCCCATATACCCTCACATCTACTTCTGAATTCTCTGTTGGTAAGATTTCCTGATGCTGAAGTACCCTTACATTTCCATAAACCCTGCTTGTTCATGCAATACATTCTTCTCCTGAAGCACTGCTCAACTCAATTTGCTTATCTTTTATTTAGAACTGCTGGTGCCCTGGCCAGGTAGCTTAGTTGGCGAGAGCGTCATCCTGATAGGCCAAGGTTGCAGGTGTGACCCCGTCAGAGAATATACAAGAAACAACCAATGAACGCATAAGTTAGTAGAACAACAAATCGATGTTTCTCTCACTCTCTCTCAAATCAATAAATCTAAAAACAAAATAGAATTGTTGCTTTGTATTAATCATTTTTAACTCCTTTCCATGTTAACCTTAATTTGTGTTCTGTTATTTCATTCCACCGAATGGCCTGGGAACTCAGGTATTTTTGCACAAATCCTGGCAGGAGTGTTGAACTGTTTGCAGGGAGAACTGAAGGCTATTTGCTGCTTGATGGCAACATCATTGACCTGTGAGGTGCCCAGCTACAAGCTTTTCTCAGATTAGTATCCTTCCTTGCTTCGTAAGGTGACTTTTTAAATAAAAAGGGACCAGAAATGCAACAGATTCATTCACTATAGAGAATTATTAAGAAAAAAATGAAGATTTTTTGTTTCATTTATATCATTCTGGAACATGGATGTAGCCTTTTGATATTGCTGTGAAAGAATGCACCCTTAAATGAAGTGTTACTTGTTCTGTACTCACCAGAACAACGATTCCAGCAATAAGTGCTATTGTCACAACCACAATGACAGCAATAATACCAGCTTTTAGACCCTGCATTGAAAATTCAGGTGGTTTTTCGTCAACATAGTAAATTGTAGTTCGACCAGGATCCAGATCCAATAGTTCCCCATCTACTCTCAGGTCCATTTTCTTGGAATGGAACAAGGATTCATCTTTAACCTAGATTGAGAAGGAGAAAATCAATTTAAAACACAGTGGTACCCCAGTACTCATTGTTAATTCATTCCAACAAGTGACGAGCAAGCGACGAATGATGAAGCATTTTCTCTTGCGGGGTGGCATCATGACTCATACAAGATCTAGCAGGCGTGACAAGTGGCAAGCAAGTGCCGAGTGCTGAAACATTTTTCTCATCAAAATGCAACACATATCAGTTTGAGTTCTGAAGTTGAAGAGTACCAAGGTATGACTATATTTATGAAAACCTGGCCTCATGAAATTACATGCCAATTATAAACCAAAGGAACCGTTGCCAAGAACCTTTATGATTTCAGTGTTAACAATCTTATATTGAAACTTAGAAAAAAAACTTCATCATGGGAAATTTTCAAACATATACGAAAGTAGAAAATACTATAATGAAGTCCCATGTACCTATTACCAGATTCAACAATATAAACACATAGCCAATCTTAGTTCACCTGTTCTTCCTTCATCCTCCCCACCCTTCACCAGGCCAGACTTTTTTTAAAAAAAAGATTTTATTAATTTTTAGAGAGGGGAAAGGTGGGAGAAAGAGAGGGAGAGAAACATCAATGTGTGGTCACCTCTCAAGCGCCCCCTACTAGGGACCTGGCCCACAACCCAGGCACGTGGCCCTGACTGGGAATCAAACCAACGACCCTTTGGTTCACAGGCCAGCACTCAATCCACTGAGGCACACCTGCCAGGACATAGGCCAGATTATTTTGAAACAAATCCTAATTTCATCAGAAAATAGCTAGCTATAACATATTAAAACTTAAACAATTTTATCACACAGCATTTCTCATATAACTTATTCACGAAAATAATAGGGAAAGGTTATACACACAAACTAAGCAACTATTGAGGAGGTAATAGATAAGAATTATGTGAAGATATTCTAGGCAGAACAATTTGATGAAAAGGCATAAATATATGAACAAGTAAGAAAGGTGCACGAGAGTGACAGGGAAGACAGCATTAACTGCAGCACAAGACCCAGTTAGACTGGAGAACAGTTAGAGACATGGGTGATTTGTAAGTGGAAAAATAGATTATGGAAGACCTTGAATCCACAGAGGTCTGACAAAGCACATTACATTTTTTTTATCAGTATAGAAGTCTTTTATTTTTTTCACACTTATCATGCCACGAACTCCTAGGGAATGGGTTCCAACTGCTCAGGCTCCTCCCCATTGGTTCTCATGCGGTGCGCTTCTCTGGGCGGAGCAGGCTGCCGCTTCAGCCGAACCCAGGCACCGTTCTCTCTGGCTGCCTTCTTTTTCTGACCATTCCCCTTCACACGTTTCAGGAAGCTATCTCGACTCTCAGAGTCGAGCTTAATGTGCTCAATCCATACAGGAATTCTCTTGGCAAGAATCTTGCCCTTAACCTGTTTGTTTACAGCAATGCCCACCGCATGCCGGGTGACCCTGTAGACTCGCCAGTTTTGCCAGGGGAGCATCTGTGGGCATCCTTTCTGAACAGCGCCCATTCCGTTGATGCCCACAATACCACCTTTCTTGTAGATTCGCACGCAAATAGCCAAAGGAACAACTCCATGTTTTCTAAAAGGCCTAGAGAACATGTAACGGGTACCTCTCCTCTTTCCCTTTGTGCTCCTCATTTTGGCGAATTACTGGAAGATGGCGGTTCCAGCCGAAAAAGAACACTATATTTCTAAACATAGAGTAAAATGAGGAAGAGTTTACTCACATCCTTTTCAAAGTAATAAGCCACATCAGCTATGTCCACATCGTTCTGAGTTTTCTGAGAAGAATTTTGCACCAGATCAATAGTGATAACATCATTTTTATACTGGGGGGAAATTGAAAAGTACAAATTAATATTAACATAACTAAACTCATAAAAATAATATTCAATAATCTGAACATTCACTATTTGATTTTCTATGACCTACATGTGTCAATGTTCCTTTCCACTAGTAGATAACTGAGTTTATCAGTAATAATTTTAAAATCTTTGGACAAAACTCTTTGGGAGGTCTTTAAATCTATCCAAGGGAATTAAGACAGCAATTCAAACAACGATAATTACAATGCATGTTTTCTTTTCAAAAGAGAATTTTCTTCTCCTGAAAAGATTTTAGAATCAGGTATTAAAGCACTGTATTTGGTTAGAATCACTTTTAAAACAGAAATGCAATCCAAAAAGCAGTATGCATTTACCACAATCTGCTTTCAGAAGCAAAAAAGTATTCCTTCCAAAAAGTCTTTTTAAAAATACCTACTTTAATCTAGAGGAGTTTAAGAATAAATTCATACAGCTCTGAAAGAGTTCCGTTGCACTATTCAAGCATTTTGCAATCAGAGTTGAAAGAGTTAAGGAAGGACTAACTGTTAAAAGGACTGGCTCCTGAAACCGGAGGAGATGGGAGCTAGGCACACGGAAGTGAGTGAGTGTCAACGGCAGCCACAGAGAGCAGTTTCCCAGGGTCAGAAGACTGGCATGTGTTTGGAATACTAAGATATACTACATTTTCTTTAGGGGTAAACAGATTTTCAAGGGCTCTGGAATAAAAACAAAACGGGGAATTTGCTTTATGGTGTGCCATGGGCTGAAACTACTACTCAAATGCAATTTAATCACCATCAAAAATCAGACCCAAACCATACCACTTCACCAACTTTCTGCCAGACCTCATCTGCTTAAATAAACAAACAAAAATCTTACCAGAATATTTGCAATATATTTTGGATCCAGTTGATAACGAGTTGTGATTACCTCCTTGAATGCACTATAAATAATTAAAGATTGTGTTTTTTAAAGAATGGTTGTATTACACAACATTAAGAAGCACATTAACTAAACACATAGCTCTAAGCCTGGAACTGTCATTAATCAAACTTGTTGAAAATTTTGTATCATTTTGCAAATATAATATTAGATTCAAGCAAGACATCCACTGATGCTAAACTGGTGAGTTCCACTTCGTTTAGAAGCAGGGTATCCAGTGTCTGCCCACAGATTATACTTATTAATTAAAAAGAGGAAAATGGTAACTCAACAGTGGAGAAACCTGGCAACATCACCTTAACCACAGGTAGCATCATCAGTACAGGGACAAGACGACATCATGTCCTTCCTGATGTGAAATGCTTTGGAGTACGTACTATCACTTAAGTGGTTTTTTTTCTGTCAAAAATGTACGGCTCGACATTCACTGTATTAAGACCATGCTTATGTCCAGAGACCTAGTTCTTTCCCCAGCACTGGTTTTATAAATGCTGGTACTAAACCAAGGGGGAAAAAAAAAGCATAACCTGTACTTTATTATAAGAAAACAACAAACCAAATGTGAAAGACATTCTATAAGACAATTTGCCCATACTATTCAAAAATATCAAGGTCATGAAAGACAAAAAAAGGCCAGAACAGTGTCCCATATTAGAGAGAGTAAACAGTCCTGACAACTAAATGCAACATGTGATCTTAGATGGGGTCAGAGGGTAAAAAATGTTATGAAGGACAACAATGGGAAAACTAGCACAATATGGATAAGTTTCATGAATTTGGTAACTGTACCATGGTTACGTAAAAGAACACATTTTGTTTCCAAGAAAAGATATACTAGAGTATTCAGCAGTAAAGGGGCACGGTGTCTACAATTTGCTCTCACTTGGTTCTAGGAAAAAATATACGTGCTAGATTGAAGATATACGAAACACACACACATACACACGTAAAGAAAAATATGGCAAACATTCACTGGTGAATCTAAGCGAAGGGCACTGCAGAAATCTATACTATTCTTACAACTCAATTTCAAAATAAGGTTACAAGTATTATGTATAATATCTTTTTAGGAAATACGAAAAAACACCGAGACTTGTTTTAGTTTTTCTAATGTAGGATGTAAGATCTGAGCACCAGCTGTGCAAATACAATGCATTTCATAGCACTTACGTCTGCAAACTCTGAATATCGTAAGGCTTTTCTCTTGTTTTGTGTTTTAGTTCAATGATGATCCAGCTGTAAATTAAAAACACAGTATTAACTATAGCACTCAGACTTTTATATTGTTTTCTTAATAAGCTAGTAGAGGTAACAGAAAAAGGATTTATACAACTGGTATGCCTTTAATTTCTTCCTTGGCCCTCACATATCTTTCATAAAGAATTCATACAGCGGCTCTCTCTGTGGAGCACGCCCAAGCCTTTTCCCACAACCACACCTTTCCCCACACCCCTTCCCCAGGCCTCTCTTTCTCCTAAGCTCCAAGGGCCCCTCCTTTGCCTCTGTAACTTGTTTTCTGAGCCCATCACTTCTACCTCTGTGGCTTTCTAAATAAACTCTTCCTTGTATTTGGGGTGGGTGGGGGGGGAAGAACTTATCCAGGAAGGGACACCTTTCTAATGCTGACCCTCTGGCTACAAATGCAAGGTCACGTTGGGCAATCTTCAGGTGAAGACACAGAAAGGTGCAGAGAGCAACAGTCAGGTAACCTGGAGGCCCCGTAAGACAGAAGCATAGAGAATGCCTGTCTTGGTTGATACCTTTTCAGTTTCTAGTTCTTGCCAATAAATTCTTTTTTGCTTATGCTAGCTTGCTATGGTACCATATAGCATGCTACCATAAGGAAAAAATATACAAAAAATAAAAGTATATTGCTAGTAAATTCATAAAATATCTCTGGAAGGTTATAGAATAACTGGTGACATCAGTTCTGCGGAGGTTAACTGGGTAACTGAGGCAGGATGGAGACTTTTCACTGTACACTCTTCTAGCTTTTGACTCTAAACCATCGAATTGTATGACATATTAAAAAAATAAGTTTAGCCCTGGCTGGTGTAGCTCAGTGGATTGAGCACGGGCTGTGAACCAGGGGGTCGCTGGTTTGATTCCCAGTCAGGGCACGTGCCTGGGTTGCAGGCCAGGTCCCCGGTGGGGGCCATGTGAGAAGCAACCACACATTGATGTTTCTCTCTTCTCTTTCTCCCTCCCTTCCCTTCTCTCTAAAAATAAATAAATAAAAATTAAAAAAAAATAATAAGTTTAATTGATTAAACAAATCTGAAAAAAATGAAAACAAGTAATGCAGGCAGCCCAACTCACTAGGTCCTCACTCGCTCGGAGCAGGTCTTTTCTGTGTCCTTGTCTGTTCTGCGGACCCCGGCAGTGTTCACACACCAGCACGTGGTGGTGCCGTTGCACTGCTTGGCCTTAAAGTGCCCGTTCTCATCACAGTCAGGATCGTAGAGCCCGTCGTTATTCTGAATAGCGTCTTCAGGTTTCGGCCTTCTCCCAGACTTTGAATGAGACATTTCTGCCTTCATCACCAGACATTTGGCAGCCACTACCAAAAAAAAAAAAAAAAAACTTATCGTCTTACTGAAAAATAACTGCAATTTTAGGCTTAAGGAAATGAAATTTTAATTTAAATCCAAACTCCCAGGGCCAAAGATTACTGTAGACTTACAGGTGCCACACTCACTTTCCAAAGATAAGAAGCTTTCACGGGTATGAGATAATTGACAAAATAACATGATTCCTATTTGAGCCAATAAAAGGCTTCCCAATGCAAAATATACCCATTAAAGAAATATAAGTCAAAATAAAGTTTAAAGGCAATGAAGATATTCTACTCACGTGTTGTGCAAATGACGGAATTTTGTGTACCAATTGAAGTACACTGGCATTGACCCTGTGGGTTCAGGGAGCAGTTTGTGGTCAGTTTGTAGTTTTCACAGACACATTCTAAGGGGGGAAAAAAGCCACTTTAAAATGTGAATCAACTCTCAACTCTGGTGTCCTAGCTAAATTATATTCTGACAACAGTGCCTAAGTTACAGGGACGCAAAGCCTTAAAAGGTGATTCTCACTGTTTTATTTTTCAGCTGTAGTTAGACTGGCTGACGTAATTTGTATGTATTATATAGACCTTCAGTCTACTTTGCACGCATTCCCATTTTGATTTTTTTTTTAACCAAGAATACAGCCCTCTGACATCACATTCAGTTTGGCCTTTATGATGTTCCCAGTGTTGGCTCCTTCCCTCTTTCCCATCCTGCTAAGATAAACCTTTGCCTGTCAGTTACCGACTCTTCTTCAAAAATCAACAATTCCATACCCTTCCTTCCTCTTTGCTTTGGGGCTTAATGGGAACATATTCAGCCCTTGGACTACAATTACATCTTACAAAAATTACACTTTCAATTGAATGTGGCAGCACCTCAGTATGTGGGTTTCCTAACGAAATTAAATTCTGGTACCCAGCTTTGCTGCGTGTCCTGATGTCAGTTTAATAGTTACATCCTTGACTATCTCAAAAGTAAATTTTAACTTTAAATTGGCAAGCCCACCTAATTTCTTGTCTAAGAGAACACAATCATTAAAAACAAAAAACAGTAGGACAAACCAAAGAATTTTATTTTTATTTTTTTAAAGATTTTATTTATTTATTTTAGAGAGGGGAGGAGGAGGAGAGAAACATCAATGTGTGGTTGCCTCTCGCAAACCCCCTACTGGGGACTGTGGTCACAACCCAGGCGTGTGCCCTAGACTGGGAATCGAATTCGCAGGCTGGCACTCAATCCACTGAGACACACCAGCTAGGGCAAACCAAAAAATTCTAATATTGATCCTTCATGTCTCTAGTTGGCTTTCATTTTTTCCCGTTTACGTTTTAATCAATACCAACCACCTGCCTGATCTGACCAGCACTAAACTTAATATTAGGATCACAAATAAAGTACAGTGGCCCTCCTCAAGGAGCTAAAATCTGACGCAGCACTGTACCTGTTCAAAGCACATTTTTCACGCCCAAGCAATGTCAAATTTAAAACAGACCAATAGTTAGACTTTCTGAACATAGGTCTATAGCAGCTATCATCGCTTTAAAGCAATGAAAGGTTTAAGTACATAACCCCAGAAGTATTCTCGAAAACCATGAGTTGATTAAACTGCATAATTTTTAAAGTGTAATTAACTAGGCTGTGCCCTGCTGGGGAAGGTATAAAAACTTTTCCAGAAACCTTTGGCCAATTGCCAGGTCACTTCTGCCCACCATCTTACAAAGGATGGCAGCCAAGATGTTTATCCCAGAGTAAGAATCAGCCCTGGCTGGTGTGGCTCAGCGGATTGAGTGCACCACACATTAAGGTTTCTCTCCCTCTTTTTCTCCCTCCCTCCCTCTCTTTTTTTTTTAAAAAAAAAGAAACACTGGAATCAAACTACATGTCGGACATTTGGACAGTGGTGTGACCTTCCACGATATAGATTACGTCACCATTTAAATCGTGTTCTGCAAGACCAAAAAAAAAAAAAAAAAGGAAAACTCTGGATGTAATGTGGGAACAAAAGAAAAATCAAGATTAAAAACTGTGTGTTTAGATTTAAGGCAACGTTTAGAGCAATGTTTAAAAAATACACCCTATTATTAATTATAAGATTCTTTTGAAGTGGCAGGATTATGAATTTTTTATCCTTTAGGGTTATTGATATAGTTCTGGTTTCCCTATAATAAACCTGGCATTACTTATACACTCCTTAGAAAAAGGAAACCACCTACACGCCTGGTGGTCAAGGTCCAGGCGGACTTTCTCCCGCGCGCAGGTGAAGAGCGGCCCCGACGGCCTCCCGGCAACCACCTGTTTCCTCCCCATACAGACATCCGGGGCCCGCCGCAGGTGCTCCGGGAGGGGCGGACCGGCAGGTAGTTTTCTCCGGCTCCCTTCCCGGCCCGATCTGGTTTCGGCCACTCCAGAACCCCAGTGCTCCCGCACCTTCGTCGCACACACAGTGCTAAGAATCTCCGGACGCAGCCGCTCCGCTCCCCGCCTGCCCCTCAGTCCTCGCCCCGGGCCACTTCCCTACAGAGGAGTGCAAAGCGGCCGAGGGAGGCTGCTCCCTCCGGCCCGTGCAAGTGGGCGCCTTCCCACCGCCTGCCCCGAGTGGTAGGCTCTCCAGACGGGAAAGCGCTGCAATCCTCTCCTTCCCCACGATCTCCGTCTCAGGTGCCGCGGGCCAACAAACCCCCACCCCAGGCCCAGGCCATCCTATAATTCCGCTCCTTACCGTTCTGAGCCGCGGCCACCGCCGTCGCCGCAGCCAGCAGGAGCCCGAACGCGAGGACCTGGGGGAGCGCCATGCTGCGCGCAAGCCGAGCAGGAGGGCGCGAGGCGGCCGGGGCTCTCGGAAGGGCGCCGGAAGGAGCGAGCGAACGGGAGCCCACCGCCGGGCTGGGGCGTGGGACGCGCAAGCGTGCAGAAGACCGCTGCAAGATGCTCCCCGGGGCTGGTAGTAAGACGCGAGCTCCCCGAAGGACAGCGAACTATGAGCGCAGGGCGGAGCGGAGCGGACCTGCAGGACCTGGCTGCCCCGCCTCCCGGCGCCAGTCGGGGTCTGCTTACCTCTGTCCGACCGTTCTCCGCGATGACTCACCTTTCGAGGGTGGAGGCGGGAAAGGGAGCAGGTTCCCCTCCCCCACCCACTGCGCGGTGGTTGGGGCACCACCCCTCTCAAGGTGTGCACCCTGCCCCACGGAGCCACCAGAGGCTTCCTCCCGCGGAGGCTGGTGGGAATAGAGAAGGTTAAAGGCTGCGGCTGTGACAGCCAGTAGGGGACCTTTGCTGGTCACAGAGAAGGTTTGAAAATACTGGGACTTCTTTTATCCGAGAGAGCACGACTCTGAAACCTTGAAGAAATGGGACCTGGAGAAGAGAATGAGGCGGCTAGGAAGAAGAATGTGGAAGCCAAAAGAGAAGCGGAGAACTGTCGAACCATAATATAAAAAAGACCTTTGAGCTTTACCTAGCAGTTTAATTGTACTCCTTTGAAACTAGTAAAAAAATAAATAAATTATATATATATATATATATGTATGTATGTATCTCCTTGGCTCCTGGGAGATGACAAATTTCTATGTTCTCAATCATTTTCTCCCCCTTTTTAGCCCTTGGAGATGTAAGAAAAGTTGTTCCCAAGAGCCAAGTGCTAGAAACAGATTACTCCTGTTTTGATTAATGTTAGAGAACAATATTTATGAGTTTTTAAAAAAAATACAGGGAAGGAGAAACGACAGTCAATAAATTTGTGCAAACGAATTTAAGTTACAACATGCTATTATTAATCTGAAAATAATTGTAATGAAGCCTTCAATAACAACATATATATCTTTAAATTTTGGTTAGGTGTAATATAATCTTTTTATTTATTTGAATCTTTTAAAAAATATTTATTTATTTTTAGAGGAAAGGAGGGAGAAAGAAAGGGAAACATCCATCAGTTGCCTCTTGCACACCCCCAACTGGGGACCTGGTCCATAACCCAGGCATGTGCCCTGACTGGGAATCAAACTGTTAACCTTTTGGTCCACAGGCCAGGCTCAGTCCATTGAGCCACACCAGCCAGGGCTATTTTTGAAATCTTTATAAGAGTTTATTTGAGCCCAAACTGACAACATTTGCCAGGAAGCAAGATGTGAAATGCTCCCTAAGCTGTTTTTAAAAGGCTTTTTTTCCTGAGTGAGAATTCAAAAGAGGAAGGGTGAAAAAGCAATTTTAACTTTCAACTAAATTCATATATAGTCAGTAAAAAATTATGCTTTTGTTGAGCAGAATTTCATTTAAGTGTGTTGTACTCTCCTGTTGAAAGTTGGTTAATGTAAATAGTCACATTATTACAGTAAGTAGCTGTATAATTTCAATTTCAATAGGACTTTAAATAAGCTATCCACTTGTTATTGAAGTCTTAAGGAAATCCTATCACTGTTTTACATCTGTAAATCTCAGTTGCTAGACCTAGTTTTGGAACTTTGTGATCTGTTCCTCGACTTGAAGTGAAAAGAAGAGTAATGCCAAATCAGGAACAAGTTAACCAGATTTTTGTTGTCTTCTGCATTTTGGATACTTTCAGGAAGTTATACACAGCCAGCTTCCAAACTACACATCCTCTTTAAAAAAAATCTTTATTGTATTTTTTCCATTATCATTTAGTACCCTTATACTCACATCCCCCCAGCAATCACCACACTGTTGTCCCTGTCCATGAGTCCCTTTGCCTTTTTGCTCAATCCCTCCACCTCAACTAGCTGTCATCCTGCTCTCCATCTATGAGGCTGTCACCATTTTCTTTGTTAGTTCAGCTTGTTCATTAGATTCCACATATGAATGAAATCATACAGTATTTGTCCTTCTCTGACTGGCTTATTTCACTTAGCATAATGTCCTCCAGGTCCATCCATACTGTAGCAAAGTTTTCTTCTTTTTTATGGCTGAGTTGTATTCCATTGTATAAATGTCCCATAGCAGTTTTACCTACTCATCTGCTGATGCACACTTAAGCTCCTTCCATCACTTGGCGATTGTAAATAATGCTGCAGTGAACACAGGGGCGCTTATGTTCTTTCGAATATGTAGTTTCCTTCAGATATATTCCCAGAAGTGGGATTGCTCCGTCAAAAGGCAGATCTATTTTTAATTTTTTGAGGTAACTCCATACTGCTTTTCAGTGTTTGCAACAATCTATACTTCCAACAACAGTGCAAAAGCTTCCCTTTTCTCCGCATCCTTGTCAGCACCTGTTTGTTGATTTATTGATGATAGCCATGCTGACAGGTGTGAGGTCGTATCTCATTGTGGTTTTAATTTGCATTTCTCTGATGATTGGTGACATAGAGCATTTTTCATATGTCTATTGGCCGTCTGTATGTCGTCCTTGGAGAAGTGTCTATTCAGGCAAGTCCTTTGCCCATTTTTTAATTGGGTTGTTTGTTTTTTTGGTGTTGAGTTTTGTAAGTACTTTATACATTTTAGATATTAGTGCCTTATCAGACGTATCAGTGAATATTCATCTCCCATTCTGTGGGTTGTCTTTTTATTTTGTTGATGATTTCCTTTGCTGTGCAAAAACTTTTTAGTTTGATGTAGTCCCATTTCATTATTTTTTCTTTCCTTTCCCTTGCCTAAGGAGATACATCCAATATACACATACTTTTAACAAGAATAATCTAACTGCTTATTTTAGCTCTACCTGCAAAATGTTCCATCGCCAGGTCTTAATCTGTTACTTAATCAAGAAGCACCTCATCTTATAAAGTCGGCAGCTTTTTATTAAATTGTTCATTGCAGTAAAATGAATTGAGTAGACATGATTATTAAATAAATTACAAAATACCACACTAAGCTCTGACTCATAATATCTGAATATACATCCAAGATATTTATTTTTATAGCTCTTTAACACCTCAATTTCTCATTCACTGCTCAAAATTACTCTTATTTTATGCTATGCTTGTGTATCTTGTGTAGTTCCAGTGCTATATTTAATGCTATTTTTTGAAGATTTTACTTATTGATTTTTAGAGAGAGGGTAAGGAAGAGAGAAAGAGGGAGAGAGAAACATTGATTGGTTGTCTCTCGTATGGCTCCCACCCCCATTCCACACTGGAGACTGAACCTGCAACCCGGGCATGTGCCCTGACCCGGGATCAACCCGCGAACCTTCGCTTTGCAGAACAACACCCAACCAACTGAGCCACACATACCCAAGTATATTCCTAAAATTACTATTAAATTTTACAGATGTTGGTTTTTAATTTTGACAATAGTTGGTTTGATGGATAATATTTAACTAAGAAAGAAATATGGCAAGATTAAAAACTGTATCTAAACATTTTTTGAATTTTTAAATTTTCTAATTACAGTTGTCATGCAGTATATTAGTTTTAGTTGTACACCCAGTGGTTAGACATTTATATAATATATTTTATTTTATTTTTAGAGAGAGAGGGAAGGGAGGTGAAAGAGAGGGAGAGAAACATTGATGTGAAAGAGAAACATCAATTGGTTGCCTCTCACATACCCACAACTGGAGACCCAGGCATGTGCCCTAACTGGGAATAGAACCAGCAACCTTTCCATCTGCAGATTAGTGCTCAATCCCCTGAGCAACGCCAGCCAGCGCAGCCATCTATAATTTATGAATAAATCTATTATCCATCTCATACCATACATAGTTGTTACAATGTTGTTGACTATATTTCCTATACTTTACATCCCCATGACTACCAATATAACTACTAATTGGTACTTAATCCTTTCACCTTTTCACCCATCTCCCACCTTACCCCCAATCTGGCAACTATCAAATGTTCTCTGTATCTGAGTCTGTTTCTGTTCTGCTTGTTTATTTCTTGTTTAGATTCCACATGTAAGTGAACTCATATGGCATTTGTCTTTCTTTGGCTGGCATATTCCATTTAGCACAGCAGTTTTCAGCTGGTGTGCCGTGGCACACCTTGTGCTCCAAGAATTTTTAAAACATGCAATACCTGACTGTTTACTCAGGGGCACTGACCTCATTTCCCTTAGATTGTCAAATAAAAAAAATGACAACAGCCACATAACAGTAGCTGTCTGGTGTGAATGCCCTGCATTGAACCATAAATATATAGGTTATATGATAGAGTTGCATCTGGTTGGTTAATTCTTGGTACCAGAAATCCTTATATACAAGTATAGACACCTGATTTTTTTTTAAAAAAACTCACCTTGGAGCAAAAAGGGTAGGTGATTACTATCCTTTTTTGTAAAATAGGATTATACCTATTTTTGTCAGATTGGCAAAAAATCTGATATATTTTTGGTGTGCCACAGAATTTTAATAATTAGTTTATGTGTGCCATGAGATGGAAAAGGTTGAAAATTGTTCCTCAAGGTCCATCCATGTTGTTGCAAATGGCAAGAATTGGTTCTTTTTTATGGCTGAGTCATATTCTATTGTGTTTATCTGAGACAGGCTGAGCCTTTTCTAGATAAGATTAGATTTTCATCCATTGACCCTCAAACCCTAGACCCAAGTAGTGGCCAGACAGAACAGTCCCAGTAATTGCAATGTACCACCTTATTGGGCAAAAAGACTTCCAGGATGCTAATGAATGCTCGGTTTAGCCCTAGAATGACTGTTTCATAAACTTACCCCCATTATGACAGTAAAAACACACCCCAGTGTGGAAAGCTAACATGCTAATGAGACGTGTGATGCATGAAGAAGTATGTAGTCCCACTGTGCAAGCCTCAAAGAGTTCCTGCCTCTACATACTTAGACATTACACTCTGACATCATCTTTCCGGCATCCACTTCTGTTATTTTTTAATTTTTATTTATTGATTTTAGAGAGAGAGAAGAAGGGAGAGAGAGAAACATCAACTTGTTGTTCCACTTATTTATGCCCTCATTGGTTGATTCTTGTGTATCTCCTGACTGGGCCTTGAACCTGCAACCTTGGCATATTGGGACAACACTTTAACCGGCTGAACTACCCGGCCAAGGCTACCTTTAAACTTTTCCCCTGTCTTTGTTCAGGGAGAAGCAGCCATTTCTTTCTCCCTTCAGATGCTGTTTCCCGCACACGCATGAGCTTTTTAATAAACCTCTCACCTGAGTACTATTTTTAAGTGAACTCTCTTGATTTCCATTTTGGGAGTTTCTAAGAACCTTGGACACCAGCATCATATGCACCAGTCTTCTTTATCCACCCATCTCCTGATGGACACTTAGGCTGCTTCCATATCATGGCTGTTGTAAATAATGCTACAATGAACATATGGTGATATGTCTTCAATTTAGTGTTTTGGGTTTCTTCGGATAAATAGCCAGAGTTGGAATTGCAGTCCTCTTTGTCTCTTGTTATAGCCTTTATCTTAAAGTCTGTTTTGTCTGGCGTAAGTATTGTTACCCCAGCTTTTTGTTTATTTGTTTTTATTTTTTGAAATATCTTTTTTTCAACCTTTTACTTTCAGTCTGTGTGTCTTTCAATCTGAATTAAGTTTTGTAAACAGCAATTATAAGTCTTATTTTCTTTTTATTCAACTTCCAGTATCATTTATTTTTCCTAGAATGGAGATACAGTTAACTGTAGCAAGACAGTGCTCAATACTACTTAAGCCTCATTTTAAGTTCTTTAAACTATCTCATCATTTATAAACGTGAATTCACATTTCAATAAAAATGGAAACTAAAACTTGCCATAACAAATGCACATGGATTAAATGCTCTTATCAAAGGACATGGAATGACTGAATGGATAAGAAAACAAGACCTTCAAAAAAAATTTTTGTACTTTGATAGGAGCATTTTGATAGGCACATTTAACCCATTGGCATTTACAGTAATTGTTGATAGGTATGTATTTATTGCCATCTTATCATTCATATTTTTTTAGAGAGAGAGAGGGAGAAACAATGAATTGTTGTTCACCTATTCATGCATTCATTGGCTGTTTCTTGTCTGTGCCTTGACCAGGGATCAAACCTGCATCCTGGGTATATGGGGACGATGCTCTAACCAACTGAGCTAGCCAGCCAGGGCTTATTATTCACATTTTAAGATTAACATGAGCTGGTTACTTTATTTAATTTTTCACTTTAATGACAAGACTAAAATAAAAGCTACTGAACTTTATACTTCAATCTGAAAGAATCAAAGAATAGCTATAATTTTAAAATGCCTTCAATAAAGCAAATATTATTCATATGAACACTAATGAACTATATTGAAATGAGGTAAAATATAAATATCTGATTTTGTACTTCATTTAAAGTTTTACCACTGCAATCAGTTACAGATGGTTTGTTCTGAAAAAGGCTACTATGAAGACTTGCAGACTCAAATTCTGATAATGGTTATTCAAAATTGAATTTATGGAATACCTAGAAAATAGGTTGAATTGGAACACGTTGTCAGTTTTATAATATTCATTAACACAATTTTTTAAGATATAGAAAGTTATTGTTTTAATGCAAATCAGGAGTTTTAAAATCGTCTCTAGTGCTTTCAACTGTCAAATAATCATAAACCAAAGACCCAAATAATTTCAAATGATCGGATATTCTTTAGGCAACAGTTCTCATGCATCATTACATTTTTTTTGTTTTTAAAAGATTTTATTGATGTATTATTAGAGAGAGGGGAAGGGAGGGGGAAAAATAGGGAGAGAAACATTGATGTGAAAGAGAAACATCAATTGGCTGACTCTCATACACTGACTGGGGACCAAACCCACAACCCAGGCTTATGCCCTGACCGGGAATTGAACTAGCAACACTTTACTCTGAAGGACGATGCCCAATCAACTGAGCTACATCCATAAGTGCATCTCAGTGCTTTTAATATTGTGTACATAAAATTCTAGTTAAAAGATGACTATAAACAAGATGTACCCCCACCATTTTCATGAACAGCATACTGCATCACAGTAAACCAAGTTTACATTTCCCTATCAAGTGTGATTTTCCCATTATTCCACTTTGTTATGGTTCACTAGGAATATCTTGAAATCCAATAGTCTCATCTTTAGTCCTCAAAATATCCAGTGAAAGGTTGGAGCTTGAAAGAAATGGAAGATGCTGGACCTGCTGCACTGCCTTGAATTTTATTTGCAATTTTAGTAGTGCTAACAGACCCTGCATGTTTCTCAGTGTGGAAAAATTCATTTTATCTTGGTTGAGCTAGAATTTTTTTTCTGATAACTCAAGAGGATAATTGGGCAAAATTTTATTTTTCACACCAGAGAAATCTGTTTGAAGAAGATCATGAGTTTCAGAATGTCCACTTGCTGAAAGTTTGGTAACTGGAATACTGTTCTAGGTGAGATTCAAGTCCTCTGGTATTCAGCTTCAGCTTGCTCTGCGAACAGCCTCTCAGCTTCGTTACTATGACCAGCCCCACTTCCCACTTCTCACTTCCTATTATTCATATTTTTTTCTTCTTCTTTTTAAAGATTTTATTTGTTTATTTTTAGAAAGAGGGGAAGGGAGGGGGAAGAGAGGGAATAAAACATCAGTGTGTAGTTGCCTCTCACACACCCCCTCCTGGGGACATGGCCTACAACCCAGGTATGGGACCTGACTGGGAATCAAACCAGTAACCCTTTGGTTCACAGGCCAGCACTCAATCCACTGAGCTATACCAGCTAGAGATTGTTCTCCTCCTTTAGCTCTGACCAGTGTGGCTCAGTTGGTTGGGCATTGTCCCACAAAGCAAAGTGTTGCTGGTTTGATTTGTGATTGGGGCACATGCTTGGGTTGTGGGTTCAGTTCCCTGTTGGGGTGCATTCAAGAGGCAACCAATCAATGTTTCTCTCTCACATTGATGTTTCTGTCCCTCTCTTTCTTCCTCCCTTCCCCTCTCTTTAAAAATAAATAAATAAAATCCCTTTTTAAAAAAAGAAGACCCTTTAGCATTTCTTATAATACTGGTGTGGTGGCAATGAATTCCTTTAGCTTTTTCTTGTCTGGGAATTGCTTTATCTCTCGATTCTAAATGATAGCTTTGCTGGGTATAGCAGTCTTGGTTGTAGGTCCTTGCTTTTTATCACTTTGAATATTTCTTGCCAATCCCTTCTGGCCTGCAAAATTTCTATAGAAAAGTCAGCTAATAATCTTATGGGAAATCCTTGCAGGTAAACTGCTTTTCCCTTGCTGCTTGTAAGATTCTCTTTGTCTTTAACCTTTGGCATTTTAATTATGATGTGTCTTGGTGTGGGCCTCTATTTACTTCATCAGGTTAGGGAAGGTTTTCCATCATTATTTTTTTCACATAGGTTTTCAATTCTTTGCTCTCTCTCTTCTCCCTTCAGCACCCCCATGAGGCAAATATTGGTACCTTTGATGTCCCAGAGGCCCCTTAAATTATCCTCATTTTTTAAAGTACTTTCTTCTTTTTGCTATTCTGATTGGGTGTTGATAGATAGATAGACACAAAGAAAGTGAGAGTCAGAGACAGAGAAAGAAGGTCATAAGAGCATTGTTTATAATAGCGATAAATGATTAACAACCTACATGTCCACAAAAAAGACACTGGTTAAATTAATAACAGGATGCGGTTATATTGTACAATTATTTAAAATGATATTATGTGTTTTTAACTATTGAGATAGAAAGATATCCACAACCAATACTGTTAAAATAAAAAGTAAAGTTCTGTTTAGGGGAAAAAATGGTGAAGAAAATAGCCAAAATGAAAAATACAGCATGTATATATATAGGAAAATGTCCAGAAAGATATAACCAAAGTGTTAACAGTGCTTCCTGTGGGGTATGATCATAAACACTGTACATTACTTTTTCTGTGATTTTTCTTTTTTAAAAATTTTTACAAAGATTTTATTTATTTATTTATTTATTTATTTATTTATTTATTTAATCTTAGAGGGGAGGAAGGGAGGGAGAAAGAGAGGAAGAGAAATATCAATCAGCTGCCTCTCACAGCCCCCAAGTGGGAACCTGGCCTGCAACCCAGGCATGTGCCCTGATTGGGAATCGAACTAGCATTTGGTTTGCAGGCTGGTGCAAATCCACTGAGCCACACCAGCCAGGGTGTGATTTTTCTCAGTCTTAGTTTCTTACAATGATCAGGTATTATGTTTACAAATATATAAAGTAATAAAGCCACAAAAAA
Source organism: Trachops cirrhosus (assembly GCA_028533065.1). NCBI lineage: Eukaryota > Metazoa > Chordata > Mammalia > Chiroptera > Phyllostomidae > Trachops > Trachops cirrhosus. The sequence continues at coordinate 120,389,047 of CM052543.1, forward strand.
TTGTAGTACAAAATAAAAATTCACTCGTGGTCTCAGTGTAGCACTTCTTCAGCACTCACATCACGGTTCACGGATCCGCCTTCCCAGCAGACAGTTCTGTAGGCTCGAAGTCCGAGATCGAGCTGTCAGCAGGGCCATGCTCACTCTGAAGGCTCCAGGGGAAGGCCCTTCCTGTTCTGCTTCTGGTGTTTGCGGCAATCCGTGGCGTTTCTTGGCTTGTAGACGCATCACTCAATCCTTCCTTGTCATCACATGACATTCTCTTTGTCCAGGAGTCTTCAAATCAGGTAGTCCTCCAACGTTGTGGATGCTTTCAAAGTTGCTTTGGTTATTCTCGGTCCTTTGTATTTACATACACATTTTACTTTTTAAATTTTATTTATTTATTTATTTAGAGAAGGGATGGGAGGGAGAGAGAGGGAGAGAAACATCAGTCAGTTGCCTCTTACCCACCCCCACCTGGGAACCTGGCCTGCCACCCAGGCACTGCCCTAAACAGGAATCAAACACGCAACCACTCAGTATGCTGAAAGATACCCAACCCACTGAGCCATCCATACCAGTCAGGGCTATTTACGCCCTGACTATTTAGAATATTTAGCCTATTTAGAATAGGTTTGCTAATTTCTACAAAAAAAAAAAAAAGCCTGCTTAGATTTAACTGGGATGGGATCACACTAACTCTATATATCAACTTAGGGAGAATTGACATTTTAGTAATACTGAGTTTTCTAGTTTGTGTTCATAGTCTATTTCTCCATTTATTTAGATCTCACTTTAATTTCTCTCAAAATGTTTTGTGATTTTTCAGTGTAAATATCTCACACATACTTTGTTAAATTTAATCATAAATGTTTTATGTCTTTTAATGTTATTCTACATTTATTTTTCAATAGTGTATTACTAGTATATGTAAATACAATTTATTTTTATATATTGGTTTTATATCCTGCAGCTTTGCTAAATATATATTCTAGTAGCTTTTTTGGGGAGGGTAAATTCATTAGGATCTGATTTGTTCACAATCATGTCTTCCAAGAAAGTTTTCCTTCTTTCTTTTAAATCTTACTTTTATTGCATTGACTAGGATCTCCAGTATAATATTGAACAGAAGTGATGGAAGAAGATACTCTTCTGTTCTTAGGGAGAAAGTATTCGATTGTTTACTATTAAATATTATGTTAGCTGCAGTCTTTATTGCAGATGCTCTTTATGAAGTTGAAAATTTTTTTCTACTTCTTGTTTTCTGAAGTTTTTATTTTTTTAAATAAAAATGGGTGTTAAATTTTGTCAAATGCTTTTTCTGCCTCTTTTGAGGTAATCCTATTGTTTTTCCTTTTTATTCTATTTATATGGTGAATTACATTGTTCATATTTTGTTAAAGAGTTTTGGAACTGTATTTATTTGTACTTCCTTTTTTAAATTTTTTCCCTCACCCAAGAATATGTTTATTGATGAAAGAAAGAGAGAGAGAGAGAGAGAGAAACAAGATGTGAGAGAGATACATGATCCATTGCCTCCAGTACATGTCCTGACCAGGGATTGAACTGGCTACCTAGGTATGTGCCCTGACTGGGGATTGAATCCACAACCTTTTGGTGCATGGGACATGCTCCAACCAACTGAAACACCCAGCCAGGGCTATTTATAGTTTCTTAACTGTAATCACTTTGTCTGGGTAATGCTGATCTCATAAAATGAGTTGGGAAGTGTTCTTTCATCTAATTTCTGAGATTTTGTAGATTGTGTATTCTTTCTTTTTAAAAGAAATATTTTCTCTGATTTTATTGACATATAATTGACACACATTCCTGTATGAGTTTCAGATGTACAGCATAAAGGTTTGGTTTATAGGGTGACGGGAGGGAGAAGAGGGTAAAGGGGAAATAAATAGTAACGCAAGGAGACTTGACTTGGGGTGGTGAACCTGTAACAGTGGAAAATTGTAATCGTGGGAAATTGTAACTCACTCCACCATTCTTATGACGTTGTTTCTGTAGGTGCTAACTCTGACTAATATGTAGCTTGTAGATGAACAGCATGTTTGTATAAGAATCCTGCAAACTAACTTCAGAAAATACAGACTCCGACCTTCAGGCATCCCAGCTCCAGGAGACAGGCTGACCTTCAACTGTGAGGCCAGGATGACTAAACCAGGATGATGCACATGGGACCATCACTTACCTTATCAGCATGGAGTGTGCTCATCTGCACACAGAGAACTTTCCAACCCCTCCTTGATCTCTTTGTTCTGTTCCCCTCTCTCTCCTTATAAAAATCTCTGCCTCCACTGAGAGGGGCAGATGGGCTTTGAGATGTGATTCCTCCATCTTCCCAGGAGATTGCTTGGTGACGTGAGTCCCCCATCTTCCAGGTGGCTAGAACCTGAACATAAACCACTTTGCTTTACATCAGCACCTGCCTCTTGATTGCTGGCTTTTGTAGCAGCAGGCAGTTGGACCTGCATTTCAGTCATGAATACACGATAAAATATACAGACGATGTGTTAGAGAATTATATTCCTGAAACCTATATAATTTTATTAACCAGTGTCACTCCAATACATTTTTTAAAAGTGTCAGCCAAGTAGTTTTTTTTTTTTAATTTTTAAAAAATTTTATTTATTTATCTTTAGAGGCAAAGGGAAGCAGAGAGGGAGAAAATATTATTGTGTGGTTGCTTCTAATACGTCTCCTGTTGGGAACTGGCCTGCAACCCAGGCATGTGCCCCGACTGGGAATTGAACCTCGATCCTTTGGTTCACAGGCCCGCACTCAATCCACTGAGCTACACCAGCCAGGGCTCCAATACATTTTTTTAAAAATAAAAATTAGTGAAAGACAAATACCATATGATCTCGCCTTTAACAGGAACCTAAACAACAAAACATAGAACCAAGTAAAATATAACACTGAAATAGAGGATGGGTAGTCAGTGACCAGAGGGGAGAGGGGAGGGAATTTCAGGGGAGAAGGGAAGGGTTTACAGGAACAAATATAGAGGACACATGGACAAAACTAGGGGGGTTGGAAAGGGGAGGGAGAAGGGGAGGAATGGGTGGGTGGGCTGGAATGGGAATAAAGGATAGAAACTGTACTGAATAAACTAAAATAAAATAATTAAAAAACAATAAATAAAAATTAAAATTAAAATAAAAAAGAGTGGGCTTTAGGCAGTGCTCATAAATGACATTAGGTATGGGCTACCATGAAACATTTTGGAATTACCTTGAGAACTTAGGAAATAAATTTAGACTTCATTAATATGAAAAAAAGGTTTGTTTTACATATGTTGTGAAATTATTAGCACAATAAATTTGTTAACATTCATCATTTCATATATTTACAATAAAAAGAAGTGGAAAAAATTTTTTTTCTTTTTATAATGAGAGCTCTTAGGACTCTCACTCTCTTAACAGCCTTCACATACCAGGGGTAACTCTCATCATGTTGTACATCACATCCCTAGTACTGATTTATCTTTTTAAAAAGTTTTATTTATTTTTTCAATTGTGGTTTACATTCAAAGTTATTTTGTATTACTTTGAGGTGTACAGCATAGTGGTTAGACAGCACTTACTTATAACTGGTAGTTTGTACCAACTTTTTCCAATCTCTCCACCCCACCCCATCCCACTTCTAATAATAAGTCTGTTCTCTTTTTCTGTATGTCTTGAATGTTTGTTAGCATTCACCAAGGAAACCATCTGGGCCTGCAGGTTCTTTCTAGGAAAATTTGTAATTACAAAGTCAGTGTTTTAAAAAATGAAAGGCAGTTCAGGGTTTTTTTGTTTCTTTTTGTGTCTGTTTTGATATTTGTGTCTTCTAAAATATTTTTCCCATTTCATTGAAATTTCCAATTTATTGGCATAAAGTTGTTTATAATATTCCCTTACAGCTTTTTTTATTGTTGTTCTATCACAATTGTCCCGAATCCCCCCATCCCCCGCCGTTGCTCTCCCCGGCCCCTCCCACCCCCTTATATCTTTTTAGTAGTTGTAGAATATGTAGACATCTTTTCTTTTATCCTTTTCATGGATAATTGTTATCTTCATTTCTTTTTAAAAATTATCAACTTAGAGATTTATAACTTGTACTTTTTTAAAGAACTAATTTTTGGTTTTCTGATTTTCTTCTACTGCTCATTTCTTTTCTATTTTCTTGGGTTTTATCTCTTATTTTTAATGTTTCTTTTTCTCTGTTTATTTTGGATTTAATATGCTCTCTTTTTTTTACTTCCTAAGTTGAAAGCTTAAAACAATGATTTTAAATTTCTCTTTACTTATAGCATAAGTATTTATTTACACCTCTGATATCCCCACTAAGCACGACTTTAGCTGCAGCCCACATATCTTTATCTGTTGTGCTGTAATCATCATGCATTCAAAAATAACTTCTAGTTTCCTGTATGCTTGTCATTGACTCCTAGGTTATTAAGCAGTGTGCTGTTTAATTTCTAAGTACTTACAGATTTTCCAGATATCTTTTTGTTGTTGATTTTTCATTGCAGTGGGGTCAGGGAAAAAACTGGGTGATTTCAATTCTAACTTTATTAAGACTTGTTTTATGACCCAGCACAAGGTCTATCTTAGCAAAGCTTACACATGCACTTGAGAGGGATAAGTATACTGTTAGTGGAGTGCTGACTTAGTTATAGTGTTGTTCAGGTCCTGTATATTCCTTCTGATTTTGTGCCTTTAAAAAAAATTTTTAAAAACATTTTTTAAAATTACTGTTGACATTCAATATTCTTTTAGTTTTGGGTGTATAGAATACTAGTTAGACATTTCTACACCTTATGAAGTGGTCCCCCCAACAAGTCTAGCGCCCACCTGGCACCATACAGAATTATTATAATACTATTGCCTGCATCCCCTGTGCTGTCCTGTGACTATTTTCTAACTGCCAACTTGTACTTCTTAATCCCTCTCCTTTTTTCCCCCAGTCCCTCAACCCCCTCCCATCTCTGTTATCCATTATCAAGAGGAGGGTGTTGAAAAATGCAGCCATGATTGTGGATACGATGGACAAATCTATTGTGAACAAACCTATAGTTTCAGTTTTGTCAGTTTTTATCTCATGTATTTTGAAACTGTTATAGATGTACACACTTTTAATTTTCAACATTATATTATGAAAATGTTCAAGCGTATGAAAAAATTAAGAGAATTTTACAGGGAATGCCTACCTGTATGCCTGCCACCTATGCTACACCATTAATATTTTACCATACTTGGCTTTATTGCATACTGTTCATCTACTACCCATTTTGATGAATTTCCAAGTCCACTGCAGATCTCAGTACACATTTTTCTCTAACTACTTCAGCATGTATATCATTAACTAGAGATCATGCTATTTAGAATTTTTTCCTTTTGCAATAAAACAATAAACAGAAAAAAAGTTTTAAGTATAGCATTAAATGAGATTAGTAAATGCATATATCTATGACCTAGACTCTTACCAAGATAAATATGATCCTCGTTTTCAGAAAGTTTTATTTTTCCCTTTCTATTCAATCCCTATTACCTTCAGATGCAATCCTAATTCTAATTTCTTAAAATTAATTTTTAAAGAAAGAGGAGAAAGAAGGAAGAAAGAGGGAAACAGATTTGTTGTTCAACTTACTTACGCATTCATTGGTTGCTTCTTGTATGCGCCCTGACCAGGGACGGTCACCGACAACCTTGGTGTATTGGGAGGATGCTCTAACCAACTGAGCTATCAGGCCAGAGCCCTGATTTCTTTTTTTCCACCATAAGTTAGTTTGCCTATTCTGACACTCAAGGCCAACAACAGGGTCACGCAACCTGTGCAGTCACACAGGACCAAATGCTTAGAAGGGCCTCACACTTGATATAATGGCCTGCTATAATAATTTTGAAATTCTTAATATTTTAACCAGGGACCTATATTTTCATTTTGCACTAGATCCTAGGAATTATGTGGCTGGTCCTACTAGAACTTGCATATAAGTAGAATGAAACCATATGTAATATTTTTTCTGTACAACTTCTTTCATTCAGCGAGTATTTAATGTTTAATAATGTTTTTTGAGATTTATCATGTTGCATGTGTTGACAATCTTTTCTTTTTTATTGCTGAACAGTATTTAAATGTATGAATATGCCACAGTTTGTTTATATATTCTCCTACTGATGGACACCTGGGATATTTCCAGGTTTGGGCTATTATAAATAAAGTTGTTATACAGACACATTCTTGCACAAGTTTTTTTGTGGGCATAAGAATGCCTTAAACTAGGCACCTCAACATGGGGCACTATTAGAATTTTGAATAGAATAGTCTTCAAAATATTTCAAGAAAATTACCTTTACCCACTCAATCCCCTGTTATTGTGAAAACTCCAGAAAGCCTCCATACATTCTGAGGCCTCTGGGGAAGGCAGTACCACTTCTGATAAAGAGTTGCTGCCTTAAATAATAGCACACTGCACCTTCCTTTCAGCAGCATATTTGACCTAATATAATACAGCTATAGATGAGATAGAAAAATGTCTATTGTACACAAAGTATGCCAGAGAACAGAAAGGTGGTCAGTGGGACTAGAATTTGGTGATTGAAAGGGGAAGGGCTTGGCCCTGGCCTGGTAGCTGTGTTGGGGTAGAGCACTGTCCCAATAAGCCAAGGTTGCGGGCGCAGTCCCTGATTGGGGCACATCCAAGAATCAACTAATGAATGCACCGATGGATGGAACAACAAATTGGTGATTTTCTATCTCTCTTTTCTCTCTCTCTAAAAATCAGTAAATTAAAAAAAATTTTTTTTAAAAGGAAGGGCTTGAGGCCTTCCAAGGAATTGGATGTTTAGAAGGAGCAAAGTAAAGAAATGGTTTGGAAATGGTAAGCAGAACATTGATTACACGCCCTGGCACTGAGGTGTGGGGAAAAGTAAAACCAGTTTCTACCTGAGAGGACTACTCAGAAGATGTGGCAATCAGGGGCAGCCAGGTTCATTTACTTCCAGGAGGTGGAGGGAATCTTCAGAGAAGAAGAGGAAGCTACCAGGATCTTTGAAGGTGACAGATATGGAGGTGCAACGGGCAGAGTGGAAGATTTGGGGAGGGTAGGAAGGGGTTGCTTCAGGGGAGGTAAGGAACTCAGGAGTAGTGGATGAATATCCAATGTTGATATCAAGGGACTCAGAAGGCTTGTTTTTCTGACGACGACTGTGATAAATGGGAATATGAGGCCTATAAGGATTAGCCTGACAGGCTTTTGGAGAGAGATGGAAAATGAGCCTGAGTTGTATGGATTTTGAATAGCTAATAGGAAGGTCAAGGAGCTCCAGGATGACTGCCCGCCCCAGCAGAGGGTAGTGGAGGTAACAGACAGGGATGGAAAGGGATGGAAGTGCTCTCTCTGGGAGGATATGGTAAAGTAGGGGCTACGAGTGACCAATGATAGCTTAATGACTACCTGAATGGTTGAGTCACCATGGATTCCACCATGGTGGAATTATGCAAATACAGATTAGGACACAGGCATAGCTTGGCTTGTCACTCAACCTGGCTCACTCCTGTAGAAACAGTCTGTCCATAAATTTATTTTTTAAATTTTATTTTTCAATTAGATCAGTATTCAATATTATTTTATATTAGTTTCAGGTATATGGCATTAATAAGCATTTAGTGGACACCTACGCTGTGTGTGACTTAACCATTCAACACCCTGAAACAAATATTGTTCTAAGAGCCAGGTGAGAGAGGAACCCATTGATTCCAGAGATTGTGTTCTGGCTTGGACTGAAGGAAAAAGAATGTGGCAAACAGAGATGAACCTTAACCTTTGCCTTATCAGGATCTGAGAGGGGTGAGGTCTTTATGGTGGGTCATTTACAGTGTATGCAACAGCTCTGGTGAAACCTGAGAGCCTTCTTAAGTCTCGTTTAATGACATCTCTGAAGCAACCAATTATGCTGCATAGCTGTGAGGAAGTTACCTTCTGGTAATCTCCAGTTATCTCCTGGTAACTGGACAGAGTCAAGCAGAGCCGTTTATGTGGGTTCTTGTGTTGCTGGTTGGGAACTATTGCATTGGCTTGTAAGGCATGAGAAGGAAGCAGCAAAGGAAAACTATACATTTATATGGCTTTTCTTTCTGGAGTGATGTGTATGTCTCAGTAGGGACACCCGAGATGTCTATAGAAAGTCAGAGTGTGTGACAAGAATAAACTAAATGTCACAAGTTTAATGTCATTGATACTCTTAGTCAGGATGAGTGAGTTATCAATACCATAGTCCAGCTGAACCATGCACAACACACCTCAATGGATTCAATACTGACTCAGAATGTATCCAACTTGATAATGTCTGGGTTGTCCCCTGTCCTAGTGCTAAGATCAGCAGTCACTGAGGATTGAGTGAATAAGATAGAGAGTGATTGCTGTGAATTGGTAGAAGGAAGTGAAAGAAGAAGGAAATAAGGATTGTGGATTGAGGAGGAGGTAGGGAGGATATGTCACGTCTTTGTTGGTTCCCTGTTTGTAAAAAAAAAAGAAGAAGAAGGGGAACTCCAGGAGTCTGTAGGGAAGTCTTGTGAACTGATAATGTAAGGACCGCATTTCCATTTCTGTGCAGGATTTATTAGGCAAATTAGCAGCAGGTTATAATAGTGGAGATGATGATGATATGAAGCTCTATATAAAGCAAATCTACTCTTAGCATTTCCCTCCATTACCTGCAGCTGACAGAACTTGCTGGAATATAGTTAGCAGCTAATGGGTGGTGAGTTGAGTCATTTACAGAGTTGGAGCACTGTTAGGGACCAAGTTTCTATCTCCAATTTGGTCAAAAAGATAGCCCAGAAAGAACAGCATGTGGGTCTAATGCTACAAATAGCTTGAAGAATAAGAATATCTCAGATTGGTGAAGTGTTGGTGAGCCATCTTGACATGAGGACATCACACTTTATTTCTATCTTTAGGTACAAAAGGCTTTGTTGGAAAAAACAGAGGGCCAATTCAATGGAGATGGCTCCCCGGTGGAATTATGCAAATACAGATTAGGACACAGGCATAGCTTGGCTTGTCACTCAGTCTGGCTCAGTCCTATAGAAACAGTCTGTCCATAAATTTATTTTTTAATTTTATTTTTCAATTAGATCAGCATTCAATATTATTTTATATTAGTTTCAGGTGTATGGCACAGTGGTTAGACAACCATATAATTTACAAAGTGAGCCCCCAATATTTCAAGTACCCACCTGGCACCATACATAGGTATTATAATATTATTGATGATATTACCCAATTGCACCTTACATTTTGTAATTACCAATGTAAATTTATTTGATGTGTGTTATTGGGCGTAACATGGGGGCAAAAATGTGAAAGCTGGCCTATAAATAAGCCTTAAGGGGATCCAAAATTAGCCAATGAGAATGGTATTTCAGGACTAATTGGTGGGGAGAGAAGATAAAATCATCCTGATAAAATCAACTATCAAACTTTGAATCTCCACACTAGTCCTGTGGAGACTCAGATTCAACAAGAAAGGATTCTTAAGGTTCTCGTTCACTATGTATTCATTCCCTCAAGGAGTTTCTAGCTCCAGTAGTGAGAGAGATGCCCAAACAAATAACTCCAGTCCATAGAATCCATAGAATCAGGATTGGTCTGGCTACCACCCAGTCCTAGATTATTATAAATGTTAATGAAACAGACTGCTTTCTTTTTTGCAGCTTACGTTTTAGACTCTTCTTATTCTTGTGGAGTTTCAGAGCCTCATTTGGCTACTGGTCTGAAATCTTCCTTAGTACTTGGCTAATTCAGCTGATCATTTAGAAAGGAAGAAAAGGGGAAAATGAGCACTTGGTAAGCACTCACAGTGTGCTTTCTTCATGTTATCTTACTTCATCTTCACAGAGACTGTATCACTTATTTCCATTTACAAATGAGAGAACAGGTTAGGCAAAAGGGGCAACACCCAAGATCCCACTGGTGAATGGAGCTACTAAGGTTTGACCCTAGGTATATGCGACTCCAAAGCCTAAACTCTTTCCCCATACCGTGTGGCTGCAGGGTTACCATCTCTAAAACTTATGTCTTAATAGTGAAAACTTAGAGAAATGTGTATTTGTGTATCAGCTAAGCTCTTGCACTTCGTAACTTCTCATTGATTCCCAAAGGAACTTGTAGTGAGGAGCTCATCTTTATGGGGGGACTTTATTCTTTGAAATATGGTGTCATACTTTCTATCTGAAAGGCTATAAAATATTTTGTACTTTGCTTTCTTCTTGTGAAAACGCCCATGAGAATGAAAGTAATAAAGAAGCCAAGCCCTTATAACCCAGGGACCTTCCGTGCCTGCTTCCTGCTGGAGGCTGGTAGAGGAGAGAGGATTCTTCTGTCTGGGGCCGTGAGCTCCGCACTCACTTTGGGATGCTGTTGATTTTTGGTTCTTGTGTGTCACGCCAACAAGCAGTGTATGGAAACAAAATCCTGGAATTATACATGAAGAGGCATTTAGACATAGGCATGTCACATGTGGGCACACGTCTCTTTATGTACAGACTTCTCAGAATTCAGAAGGTATATTTTCTTTACTTATTTGTTTTTAGAGACAGAGGAAGGGAAGGAGAAAGAGAGGGAGAGAAACATTGACGTGAGAGAGAAACATTGATCGGTTGCCTCTTGTACACTCTCTGACAGGGACTGAACCCATAACCCAGGCATGTGCCCTGACCAGGAATTGAACCGGTGATCTCTTGCTTTGTGGGACGACGTCCAGCCAAATAAGCCACACCAGTCAGGGCCAATTCGGAAGTTATATTGGTTGTGGGTCAAGGGCCACATCACATCAACCCATCCGCCCATGGTTTCAGGGGGGATTTCCAGATGAGAACTTGCTTTAATAAAGCCCTCTGCTTACCCCAGAAATTGTTTCTCTCTCCCCACTTGCTTTGGTCCTCATTGCAACTGCAATGAGATTAGCAGTTATTGTGAATGTAGAACAGACTGCAAAGAGCCCTAGACCAGCTCCTATTCACCACTCAGACAATGCTCTGAGTGTAGCCTTGGGTCAGATGGGAATTCCTTAACTTGAATACTTGGTTTGTACCCAACAGCACCGGGTTAGTTTGTGAACACTCCACGCCACAGATCAATTCTTCCTGTACTGAGATGCACACTAACCCAGTTAGGCATTCCCCTGTCTCACCACACAGGTGCCCAGCCCAGTGGACTCGTGCCCCATGCTCCACCCCTCAATCTGTTACAGCTACCGTCAGCGTGCTCCACCTAATCCATACCCCAAAAGTGAGACTCTAGGTTCTCTGGCTCTTCTCCTGGGCACAGTCTTAGGCTCAGGGTCTCTGCTGGGAAACTATTAAAGATCATTTGCTAGCGAGTGACATCTCCCAGGTTAGATATTTACATTTCATTGCAGGCCTTCTGGAGACAATGTTTTATCTGAAAGAGCCATGTGATGGTGAGAATTGGGCAGAGAAGCATGTCATTGAGGGAGGTGTGTGAGGCAGCAGAGTCAAATCACTCCACTGAAGCCCAGGGCCGACATGGGATTATTTCGTGCCTTGTTTACTTAATACACATTTATTGTACTAAGCACTTAATTTACTTAGTTTAAATTACACAACTCTGGAACTAAGCATTCATGGCGTCCAGGAAGTAAAAGACGTAGGCCCTCGAGAACCTCCAGTCCAGCTGGCAGAGATCAGACACACACATGAAATTACAAATGAAAGAGCTACACATCAACCCCAGACAATAATACTGGAGGACAACAATGAGCTTTTTGGAAGAAAGATGCATCGTGGCACCCAGCCTGAGACTGGGGTCTGAGGAGTCCATAACTAATCTCCAGGAGAATATCTCAGGGGAACGTAATTGCTTTAGTGTCAGGGCTCCAAAGTTCAGCCTGGCTGCTGATCTCCCGAACACCAAAGAGGGCGATTATAATTTGAATACATTCATCGTAGACCAATGAGTAAGCATTTCAGCTGAGAGAGGGCACTTTGGTTAATAAGTAAACATTATTATTATTATATTTTAATTTCTCATACAAGTCCAATTTTAACAAATTGTAACAATTGGGACCTCCAGCTATGACACTTCAATAATTGGTGACATTGCAACTAGACTTAACTCAATGAATGCTATGATCAACACTGAGTTTACATCTGAGTCATGAAAACAGAGAAATTTTTATTTGTGTATCAGGTAACTGGCACTTAGTAACTTCAGTTTTGATTCCCAAAGAAGCTCGTACATCGGGTCCTCAGATAACACTGTTTTGTTATAATGTTGATGATATTCTGTCGATGAACAAGGTGGGGTGAGTCTGCTCAAGGAATTCTCAGCCCAGGACTCAGGCAGGTCAGGTGACTACAGTAGAAGATCCGTGGTCAAAGGAGCTAGGAGAGCACAGAGAAGGCTTTACAGAGGAGGGGCTGCTCAACTTGTCCTGAAGATGAACAGGAAATTGTCAGGCCAATGGGGTGGAGGTGGGAGAGAGCATTTGGAGCAGAGAGAACAGCGTATACAAAGGTCTAAAGATGGGGAGGTCTTTCCCACCGGCACCAAGCCATAGGCATCTGTTGGGACAATTGGTACAAGCACTGCAAGACTGGGGACAAGAGACAGCCCTACCACAACAACCAAACTAATGAGCTGGGGCACCCTGTGGCAAGCACTCAGATGGGCCCCGCAGCAGACACACAGCCCCCGTGCGGGGAGGCAACAAGAAGGACTGTGACTTGAGACTGGATGTGGGCAACCTCTCCTAGGGTTCGGTGTGTTGTACACGCAAAAAAAGGATCGTTGACGGTGCCTACAATGCACCCAACGATGAATCGAACTGGTCCGCACCAAGACCCAAGTGCAGAACTGCATCGTGCTCGTGGACAGCGCACCAGCCCGATGGTGAACTGCCCCTGGGCTGCAAAAAGGGAGCCAGCCCGACTCCTGAGGAGGAAGAGATTTTAAACAAACAAACAAAAAAAATCAATTTAAAAAAATTCAGGTGAAATATGATGAAACGGAAAAGAACGCTACAATCGGCCGTCTTCTAGAGAAGCAGGTCCAGCAGGCCGGCTTCCTGCATGCCGTGCTCCAAACCCAGGCCCGCGCGGCTGCTCAGACGGTTACGTTCAGGAGGGCGAGGAGCTGGAGCTCTGTCCGAGGAAAAGCAAGGCCTGGAAAGGCAAATAAATCCTCTTCCCTCCTATCTTAGCTCGTGTAATAAAGGTGTTTATTGTTCTAAAAAAGTGGGGAACTTGTGTGGCAAGTTTGGGAAACTAAATATAGTTGAATACAGTGAGATTATAGGGTTCTTGTGGGGAGATGATGGGAGAGGAGGCTGAAAGCAAAGAGCAGAGGATAAGGGTGTTTGGATTTCATCTAAGTGATGACTAATCCAGGGAGTGGTGTGGTCAGGGGTGTGGAAAATTTCCTCTGGTTGTGATACAGAGGGCTGATTGGAGGGGCAGGGACTGAGGCAGGATGACACCAGAGAAGAGAGGAAATAAGAGCTGAGGCTGGCGGGAGGAGGTCTGGAGAAGAGGACACAGACCTGCCAGGTGGTTGGGAGGCAGAATCAACAGGATGTAGGAGATAAGAAAAGGGAACAACTTAGGACTCTAGTTTTCTGGGCATGGTGACAGGATCAAAATGGTTGTACCATTTTCAGAGACAAGGAGTGAAGGGGAGGAAGCAGGTTGGACAGTAGAACCTAAGGAGAGAATGAGTTCATATTTGAGTTTGAGGTGCTTGGGGGCAGATCTTTAATACATATCTGCAGTTAAGAAGAAAGTTGTCGGACGGATATATGAGTAGCTATTAGGGTCATCAGTATCTATGGTCATAATTGAAATTGTAACTGTGTACGAATCAGTCATCCAGGAAGAGAAGGAAAGAAAGCTGAGACTGGATCTCTGGGAACCCCAGAGGGACAGATAAAGGCACTAGATTCTTTGCAGGATGTTGAGAGGAGACAATTTGGAACAGTTCAAAGAAACTAGTGTGCAGAGTTCATGCTAAGGCAAGAACTAAAATTGTCCATCATGGTTGTCCAATCACCAAGGAGGTTGTAGTGATTTTAGGAAGAAAAGTTCAGTCGAGCGTGGAGGGGCAGAATCTAGAGTAGGTGGGAACAGATGAGAGGTGAAGAGATAGAGGCAATGAATACAGCCTTTCCCTGACCTTGGAGTAAGAACTGCAGGAAGATACACCACAAGCCTACAAGCGTTTATCTGAGAACCTACTGTGTATCAGACATTTGGTTTAGAGAGTCAGGGAGGGAGAGAACTGATGGAGACATAGTCACTGCCATTGAGAAGTGCTCACGCTCATGAGAGAGACAATTACAACACACTCAAATGAATGCCAGAGTGGAGGTAGGAACAGGGTATTTTGAGACCACCAAGGGGAAAGGATGAGAACAGATGGTGTGAGATGAAGATATATTTAATCAGAGCACCCAGAAACACCCAAATCCTGATTTGGATTTCAACTAGCCACCCCCCTCTACACCCACACGTATCCACCTCATTCTTTACAGGACCACCAGAGGAATCTTCCAAAACACAAATCTGATTGCCCAATCCTCATTCCAGTGGCTTCCTATGGATGAAGCCCTGGTTTCTAACATTCTCAGGGCTCTGCATGACTTGGTGCCTGCAGCCTGAACAGCCTCATCAAGCCCTCACTGCTCTAATCTTCTTTCTTCTCCTCCAGCATGCTTTGCTCTCCCTCCCCCCTCCATCCCTGCAGAACTTTGCCCTTGATTACCTGTGCCCCTCCCCAACTCCGTCCCATCTGAAATGTTCTGCCCACTGTCTAATTAGTGTCTACTCATCCTTCAAACTTCAGCATGATCATTGTTTCTTCAAAGAAACCTTTACTGACCCTAGCAAGAACTTCGGATGCCCCTAGAGTCCCAAACGGCTCTCTTTTGCCATACTTTTTAATGTATGTGATTCTGGACTCAGGGATGATTTGAATCATGTCCATCTCTCACACTGGACTGAGTTCTGTAAAGCAAGGAGCAGGACTTTGTTGTCCATTATATCTATAGCAATTAATGCAACACAGTATATATGAGACAATAAATATATGATACATGAATAAATGATGGAATGAATGAAGGTCCTGATAAGAAATACATACACAGAGGTGTATGGCTAGCAAAGGAATGCAATGTTATAAGTGAGGCCTTGGCCTCAAAACTCAGGTTCTAGGAGGATACAGTAAGCAAAGAAAGAAAATACGAGGAATTACTTTTGCTTGGGGTAGGGGTGACCTAAAGTCAAAAATCAAAACGGACCTGTCTTTCCTTCTTTTCCCTTAATTTCTTTTTTAAAAAAAGATTTTATTTTAATGTATTTTAAAAGATATTTATTTATTTATTTTTAGAGAGAGGGGAAGGGAAGGAGAAAGAGAGAGAGAAACACCAATGTGCAGTTGCCTCTCACATACCCCGCACTGGGGACCGGCCCGAAACCCCCGTGACTGTTTGGTTCGCAGACCCTCGTTCAATCTGATAGGGGACTTAAGAGTTGGAAAATTTTAGTTTAAGTAATAGCTAATAAGCTTAGTAATCAATGCTTGGAAAAGCTTTTGTTCCAGGAACTGAAGGTATGACCCACCCTGACTCCAGGAGACCAGAAGCAGTTCCACTTTTGTTCCTCAGAAGGACTCCAAGCAACTGAAGATAATATCTGAGCCATTGTATTCCAGGGTGAGATGAGCACCGCCCAGGACGCAGCTAAAGACCACCGCCTGGGCCAAGTTTAAGACCATCCCCAGGACAAGAATGCTGAAGTCCTTTTTTAAATCCAATTAACATTTCCCTGAATTTCAAAATCCATCACCACACCTTGTTTATTCCCTGCTATAAAATTCAATCCCACCCTGGATGGTATGGCTCAGTGGATTGAGTGCTGGCCTGTGAACCAAAGGGTCACAGGTTTGATTCCCAGTCAGTGCACATGCCTGGGTTGCAAGCCAGGTCCCCAGTAGGGGGCGTGCAAAAGTCAACCACACATTGACTTAAAAAAAAAATATTCAATCCCTGTCTCTGCTTATTGGGTTTGGTAGTGACAGGCAGCCTGAACTCCAGTGTGTTTTTCAGTTTCAAATCCACTGAGCTACACCAGCCAGAGTTTTAATGTATTTTTAGAGTGGGGAAAGATGGGAGAAAGAGAGAGAGAGAGAGACATTAATTGGTTGCCTCTCGCACATCCCCAACTGTGTGTCCTGACTGGGAATAGGACCAGTGACCTTTCAATTCACAGGCTGGTGTCCAATCCACTGAGCCACACCAGCCGGGGTGTCCCTTAATTTCTTACCTGAATCTTGGCTCTTCCCACTCCAGAGAGTAAAGTCTGGTGATTCAAGAATATGATAACCCAAACAACAATGAGAGTGTTTTCACCTATGCTTGGATATTCTCAGGTTAAATCTGAATATTTTCAAGATGGGCAAAACTTAAGCATACTTGGTGGTTGAGGGGAAGGAGTCAAAGAAGGTGAAGATTGGAAAGAGGGACAGATGTGGATTCAGCTCCTGCAGAGCCAACATAATTTGTCTTACCCACATCTGGTCTTGCTGGATACCATTGGGGGAAAACCACAGTTTGGTGCAAATCACTGGGCGAATACAGGGTTGGTGGTTGGTAGAGCAGATGCTCCAAATGAACCAGGAAGTGAAGGTACTATCCAAACATGTACTAAGTTATATGTGAAACTGGATGATGTTCTACTGGGCAACAAAACCATAATTTATCTTCCCCCCTCAACTGAAATCATTTGCACCTCTATTGGACAAAAATCTGCAAGCTAATAGAGTGTCTGGGCTGTAATCCATGGCAAATAGCAAAGTCAAACTTGGTATCTTTCTCCTGGATAAGGAAATAATCTTGGGTGAGCCTGTTAAACCACGCTAACCATGGAAGGGCAGGCAGTTGTTCTCTTCCTTTGTTTCCGAGTGTGGAGACTTTTCCTGAACGGCACTGAATCTGCTGGCAGGTGAGAAACTCTGTGAGGTGTAGGCTGGGGAAGAGATAAAAGAAGTCAGAGGAGGTGATGGACTGAGATAAAAGGGAGCAGTCAAGGTCAGGCAGTCTGGACGAGCCCAGGAACAGCTGTAGTGAGGGAACGGGACTGAGAAGATCTCAAGAACAACAGGCTGTTCTGGGAGCTAGAGGGGGAGCAATTCCAGGTGTTCCCAGCATCCAAGGTGTAGCCACGGCAGAGGACTGCCGATGGGGACTGCTGGGTTCCAAATCTAAGGAGCTAGGAGGCTTGGTTTCATGTGGGATGCACTTTCCACATGGACTGTGATTTCTAGTCCTTCCTGAATTAGTCAGGATTTGACTAGAGAAGCAGAAACTTTATGAAGGATGTAGAATAAAAGATTTATCACAGGAATTACACCATTGTGGGGCCTGGTAGAAGACAGCAAGGCTGTTGTTTAGCCTTCAATTACCAAAGGTCACCATGCTGCCAATCAGAAAAGAAGACTGGGCTTGAAAGAGAGGGGGACACACAGAAAGTTGGGGGGACAAACTAAAACCAGGTCGGATTTTCACCACTTCCAACCTCGATGCTATGGGTGCCCTGTAGGAGGTGCTAGCACCTTTCACCTGGAGCCACACGCACTTGACCCAGACCTTGGAGAAAGTAAAGGAGCTCTGGTGGGAGCCAGAAGAGCTGCAGGTCCCGGTGCTGCCACGTGCGGCGTGTGAACTAGCAGAGCATGTGAGCTGCCTCAGTGCCTGGTCTCTGCACCTACCTCTGGAACATTGAAGTCACGGCTGTTGCGCCACTTATAGCTTCCAAACGCCACACAGATTTCTCTCCGAGACAACGCTTCCCTGAAATATACAGGGGAGGGAATTCTGGGAAACATAGTTCCAGCTCAGCTAAGCTGACACAAAGTCACCACACACTTTCAACCCCGAGCACAGTGCCCAATAAACTGTGGAGTTTTGTTATCAAAAGTACCTTTAAAACAAACCACGGATACCTGCAACAACATGGATGAAGCTCAAGAACATACTCAGCAATAAAAGCCAGATAAAAACTACATACTGTATGACTCCATTTGTATGGAATTCTATTGTAAGACAAGCAAAGCTAGCCTAAAGAGACCAAAATTGCCTGGGACAGGGGTTGGGCTGGGAGGGGAGGTACTGGGAATAGGCACAAGGAAATTGGGGGAGGAGGCTGTAATGGAAATGTTATTTATTTTCATAGACGTGTGAGTCACACAAGTATGGGCTCTTGAAAAAACTCCCTGAACTGTATTGTATGTAACTTATATCTCAATTTAAAAAAATAAAGTAGCCCTAGCTGGTGTGCCTCAGTGGATTGAGTTCTGGCCTGTGAACCAAAGGGTCTCAGGTTCAACTCCCAGCCAGGGCACATGCCTGAGTTGCAGGCCAGGTCCCCAGTAGGGGGCATGTGAGAGGCAACCACACATTGATGTTTCTCTCCCTCTTTCTCCTTCCCTTCCCCTCTCTATCTAAAAATAAATAAAATCTAAAAGTAAAATAAAATAAAAAGTAAAGAAAAATGGAGCCCTTGGAGCTAATGACAGACTAATAAACAATCAAGGAACACATAGTACTCATTTCCTTGTATCTCCCTACAGGGCCACTTTTAAGAGACTGGCCTTATCAATGTGCATCCTCACTCAAAAATTGGAAAAGGATTAGAAGAGCCTGCAACTCCAAGACCCCTGTTCTTCAGCTAAATCAGAAATTAGAGGGGGAGAAAGTTAAAATAAATAAAAGCTTTACATTTAAAAAAAATAAAAAAAAATAAAAGCCCTGGCTAGGTAACTGAGCTGGTTTGGAGTGTCATTCCGATAAAACGGGTTTGTGGGTTTGATCCCCAGTCAGGGCACACACAAGAAACAACCAATGAATGCATAAATAAGTGGGACAACAAATCAATCTCTCTCACTAAAAATCAATAAATTTAAAAAATTAGGGAAGAGAAGCATATAGGGATCTAAGACAAAATTGCTAATAAAAAGACTAGGCAGATGAAGGAGGATTTTTATTCCTCCTTCTTAAATATCTCCAAAATTTAAGTTCAGTCTGTTCAACGGAGATTTGATTTCTAAGCTGTATCTAGGAAGGCTGAGAGAGAGGAGTCACAAACATTCCGAAGAATGGAAATCATCATAAATGGGAAGTCAGAGAAGTAGTTTCATTGTATTGAGGAAACCGACTCAGTGGCCTTGCCTGGACCTGACTCTCTGGGGGTGCGGGGAGACCCAGAAAGGAAGGGGAGACCTGAAAGGAGGGGCTGTGGGCGGGAGGAAATTACAGTGAAAGTGAGACTGAGTGAAAAGCTTCGCCTCTCTGGTGGCCTTCAGGCTAATAGCTCCTGCCATGCATGCTAATTAACTGGGGGAATTGCTTGAGGCTGGAGAAGCTCCTTTGTCAGTGAAGAGATAGGGGGATTGTGAACTAAGCAACGAAGCCAGAGCCAGACTCAGGTCAGTAGGGGTCAACCAGGAGCAAAGGGATTTAGAAATTCCCCTTTTTCCTTGGGCAAGTGCTTTCCTCACTTGGCTATCGCGATCCCTACCCACCTCTTCACCTCACTCTGTACGATGCCCGAGTTTTGAGTTCTCTTAAGATGAATTTGAGAATTAGCTCCTTGAGCTGGGACTTCTCGACCAGAAAACCTTTCCTTATTCCAAAACTCTGACCTGTTGAATATTGGCCTTTCTTTCGGGTGCATGAACCTTGTACCTGTAAGAAAAGCCTTTCCCTCTGCTCTCTGGTCTCAGTGTGGCGAGGCGACTGGATGAGCAGGTTCCCTTAAAGGCCCTCACAGGTCCCATTACTTAGGAGTCCTTTTACAAGCTCCGGTTAATTTTTAACTTCCCCGTGGTGAGATAAAAAACAAAGGCCGAAACTCAGACTCAGTGTCAGGGCATCCTCACCCCACGGCTAATTTCTAAAGCGCTCGTTCTCCGTCCCAAGTCTCCTCCCCTCTCCTTTGTCTCCAGGTCCCGGGGAGGCTGAGAGAATGGTCACGTGGCACCAGTGGCGCTGGGCTCCTGGCAGGCCGCTGGGCTCCCGGCTGGGGCCAGGGTTCCTGGTATTTCGGGAGGCTGCCCCATTTTTTCCTTCCCCCTTTTGTTTGTGCTGTGGAGGTGGCTGGGTGTCCACAACCCCGGGATTCCCCAGCCTCAAACTCCAGAATCTGATTTCTTAGATTTCAATACTTTTAAGGTCAGTGGAAACTTTTTTAAAAAGCAACATGAAACTAATATATTACTGCAGAAAGCAAGCTTTATTCTATTTCTCCCTAAAACTTTTGCTCACTAGTGCTTCTCAGATCTTCAGAGAAATGCTTTTTTTTTTTTTACTTTAAATACTTTGTTATTTTTCAATTACAGCTGACCTACAATAGTATATTAGTTTCAGGTGTACACCCCAGTGATTAGACATTTTGTAACTTATTAAGTGATCATTCTGATAAACCCAGCACCCACCCGGCACCACACGTATTTACCACAATGTCATTGACTATACTCCCCGGTACCTTCTTTGCATCCCTGTGTCTGTTCTGTCACCACTGCTTTGCAGTTCTTGGTCCCTTTGCCTTTTTCACCCATTCCCCAACCGCCTCCCATCTGGCTTTTAAAAACCAGCCACATAAAAATAAAGAGTGGAAGGGAGAAAATGCAGACAACTGTAATTGAACAATAATAAAGTATTTTTTAAAATAAAAAATAGATAAACTTCTTAAAGAAAAATAAATAAAAAATAAAAACAACCAACCAGTCACTCAGAATTCTTCCCTTCCCTTTTTCTAATGATACCACTTCTTTTTTTGATACCACCTTCTTAAAGGCCTCTTCACACACCACCCAAATAATTGACGTATAAAGAATTACTCCCCGAGATAGTGTTCTTACTTTGTTGAAACCGAAGAGTAAATATTTCATTAACACTTTTCTCCCTTTCCTGACCGAGCTGTCAAACCTTGCAGTCAGCCTGGGTAATATTACACAGGCAGACAGCTCTTCTCACTTACGGGCTTAGAGTGGACACAACTGCTGGTTATTTTACGTCTGGAAGAATTGAGTGAGTGCAGTATGCTCAGCTTAAAAACTTGCCACGAACCCGAGGAAGGGGGAGAGCGGGGCTGGAGTTCAGGACTCGGAGACCGCCACTTTCTGCTGAGGGAGGGCCAGAAACATTTGGTAAAATGTAGCCCAAGGCATTTGGACTTGTAGACAAGTCCAAAATCTCTCTGTCCTGGGGTGTGTAGCCTGAGAAGAAGGTCAGACCCTGTGAGGTGTGGTATTCAGCGGCAAAGAAACTCGGATGACGAGTTTAAGCATGAAGATCGCACTGAATGGAGAGCTGCCCCCGTGAACACTAAACACCCAGGGTGGTTGGTGGAGTGGTGGGCGGCCAAGTTGTACAAGGAGAAGGGGTGAATGGTCAGGACTTATTGTTCTTGGGGGAGTTTGGCACGGCCGATTGCTGGGCCCCAAGTCCATTTGTCCAGGTGGATGGTACAATCCCAAGTTCATCATCAAGTTGTATTCTGCTGATACTGACCCATTTTTTTCCGGAAGCAGTTACTCTGGTTTTTTCTCTAGGAGCTCTGACTACTTGTGTCTTATACCTTCCAGGCTTAGTGCCCTGCAGCAGGCAAGTCCAAATGCACATGCTCAAAAATACTTAAGAATTTCCTTATCACAAAAAAAAATCACTTGTTTCCCTAACTGGTGTGGCTAAGTGGGTTGAGCATTGTCTTGCAAACCAGAAGGTCACTGGTTCTATTTCCAGTCAGGGCACATGCCTGTGTTTTGGTCAAGGTCCCCAGTTGGGGGAGTATTCGAGAGGCCACCTATGGACGTTTCTCTCACACATCGATGTTATGCTCCTTCTCTTTCTCCCTCCCTTCTTTTTTTAAAAAAAGAATTCACTTATCAAACCTCAGAACTATTGCTATTCAGGGCTGGATCATTGTTGTGGGGGGCTGTCCTGTGGAACAGCATTGTAGAATATCTTGCAACATCTTCTATTCACGAGACGCCAATAGCTTCCCTAGCTTTAACAACCGAAATATCTCTAGACATTGCCACATGTCCCTGGATGGCAAAATCATCCCTAGCTGAGAACCACTGCTTTAGACAAGGTACCTTCCATGAACTTCACTAGGCTATTGTGATGATTGGTATCAGTTCATCGAGCTGCAAAAACAAAGCCAAGAAACTCAGTATAACCTCATGTCGAGTTTAAGACGGCTCCTGCCTGGTTCCACCTTAGGTTCGAATAAATCTAAGGGTCAGTCAGCCCAGGGTTCTAGGCTTTAGTGGGTCCAGCTCTAGGCCTGTTCCAGCCATGTCCCTTCCTGTGGGTGAGCGTCAACAGGCCCACGAGAATATGCCCACTGGAGCCCACACCTCCCTTCTGGACACATTCTGGACACTCAGACACCAAAACTCCTCCTTGCTCAGAAAGGTCAAGTCTGCTTTCAGTGCTGACAAGGCCTCTTCTCTTGGTCCCTTTTCTGACTGGGAGCCCTGCCACTGGGGAGGCCCAAGTGGGGCCCAGGGGTGTCCTTTTTGGCAATGTGAATGGAGCTTGGACATGCAGACTACTCTTACCCTGAGTAATCTGCAAATGTTAGACAAGGGCCTCGCCCTCCTTTTTATGCCACTAACTAACAAACAAAATATAGTTGATAAGAGATCATTAGCAGTTCCTATCCTCTCTGACCTTCTCCACCTTTCTCAACATCTGCAGAAGGTGGCGAGCCCTGGCTCCCAGTGGAGAACCAGAGTGGGAAAGAAGAGACTCCGAGAGTCCTCTGCAGAGCTGCCCCCTGCTAGGCAGGGGCTGCACAGCTTTACACGTCTCCACTGAGCAGAGAGCTCCACTTATTGTGGACAAAGCGCTCCCCTGAAAAACACCAGCGTTCCTGGCAACACACAAGACCAGCTTCTCCCGGGCTGCAGACTCCACAGTCAGACATTACTTGGTGAATGTCCCCTCCTTTTCCTCCTCCTCCTCCTCCTCCTCCTCCAACTCCAACTCCTCCGTGAATCTGTCTGGCTGATTCTCTTCTAGGTGGAATGAATCACTCCCTTGATTGTGAGCCCCAGCAGCCTGTTACACCTTAACTAATCACTTACTGATTCAGTTACACCTGGCACTGAGGCATGTCCCCTTAGAAAGAGCTCCTCAGACAAGGGCCTCTGACTCATCTGGCTTTTCCCAGTGGGCCCAGCACAGGGACACACACACACACACACACACACACAAAAGGCAGTTGCTCAGGCTTACTCACTGAACCAGTCACCCTATTTTGCAGTGTATAATACACACCCACGTTTTGTGTGCATGATACACAGGATTGTTATGCCCATGGTATGTAATCATCATACCCACGTATATAATGCATGTTCTTATTTTTCCCCTAAAAAGTTTGGGCCAAAAAGTACACATTATACACAGCAAAACATGGGGTAACTTAAAGAATTCTGTTCGGGATTAAAGCCACTGAGTTTTATGGGAAAACCAGTCCAACCAGCTTCCTCCTCCATGGCTTTTAGACCCTGGGGTTGGTTTATTTTGTCAACTTAGAGCCCTGCTATTAACATTCACTTTTTCACTTTGCACCTGGACCCCCAGAGTCTCCCCCCCTTTTTTTTAACCATGTTAAAGACTGGGAACATTGGGGAAAAGTAAGTTTTTAAAATTGTATTTGCTTCCTAGGGTTGCTGTAACAAAGTACCAAAAACTTGGTGACTCAAAAGAATAGAGCTTTATTCTCTCACTGTCCTGGAGGCTAAGGTTCAGAATTAAGGGGTTGGCAGGGCCACGGTCGCTCTGAGGGCCACAGGGATGACCCTTTCTCACTTCTTTCACCTTCTGGTGGTTGTGGCAGTCCCTGGTGTTCCTCGGCTTATAGCTGTATCACTCCAGTCCCCGCCACCATCGTCACATGGCACTTCCCTGGTGAGTCTTTCTCTGTGTCCAACTTTCCCTGTCTCTGTAAGAACACGAGTCACCAGGTTAGGGCCCACCTCATCCGGTGTGACATCACCTTAACTTGATTATGTCTGCAAAAACCCTGTTTCCAAATAAAGTCACATTCGTAGGTATCGGGGATTAGGACATATCTTTTGAGGGGACGAAATTCCACCCACTACAGGGGCGAAAGAGCTTAATGCCCACAGCTCCTGGTAAGACTCTGTCTCGCGCACGTGTGATTTTAAGGCTGCACGAGCCTGCTCTCCCATCGTGTCTCTCTGTGTGAGGCTCTGCAATCTGGAATGCTTGGTCTGAACCCAGCTCCACCAGATGTGCAGCTTGGCTAAACTACGTACGTCAGAGTACCTCCGCATGTCTTTATACTCTGCACGTAAAATGTAAGCACCTGCAACAATATTTTTCCACTTCTTCTCTCCTGTCCTCTGGCCTACTGTGATCACGCACTTCACTTCTGCAGATGTTGTAAACCCCGTAGTACATTGTAATTATTATAAACTTTAAACAGTATCAAATCTGGAAACATGTTGGCTATTACTTCTTCAAATATTTTTTCTTCGCCCTGGCTGGTGTAGCTCGGTGGATTGAGCGTGGGCCTGCGAACCAAAGGATCATGGTTCGATTCCCAGTCAGGGCACATGCCTGGGTTGCAGGCCAGTTCCCAGTAGGGGACCCATGAGAGGCAACCATACATTGATATTTCTCTCCCTCTCTCTTTCCCTTCCCCTCTAAAGATAAATAAATAAAATCTTTTTTTTAAAAAAAAAGACTGCAGAACAGTGTAAACACAACTTTAAAAAATATATATTTTTTTTTTCTTCCCGCCCTCACTTTTCGGGGGCTCCAATGATGTATTAGATGACTTGATAGTGTCCCACACATCACTGAGGCTCTCCTCACTTTTAAAAAGTCTTTTCCCCTCTCTGCTTCACTTTGTCTGGTTGCGTTTGCTATGTCTCAAATCCAGTAACCTTTTCTTCTGCAGTATCTATTGTTAATTCCACCTCTAGAAATTCCATTTTTTAAAACATTTTATTTTAGAGGATGAAGGAGGGAGACAAAGATGGAGAGAAACATTGATTAGTTGTCTTTCATGTGCACCCTGAGCAAGAACTAAACCGGCAACCCAGGCGTGTGCCCTGACCAGGAATTGAACTGGCGACCTTTTGCTTTGCAGGAGGACGCCCGATCAACTGAGCCACCCTGGCCAGGGCTAGAAATTCCGTTTTTAATATATATCTTTCATTTCTCTTCTCACATGTTTTCATGGAGTTTCACTCCATTTGTGTATACCTTACCGCCCAGCAAAGATTTATGGGACCCCAAACTCTTTCTCTTTTGTAACCCCATCCTCCTTGGGATTCTGCTCTGCAAATTCCAGCTACGCTGCACCCCCCACCCCTGCACTCTGATCCCTCTCCTCAACTCAGCAAGAGACTCTCCCTGTGCCATAGTCTAGAATGTGGCACGAAAGCTTCGAGGCCGAAAGCCAGAGCAGTTACAGGTCTGGTTTCATTTGTTTCCCTTCTTACAGGGATCGCGGACTTGTGCTGCCTGTCGTCCACTGTCTAATAGCATTTGTTTTATTTACTTCTGGTTGGTTTTCAGATTGTTCATGGTGAGAGGGTAAGTCCGATTCCTGTCACTCTATCACGGGCCAGAAGTGGAAATTCTGGGTAAACCATGTAACCTCTATGAGCCTCAGTTTCTTCTGTAAAATAGAGCCAGTAATGTCTATATTCCAGGGATAATGTGAAGATTAAGTGAGATAACATATGCTTACAGTAGTAGCTACCATTTGATAAATGCTTAGCATAGGTTGGGTCTCGTCCTGAGTACTTTATATTAACTATCTCATATGTATTTGAACATCACAACTGTGAATGAAAGATATTGTTATTTATTTATTTTTAGAGAGAGGGGAAGGGAGGGAGAAAGAGAGGGGGAGAAACATTGATGTGCGAGAGAAACATTGATCGGTTGCCTCTTGCACACACCGCCAGCTGGGGACCTGGCCTGCCACCCAGGCATGTGCCCTGACCAGGAATCAAACCAGTGACCTTTTGGTTTGAGGGACGATGCTCAACCCACTTAGCCACATCAGTCAGGGGCAAAAGATATTATTAACCCATTTTATAGGTGAGAAAGTTTAAGTAAATTGTCTAAGGTCAAATAGCTGATAAACACATTTATTCCAAAGCCCTTATTAACCTACGGGTTATAAGAGCTTCAGGCAGTACCTGGCAGGCACATAGTAGGAATTTGAGAATTCAAATGTTAGATGCCCCCTCTACTCCATTGCCCTCCCTCATAGCCGGCAGCTCAAAGGACATAGCATTGGAATAGATGCCCAAGTTTATATCGGGAAATCCAGTTTCTGGTATTGAGTCCTTTCTCTCTGCACCCCTTCAGGATTTTCTCTCTTAAACAGCTCTCAGACCCATTGACTTTCTGTGCCTCCACAGCCCCTCTTCCAGTGTGGTGACTGTCCCCTGCCTGGACCCCTGCAGGAGGCCCCTGCACCCCAGGCAATTCTTTCAAAGGGCAAATTGAATCAGGTCTTTTTCCTGTTTAAACTCTTCAGAGAATCATTAGAATGAAGTCTAAAACTCTTGTCATAGCCATGGGATCTGCATGGTGGGGTCTCCACCTTTCTCTCAAGCCACTTCTCACACTGCACTTGCCCTCAGTCTCCTGGCCATTTATGTCCTGTTGTCATTTCCCCAAACACGCTGTCACATGTCTAGATTCTTACCTTCCCATGTGGGTCTGTATTGTAACAAATTGCCTTTTTAATAAAAGCATCTACTGTTTTTAACCTGAGACCATATGCTTACCCCCTGGGGTCTCCCAAGGCTGGTCCACACAGCCATCCGGACAAGCTACTAAGCCTCCGTCCTTCTGCTGACTCCCTGCCACAGAATCCACAGTGTTTTCATGGCCTTATCAGCTCAGGAGGAAAACACTGGTCCCTGAAAGTTATCACGCTGCAATGCTAGTTTCACAGAATCGCCGTAGGATTCTCAACTCAAAATATTGCCTATACAGACTGGTGGCCATGGCTAACCTTGGACAACTCTTTTCTTATACCAGAGAAGGCCTGGGAGTTTCTTCCAGTCTGTTTGTTCTCAGATATGATGATAAGTCCCACATCTTCTCGCCCTCCAGGGCT
Organism: Trachops cirrhosus; assembly: GCA_028533065.1. Taxonomy (NCBI): domain Eukaryota; kingdom Metazoa; phylum Chordata; class Mammalia; order Chiroptera; family Phyllostomidae; genus Trachops; species Trachops cirrhosus. The sequence continues at coordinate 120,416,230 of CM052543.1, forward strand.
CCTGTGGGAGCTAATGAGACTGGACCCGTAAATGGCATTGTGTTCCCCAGTGGAAGCCAGTGCATACGTAAATATTACGTGTCGTAGTTTGTAGTGGGAGTGTGTAATAAAGGCTGAGGTCATCATTCTAAGCATGCAATGTTCCTCATTGGAGTGGGACTATTGGAATGACCCATTAAAAGTCCATGAGAAAAATGTGTAGAGGGAAGGGAGGAAGTGGGTGTGTGGTGAAAAGCTCCTTGAGGAATCATGGGCTCTTTAACTGTATCTTCTTCAGAGCTTAGCCCAGTGTGGAATACACGTAGAGAGGAGCTGCCCAGGATGGACCGACTGCCACCTGCAAAGGTGACTCTGCAGAGGTGATTCTGGGCTGGGAACAAATGACAGAGAATGCAGCCTCTGCGATGAGGTCATGCAGGGCTCTGGGAAAGAAACCAGGCTTGGCAGAGGTGGTTGCTCACCAAACCTGGCTGGGTGTGTTTGGCCGTCTTATCAGTGTAGAGTCAGTCTGGCTGTGCTGAGGGGTGAAGAGGCAGCTACCTAGGTGGGGGCCTATCCCCTCCACTTAAATACGTCTCCCTCCAAAGCTAGGAGTCCCACTTTAGAGTTCAGTTCCTTTGGGTTATTTTTCACTTGCTAAAATGTGAACACCTTGTTATGAATGGTGTGGGTTTTTGTTCTCCACAGTCAGGCTTCTAGGGGTTGTGCACACCCTTCCAGATGAGAGATGCAGAGGTGAAATCTGAGGAAGGTGCATTGTTTCTTTTAAAACACACCTTTCTTTTATTTTTATTTTTAAATATTTTATTTATTTATTTTTAGAGAGAGGGGAAGGGAGGGAGAACGAGAGGGAGAAAAACATCAGTGTGTGGTTGCCTTTCACATGACCCCCACTGGGAACCTGGCTTGCAACCCAGGCATGTGCCCTGACTGGGAATTGAACTAGCAACCCTTTGGTTCGCAGCCTGTGCTCAATCCACTGAGCTACACTAACCAGGGCTTAAAACACATCTTTCTTTTAAAAAAATTATTTTTAAAAGTATTGATTTTGAAGAGAGAAGAAGAAAGAGAAAGAAACATTGATTTGTTGTTCCACTCATTGGTTGATTGTTGAGTGTGCCCTGACCAGGGATCAAACTTGCAACTTTGGTGTATCAGGATGACCCCCTAACCAACTGAACTACCTTTGGATTCCGTCTGAGCCTGCGAAAGGACACTGGTGCTTAGAAGGAACCCAGGAGGCAGAGGAAGAGACAGGAGGGGTCTTACAGCCAAACACCAGTAGGTAGCTTAGGCCAAGATTTGGCTAAATGTGGACTGGGCTGGGGTGAAGAAAGACGAGTCCCACCAAGGAAATTCTCTGGCACTCATAGGGCAACTTTATATGGGCTTAGTTACAGGCATGGTTGGTAAAGAGTTTGAAAACCATGACTCACTACCATGGGGACCTGGGTATAGAGCTAGGAGGCAGAAACTCAAGGTAGAGCTTTCGGAGTTTCAGGGACTGAAGTTCAGACCCTGAGGGCTGGCTTGACCTGCCCTCAAGGTACAACTGATGTCAGGTATGCCCCGAAGGCTCTCTGCCTCAGCAGTTTTCCCCAACTGCTCACGAATGCCTGACATTCCTTTTAATGGGGAGCAAAGACAGCCTTGCATTACAGAACTGAAGAGCAAGCCTAAAATGATCATGAGAGAAGGGGGAAGGGTGGGAAAAAGAGGGGGATGAGTGGGGGGAGGGGGGAGAGAGAGAATGAGAATATATACATGACACTGAAGGAGACAAAGAAGGTTCAGTGGCCTGGCCTTGGTGGGGAGGGGGCATGTTTCCAGGATAGTGTAATTTTGTTCAAGACCATACCAATGAGGAAATCTTAACCACCACCCCCTCCCAAATGCAATGTCGTTTCAGAATAGCTTTATAGTTTCCCAGGATAAGGAAACAAAAGAAAACAAGCCCTTTCTTCTAGGCAAGTAACTAAGACTACGAAGGGGGCAGGGAGTGATGAGGGGCCTCAAATTCTTCAAGTATTTGAACTCTTGCAATAGTTCTCAAACGCCCCTCTGAAACACAATCTGCCCTCTGTTGGTGACATGGGGGTATAGCTCATCAAAGATAAGGAGGACTCTTAAGTCCTTTTATCACATCTGGGAAAGATTAAGGACCTCAGCGACAGGCAGGAGACAAATCGATTATGGCACAATTGTCCAACTACCTCGCTCCCTCAGAAAACACCTCTTAGAGTCTTTGGCTTTGATTTAAACAGGTATATCTAGCTTCTCCAGCTTGTGCTAGCAACTACCTTGGCATAAATGTTCAAAAACAATGGCTCCAAGTCCCACCCACCTGTCTTGGGAGCTTGGCCTCCACCCAAAGCCTCCTGCAGAGATTCTGCTGTGTTTTCAGGGTGGAGGCCTGGTCTGGGGCTGTGGGCACCAGGGACAGTCCGCCATGCTGTTGCTCCTAGTCCTATAATGTCTCTTGGCCAAAAAGCCCTTTGACGGAACACTCTCGCCACACTGCTGACTGTGGTTCTGGCACTGCTGACCTTGACTCTGCCACAGTCACCAGTCCCTCTGGTGCCAGCTTTTTTTGTTTGTTCATTTTTTTTTTTTTTTTTTTGCTGGTACCAGTTTTTGTGCAGACATAGGAAAAGGGGCCCAGCAGAGATGTGCTATTTATTATTCGCATACACTCGAATGACCTAATAACTCAAGTTAAATGCTCTCAGTTGCCTGTGCGTGTCGTTATTAAAACAAGCTACCATGCTTGGGAGATGTTTTTCATTTGTGTGAAACTGGATCTCCACAAACTGATTCTGAAACCAAAGTGAAAACTTTACCAGCATATTCTCTCTAGTTCTTTATAATTTGTTACCTCAAAATCGGCTTTCATGGTCTTCGGGGGCCTTTAAAAGCTTTCCTAACGAATGGTGGGTACATATTCATCAAGTCCCTCAGGGTGAGGAGTGGAGCCTAACAGAGAAGATGTTCTTGACATGACTCTCCAGGAATCAGTAGTATTAAATTAAGTATTAGGGTTAAACTGCACCTTGGGGAGGAAAAAGAAAGTGTTCACGGGTGTATAAACCCTTCCCAAAGCACACTGGGAAACATGAAACATGGCTCTGATTTCAGAGGTTGGCAAATGGCCGCATATCCAGTTTTTCAAAGCAAATAAAATGCAAGTTATTCCTTCTGACTCAAACAAACCAGACCCCCAAGACCCTGAGGAGCTTTCCAGCATCTGGAAGAAGCTGAGGAGGTGGCAGTGATCTGAATCGGAGGGCGCTCAACCGTCACTCCTCGACTTGCATCAGTGTTTTTGTCATTGCAGTGGGGAGCTTCACGCCTCTCCCAAGGCTGTCTGGGCCCCCATCTCCGCTCTGAGAGGAGCACCTGGGAGCAAGAGACTCTGCCGAGGGCTGAAGCTGGACGGTGTGTGCGTTGGAAGTTGCGGCCCTGGGTGTGCAGTCACTGTGGTCACACTGCCCCACACTCAGAAGGGCTCCATGCTCAAAAGGTCCTGCCCTTGGGGATTAATGTTCTGTGGCTCTGTCTTGATACTTTTACCTTTAATCATGTTAAGAATTATTCATTACTGAAAAAGATAGGTTTAAGAATAATTTCACCATTCTTAATAATGTCATCTTTGGAATTAGGTTTCCTAAGTGAGGTTTGATGGGACCGTGAAGCAGGCACTGGGGGTTTGGAGCCTCACTCACGCGAGGTCAGCCTCTCACTGCCTCCTTGCCTCCTTGGGATGGGTCCCTGCTCCCTGGGTCTCGTGGCCCCACCTGGCTTTTCCTTCCCTGCCTTTGCCCCACACCGCTGCCACCTTACACCCCTATTAGGGGCCTGAGTCCAGACACAGGGAGAATTGTGGTTGAGCACAAGTGCCCGGCAGCACCTTGGGGAGAGGCATGGGGCAGGGGTCCCTCCCTGGGGCCGGCTGTGCCACAGTGCCTTTGGCAGGTAGCAGTAGGGAGGTGAGCCTCTCACCTGCCGCTGATCCAGGTACTAAGCATGTCGTAGCAGAGAGGTTTAACCCTTTGGGACTCCCCATCCCCCATGGGTTCTGCCAGGCACATGGCACATCAGTGTGTGCATATGTGGGCAGTGGGCAGTCCACCCCCCCTAGTGCCTGTGAGGGTCTGCACTCGTCCCACAAATATCCCTGGGCCCGAGGAAGCATAACATTAAATAGCAGATAAGAAGCACCATGAGAGGGTGAGAGGGACCATGGAACAAAGGAAAAAGTTTCATATTTTAGTGCCTTTGATGGCACTTCCCACTTTTTAAAAAAATTGTATTTTATTGATTATGCTATTATAGTTGTGTCAAATTTCCCCCTTTGCGCACCCTCCCCCCGCCCCCAGCAATCCCACTCCCTCAGGCAATCTCCACACCTTTGTTTATGTCCACAAGTCATGGGTATAAGTTCTTTGGCTACTCCATTTCCTATACTGTACTTTACATCCCCATGGCTACTCTGTAACTACCTATTTGTACTTCTTAATCCCCTCACGTCTTCACCCATTTCCCCCTCCCACCTGGCAACCATCAAAACACTCTGTATCCATGATTCTGTCTCTGCTCTTCTTGTTTGATTTTTAGATTCAATTTTTTAAAAAGATTTTATTTATTTATTTTTAGATAGAGGGGATGGGAAGGAGAAAGGGAGAGAAACATCAATGTGTGGCTGTCTCTGGACCGTCCCCTACTGGGGACCTGGCCCCACAACCCAGGCACGTGCCCTGACTGGGAATCGAACCACGACCTTTTAGTTCCCAGCCCATGCTCAATCCACTGAGCTATACCAGCCAAGGCTAGATTCAGTTGTTGATAGATATGTATTTATTGCCCTTTTATTGTTCATAGTTTCAATCTTCTTTTTCTTAAATAGTCTCTTTAACATTTCATATAAGAATGGTTTGGTGATGATGAACTCCTTTAGTTTTTTCTTGTTTTGGAAGCTCTTTATCTGCCCTTCAATTCTAAATGATAGCTTTGCTGGGTAAAGCAATCTTGGCTGTAGGGTCCTGCTTTTCATGACTTTGAATATTTCTTGCCAATGCCTTCTAGCCTGCAAAGTTTCTTTTGAGAAATCAGCTGACAGTCTTATAGAAACTTTCCTGCGGGTAACTAACTTCTTTTCTCTTGTTGCTTTTAAGATTCTCTCTTTTATCTTCAACCTTTGGCATTACAATTATGATGTGTCTTGGAGTGGGTCTCTTTGCATCCATCTAGTTTGAGACTCTCTGTGCTTCTTGGACTTGCATGTCCATTTCCTTCACCAAAATAGGGAAGTTTTCTGTCATTATTTTTTCAAATAGATTTCCAATTTCTTGCTCTTTCTTTTCTCCTTCTGGCACCCCTATGATGTGAATGTTGGACCTCTTGAAGTTGTCCCAGAGGCTGCTTATACTACCCTCATTTTTCTTTGGATTCTTTTTTCTTCTTGTTCTAATTGGTTGTTTTTTGCTTCCTTATGTTTCAAATCATTGATTTGATTCTCAGCTTCATCTACTCTATAGTTGTTTCCCTTTCAATTGTTTTTTATTTCAATTAGTGTATCCTTTATTTCTGACTGGGTCTTTTTTATGCTGTTGAGGTCCTCCCTAAGTTCCTTGAGCATCCTTATAACCAGTGTTTTGAAATCTGAATGTGACAGATTTCTCATCTCCTTTTTGTTTAGTTCTTTTTCTGGAGTTTTCATCTATTCGTTCATTTGGGTCTTGTTTCTTTGTCTGCTCATTTTGGCAGCCTCCCTGTGTTTGTTTCTATGTATCAGGTAGAACTGTTATGATTCCCTGTCTTGGTAAGGTGGCCTAATGTAGTAGGTGTCCCGTAGGGTCCAGTGGTACAGCCTCCTCTATCACTCAAGCTGAGTATGTGAGGTGCACCCTCTGTGTGGGCTGAGTACATCCTCCTCCTGTAGTTGAGCCTTGATTGCTATTGGCAGGTCAATGGGAGGGATTTACCCAGGCCAGTCAGCTGCAAGGACTGACTGTGACTACTGACCACCAACATCCACCCTCCATGGAGGATTCTCTGTGCAGGGGTACATTGCTGGTGCTCTGACGTGGTCTGTAGCTCTCTACTGAGTGCACAGGCTCTGGGGTTTCCTGAGTGGTGCAAGCCAAGGTCAGCCCCCACCTATATTCTGTCTGGGGCCACCCTGCCTGAGCTACAAAACAATCTGGGAGGGCTGCTACTTTTGCTGGGCTTGGAGGTTCCCAGGTGAAGCCAAGCTATGAACCTAAGTGGGCTACTGCTAGTGCCAGTCCTGGAGTCACTTAACAAGAGGTACAGGGACTAGGGGCTTGCTAGGCTGGCTGTTGCTTGTTTGAGGGAGTTTAGGAAGTTGTGAAGCTTAAGCCAAGACCAGGCATTCATATGGAAAATCCACTGTTAACAGCTTGGGTGGGCCTGTAAATTGGGTGGGGCAGAGCTGCAGGGGATCTCCAGGGTGGGGCAAATAGTATTAGCCAGGTTGATGGAGTCTCAGATATGGCATACCCCTGCTGGCTCTGTGTCTCTATGAAGGGAGGGTTCAGAAAAGAAACAATGGCCTTTGAACACCTTTCTGTCTGGAAGAAAGCTGTCCCCTTGCTCCCACCTTGATGCCATACACTTCAGTTCTGCCCCATATGCCACTGGTACCTTTCAAACTGCAACCCTGGTGCTGGAGCTCAGAGGGAGTGAGTCTGAGTAAGTCCAAGTGTGGGTTCTTTAAGAAGAACTGCTTGGGACTCCAGAAGCTTCTTCCTCCAACTCAATCTCTGCTGGCTTTCGTAGCCAGTAGTTGTGGGGACTTATCTTCCTGGCACTAGATCCCGGACTGGGGGACATGGTGTGGGGCTGGGACTCCTCGATGCTGAGATATCCCTCCAGAATTTTTATCTACCACTCGTGGGCATGAACCAGCCCATTCCACCTCTCCTCTGCATCTCCACCCCTCTTACCAGTCTGGATGGATGTGGTTTTCTAAATTTTGTAATTGTCAGACTTCCATTCAACTCAGTTTCTGCTGGTTCTGAGTGCTGGTTGTTCTATAGCTTAGTTGTAATTTTGACGTGGTTGTGTGAGGAGGTGAGCCGCATTTACCTTCGCCTCCACGTGGACTGGAAGTTCCTGACCCTGCATTTTCATTTTGCACTGGCACTTATAACTTAGGGAGCTAGCTAGCCCTGGCTGAAACAGAACCATCTTTCTGTCTATATGGCATCTCAAGCTACTGGCTCTTATTAAAGACGACTTATCAATTTTCCACAGGAACAGATGAACTTCTCTGGGCTTGGGGTCACACAGATAGCCACTGACAACCTGAGAATGAGTGAGAATAAATATTTGCTGAATGAACTAATAGAGAAATGAGTAAATGCACACAACAACAAACTCAGGAAAATCACAAGGTACAACTGTATGATGGGCTTAAAATATGGCCCTCCTAGGTTTATTTGCTTTGGGACAGGAGGCAAAGGCTAAGTAAGACTAATGTGTGGCACAGGGAGCCCTGGAAGGCAGGGGAGGGTGGCTTCCAAATCTCCCTGCGGAGGTTTCTCCGGGCAGTCCAGGCTCCTCTGTCCGTCCGGCTGTCCTTCCTACACACTCCACCTCACTGCTTTCATGCTGATGTCTAGAAGATGTTCACACTGTTCAGGATCTCTGTAATGAGGAAAGACAGAAGCCTTGATAGAGAATTTCTTCTCCTGGTAGGAAATGCCTGCACATATGAACCTCTGTTCATTTGTCTTCAAAAACTGCAATGATTCCAAGTTCCTGGGGCCACAGGGAATGCGGCTGATATTTAATCAGAATGCCCGCTGCTCGCACTGTGTCCACACTCCCTTCCTCCCTGCCTGTCGGTGCCTCTCCAGCTGGTCTCCACCTTCTCTTCTCTCAAATTTCTCTGAAGACCAAGGACAGGCCTGGACACCAACTACTATGACTCTGCTCCAGTTACTTAGTCCTCTCGGCTGTTTCTCTATCACCTGGACCTGTCCCCACCCCAGGGCCTTTGCTCTCTCCCTACCTGGAAAGCCCTCTTCTCAGCTATCTTTGGGGCTCAGTCCCTCCTCTTTCTCAAGCTTTTGCTCAAATGCCACCTCATCAACGAATCACTTCCTGACCACCCTGTTGAACATTAACCTTCTCCTACTCCCTCACCCCTATCCCATTCTCCAACTTTACTTTTCTCTAAAGCACCACTGCCGTCAGGCCCCCTGAAGAGTATACTCATTGATTTGTTTATTGGCTGCCTTTCCCCTCTAGAAAAAACATTCCGTAAGGATGGTGATTTCACCTGTTGGTTTCCTGATGCATCTGGAACATTCCCTGGCACACAGTAGAGGCTCAAACAATAGGTGTGGAATTCCATGAAGAATACGTTCAACAGGCTCTTACTCAGTTCAGTCAAAGTCCCACTGCGTGGTTTGCGGCTCTTGAAAGCTGCTTCCCTGTCAGGGTCAGAGAGAATGAAGGAGTAACTTGAGGGACGAAGAATTATTCCAATCTAATAATTAATTCATCTGCCTACTATCTCAAGTCCTGGAGAGAGATAAAGACGTGTAGGCAGCATGAACACGGCACTTCCGTGCTCCAGGCCGGGTTAGCTCCGCTGTTAGGGCCTGTAACTGGGGAGGCCAGAGTCATGTGACCCCTCCCTGTGTGGGTCACGGCACGGGGCTCAGCTTTATAGTTCAGCCAGGGTGCAGGCAAAACAGAGTGAGGAAATGTGGGCAAACCGAGAGAGGAGGGAGTTGTACAAACGAAGACTTCTGCTCCTGTGTTCCCCCCTTCAATAACTGCATAACAATTTCCTGCTGGAATTGGGGAGGAACCGGGGACGAGGAGGCCTGCTCTGTGCTGTGGAGCAAACTGGAGAGCCGTTCTGTTCCGCAAGCCGGCTGACTCGCAGCGCATGGCGTTCCGCAGCGGCCGCGAGGGAGGGAGCTATGTGCTCCAGGGAGGTCGGGGCCCACTCTTTGGGGGGCCGTTCAGGTGGGCTTAACTTTATGGGTAGCAGTTGATTATGAGGAGACTGTAGGAAGATTCCAGGTGGAAAGAGCTGTCCAATCAGGGTTTTTCCTCAAGTCTGTTGCTTATAATGTTGGGCTAGACTGGTTTCATCTTTTTCTTGGGGACATTGAGGGCCTGACTGAGCTATCTGGCCACCAGGCTGGGGGTACAGCGGTGCAGGGAGAGGTTAGAAGCTGGGGAACCACAGATGAAGGGAGCCAGACCGGGATAAAAGCAACCCTGACAGGCAAAACCCTCTGCATGCTTTGTAGGGCTCTCAGGGACAGAAATGCAGAGTCTACCACACAAAAACTAAGATGCTCATTTTCATATCGTCAAAGTATAAGAGAAATATGGGAACTCCTCGGCTTACAAATTTGCCACTTCCAATTACGTTAGATACCGTAAGCTCAAAGCTAGAACAAAAGCACATTACCCCTGCCTGCTTCTCTAGATGGCATTGGTTGCACGCTCCCCGGAGCTTGTAGTTGGGACCTAGCTGGCATTTTTCAGCTTATTTCAGAAGTCCAGGACTATGCACCTTGTCTTCCCGAGCTACAGTCTGGATGGGCTGGCCCCAACCACGTGGGCAGCTGTGAGTTCTCTCTCATGGGAACGAAAGCCGTCAAGGCGGGGGCACTTCCCAGAGAGACAGATGCCATCATGTCATCTTAGCAAACGCATCTGCATGAGTGGAAGGGGTGTCAGTCCATGTCCTGAGAAAGGAACACTGAACTAGTTTTTTTTTTTTAATTAAATAAACAGCCGTGGCTCAGTGGATTGAGTGCAGGCCTGTGAACCAAAGGGTTGCCGGTTCGATTCCCAGTCAGGGCACATGTCTGGGTTGTGAGCCAGGTCCTCAGTTGGGGGCACGTGAGAGGCAACTGCACATTGATGTTTTTCTCCCTCTCTTTCTCCCTTCCTTCCCCTCTTTCTAAAAATAAATAAATAAATCTTTAAAGCAAACAAACTAAAACACCTGGCCTCTGTCAAATAGGTGCTTCTTCCAGGTTCTCAGCTTCCAAGTTCACTTCCAGGCTTAGGTTTGGCAAGTGATTGCTCAGAACCTGGAAGCAATTCCTCATTTGCAAGTCAGTGGGCAGATTTTTATTTTTATTTTTTTGACAAAATAATATTTTATATTTGTATAATTCATTTTATATCACCAATTCTGATATAAACTATACTGATGCACAATAATAAAATTTATAATTTATGAGGTGGATATTTATTCATTTAATTATTTTACTATTTACTCAGTTCCAGGCTCTGTTTGGATTTCACCAGTTTTTCCACTGATGTCCTTTTTGTGTTCCAGAATCCAATCCAGGGCGCCTTGTCACATTTAGGGTACAACGTCTTTCAGTGGTGCAAGATTCCAGAACTGGAGGCAAACAGATCTCCATTGAAAAGAGTATCAGACACACTTGAAGATCATTCTAAACTCTCCCTGTTTGCAGGCTCTTCCCTTTCTCCCTAGCGATGAGCACAACCATAAACTCACCGCCTCTCACTCCAGGCATGTGTGTGTGGGTTCAGTGGGCAGATTTTTAGATGCAAAAGAAAAGCACAGTTAAACCCCTTCTCCTTCCTGTTTATTAAGAACAGCCCTATATATTTTCTGTTCCAAGAACTTTCTAGGAGAAACTACTGGCTTCTTGTCCCCTAAAGGCAGCTCTGGAAAAGACATGAAGTTTGGAGAAAGAGAAGCAGAGGGCATAGGGCTTAAGACTCTGCAGCTGCGACCCGGTGAGTTGGGGCTGGGAGGAGGGATAATGTAATGATCGTGGCTCTCATTCATTGAGTGTCCATATGTGCCACATGCTGCTCTATGTGCCTTACATTTAATCTTCACTATTCATATTAATACACACATATTATCAACACAGAAACTCAAGCACAAGAGAGCATAAGCTCATATGCAGCTGGAAAATGGCATAGCTGGTACGTAAATCCTATAGTTTGATTCTAGAATCTGTGCTTTTAATGCCAGTGAAAAGCCCTTCCCCAAAGACACAGGATGTGGCCGGGAGTTCAGCAGGGGGTGCTGTGGAGGAGAACAGTAGGAGTACCAGCGGGGGGTTGGCGGAGGGCCTCCTGGTTCACTTAGGAGGATCTGGGTTTCCCCAGGCAGTAAAGCTCCCACAAACTGAGTACTTAGCTTTTCACTTTGTCAAGTAAAAAACATTAAAGAAATCTTCTCAACATCATTTTATGCAATAATTAAGTAAAAAAGTAAATGTAATTTCAATGCAAAGAAGGACACAATTTCAGAATAAAGGCCAGTCCTTTAAGTTGAATAAATCTGTCTTTGTAAAAGTCTCCTTTCGTTGTTCTTACTGTCCTCATTTCACTGTGGGCTGATGAAAACGTCCCCATGGGTGGCACCCATCTCAGGACCCTTATCTGGGACCACCGCAGGACATCTATTGATCCTCATAAACCCTCTGCAAGGTAGGCAGAAAAAACCTTATTAACCCAGCTTTTTAATTAAAAAAACCAAACCCGGAGAAGTCCAGAAATTTGCTTCAGGGCACACAGTTTTAGACACTGCAGGGCCATGTTACTACCGACCCAGGGTTTTGGACCCCTGGGCTGGTGGCCTGACTGGCCATCAGACTAATTCCTGTGTGAGGACCTGAATGTTCAGAAAGAGGGAGCATTTTTTTTTTAATTTTAGTTTATTCAGTACAGTTTCTATCCTTTATTCCCTTTCCAGCCCACCCACCCATTCCTCCCCTCCTCCCTCCCCTTTCCAACACCCCTAGTTTTGTCCATGTGTCCTCTATATTTGTTCCTGTAAACC
>CM052543.1:120428556-120530931 GCA_028533065.1 Trachops cirrhosus
GTGGTCATACCAGTCTGCAATCCCACCAACAGTGCACTAGGGTCCCTTTTTCTCCACAACCTCTCCAACACTTGTTGTCTGTTGTTTTATTTATGATGGCCATTCTGACTGGTGTGAAGTAGTACCTCATTGTGGTTTTAATTTGATCTCTCTGATAGCTAGTGATATTGAGCATCTTTTCATGTGTTTCTGGATCAAGAGGGAGCATTTTTGTGTTTCCACTGATAGGGCTCGGAATGGAACAGTTCAGCCAGCTGAGAGCCAGTCTGTGGCTTCAGGATGGGGTGAAAAGCCCCTCAGGGGTAAGGAAGGATCCCATTTTCTCTTCCATCCTCAGGCTCAGGCTGGCACAGGGCTGGGCACATAGGGCTGGCAAGACATCCTTGCAGCTTGCAAGTGGGAGTATGGCTTTGAATGGCAGATTTTATTGAACAGGATTTTACTGTGGACAGAGAGAAGGAAGGGGAATAAATCTCAGACACAATTTGATAGGATGCTGCTGAGAGGAGAGAAAAAGCAGTCAGAGTCCAGAAAAGACTTGGTGGAGGCACCCTGGGGAGAGGGGAGGAAGGAAGCAACAAGAAGAAGATTGTGTGTCTCGGGAGGGGTGGGGGGTGGCAGGGAGACAGGAGCACTGAATGAAGCCTCCTGCTGTTCTCAGGATCAAGGCCACACTCCTGATTATGGCTCCCAGTACCTCACAGCCTGGTCACTGCCTACTGCTCTGGTGTTACCTCCATCAGGTTCAAGTTCTGTGAGCCAAAGATTCCCTGTGGGATCCCACCTCAGGACCTTTGAACATGCTATTTCTGCTTCCAGAAATGTTTAAAAAAAAACAGAAAAAACAGTATTTATTAATGCCTATTCATTCGTTGGTGACTTCCCTGACTGCTGTCTACCTGCTGGAGGGGAAGACAGCCCAGAGCCGCACTGGCCCACCTCCGAAAGCAGTGAGCATTGACATGGACCCTACGTGCACAGAGCCCAGGGGCAGCCCTTGAACCAGCAAAGTGCTCATAAGGCTAACGGGAACACCCAAGAGCCCACGTTATCTTGTCCTGGGTGGCTTCAGTACCCTTAACCTTTCCTTCATGTCTTTGTCATAGTCTGAAGTTGTGTATCCTGTGATTGGCTAATGTCCTTTTCCCACTAAATAGCCAGTTGCCTGAGGGCAGGGCTTTGTTTTTGCTGGCCACAGTGTCCACCCCTATCCTGGGGCCAGGGGCCTAGGTGGTAGCCAGCACACGTTTGTTGAATGGCTTCCTTCCTTGCTTTGCTGAGGGCTGCCTGGCTATGCAGCTGGCATTTTCTTTTCAACTCACACTATTCTTGAGGGTGAGGTGGGAGAAGCTGGAGGTCATGACCATGTCTAGCAAACTGTCCCCAGACTACTTAAGATTGTGTTTTCTTCTTAGCTGAAGGTTCAGAGACCATTGAGTTAGGTCCTCCAGTATGGGGGGCAATGCAGCCTGTTGCCGACTGACCGGAGTGGGGCTCGGTCTCTCCTGAGAGGTGAGTTATGGGTGGGTCTAGATCATTGTCGGCTCTGATTGTGTAGGCGGAATGTGGGGTGGGGCTGGAGCCACTCCTGGCAGACTTGTCATTCCCCATTGAGCCACTAGAGAACACTGTTGTTCCACAGGGAAGAGCCAGGCGAGAGGCAGCCATCACAGCTAAGCAACAAGGTGCAAGGGATGGTATTAGCTGGCACTTCCTGAGCTCCAGTGATGTGCTAGGCACTTTGGATACTCTAATTCCATAGTTACACAAGAGAGGGATGATGCAGTCTATTTTACAGGCGAGGTAAAGAGGATCAGAGAGTGAATGATGATCTGAAGGTGTTGCAGCCACCTGCCTGGACTGTTGGCCACGGCACAACCTGCTCCCAGCCGACTCATTTTAGCCAGTTTTGATGATCCCAACTAGTATAGGGTCCACTGACTTGTGGCTAAAATGTATTTATTTATTTATTAAGATTTTATTTTATTTTTTATTTTTAGAGAGAGGGGGAGGGCAGGAGAGAGGGGAGAGAAACATCCATGTGAAGGAGAAACATGAATTGGTTGCTTCTCGAATGCCCCCAGCTGGGGGCCCAGGCATGTGCTCTGATTGGGAATCTAACCGGTGACCTTTCAGTTCACAGGCTGGTGCTCAACCCACTGAGCCACACCATCTAGGGCATGGCTAAAATTTTAAATTGGGTCATTAAAATAATGTATTTGAACCCAGAGACCATTATTGTGGGGTGGGGTGGGCAGGACAGGAGAAAGATAACAGATTGGCCCTTCCAGAGCCCTCTTTTCTGGTCTCAATCTTCAATCCTCCTCTTTCATCCCCACGAGTCCCGAAACAGCCGCCAGAGAGCTTTCCTGCAGATTTGATCACGTGACTTTCACTGCTGTCTGTCGGTGGCTGCCTGGCCCTGATGCCTTAGTTGCTTGCTCCCACGCTCTCACAAGCCTGTGCTGCCAGCTCCAGGCCCACCAGCCACAGCACTTTAACAACCCTCACAGCTGCAACCTCCCCACTGCAGAGTGGGGATAAGCATACTTCCCACCAGGTGGTTTTGAGGATGAAATCACCCCTGTAAAGCTGCTGGCACAGGCTCACCCATAGTAGGAACTCACTGACGTTCCTCACTTTCCCTTTCTCAGCCCTTGGAAATACGCAAGGACAATACAACCTGCAAAGGCAAGTTTTCCCTCTGTAAACATTTCCAGACACCAGCGAATGTCATCAGGGGTGATATTTTGTTCAAGCTGACACCGAGGAAGGCATTTCCTGTACTGTTTTTCTCCTGTGCCTATGGTGAGATTCAAGGTTACTCAAATACCACCTGGATGCTAAACTCCTTGGGGACAGGGAGAGGGTTGTGAACCTTTGGGTATCCTCATTGGCCCAACACAGCACTGGGTCTTCAGTGGTGTTTCCAAGAAGGTTAGTTGGTCAATTAATTATTGACTTGGGCGATGAGAAGCTGCAGGGATAGGCAGGTCATTTCAGGGTATCATCAACTGAAACAGAAACAGCATTATTTCAGGAGCCTGTTGAAACCCAGAAGAAATACAGTACTTTCTTCTTTCTGATGCAGAAGCTGGCAGTTTACAACCACAGGGCACTAGATCAAGAAAGCCATGAGGCTGACCAGTGAGTGGCTTGATTTGAGCGCTCTGGGCTGGTTGGGCTGACCAGGTTCAAGTGCAGAAATTGGCAGGATTCACATCTTGGGTTTTGAGCACTTAAGCCTTGGCCTACTGTTTCTTAGTTTATCTCTGTTCTGCAGCTGGTTAAAGTCGGGCAGGTTCACATGGGATTTGGGCAGATGGAAGAAAATTTGTGGAGCTGTCAGGATGTCTGGCATGCCTTTATTCCGGGGTGGGGCTATCCAAATGCCTCGCAATTCGAAAGTTGCTCTGGGGGACGTCCCAACTCCGTTATATGCTAAATGCACACAAAGCCGGCAGGATGCCAAACTGTTATATAACAGAGCCTGACTGGGCAGATGCGGGCCCATACCCAAGGTTATATGCACACTGCTAAGTCGTAGTTGCCCGGACATCCAGTGAGGGAGCCTGACTGCCTTCATCTTCCCTACATTCTTTTTATTGTGAAGTTTAAAGGACAAAACCTAAGGTGTATCTCCCAGATTACAGACAGACCAGGATCATGGAATTCAGCCTCTTCTAGGGAGGGTCCCACCATTCAGACGAGAAGTGGGGGTTCTGCTCTCAGGCCCTCCTGACTGCAGCCCAATCTCAGTCTCACCCTCAGGGTTCCAGCTACCTACCCACATCCAATGTCAGGTCGACCTGCCTTCTTTGGATTTGCATGTCAGGCAAATTCCCTGATCCATATGCATTTGCTTATTCCTGTTTCATGACTAAGACACCTTCAGTATTGATTGGTCTGCCTGCACGTGTTCTCATAATCTCAAGTCATCCAATGTCCTTTGAACATTGTAGACACATTCTATACAAATTATTCTTGCCTTTAGTCATCTCGGTACCTAGCTCTTATGTGGCATTTTAACTACCTGGTGGTCTTGTATACCACTCCTTTTGAACCACAGGAAAAACTGATTGCTATTGTTCCCACGAGAGATGGGGACTCTAAATGACTTGATGTGGGGGGGCTTTGCCCACCCCCCCCCACCGCCACCATGGATGAGAATAAGTCTACCAAGACATGATCTGCTTGGGGAGGAAAGGTGGCCAATCTCTCAAAGGAGAAGGGTCAGGAGCCTGTTCCTCAATGGGCTTTTATTGGGTTCATTTGCACAGGATTACAGATAAAGCTCATTAATCATTATCAGGCAGTAAGGATCAAACAATAGATAACAAAGAACTCTGAGGGCCTATTTTGAGTCAGGGTCAGATAGCTAAAGAGCTGTAAAGCTTTGAGGAACAAACTCACTTCTTGCTTGGACCCTAATCATTTAATTGAGAGCATTCTAAACAAAGCAGGTTTCACAGGATTTTACATATTCTTTCTTAGGCCTGATTGCCCGGGGAACCTGCCCTTTGCAGCACAGGGCTGCACCACCCTCTGTCATTGTTTCAGGATTAGGTGGAGCAAGGGAAGTAAGGCAGTCATTGTTTCAGGCTTAGGTGGAGCAAGGGAAGTGAGGCAGCCAAGAGATTAGGAGACTTCTCCCAGACAGAATGAGGACTCAGGCTTTGTCAAAGCCTAGGGGTGAGGGTCCATCACCTCCTTTTGCTGTACCCCACAAAGTCTTTCCTTGGGGGCCTCCCACGTGATCGTGCCTGTCTTAGGTTCATCCTCTCTTGGGGAATCTTACCCATCATTGGCTAACCGACCAAGCATTGGGGGCCAGTTATGGGAAAAGGAGCAGAAGCAGCGTTCCTGCCAGGGAGATAAGCTTTTGTCTCCTTGGTGGCTTATGGTCCAAGGTCACTCCCTCAGCCTTAGCCTTGGCAGGGGTTACAGCTTCTGAAACCAGGCAGGGCGGTTCCCAACAACTTGACCAAGGCCATTCTACAACACAGTGATGGGGCAGGACCTCTGGCTCTTGTGTCAGCAGCCATGCCAGTGAGAGTTCTGTCCATGCTCTGTAGTAGCCCCCATGGGGCCACATGCAAATATAGTGCTACTGCAGCTGGTAAAGATGGAGCAAATGCAGAAGCTTGCACCTGTGGACAGGTGGGTGTGGTGAGGGATGGCCAGCCAGGCAGAGAGCCCCAGAGTGCTAGGCTGCTGAAAGACTGAGATTTCTGGGCCATGGAAAGAGCTCCCCAGCCCCCAAATACCCTCTTTATTGCCTGAAATTCTTAATGAAGGAGTAAAAAGCATGGCAGTCCAAGTTCAGAGACCTGGGTGCAAATCCCAGCCCTGCCTCTTGTTGGCTTTGTAGACTTGCGCAGCACACCTTGCCTCTTTGAGGCTTTGTTTAAACAACTGTTAGGTGGAGAGTTAAATAATTACCTATTTTAGCTTTAGCTGGTGTGGTTCAGCGGACTGGGCATGGCCTGACAACTGAAAGGTCGCGGGTTCGATTCCCAGTCAAGGCATGTGTCTGGGTTCTGGGCCAGGTCCCCAGCAGGGTCGTGCAAGAGGCAACCAATTGATGTTTCATTCTTACAATGATGTTTCTTTCCCTCTCTTTCCTTCCCTTCCCCTCTCTCTGAAAATAAATAAGTAAAATCTTTAAAGTAAATAATTACCTATTTTATAGAATTGTGAAGATTGAGTTAAAAATGCACATAGCGGGCTTAGCATCCTGCCTAACTAATACTGCTCAACAAGTGGTTGTTGCTGTAAATGTGCAGATGGTGCGGCTGTGATGTTTTTTATGTTTTCTTTTTGCTTCTCTGGGTTTTTAGCAAATTAACGTGCACTACTTTTGTAGTAAAAAAGATGATTTTTAATAATAAAAAGTGTTAATACCAGGCACATTGGAAAAGGAATATATGATTCAAATTTATGCTAGGACTTAAATAAATGAATGCAAAGCCTTTTCAGATAGAAAAATGGTAGAATCTGCATTTATCAAAGGTTAATATCTAGAGTTGCAGTGTTTCTGTTTAATTTTAATTTTTTATGTATTACGGCTTCTCTTTGCAAAGCCGTGCATGTGGGCAAGTACGTGTGCATTGCTGGGTGTACAAACCAGCTCTCAGGTCCGTGGATCGTCGGGAGTGGGCGTGCTGGTGGGCCTGGGCGTGACTTTCCCAGCCTTGCATGGGAGTCACTGGAAGCTGCATGAGCTTCTGCAGCAGCTTCAGTGCCTCTCTCCCTCCTCCATTCTTCCCCATTTGCAGTCCCTTCATTTCATCTCTGGTGAAGGGCCAGGTCCAGTGTTTTCTTTGTCAGTTCAATTACATTTTAGGTGAGTTCCTTTCAGGTCATGTATATTTGTTCATATTGTTCATTGCATAAGAAAATGAGTGACTGCTGAAATCTAGGATTTGTGCAGGATGTGAAATCCAGGATGGCAGATTTGTGCAAAGGCATGGTGTACAACGGTGGCATCTGTGGTCACTCATACATTTATGAATTTCCCTGAAACTCAGAACTGACCATCTGATTACAGGTATTGAATGGAGCAAGCTAGTTGTTCATTGTTTTGTCATCTTCTAGAAAAGCCAAGTGATGGGCCAGGGTCATATGGGCTCCAAGAGAGAGCTATAGCCCAGGCCTTCTGATTCCCAGACCTGTGATATGGCTCCTGAACTATTTATTAATGTCCTTCCCCTTTCCTCCACCTACAGATACAGAAGAGCTGGGAGAACAGGGCTGCCACATGGGCAAGAGGCCACAGTGGGCAAGAGGCTGTGGCCGTTGCTGCTGAAGTCAGCAGGGCATAAGTGCACAACCTAAAGGGTTAATTCACCACCCAAAGAGTTCTGTGTCGCTGGCCTCTAGGCCCAGGAGGCTGGAAAGGAGGTCCTGAGAGAGCTGGTGTTAGGTATCTGGTGGGAGCTTTTGCCCCCAGTGCTGAGATCTCAACCCTGACTGGACGTGGAAATCACCTCACACATGTCCTCTTCACCCGGGAGCTTTAAAAATGCAGCTGCCCAGGCCCCTGCTCCAGAGAATCAGAAATTGTTGGTCTGGGTGGGGTGGCTGGTGTATTTTAAAAGCTCCCAGATGGCTTTAGTACACAGCCAGGGTTGAGAAGCACACACCAGCCAGCAAGCCTCTGAAGGAGAGAGAGCTGGTCTTCTCACCTCTCCTGCTAACGCAGCAGCACTTTGCACGTGGGAAGGCAACATGCTAGCATGCCGAACTGACAGGTGTGAGACCGACATCACGCAGTGATGGGCAGCCACGTGAGCAACGACCGTGGCCACTGAGAGCTGGGAAGAAGAATATGTAGTGAAGTGGAAGCAGGTTTGTTCTTATTCTGCAAAATTAAAATCAGTACACCTGTAAGGGGAAAAGACCGGAAGCTTAAGCATCAAAAGGGTTAATGTTGGCTATCTCTTGAGTGGCTAAGTCATGAGAGTCAGCTGCCTGTGCGAACACACACCCTATTCAGCCTCTTCGTGCCTCAGTCTCCTCACCTCTAACACGGGGGTCATAGAGGGGCAAACCCATATCATAGCTTGTGTCAAAGGAAAACTCTGAGACAGAAGCTTTAAGAAACAGAAAATTTACCTGCAAAGAGTGCAAGAGAGTCAGACTTCGGGAATGGCTCTTCAAACAGGAAAACATAACAACAGCGTTTAAGCAGAGAAACAACAAACATGCAAAATTACCAAGGCTGCCGGAATAAGTGGAATGTGACTCCCCTCCCCCCAAAGGTACAATGTGTTCTCGCCCCTAGACCCCATGAATGGGACCTTACTGGGAAAAAGGATCCTTGAAAATGGAATTAATTTAAGGATATTGAGACTAGATCATTCTGTACTATTCTGGCGGGCCCTAAATCCAATGACAAATGGCCTTTAAGAGACAGAGAAAAAGACAAGGGAGACGGACGGGAAGGCCATGTGAACACAAAGGCGGAGATTGGAGCCATGCGGCCCCAAGCCAGAAATGCCTGGGCCGCCAGAAGCTGGAAGAAGCAAGGACGGATTGTCTTCTAGAGTCTTGGGAGGGACCATGGCCCTGCCGACATCTTGATTTTGACTTCTGGCCTCCAGAACTGCAGGAGAATTAATTTCTGTTGTTTCAAGCCACTGAGTTTGTGGTAATTTATGATGGCTACTAGGAAAATATTACAGCTACCATGTCGACATGGGTCTGCTCATCACGGAGAAATAACAGGCTTCTTCCACAGCGATCATACTCACAAAGCTCATGCCATCTTCAAACATCAGCACGGCGAAAACCAGGGGCAGAAATGTTTTTGTTGGGAAGCCCAGGTTCACGGGAAATAATCAAGGTTTTATTATTCTGGGTACCACAACCGGTTGGGGTGGAGCCTGGTGTATTTCAGGATACAAAACATTTTGTTTTCTGTGGTTGTCTTGTTTTGCCTGCCTATAATGTAAGAAACGTTCCCTGGTTTTGGAAACAGCGAAGTTTTGCTTCTACAGGCTGTTGTGAAATTGAGTAAATTGGTAAGGTCAAAAATTGGTAAGCACTGGGAACAATACCTGGCACTATTAAACGTGCTACGTGTCCGCCACAGCTGTTTCTTCTTTACCTGTTTATTCTAAACTTTCTGTAGTGAGCATGCATCACTCTTTTCCCCTAATTCAAACACTTACTTCTGTCAAACATCGCAGAGGCCAGTTACGATAGAACAACCACAGGCATGGGGACCCATGTCTCTGCCCCCCCACAAGAGGCCCATGCTACAGGTCCCCGCTGAATCTCACCTTCCTGAGGGTCCTGTGCTTGTGGATCCATCTGATCCATCCCTGAGAGAGGAATCCCAGCATTTGTTGTTTACCCTCTTTTTAATATGAAAATTTTGTTTTTAGGGAAAGGGTCAGGACTATGGCTGGGAGTTGGACGACCCCAGATTGAAGCAAAAATGACCAAGGTCGCTTTGGGTCCTGGCAGAAAGGGAGGGAAAGGCAGGGAGGAGGAGCAGCTGTGCCAAAGAACGCTGACACGGTCAAGGTCAGGCATCAACGTGGGAGCTGTGAGCAGGGTGCACAGGGGCCTGTGGAGCCTGGTGCGCCCAGTGTCCAAACCCCGCAATAGCAAGGCCAGACTGAGTAATGTCCAGGCCCCTGGGAGGCAGCTCAATCATGGGGCTTCTATGCAACCAGTGTGTGCACGGGCCAATAGCCTAGGAACACGGTTGCTAGAAGCCTAGAGCCTGGCACCTGATTGGAGGGGCTATTTCTCGGTGTCAGACATTGGGAGCTTTCCTGTAAGTTCATTTAGCCATTTATGTATCTAGCAAGCATTTCATTAATTGATTTCAAAAATATTTATTGAGCTCCTACTGTGTCCCATCTCGGGCACTGAGCTGCAGCAGGGAGCAAAACAGGCACAAACCCCTTTCCTTAAGGAGTTGTGGTCTAGTGGGGGAGACAGGTGACAAACACGCAAAACGTGAAGTAGATGAGAGAGTGACGAGTGTTGAGGAGAAAAAGTGGGGGGAGGGAGATAGAAAATGGAGAGTGAGCTCCAGCATTAGCCCCGGGGAAGGCCTCCCTGGTAAGTGACACCCAAGGAAGGACGGCGAGGGAGGGAGTCACACAAGTGTCTGGGGAATCGTTCGTTGGGTTCTGTCTCTGTCGGCAGGAGTGGGGAGAGCCCCAGCCCCCTAACAATCCAAGCGGAAGCCGCCTAAGGAAGGAGCACCTGGGTGGGGTTTTTATTTTGCAAAGGGAAATATTGTACAGAGTGTGCCCGCATGCGCTTATAAATGAAAACTGAGGATCATAATGAACAAAATTCAGTAAATACAAGACACATAATTGCAAAATCATCTTCATACTGCATCTTCTTTCTAAAGAATTATTTATATAAATTACAGATTGTAGCAGAGAACAAGACCTTAGCAACCATCTGGTGTTAGTGTTTTCCAAATTTGCCAAAAAATAAGAGTCCACCGGGGTTTAAAGATACAGCTTCCAGACCCCATTCCCGTTCCAGGCGCTGCAGGAACAGGCAAGCCTGGGAGACACGGACAGGGCCATGGGTCCTCCTGGTTCACAAATGACGAAGTCGAGGCCTAGAGAGGGGCATGGCTCAAGGTAGAGCTGCTCAGTTAGGTAGAGCCAGAAATAATACTTCAATTTCCCAACTCCTGCAGGTTGATGAAAGATTGGTTATGATGTTTAAACTCGCAATCCAACAAGACACAAGATAAAAATGAACCCTAGGCAGACACCTGCTTAGAGCACCAGATGTGCCTGGGATGAATCAGTTACTAGGCCTGATCTCCAAATGCAGCACTGGGTGTTCTGGCAGCCAAGTGCCCAGGGGAAAGGGGTCGGGTTATTCCATTCACAGGGTGCAATAAAATGATACATAATGATTTCACTTGATAAGAACAGCTTTTACCTTTAACAAGCAAATTTTATAACCCTCCAAAAGTTCAGTATCCTATCAGGGCAATGACAGGAGAAAGAGGAAAATAAGGAGGGAGAAAATGACCAAAGGAGAGATCCTCCCTCTCTTCGTCGGCGTCAGCGCATCCCTGTAACTGAGCTCCTGTGGGCAGCCTGGAGTTCCAACCCTCTCAGTAGACCACAAAGAACTATGTGTTTGAAGGGAGCCCAGGATCCACTTCTTGAAAACTTATGTTCTCATGCTGCCTAATGTTCCCCACTGGAATGGGATGTGAGGCCTGAAGAGAATGGTGTGACCTGTGACAAGTCATAGGACCCTCTGGTCTCTACGGCTCCACCTGGACAAGAGGAATTCACTATTCCTCTGTGGGGGATGTCTGGGTGCCCTCCCTGGGCCCCTGTGCAGTGCTGGCCTCTGAGGCTCAGGGCCTGCTAGTCTGGGCAGGCAGAGTTTGTTGGGGTTTGTGCGTGGGTGTGCGTGTGAGTGTGTGGACTGTGCCTCTGATGAGCGCCCTGCCACACACGTGGTGACCCAGAGGCCACACTGCTCCAGAGCTGTGTGGCTGGGTGACCACATCAGTGGCTGCAGCCGCTCAGGGAGGCTGGCCTCTTGGGGAAAGAAGTTTCTCTTTCCAAGCGTGCTGTGGGGGTCTGTGAGGAGACACACAGTTGCCTTTGTCGTTTGTTCTTCCCGTGTGGGGACAAAAGCCCTTTCAGTTGCTGTGGAATGTGCACAGAGTTCTGTGCCCAGGGGCTGTCCTGGCCCGGAATCTACACACAGGGGTCAGTGAGAGGAGCTGGCCACTTCCACCCGAAGCTTCCACCTGCCCAGTAGCCTGCCACGTATCTGTATGGACGACATGGAAGGCAAGCGTGAAGAGGGCCCCACTGCCTCCTCCCTGCACCACTGTATACACTGGCACTACCCCACCCTAACCGTGGCCAAGATGCTGTGGGCCTCTTGCTGGCGGGCCTGGGGCCAGGCAGGGCTTTGCTGCCTCGTTCAACCCTCCCAACTCTTGGGGCTACAGTGGTGTTACCCATTAGCAGCTGAGATGACTCATCTTAGAAGGGAGGATGAGTGGGGGGACAGTGCTGAGACAGAGAGCACGGCAGTGAAAGGCAAGGGGGGGGTGGGGAAGAAACTCTTCCAGCTCCAGAACAGAGCAGGGCCTCAACCGGTGGTGTTTAAGCTTTTATGTCAAGTTTAAACAAAACAAAAAATGACGACCAACACCTTGGTGGGGGATTAAAAAATACCCTACCACCACCAAAACCTACTAGTGGCACCAGAGGCCTTTTCTCTTTGCTGTTGACATCCCTGGGTGTGCCCACTGCTGCAGAGCCAGCGACTCACCACAGAGAAACCCGTCGCCAAAGTGCCGTGGGGCTGTGCTATTTCAGGAGGGCTGTGTGCCCAGGTTGCTATTGTCTGCATTTTTCTAACTAGGATCGGGCACTAATAAGGGTGCTGCTGTCAACCAGTGCTGAACTTTGCTCTACTTTCGAAATGTAAATGAGCGAATGCCAGTGGAAGTGCCCAGGACAGAGTCTGAGCAGTGAGCTCCCAGGGCAGCCCCCAGGGTCAAGTCCCTAGGAGGGAGGGGTCTCACAAAGGGAGCTGGAACAGACCCTGTGTGCTCCAGAGCAGTAGGTCTGTGGGAGGCCGAGTCTCTGGGGTGGACTGCAAAATCTTACAATCTCCCAGGCAAGGGAGGAAGAAAGGAGAGAGGCCAGCAGGGGAAGGAGGGTGTGGGGATCACACCAGCTTTTATATGCGATCTTGTTTAAACAAGACTCTTATCAAAGAGTAACCCTAAACTTTGGTTTGTCTTATTACCCCAGCTCCTGAGGGAATGGCTATGTGACTTTGGGGTTCCAGGTGGTGGGATTGAATTGCTTCTCAGCGATAAGAGTCCCAAATAAGCAGCTAAGGTTGATAGTGTTGGGAAGGCGAGAAATTCTTTAGTTCTGTAGCACTTATGGCTGGACTGATAAAATAGATGCAAAACTAGATCGATGGGAGAAAAACCAAGTTAATAACATGCACACAGGAGAATCACACTATGATGCTCAGTTCAGAAAATCAGGCTCAAAGAAGCGATCAGTCCAGGCATCTTTTCATACTTTTTAGACAAAGAAACAATAAAGTTGTGAAAAATTGACTGGACAAAGAAAGTGAGTGCTCATGAGAAAGGAATTTAAGCAACACTTGGGTGTTTGTAAGCAAGGAATCTAAGGAAAGGCTGGGCCTAAGTAGTAAGTTAGTAACGGCAACACAAGGCTGTTTACACAAGTCTCAACTCTGCATTCTTTTCGCTCTTGTGGTAAGATTGTCTCTCAGCCCTCAAGGGCAGGGAGGGCACCTGTCACACGGGAGATTTGTCTTCTGCTTTCATGGGGACAGAGAGGTCAGGGTTTTCTTTTCGCACATGGGCAGTCTCTTAAGTAACTTTAATTCTAAATAATCAATATGCTGTTGTGGGGTACCTTGGGGTGGCCTGACCTGGGCCCCGGCCATGGAAATGGGAGGAGAATTCACCTGTGTCTCGTGGAGATGTTCTTTGCTCCCCACTATCTAGATCCATGTCCCCTGTTGCATAAGGTGTGCACCAGGACTGAGAGGAGCGCTGACGCCTGGTCTGGAGCAGCATTTGATGGCACAGCCCCATGCTGCAGGACAGGGCGGGGCGCTGATACGAGCCACGCTTGGCCCGCCACACAGGGAACATCCAGTCCTGTGGTGGCCGGGTAGGAGAGGGCATTAATTTTTAAATCTCTATTACATTGCTATCATGTGCCTAATACAGATGCTCTGGAAAAGACCCCAAGTAGTGGACATATAATTAAATGAGTATTTCCTGTCGACTGAGTTCATAGTACTGTGTTAGAGAGCGAGCAACCACAGCAGCACCGCCGTGCGAGGGGTAAGAGGAAGCGTAGTTAGGCTCTGCATTCAGACTGCCCGGGTTCGAAGCCACGCTTGGGCGTGTGACTTGGTACATCACCTTTCTCGGTCTCCATTTTCTCACCTATAAAATGAAAATAATGTTTCAGCATTGTTACGAGGATTAAATGTAAAGCCCTTGGCACAGTAAGTGCTGAAAAGACATTAATCATCATTTATTGCTATTATTATCTAAGACCGTGACCCTTGCCCTTCCAGCGTTTATAACCTGAAGCGAAAAGTCAATAGACATGGTTTGAAACACGACACAGCTGGACCTGGTTATTGCTGAAGAGTGTGCCATAGATGTCAGAGGACGACAAAGACACTCCAAGCAGGAGACATTCAAGAAGGCTTTAGGGGAGAGATGAAGGACAGGGCCTTCAGAATTAGGTCAGAATTTAGCAAGGGAGGACATTCTAGCTGGGCACAAATGGCACATACGAGGACATGGAGGCAGAGAAACGCCAGGCACGCTTGTGGGGTGCCAGGTTGCTTTGGCTTGGTCTCCGCTAATGTCCGGTAGGGGAGTCATGAGACATAAAGGTGGAGATTTGGTAAATCAGTGCCAGGGGGCAGACTGTGGAGTTTGAACTTTATTGTGTGTGCAACAGAAAGCCCGTGGGAGGAGTGTGAGGAGGAATTGGGATCTGCTTCCCCTGCCTTCCCCGAGGGTGATCTGTGCTCACATACTGGGGTGATGCTGATCTTACCATCAGCAGGTCTGCAGAGACTGTCATTGGCTTCGTCTTCTTGCAGATCAGTCTGCTGGGGGTGGGGAATGCCTGTCCAGTGTGCCAGAGACCCTTTCTCCACTTCTCCCACCATGGACATAAGAAACATCCACCCCTGTAGAGGATTTTTATGAGTTTACTTGAGTCATACCAACAACATTGCCGGGAAGCAAGGCCTCAGATGATTGGGAAAGTGACAGTTTTGCAGTTTCTTTTATACATTTGGAATTAAGGCAGGAACATAAGGAAGATTACGGGAAGGTGGGAGAAAGCAAGGCAGGACTGGGTTACAGGACAGTTAACATGATTATGTGCTCTCTTGAGAGTGATTATGCTTCTGAGGGGTCTGAGAGAGAGGCATTTCAAAGTGTGTTAACCTATGTGCACAGTAACAATGGACAAGCCTTGCTTAAGGCAGGGAGAATGTTTTACTAGGGAAGTTACAGGCCTGCAGTGTGACTACCCACTGGGACCTGCCCGGTTAGTAATTTATGATCAGATCACCTTGTGAAGTTATTTTGGTCACTATACTTGTCAGGTTTATTATAGAGATACTTTCGTGTACATATCACCCTTGGAGCATTCAGGACTAGCTGGCAAATGACTTGAGAAGGGGGACACGGTTGGGGAGTCTGCTGCAAGTCACCGAATAGAGCTAAAATTGGTGTGAAACTATGTTGCTCCTCATGGCAGCCACTGGGCACGTGTGGCCATTGAGCACTTGAACGGTGGCTGCTCTAAACTGAGATGTGCTGTAAGGGTAAAATATATCCCAGATGTCAAAGACTTAGCCTAGGAAAGATGAATAATGTTTTTAATATTGTTACATGCTGATACAGCAATAATTTGGATATATTGCATTAAATAAAATGTTATTAAAGTTAATTTCACTTGTTCTTTTTTACTTTATGTGGTTACTAGAAAATTTAAAATTTATTGGACATTCTAGAGGATCAGGTGTTCAGTGGTTTATGGCCCTGATAATTACTAGGGCTATAACTCTGTATCCCCTATAAGCCTGGGTGGGGTGCCAGTCTTCTAAAACAGCCAGGCTCAGGTTTAAACCAAATCAGCATTATGCTCAGGATAAGTTCAGGAAGGAAAGACTATATCATTTTTTGTGTATCAAGTCTCCAAATTTCCCCAAAAATTGGCTCTAAAATTCCATCTTTGAATTGAGACTGCAAGATGGTAGAACACAAGGTGTGAGTTCATTTTGGGGAAGTTCTACCCATGATAGTGAAGGGAGAAACTTCTAGGATGTAGGGGGTGCTGG
This sequence comes from Trachops cirrhosus, assembly GCA_028533065.1. NCBI lineage: Eukaryota > Metazoa > Chordata > Mammalia > Chiroptera > Phyllostomidae > Trachops > Trachops cirrhosus. The sequence continues at coordinate 120,443,953 of CM052543.1, forward strand.
TCATTGTTCCTTGGGCCTTTGTCAGTAACCGCCTGGGTGCGCCCGCCTGTGAACACTGCCCACCAGTGCTGGCGAGTCAGGAGCTGGTGGACAGGCTGGGCCCAACAGGCCTCTGCAAAGCGTGCTGTATGTGAAAGAACTACGTCAGGCTGCTTTAAAAGATTATCTCAAAGCTTTGTACTTATGCATAATTTTTTTCTCCCTCCTGTGCTTTTCAAGGCTTTTCTGATTTTCCACAGTGAATAAATAAGCAAAAGAACCTTTTTTGTTTGTTTGTTTTTTGTTTTTAAAGAGCAAGACGGGAGCAGTGGTAGGTTCTCAGCTGCTACTAGGTAGAAGCAGGTCGGGGATGAGACTCAGACAAGACGCTGCCAATCGTGAGGCTTAATGTAAAGCAAATCTTGGTGGAGAGAGGTTCTTTTTGTGAAGGTTGGGGAGGATCCAGCGGCAGCCCACAGAGGCAGGCCTGACTGCTGACGGCAGATGGAGTACAACAGGGATTCAGGAGATGCACAGACCTGGGTTCAAATTCTCAGTGCACAGGTTGCCCTCTGTGTGTCCTTGGCAGGCCTTCTACATCTCCAAGCCTCGGCTTTCTCCTGCCGGGCTGGTGATACCTTTAAGGACAATAAATCCTGGGTAAATGTTTGCTATCGTTATAATGGAGATTTAGCTTCTCAAACATTCATTCTTACAGAAATAGACTAAAAAATGTTAATATTTCTTAGGCTCCAGCAGATCAAACCGGAAGCGGACAGGCTGCAGAGGGGCCAGCAAAGAGAGGGAGAGCTCAGCTCCACGAGGTCACTCAGCTGCACACAAATGCCGCTCCAGCACTGACCGTGGCATTCCATTCCCCACACAGAGTTTCTGAGGAAAGCCTGTGGTTCTAAAAACTCTAATTAGGAAAATCCAGAGTAGTGGTAAACATTTTCATAGAGATCTTATATCAACAAACTGCCTGTTACAGAGGGCAAGAAAACAGCGTATCAGCCTCTAAACATCCCAGCTGGCATTAATCAGGGGATCCGCTTGGCTTGATGCCAGGTCTCACTGGCCAGCGTTTCACTGCTCAGCTCTGGGACAATCACCATGTGTCATTTTATTGCTAATGGGCTCAAGGTTCAGAGGGAGATAGAACATTTTCCCATCATTCTTGATGTAAATTTTTTTTCACTTAAAAAAAAAACTTGTGGTAAAATATACACAATGTAACATTTACTTACCGTCTTCAACCACTTTTAAATGTACAGTTCAAGTGGCAGTACATTCACATTGTTGTGCAACCATCACCGCCACCCACCTCCAGAACTCTTTTCATCTCGTGGACCTGAGACTTCTTACCCATTAAAACCCTCTCCATTCCGTCTGCCCCTGAGTCCCTGGAATCACCATTCTACCGTCTCTATGAGTTGGACTACTCTAAGTACCTCATGTTAGTGGAATCATACAGCCATTTTTTTTTTTTTTGGTGATTGACTTATTTCACTTCAGATTCATCCATGTTGTAGCAATATGGCAGAATTTCCTTCCTTTTTACGGCTGGATGATATTTTATTGTGCACAACATTTTGCTATTCATTCATTGGTCAATAGACGCTTGGGTTCCTTCCATGTTTTAGCTATTGCGAATAATGCTGCTGTAAATGTGGTGTACAGACATCTCTTTGAAGCCTTTCTTTCAACTCTTTCGGGTGTATACCCAGATGTAAAATTTCCGGATCATCTGGAGTTATAGTTTTAATTTTGGTGGGCCTCCATACTGTTTTCTACAGCAGCACAAGGGTTTTAATTTCTATGCATTCTTGCAAACATTTGTGCTCTGTTTTTTTTAAAAAGATAATAACCACCCAAATGGGTATGAAGTTTGATGTTAAAATTAAATTGCTTAGGAGCTTCCCATGTGTTTTTGTTTAATATCTTTGTTTTAGGTGTTTCGTCTCCACTCAGATGCCAGGCCACCCTTGTTAATTCTTGGCTTGCTGCAGTTTACCTGCTCTTCCTTTCTTAGTGGCATTCTCCAGGCATGCTGAAGTAGGGTTGGTGAAGAAGGACACCACCCAAGTTGGACCCTGGAGTCCAATAGGGTGCTGAGTTCTCTATTGCCTGCAGGTCCCCATCACAGGGCTATGAGCATGGGAGCCCTGATGGCGTGTGGGTAACCTGTAGACCCTCAGAAAAATCACACACAAATAACACACGCTATCACAATGCCTTAACCCAGTAGTTCTCAACCCAATGAGCAGTTTGTCCCCCAGGGGACATTTGGCAATGTGTAAAGACATTTTTTAGAATACTAATTTTTAGAATTGATTCAGGGGGAGAGAAAGAGAGATTAATTTGTTGTTCCACTTATTGTATTTATGCATTCATCAGTTGATTCTTGTATGTGCCCTGACTGGGATCAAACCCACAACCTAGGTGTATCAGAACAATGCTCTAACCCACTGAGCCACCCAGCTACAGTTGAAAGACATATTTTTTGTGTCACAACTGAGTGAAGGGGACACCTGGGGGTGAGGGTTCTACTAGTGTCCAGTGGGTAGAAACCACGAATGCTGCTAACCATCCCACAATGCACAGGAGGTTCCCATCTCCCCACACCCACCCCACACACAGAAAGAACAATCTGGTCCAAAACATCAGTAGCATCCAGGTTGAGGACCCTGGGTTAAGTTGAGTCAGCAATCAATGCCCTCTACTATATGCTCCTAAGCCACATGTCCAACTATTGCTCCCCAGCATGTACTTCTGCTTCTGCCAGACAAGTCCTGTCCCTACTCCTAAATCTACCTTTTTAAAAAATAATTTTTTAAAGATTTTATTTGTTTATTTTTAGAGAGAGAGGAAGGAAGGGAGAAAGAGAGGGAGAGAAACATTGTGGCCGCCTCTCATGAGTCCCTAACTAGAGACCTGGCCCACAGCCCAGGCATGTCCATCACTGGGAACTGAACTGGTGACCTTCTGGTTTGCAGGTCGTTGCTCAGTTCGCTGAGCCACACCAGCCAGGGCTGAACCTGCCTTGCTTAGTTCTGACCTCTGTGCCTTTGTTCACGTGGTTCCCTCTGCTTGGAATATTCTCCTATGCACTTATCGGAACTCTGCCTTTTATTCAAAACTCAAGCAGCTCCTCTCCTGTAAGTCTGTCTTCAACTACCTTGGTCACGGTAACTTCTTGACCTTCCTCTGAAGCTAGGGAAGCTATTTCTTCCTTGCAATGCCTGGTAGAATGGTTATTACATGATATCTGGAGTGTAAGCTCATCGAGACCAGGAACTGGAGCTTACTCTATATACCCGTATATCCTCTGTAGTGTTTAAGGCTCTCGGTACATAGTTGAGTAACCACTCATCTATATTGTCTGGTTTTTCCTTGCTGTTCCATTGAGGGTTGTCCCTATACTAAAAGAATAATTGTTAAAAGGTAGAAAATTTGGTTGGCTGAGGCCTGGGAAAACTTTGATGTGATAGGATTTGATGTGCATGACCTACAATGGGAATTTTGTAAATTTCCAGCTCATTCAGTTAGATAAACAGCTACCGATTCTTCATGCAAAAACCCTGTGATGACATATAGGAGTAAGTAAATAGTGTAACGCTGTTTACCAAACTGTGTGCACGCCTAGCAGCAAAGCAGCAGGGACCCAGGCTGACATGCTTCTTCATTTTCCTGGTGCCGGAACAACAGCGGGATCTGCCTGGAGGAGTGGCCCAGGCGCCCCTTCAGGACCCCGTGATATTTGATGTTCCCTCCGAGTGTACTGCACTGTTTGTGCTAAAAAGGCTCTGTGTGTGTGTGGGGGGGGGGGCGGGCGGGGAAATCAGGATCCAGTACCTACCTTGTTACAGTTGTAGTGAGGATTAATAATGCAAATTGGCTGGCATGGTGTGATATTTTGCTAAGCTTACAATAAATGTTATTTTTCCCTGCTTTACTTTCCTTCTCAGCCAACAATGATATGATAACATTAGTGATAATACAAGACAACAGTATTATAATACTTCATATTTTTCATATTCATTTGAGTTTCATCAGTCCCTGTGAAGTAGCTGAAGAAGCGGTTTTTAATCCCACTTGTCAGATAAGGAGACAACTCCAAGGTCAGAGTTGCACTGAGGTAATAGAAATAACACGGTTCCAGTTTCACAGAGGTCCTATCTGCAAATCTAAAAATGGCTTGTTTTCCTGTAAACCAGCCTTCCTTCCCTACAATTTCTTTCTTTCCCTTTTTTTTAAGACTTTATTTTCAGAGAGAGGGGAAGGAAACGAGAAAGAGGGAGAGGAACATGGATGTGTGAGAGAAACACAGATTGGTTGCCTCTCGCACGCCCCCAGCTGGGAACCTGGCCCGCAGCCCACAACCCAGGCCTGTGGCCCAGTTGGGAGTCGAACAGGTGACCCTTTGGTTCACAGTTGGCGCTCAATCCACTGAGACACACCAGCCAGGGCTGTTTCTTTCTTTCTTTCTCTTTCTTTCCTTACAGGTGGGTGGGAAGAAACATTATGTTCCTATACATTCTCTCCTTAGGCAATCTCATCCCCACATTGGTCTATAATTACCACCTATACATAGATGATTCATACAAAGATCTTTAGAGCTCTCCTCTGAGTTCCAAACTGGTACATCCAGCTCGTTGCCTATTCATCATAACTCTTGAAGTTCTCAAATGCACCGCAAATTCAACAAATGCAAATCCAATCCTGTAGTTCTCCTGCTTAAAACCCCACAGTTCTTCCCATTGTTCTGAGACAATGGGTGATACTAACAGCCTCCTGGTTTGTGTGCCATCCACCTCTGTGGCATCACCTTGCACCAGCCCCTGTGGGGACCCATTTAGGACCCCAGGATTGCGGATTATTTTAAGCTGAAGACATGTGGGATTTAACAGATGCAGGAAAAGAGCCTCCTTGGAGCTTCCCTTATCTGACTAAAACAAGAATCTTCTGGGAAACGAGGCTGCTGCAAATCCCCTCTTCAGGGTGCTGTTACTCCTCCTGGGAAGGAGACCAAGAGTAAACCAACCACAAACCCCTCTCCTGGAGAGTTTTATAACCACGCAGAAGTTGGAAAGACCACTTGTACCTGCATGAACAAGCATTATCACAAATTTTCTTATCTCCCACTGTTCTTCTAGAAACCTTTGTCTTTTCTAAAGAAGCCCACTTGCTCTGCCCATAGTGGCCCTTTCCCCGCCCCCCATCCCTTTTTACTATTAAATTAAGTATATAAGCCTTTAACTTTAACCATTTATTGAGCTACTTCTTTTGTAGCTCAATATGCATTCATGCACATGAATAATTTTTTTCTACTCTTGGCTTAATTTACAGGCCTCCAGCACTGAACCCTAGACGGTAGAGGACAAGTTCTTCCTCTCCCACACCCTCATGATCTTTACGCTCCCCTACACTGGCTTCATTTTAGTCTCATGATTGCTCCTTCCATAGACCTCTGCCCACGTGCTTTTCTTTTCCTAGAATGCTTTTCCCTTTCCTTGATACCTATTAACTATTACTGATTTTCAGAACGCAGTTCAAACAGCACCTCTCAAAGGAAGCCTTCTTTGGCCTCCCAATTTTAGGCTCTCAGGGCATCCTGCAATTTTCCTTTGCAGCACTTGTTATAGTTGCAATGAAAATTTGTATGATTATTTGATTAATGTCCTCCCAGTATAAGCTTCTTGGTGGTAGGGGTTCGGTTTTTGCTCACCATTGTATTCTAAGTTCTTAGCACAAAGTAGGCACTGAAGAAAAATGAGTGAATCAACGTCTGACTAAAAGGTAGAGGAGAAACTGCACACGTGACAGACTAGAACCACTCCATGCAGGATGCTTCTTTCAAACCAGGGATGCGTGGAGCCTGCACATCACAAGTCTTTGAAGGTTAGTCGTGTAACTGGGGCAAAGCAATCTCAAAATAACTACAGCTAGTGTGGGCAAAGTGGTTACTCTATCGTGGCAACTGTCCTGATCATGGATTAAATGACAGTTTATTTGAGAAAGGTTGACCCAGAAAACCATCCTGCAACATGCAACATGCATGAGAGAACCAGATCAAATCTAAAAATAGATCCATCACTGGAATTGGAAGCACTTCAGTGAGAACCCAGTCTCTCTTCTTGCAACCTCTACCCTTATGGAGCCTTTTACCCTTTTTGTTCACCTGCATAATCCCAGCATGGTAGTGCTGACATGTGATCGGGTTTACTGCTTTCATTTTAAAATGAAAATTTGGACTGGAGAGGCACAGAGACTTCTTCTGTATCACCCAGGTAGTGTCTTGCAGAATCAGAGATCAGACAGGGACTTTCTGCTTCTCCTCCACAGTGATGCTGGGGTCTGACATCTCCTGGGTGTTAGGCATCTTAGAAGTTGAAGACCTGAAAGGTTTGTGTTCTTGTGGGCCATCCTAGTGGGAGGCTGGAGAGCTGGGTTTATTTTCCAATCCTGTGGTTCCCTGCCAAGGGTTTGGGTAGGAGTATCTGAGTAAAACCTCTCAAGATCCCGGTGAAGGACACCTGGAATGGAGAACAGCCTCCTACAGTGTGAGGGACAGGAGTTTGGATTCTGGGAATGGTCTTAGCTCTGTCACCTGATTGCTGGGGCTGTCACCTGAACAACACATTTGTCTCCCTAAACATTTGTTAACCGAGTTAATAAGCCCGGCTTCAAGCTATTGTGAGACTCAAATGAAGTAATGTGCTAAAGACCTTTAGCACAAGGTCTGGCATCTGGTGGTCAGTAAATGGAAGTTTTGTTCATTTCTATTCCAATTCAAATTCATAAACATTTGTGGGATGTGTGCTTTAAATGCAAAGTAATTGCTTGGGAGGGGAAAACTCAGCCCTCCTTCCAAGTGTCACATTCCTTCTTTAGATATGTTAATATATTAAATCAGGGTGTAGTCAAGTCCTGTTGGCCAGCTGAGCCTTTTTCAGTGACTTTGCCTATCTGTTCTCAGATCCATTAGTCACAGGGTTTACAGTCCACCAGCTGGAGCAATCTTAGTTCCTTCATTCTCAAATTCTCGAGTAATTTATCTCTGTAACACCCCATCACTGACAGCCTACTCATGATTATAAGAACTTTGGAGGCTCTGACTATGATAAGATTGAAGGGGTCCTCTTTTAAGCCTTTGTGACAATGGTATAAAAATATTTTTAGTTGGAATGGAAATATTTTGATTTCCTGAAATCCCTTCTCTGCCTAAAAACAGAGCCTCAAAAAAATAACTTAATGAACTCAATTGTCATAAATCGCCTTCCCAGGTGCAACCCTAATCTTTGGAGAGAAGTCAAAACTATGGCCAGACATTGTCACGAGATTATCATATCTCTCATTCACTCTCTTAAGGGTCCACTTATCTTTCCCATATCAGGTCCTTCCCATACCAGGTCCTTCTCCCTCAGCCCTTCATCTGTTATGGTGGGATATAAGCCACAAATTCTAGCCACTCGTTTGAATCACATTGCTTTGCAAACTCCCATACAAACCTGATTAAAATCCATCTTTTCTCTTAATAATCTATTTTGTCAGTTTAATTCTCAGGCCCTCAAAACTTTGAACCTAAAAGGGGAGAGGCAAAGTTTTTCTTCCCTGACAAGGTCATGGCACCACTGTTACTGTTAGTATTTAATTAATTATTAACTTTTTAAAAAGGGGAGAGCACAGGGACTTAGACATTGAGCTTAATAAAATGGGGAGCATGAGCCTGCTTGCTTAGCCAGGAAGCTACAGATTCACACCCCAGGAAATTACAGTATTGCTCCACCAAGGGGATTAACACTCCTCCCTTCCCCCTCCCATACCGGATTGTTGGGGATGCAGGGGGCGGTGCTGGACCATGGAGGCCTGTCAGTCTAATTAGGGGGTGTACACCCATGCAAAGCCTGTGAAAGCTTGGGAAGTTGGTTGGTCATTTTGAGAAAACTTCTGGTCTTTCTGAAATCCAAGCTAACACAATCCTAGGGAAACAAAGAAGCTCCCTCTCTCGCTTATGCCTGCACTCACACTGTGTTCTCTGTGTCCTCCCTCCATACCCATGTGGCCTTGGCAGCCGTGGGGCCCCTGGCCATTCAGACCCCCCACACTGGTTATTTATTTATTTATTTTTAGAGAGAGGGGAAGGGAGGGAGAAAGAGAGGGAGAGAAACATTGACGTACAAGATAAACACCAACCAGTTGCCTTTTGCATGCTTTACAACCAGGGACCTGGCCGGCAACCTGGGCGTGTGCCCTCACTGGGAATTGAACCCTTGACCTTTTGTTTTGTGGGATGATGCCCAACCCACTGAACCACACCAGTCAGGGCTGTCAAAGATTTTAAAAATTGTTATACCCAGTTTTGGAAGGCGCAAAGATGAAGGATATTTTTATATATTTATGTGATAGAATTATGTATATCTATTAATATTAAAATTGTGAAAGAATATTTAATGTCAAAGGAAAATGCTCATATTATAGTAATAAGTTAAAAAGTAGATTACAAAATAGTACCTCTAGTGTAATTCAATATTTAAAAAAATATATGGATAGATTATACACATTCATACCACAGTGGGAACATAGGAGATTGCAGGCACTTTTAATATAGCATTTGTGGTTTCTGTATTTTTCAAATTTTCTACAATGACTATGGTATAGCTTTTGATTTCAGATTTAAAAAAATAAAGCAAAACAAAAAGGAGAAATATTGTCTTGTTACTCGTGTTAGCCCGCTAACCAAGCTCAACTCTCTGAGCCAAATTGAAACAGATAAAGGGTTACTTCAGTGGTTGTTAATCCTTCTGGATGGACGGAAGCCTGCTGTGTTAGGTGAACGTGACTGACCCAGTTACTCTCAACAGACTGATTTTTAAGAGTTTTCCTAGGTTTAAAATACCCTTGCCAACCAGTAGCAACTGTAACACACACTTCCCTGGATGGATTAGAAGAAACCTGAGGTTTGTCCCTGTCTTCAAAGTCCATGATACAGTCTTGCTCCAGAATTCTTATGAAATGGTTATGTATCATACCCAGTAGAGGAGTCCACTCTTTATTCGGGAATGGTTGGTTACTGTAAGAAATTAACCAGTCATTCCATTTTTGTCTCCAGCAAGTGGTACAGGGCCAGGACCACAGAAGGGCTAAATACTTACAGAATGACTGATGAATGGATGAATAATGTGGTTTCACTTAAAAGGACTCTTCTCTGGCCATCATCTTTGCTCTTCCTCTCACACACAATGTTCCACATGTGGCCAGTCCAGAAGGGTCATCTACTTCCTTTTTAGGCTGGGACAGGGTAATCATTTGCTTCAAATGCCTGGGCCCAGAAACATGTGCTATCAATAAACTGAAACAGAGGGCTGCAAAGGGCTTTCTCTGCAGGAGCCAGAGCTGGAAGGGTTCACTGGGGTAGGCTTGGGATAATAGCTACATTGCCTGCATACCAAGAAAAATGCCCAGGGGGGAATTTTGTGCTGTGGGACTTCCTGTACTTATCCAGAGCTATGCAGCTGATTTCATCCTTACTGAACACAGGACTCACTACTTCACTGCCCTGTGACAACAGGGCACACCACTTCCTGAGGAGTTCCGTGGGAAGGAGAGGGGACAGGAACCATCATTTACAATAACTTTGAAGACAACATAGATCAGGCTTCCTTAAAAACTGGAAACAGCCCAGCTGACCATCAACTGATGAATGGAGAAACAAAACGTAGTCTACCCATATGACGAGATATTACCCAGCAGTATAAAGGAACAGAGCACTGAGTCTTGCTAAAACGTGGATGAACCTCGACAACATTATGCTATATGAGAGGAGCCAGACACAAAAGGCCACATATTGTATGATTCCATTTGGTATGTAATATCCCAAGTAGGCAAATCTATAGAGACAGAAAGTAGATTGGTGGCTGCCAGGGGCGGGGGGAAGGGAGGCACGGGACATGGCTGCTAACAGGTACAGGCATTCTTTGGGGGCGATGACAATTTTTGGAATTAGATAGTGGTGGTAGTTGCACAACCTTGTACTAAAAAGCCATTCAATTATACACTTTAAATGGTGAATTTGATGGCTCATGAATTTATCTCAGTTTTTAAAAAAGAAAATAATGATACTGTAAAAAAACCCAAACAAACCTAAAATCAATATGATTCACTATCACCATGAGTTTCCCATTGTAGTTTTTTTGTTTGTTTGTTTTGTTTTCTTATCTGCACTTGAGGACGTGCTTATTGATTTTAGAGAGAGGGGAAGGGTGTGAGAGAAACATTGATGTAAGAAACATCGATATGTTGCCTCTTGTAAGCACCCCGACTGGGGACCGAACCAGCAACCTAGGCATGTACCCTGACAGGGAATTGAACCTGTGACATTCTGGATGCTCCATTCAATTGAACCATACTGACCAGGGCGTCCATTGTAGTTTTTTAAATGGCTAAAAGCTACCATGACTTTCAACATTCAGCATTTCATATAACATGGCAATGGCAACAGATCTAAGAAGTTGATGGAAAATGTAGGTTTTGCAAGTTTTTTTCCATTAAAGTTTATAGGCACAGATTAGAGTTCATATTCAAATTGGATGGTCTATCCAGATGACTTCAGAAGCTGATAATATGTGCATTGTCCCCTAGCAACTGTGATATTTCTTCCCAGAAGAGGGGATTGTCTCTTTAGACTATAAGTTACTGAAAGAGAAGGACCATGTTTTCTTCAACTCTTGTGTTCTCCATATCTACCTATGGTCCATGCAGAACATGTAGACAAACTTCTTCCCTAACTATAGTAGAAAAAAATTCAGCTCCACAAAATCCAATGCTGAGTTTGATCTACTTAATTATTTTTAAATAAATGAAAGGAAATGGTATTTCCATCCCCCTTCAAAAGGCCAGAGCACAGAAATTAATATCAAATGTAGTTAAGGAAGTCCACAGTTCAGTTACTAGGGATTTTTGCTTTTATATTCTTTGATGGGGCTGAGGTATGCACTTTTTAAAAATTAGTTTCTTTTATTGTTGTTCAGTTACAGCTGTCCCGATTTTTCTCCCAATAGTCTCCCCTGCCTTGCCCAGCCCCTAGCCTTCTACATTTAATCCTCCCCCTACCCCGTTGTCTTTGTCCGTGGGTCCTTTATACATGTTCCTTGACTTGACTCTTCCCTTTCTTTCCCCTGTTATCCCCCTCCCCAATCCCTTCTGGTCACTTTCAATTTGTTTTTTATTTCCAAGTCTCTGGTTCTATTTTGCTCACTTGTTTACTTTGTTGATTAGGTTCCATTAATAGGTGAGATCATATGGTATTTGTCTTTCACTGCCTGGCTTATTTCACTTAGCATAATACTCTCTGCTTCCATCCATGCTGTTGCAAAGGGTAGGAGTTCCCTATTTCTGCTGCATAGAATTCCATTGTGTAAATGTACCACAGTTGTTTGATCCATTCATTTACCAATGGGCACTTAGGCTGTTTCCAGCACTTGGCTATTGTAAATTGTGCTACTGTGAACATTGGGGTGCATAGGTTCTTCTGAATTGGTGTTTCAGGATTCCCAGGGTATAATCCCAGCAGTGGAATTGCCAGATCAAAAGGCAATTCCATTTTTAGTGTTTGAGGCAATCCCGTACTGTTTTCCACAGTGGCTGCATCAGTCTGCATTCCCACCAAGAGTGCACTAGGGTTCCCTTTTCTCCACATCCTCACCATCACTTGTTTTTTGATTTGTTTATGATGGCCATTCTGATCAGTGTGAAGTAGTATCTTATTGTGGTTTTAATTTGCATCTTTCTGGCTAGTGATGCTGAGCATCCTTTCATATGTCTGTGGGCTCTCTGTTTGTCCTTCTGGGAGAAGTGTCTGTTCAGGTCCTTTGCCCATTTTTTGGATTGGATTGTTTGCCTTCCTGGTGTGGAGTCATGTGAGTTCTTTATATATTTTGGAGATCAAACCCTTGTCCGAGATATCATTGGCAAATATATTTTCCCATATGGTTGGTTCCCTTTTCGATTTGCTGATGTTGCTTTTCGATAGCTGTGCAGAAACTTTTAAATTTGATGTAGTCCCATTTGTTTATTCTTTCCCTTGCTCTAGGGGACATATCAGTGAAAATATTGCTGTGTGGAATATCTGAGATTCCCCTGCCTATGTTCTCTAGGACTTTTATGGTGTCACGACTTATATTTAAGTCTTTCATTAGTCTTGAGTTTATTTTTGTGTGTGGTATAAGTTGGTGGTCGAGTTTCATTTTCTTGCATATAGCTGTCCAGATTTCCTGATGTGTGCACTTTAACTTTCTCCTCATCTTTCTACTTTTTGCTACCTTTCTCTGTGTGTCTTTGTGTGAGATCCTCGTACCTCAGTACTCTCTAATTGCTGACAAGTTCAAGGTAACTGTTAGCAAACAGCCTCAGTTCCTCGCCACATGGACCTCTCAATAGGTCTGCTTGAGTGTCCTCACAACATGGCAGCTGGCTTCCACCACAGCAAGTGAATCAATGGAGCACAAGGTGGAGGCTGCAATGTTTTTTACGACCCAGCTTCGAAAGTCACATTCCATCACCTCCTCTTATCCTATTGGTCAAGCAGATCATCCCATGGTGTGGGAGGGGACTACAGGAATGAGGCTACTACATAAGCTACAAGATAAAGGGCAGTTTCAATGGAATTAAGTTGGAATTCCCCTCCATATTCCCCAACACAAACCCTAAATCCTTAAAAGAGGCATAATATACCTGTTTGCGGAAGATCCAGGGGAATGAGCAGGGATTATTATTTTTTTAATTGATTAGAAAGAGAAAGGAGGGGAGAGAGAAAGATATCAATTTGTTCTTCTACTTATTTATGCAGTCATTGGATGATTCCTATATGTGAGCTGATTGGGGATCAAACCCACAACCTTGGTGTATGGGTGCGATGCTCTACCCAACTGAGCTACTTGGCTAAGGCCATGAGCAGGGATTAGAGAGAGGGAGGAAAAGCCCCGAATGGTAGTTGAAAGATTGGGATTCATCCACCAGGAAAAAAGGAAAGGGTTTGATTGGAGTTTATAAAGCAGGAAAGGGCTGAAGGAAAGCCTATTTTGCCAAATTACAGGAGAATAAAGTGGGGCTCCCATTCTAAAGCCAGAAAGTTGGAGGAACATACAAACCCACCCTCCAATGAACCCAGTCCTCTGGGTGATCCAATCAGAATGGAGACAACTCCTTCTGAGGTGAGGCTAAAAAGTTCAGTGTGGTTCCTCCAAACTGCTCCTTGGCAGTCTTCCTAGGTTTGAAACTGCTCTGAAGGTGCCACACACACAGTTTCTCAAGTGCCCAAGAGTCCTGGTCCCAGGTGGTCTTGTTAGGAGGAAGCAGCAGAAGGGATCTGGGCAGCTCGTTCTGCAGCTGTTTTTTCCTCTGTTGTTTTGGTTGGTAGGATTGGTCCTGAGGTTTCCAGGGTGGGGCTGTCTCACCCGGCCAAACCGAGTCTAAGGATCTGGCTCAGATTTGGGATGGGGCTGAATCTTTCTTTTCCACACAGTTGTGACTTGAGAGAGTGGAGTTGTTACAGGGAGGGATGTACGCGCGCGCGCGCGCGTGTGTGTGTGTGTGTGTGTGTGTGTGTGTGTGTTTGGCCCCTAAAACTCCAGTTGTTGTTTTTATTCTGGATATTGTAGAAAAATTATTGCCCACTGAACTATGCCGTGGTTGTACATTTGTGTTTGTATTTAGTATAACTATAGCTGATCCAAATGACTTGTGAGCAGGAATGAAATGTTCAGGAAGAAAATTAGGGAAAATTAAAAAAAGCTTCCCTTCCCAAAATTGTGGCCTCTTCTGGACCTATGATTCCAAGTTATGTTCATGTGTGACTTCTGTGCCCCAGAACAAAGATGGAGGTGTCTGTGCCACAGGCAGTGACTCAGTGCCTCTCCAGGTTGGCAAGGCGTGAATCTCTGTATGCTGTCCTTTGGGATGACTGCCTGGTTCTGAACTGGGAGACTGAAGAGCCCTGGGCTGGTCATAAGAAAGCCTTGGGTTTGAGTCCTGCTTCTGTCTCCTCCTTGCGAACTTGAGCAGGCCTCTCTGCTTCTCTGAGCCTCAGTTTTGTCATCTAAATCAGAGGCGATATGATCTGTCCTGTCCATCTCACAGGCTGGTGGGGAGAATTGACTAGAAAATGAAGGTAAAAGTAGGATAGGTATGTATGGTATTATTTTTTTATCAGATATTAGTGAACAAGTACATATGAAGCCATCACCACCAAGCCATCAAGGGTGCAGCCGCCTGCTATCTGTCACTGAGCCTTGCCCATCTGATTAGAATGGGTGCTTGTCACTCTCCTCCACCTGCCATAATAATGGCTCCAAATCACAGGGTATCTGGCAGGGCTGGGGCCGGGTTCTATAAATTTTTGCAATTTGGGGACACTCTCCTTAGGAAGAGAATGTGAACACGTGCCTTGGGCCTCTCCACAGTCTTGAAAAGGGCCCATGCTAACTGAAGACCCTGAAGCTTCTTTAGCTTCAAGATAATTCTGCCTCTGGCTTCCAGATTTGATGCATGTCTGAAGGCTGAGCATCTCTGGGCTCAGGCCAAGGCTCAAACAACCTTTCTTCTATGTATCTTCTGGATTGGAAATTTTCAGAAGCCCTTCCAGATACTGAAGCTGGATCCCACCATGATATGCACTGAGCAGCCTCTGTCTGAATGTTTCTTGGCCCACTTGGGGCCGACTCTTCCTCTGAAGATGATCTCTACCCCAGAAATCCTTACAAGGCCTCAAGCCAAAGCCTTTAGTTCAGGGTCGAAGAAATGTGGCCCAGACATGGGCAGTGACAACCTCAGCTTAAAACGGAGCTCCTGAGCCCCATGTGGATTCCTTTCCACCGTGTGCCCTTGAATACAGGTCTTGAAGTTATTCCTGAGTGTCACCTAATTGTCCATCAGGAATCTGCTATTGCTGAGCTTCTTTGGAGTCGTCACAAGTAGGAAGAGGCTATGTTTGCTCACACTGGCAGAATGCGTTAGCCTTAGACTTGGCCAGCAGGGACTCTTGTGGCTTCTTCCTAGCTCTCCTAAGGGTCTGGCAGCACTGGCAAGAGGTCAGGCCTAAACAGCTCCCTCACCCCGGACTTTTCACACATCCAGGAAGTCCCTAGACCCTGGCACCTGCCCCACAGTCCCTGTTCATGCTGTTTGCTTTCTCCCAAAAAACCGTCCCTTGGGCCGACCTTGCCTCAGAAGTCAACCTTTGGTTCCCTCTGGCTCACGTACCTCCAGCAAGCGCCAGCCTCAGGTGCACCCACACCTGCCTGTGTCCCAGTTAGAGCGCCAATTCAGCCAAGGCAGAAATCCTGAAGGTCCATTCAAAACCCCTACACTGGCGGAGTCCAATAAAGAGGGGCGAGGGTGCGCCTGTGTGTGTGTAAACAGCCCAGTGTGCCCTGGACAGGCTTTGCTCTGACCCAGTCCACCCAATGATGTGAGGATGCAAGAAAGTCAGAAGCCTCAAACCATGCTTACTGTCCCCCTGGGCCCAGGGCTGACACTCAGACAGTAATTAATGGCTTCAGTTTTTGTTTTTTTTAATAGTAAACATTTAACTGGTCATTAGCAACTCCAGCACAAGTTTTCCTGAAAGGGAGGTAAAATCAAACTACCCAGAGCTTCATGAGGTGTGTGTGTGGGGGTATCACTAAAGAGGTCCCCAAAGTCACTGACCCCGTTCTACAGTGGCCCAGCAGAATGAGGGTTGTGCTGATAGAATGGGAAGAGGGAGAAAAAGGATGCAGGGTGAGGGAAGTACAGGCCCTGGAACGTATCTTTGCCTACAGGAAGGAAGAGGGAGGGCAGGAGACTCCCCTTGCACAGGAGGGCTGGAACTACACATTCAGGTTTTCAACCTCATTGTGTAGAGGGAAACAGATGAGCCTGTTTCCTACCATCTTAAAGCAGGAACCCCTCCCGAGTGGTCTTCTGTCATCTCTGTTCTATCTTCCCCATTATCTAATCCAAATTCTGCAGCTCAAACCCAAGTTCTGAATTCTAAGTTCTACCTTCTGGGTTCTTGCTCCTGTTCCATTCTGTTTCCTGACCCCCAGATCCCTTCCAGCACCCTTTCCCCAGGCTTTCTGGGTGAATTAGTTGGACTTCTTGCTGACTTGGCTAACTTTAGGGTTTTCCTTTACTTCTTGTGGCAGTTCTAGGTTTTTCCCCAGCGGGAGGGGCTTGGTTCAGACTGTCTAGTATGTGGGTGGGCTAGGGGAGACCAGGGAATTCCTGAGAGCCTGCCCTGGCTTAACCTCTTCCCTTCCTACCCACCTCTAACCACTAGACACACGACCTTTTTGCAACGAAAGCTAAACTGAGGATTTCCATATTGATAATTGGTGAATGATGGCCTTGAGATGAGGAATCTTAGGGGGAAATGTGGGAAAACATAAAAGGTTGCTGTTCTTCATTCAGAGAAATTAAAGACTGCTTCCAGCACAGGCTAAGGAGTGGGTAGGGAAGGCAGGATGCATCTGGGCAGAGCTACGAGTTCTCAGAACCCTGTCGTCCTTCGGTTTCTCATTATCTGAGCTGAGCACTAGTCCCCAGAGTCCTTCCAGATTTGAGAGAAAACTGAGACAACAGGACCGGGAGCTCCACTGTCCATGGCTGCCCTGAGGTAGAAGGGGAGTCGGGGGAGGCAGCAGCAGCACTGGAGAGGTGAGATCTTCAAAGGGATCATGATCTGAGATTCCACGTGTCACACCAGGGGGACTGTGTGGTAGACATTTTCATCCCAACCTTTCTTCCTCCAAGTAGCATATCTAGTCTCCTCCCAAGACAGCAGGTCTTTATAGGCCCAGAGAAGGTGTGTAACAGAGCTCTCCCATCTGTGAGAAGAAGCTACCCACTGCCTCCTGGCTCTCTGCTTATACTTGATGGCCTCAGCCCAGTTGTTCCCCAACTTGATCGTGGTTCCTGGCTTGAGCTTGTGTGCCCTCGATTCATAGGTACTGGGGCCCGCTCTGGGCTGCCGCTCATTCCAGAAGCTGAACTCCAGGAGCATCTTGTTTCTCCCGGACAGCAACATCTGGCTCTGCTCCTTCTGGGACTCCAGGTACTCCTTGTTCTTTTTGAGCTTGTTCGTGCAGTGCGCGAGGGCTGGGCAGCCGCCTGAGAATCGACACAGAGGTGCACTGCCTGCTCCAGCTCCTCACAGCACAAGTTCTAGGCGCCCATGAACGAGCAGGGTCAGTCCTCAACCAGGTGAAACTTGGACAGCACAGCCATGGTCAGGCTGCTGTAGGCATCCAGGCAGTCGGGCTTCACGTTGTGAAAATGGATTTTCTAGAGGTCGCTGATCTCCTTCTTGGACAGCAGGGTACAGTGGGCGTTCTTCTGGGGACCCACCTTGTTGTACGCAAAGAGGGAGTGGAGCAGGCTGCCTTCATTGTCCTTGGAACAGAAGCTCACCACGATACAGCAGCGGCATCCGTATTGTGGGGCCCAGGGGCCCCCCAGCAGCCACTGCGCTGCCCACAGCAGAGATGTTGCACAGATGCAGAGCCATGTTGGGGAGCCGCTTCAGTTTTATCAGTGGTTAAAATACCTACCTATGTCCTTATTGGTGGGTAAATAGCTATAGCCTCATGTCTTCTGAGTGCTCTCTGCCAGCCCAGATCCCTTGGCTCTCTGTCACATCCCTCAGGACCTTCCTATGACCCACAAAATAAAGGGTTGACCCTTAGCCAACTAAAAAGGACCCTGCTTCAGTTTGAAGGCTTATGTTTGCCCTGACTGGTGGGAGTCTGGTCATACTGGTGATTCAATATTCTGAGTATCACATCTACTTGGGCTGACATTGAGTCCCCTCTTTCATTACTAAATGGGTCCCCTGTGGCCTGGTTTCTGACATGAGGTCCCAGCTCCACTCCTCTCCCTGGCAGTGTGTGCCTGCTGGCACCTTGCCCCAAGGACAGGGGTCTGAACAGTCTCCCCAGGAAGGAATTTGCAGCCCTGAGGCCCTGCTACCTCTGACAGATCACTCTGGAGCTGACTTCTGAGTGGCCGCAGGTCTCTGGAACCACACTGCAGACCCCTCCCTGGGCTTGGCCACATCTTCTGGCACTCTCCTTAGGTTCTGCAGCATCTCCACACTGACAGGTGGCTCTGGTTCAGATCCCAGGCTTTCCCAGCCTGCCCTGTTTCACTGTAATTAATTGGGCTGTGCCTGACAGTGTGTTCAGGTGAGGAATCGGGAGGGGCAAAGCATACCTTCCACCACCTTTAAGTGTCCCATCCCTGCCCATATAAAAAGCAGCCAACTAGCCCATATACACTCAGCCTGTACTCTCTGGGCTGCATATGACCCTTCCCTCCTCCTCACCCCCATTCCCTGGGAGCTGGGTCTCAGCCAGCAGCTGGGCAAAAATGTCACTCTTGTAGCTTCTTCCTAGCTCTCCCAGGGGCCTGGCAGAAAAATATCAGACAGATTGAGGCAAAGGGTAGCTGAATGTGTTGTTCTTAAATCTACCCATTTCTCACCTGCCTCATCCCCTTTGGATTGAAAATAAGACCTGAAGAGAGGAACAGAGACTTGGCACACTAGTACCGTATCGGAGGAATTGGCATGGTAGATATTTGGGAGGCAGTTTTTACCTCTGAATCACATCATGAAGAATTGTCTGTTTTGCGCAGATAAAAGAAGAAGCTTATCTGAGATCAAAGAGTACTAAGAAAATAATGATCACTAACACTTTTTGAGTGCATAACCTCAGCAAGGCATTTAGTTAAGAACTTCGCAACCGTTTTCTCATTTTCTTCTCCAAGACACAGATTGCCACAGATTTTCAGATGTATGAGCTGTCTGAGGCAGAGGCTGCAAGTTACAGAGCCAACATTCCTTTCCCCTTTCCTCCTATGTAAGAGTGCCCTGATTTTATTTGGGATGGCAATGTACCCATAGGAAAGTCTATACTCCCCAGACTTCATTGCAGCTTTGTGACTGTGGACGATGCAAAAATATTTCTCTGCCCTTCTAGGTTCTTTGAGTAGTCTAATAATTAATTTAAGATAGTGTAGGGGCTAAAAAAAATATTAATACTTTTTCTTGCACCTTCTAAGGTCTTCTGGCTGGGCTAACTATCAAATGAACAGAGATCAATTAATAGGCAAAATCAAAGTTTAACGCGTGTATGGGAAATTCACATAAGCATGAAAATTCCAAAGACAGTGAGGCAACATTGGGTATATAAGACATTTTTGGACTGGGGTTGGGGGAGGGGTGGGAAATGATTATTAGATTTTTTAAAAAGATTTTATTTATTTTTAGAGAGAGGGGAAGGGAGGGACAAAGAGAGGGAGAGAAACACTGATGTGTGAGAGATATGTGGATTAGTTGCCTCTTGCAGGTCTCCAACTGGGGACCTGCTGTGCAACCCAGGCATGAGCCCTGACTGGGAATTGAACCGGTGACCCTTTGGTTCTCAGGCCAGCACCCCATCCACTGAGCCACACCAGCCAGGGCTGGGATATTAGATTTCAGAAGTGCAAATGGGAGATTTACAGGAAGTTGAAGAAGAGCGCAACACATGTGGCAGGAAAATCCTTGCTGGGCGACTCAGCGGGTATCTAGCTAACAGGCACTGGCCTGAAGCCCTCTTATATTCCATACTTAATTCAAATTAGGCTAAGGCTGCATCCTTAAGTCTTCTTCCTGAAGCAGGTTTCTCTGTCTGAATCTCTTGGGCCCGAAAGGGGTGGAGGGTCGAAGTTTCTTCTGAGTCTAGTTTCTTAATAAACAGCTTAAAATCAATATCCCAAAATGGCAACTTCAGGTGGCAAAACTTTGGTCCCTTCAACAGATTAACAGAAGAAAACAAATTTAATTACATACATACGGAGGCCTCACAGACACGAGAGGGTCCAAGACAAGCAACTGGCACTTTTATGTCTTCCTGAGTTAAGGAGAAGAGAGTGGGGGTCTGAGGCTTCAAATGGAAGGAAGACAATGCACAGGGAGATGGGAAGAGCCAAGGTTTGGTAAACAAAGGTTTGCCTTGCCACTGGTTGACAATGAGTCACAGAGAGGACTTTGATCTCCAGGGGCTACCCAGCTCCCCCAGACCACCACAGCTCACCCACATTCTTTGCAGTTATTCGGATAATAGCTCTCTTCCTGCTATAGGTCCTCTATGTAAATTCTGTTAGGCAGTAAAGGGGGAGATAAAAAGAAAAACTTCTGTTTCCTAAAAATAATCAGCCTAGTCCTGGGCAGTGTGGCTCAGTTGGTTGGAGCATTGTCCCATAGACTGAAAAGTTGCATAGTCAATCCCCAGTCAGGGGACAAGGATGGGTTGTGGGTGCAATCCTCAACTGGGGCGCATGTGGGAGGCAACTGGCAGATGTTTCTCTCACATTGAGGTTTCTCCCCCCCAACTTTCTCTCTTACTCTCTCTCTCTTCTCTCTCTAAAAAGCAATAAAAAAAAGTCCTTAGATAAGGATAAACAATACAAATAAAAATAAATTAGCCCTGACTGGTGTGGCTCAGTGGATTGAATGCCAGCCTGTAGACCTAAAGGTCACCGATTCAGTTCCCAGTCAGGGCACATGCCTGGGTTATAAGCCAGGTCCCCAGTTGGGGGTCATGTGAGAGGCAACTGATCTCATGAGACATCAATGTGTATCTCTCACATATTGATGTTTCTTTCCCTCTCTTTCTCTCTCCCTTCCCCTCTCCCTGAAAGTAAATAAATAAAATCTTTAAAAAAATTATCATCAGCCTAAAATAATCCTTATGCCAAAGAGACATATTTTGGGGTGGCAAAATTTGCTCCCTTAGCTGACTAAGTTTTGGCCAAAGAGGTTTAGATGGAAGTGTTTAAGACTTACGCTTCTTAAAGGGAATGACAGTCTTCTACCCCTCCTCCATCCTCCTTTCTGCTGCCTGGAATTCACATGTTTGGCGCGAGTTCCAGCAGCCACAGCGAACCTAGAATGGAAGCCATGCGTGGTGGGAGAGAAAGATAGAAGGAGTCTGGATCCCCATGGAGACCTCATAGGCGCCGAAAACAGCCTGCCTGTTTAAAAATGTGTGTGTTTAAGTTATTGTAATCAGTTTCTATTTCTTAAAGTTGAACAAAATTCCTAGCTGATACAGGATCTGAGAAGTCAGTTGAGATAAGATAGTAAGAAGCTAGGAAAATTCCTTGGCAAGTGGAATGAGGAAAGAGAGAGAAAGCTGAACAAACTGGCCAAGCAATTTACAGCCAGACACAGAAAGCCCTGGGTGCCCATCAGTGGAAGGACTGGCAGTGGACTTTGCTCCTGCCGGGGCAGTCTTTCCTCCCCTGGCACTTTGCTGGTCATGCTGTTTAGACCCCCTGACCTTTCCTTCCTGGTGACAACATCTAGGCCTCAGTTGTATTTTAGATCCAGGATCAGAAAAGCAGCAAAACCAGGCGGGGGACACCAGGACCAGATGTGATGACTAATGACCCCTGCCCTGGTGCTGAGCAATCAGTAGAGACTGTGACCCTGAAAGGGTACACCTGGAAAAGTTGATGAATATTCCACTGAGATCCTCCCCTAGACTCCCAACATTTAAAGGTCTTCAAAAACGAAGGACCCAGCAGGAGCTCTCCCTCCCTCCCAGGAGCATGTCTGTGCCTTTCCCTTCCCCCTCGTCTTACCTCACAGACACACATCTCCTGAACCCTAAGCAGGAGTCTCCAACTTCTGGGCCATGGACCAGTACCAGTCCAGGCCTGTTAGGAACTGGGCCGTGCACAGTAGGAGGTGGAGCTCGAATGTAAGGCTCTTGAATCATCCTGACACCATCCCCACAACCCTGGTCCATGGAAAAATTGTCTTCCATGAAACTGGTCCCTGGTGCCAAAAAGGTTGGGGACCTCTGCCCTAAGGGTCCCCACAAGACTTGCAACCAGGGGAACAATGGGCAGCAGCAGCTTGTCCTGGGGTTAAACCCCTGAACCTGTCCCCAAGGCTCCCTTTTCTCTGACTCTCCAGTGAGCCGACAGCAGCCCAGCCTTGGCTCACTTCTTCCTGTTGTGAAATCTTACCTGCACGAAGTCAAGAACTCACACACTACTGGATGGCCTTAGGTAGGCCTGCTCCAACCTGGTCTCCTTACCGGCAACACGGTGATTCAACAAATGCTGCCAGGAAAACGGATTATCCACATGCAAACAATGAATTGGATGCTTATCTAACAGCATATACAAAAATTAACTCAAAATGCATCAAACGTGAACATAAGAGTTAAAACTATAAAACTTTTAGAAGAAAACATAAGTGAAAAGCTTCAGGACATTGGATTGGCAATAATTTCTCATATATAGTATCAAGGGCACAGGCAACAGAAGAAAAAATAAACTGGACTTTATCAAAATTAAAAAGTTTGTGTGTCTAAGGAAACTATCAAAAGAGTAAAAAGGCAACCTGCACAATGGGAGAAAATATTTGAAAATCACATATCTGATAAGGGATTAATATCCACAATATAGAGAGAACTCCTAAAACTCAACAACAAAAACCAAACAACCCAATTCAAAAATGAGCGAAGGACCTGAATAGACATTTCTCCAAAGAAAATATACAAATGGCCAATAAGCACATGAAAAGATGCTCAACATCACTACACAGGAGGGAAATGAAAATCAAAATCACAGTGAGCTGTCACTTCACATCCATTAGGATGGCTACCTTCAGAAAGACAACAAACCAGCGTCGGTGTGGACACGGACACACTGGAATCTTTGTGTATTACTGGCGGGGATAGAGCAGTGGAGCAGCCACTTTGGAAAACAGTGTGGTGGCTCCTCGAAATAATTAAACGTAGAATTACCATTTGATTTAGCAATCTCAGTTCTGGTATGCATACAAAAGAACTGAAAGCAGGGACTGGAAGAGATATTTGTACACCCGTGTTCAGAGCAGCATTATTCACAATAGCCAAAGGTAGAAACAACTCCACTGTCCATCGATGGATGAATGGATAAACAAAATTTGATATTTCCATATAACTGAATATTATTTAGTCCAAATGAAATTTGGATTTATGCTACAACATGGATGAACCTTGAAGACATTATGCAAAGTGAAATCAACCAGACACAAAAGGACAAATACTGTATGATTCCACTTTATGAGGTATGTGGAGTAGTCAAATCTGTAGAGACAGAGCAGAGTGGTGGTGACCAGGGATGGGGTGAGGGCGGTAATGGGAGTAACTGTTTAAATGACTATGGAATTTCCATTTCGGATGACGAAAATTTTTGGAGATGAGTAGTGGTAATGGTTGCCCAACAATGTAAAAGTACTTAATGCCACTGAACTTACACTTAAAATGGTTAAAATGGTAAGTTTTATAGTATGCATGTTTTGCCACAATAAAAATATTAAATAAATCAGGAAGTACAACCCTGTTGACAGATGAGCTGAAAACATACTTGCTCTGAATTGCACAGCTACTGGAGTAGCGAAAAGAACCAAACCTGTGAGCCTAGCCCTGGGTCCTAAGCACGGCCTCAATGCACCTCGTTTGGTGGAAAGGGTGCAATCACCTGCCCTATCCCTGCATCTCAGAACCCTTTCCAACCCTTTGATTACCCACCTGGGGCATCTACCATTAGGCTAAACAATTCTCTCTTTTGCAAGGGTGGGAATAAAGAGTTAGGGGTGGGGCTCTGGAACTGAGGTCCAGCCTCAGGCCCTCTCTATAGGGAGATGAAGTTCAGGACACGTGTTCCCAGTGCAGGCAGGGGAGGAGAGCAGTAGCCCTTTCTTTCAGGGGAATGAGGAATTCTGTAAGAATTTGTCATCTCCCTCCCCATCCCCAACATTTCTCTCTCCTCACACTTTGCCTCTGGCTACCAGCTGCTGGGGTCTCTTGGGTATTTGGCATTTGACCTTCCAGGCTAGATTAGACATTCTCTGAGGGCAGAAATCATATCTTCTTTGTGCTATGCCCCCTCGCCCCAGCATCAGCCGGAGCCTGTCAGCCATGGCCCAGTACTCTGCTTTCAGGGAACTTTCGCTGGCTGCTTCATACTCCCAAGCTCAAATATCTTGTCAGAAGGTGCACCTTGGAAATGCTCCTGGTTATTCTCCAGGTAACTGCAGAGGCCCAGCAAGGCCAAACCTTGGGAGAGATGTTGAAAAGTTGGATGGGGTCTAGGAGTGGGCAATAGCGTCACAGCAGGGTCCAGTGGTGGGTAGCGGGTGGCTGCTGCAGACCCGGAAGACAAGCCTGAAAGTCTGGTGAGGTGGTCCTGAAAGGTGTCATCTAGGGAAAGAGCCGCATGTCGGGGACAGGATAGCAAGACTGACTCTAGGAGGCCTGTGGCCACCTTCACACCTAGGGCCTCCATTATTCTGGTCACATGGTGGGCAGGTTTCCCCCAGCCTTGCCTTGACTTCTTCTGCATGTCCAAGGCCAGAGGGTGGTGGCAGGAGAAGGAGAATAATGGTTTATGAAGTGCTGGCCAATAGTCACTTGCCCCATCACCAACAGATCTGACGAGAGCTAGTGGCTGTTCTCACCCTCCTCCTCCTGCCCTGGGATTGAGCCTCTGGGCCACGGTCAGTTTCCATCTCTAAACAGAGACCTGTTTGGAGACTTATAAAAATTAAACTTGCTCCCACCAATCTCTCCTGTACTCCTGTCAAGCAAAATTGTGAAAGATTTTGACATGGGCAAAGATCCTTGGACACCCTTTCAATGGAACATCAGGGGTTGTCTACACTGAGTTGTCAGATTCTACAGAGATTTGTGGCCTTTATTGTCATTGACGACATTGCATCTCTGTCATAGGGACGCAAGTGAAGATGCCAGTTTTGCATCTTCCTTCCTACATCCTTGATTGCCTACTTATGTGTCTGGGTTTTGGGTTCTCTGGCGAACTGGCTATAACATCTTACTGGTTCTCTCATGAATCAATGAGTTAAATGAAGTCAAAGGCTTCATTTTACATTTGCATAAGAGTCATGATTTTACCTTTTCAAAAAGTGATCTTTAAGTTTTAAATATCTGTCTTGTGCTTAAGCTGAAGGAATGGAGAAAAGGAGAAGAGAAAAGGAGAGGAGAGCAGGGAACTGGGCAGGGTAGAAGAAGTGGGAAAAGAGGAAGAGCAAAGAAAGGAAAAACCAGGAGGGGAAAGATCAAGGGCAGAATGGGCAGGAGAAAGAGGGGAGGTAAGAGCAACATAGCCGAGGAGGAAGCGAAAGACAAGAAACTTCTTGTCCTGCAAACATACAAATGCTCTCCCTCTGCTTGAAGGAAAAGTCTTTATATTGAGTCAGCTGTGAGAGGCCCACTTGGTCCCTCAGTCCAAGAAGAAAATTGTTTTCTGCCTCTGTAGTCTCCCAGATCACCAGTTATATTAAGCCAAGATCCCTTGGTGGCTGCTGTCTAAAATTTTTCCACTCCCCACCCTTTTGAGTCAGATTGCAAAATAAGGGCATTTGGCAACTTGGACTCTTTGAAATCAGGCTGCAGAGATGTGGACCAGGACTCTCAGGCCCCGTGGAGCTGGGTAGGGTCCCCATCGAGGATCCTGCAGAGCTGCCAGCTTGCTCCTGTAGGTGTTCGGGCACTAGCCTGACCTCCCGGGGACACCGCACAGTGTTCCCAGGCCTTTCCCAGGCAGCAGGCTATGGCTGTTCCCATGTGCCGTTAAAAGCAGACTCTTTGCCTTGAAATGTCTCTATTGGCTGGGCACGGATCTGAAATTTAGAGAGTCAATTATCATCCTAACAACAAGCTCCTTCATAATATGTCCTCAATCCATTTTTCCAGACTAATCTCTTGCTACACCTGCTACGCATCCTGTACTTAGGCCAGGTCAGCCTACCTGCCACTACCTGAACAAGTCAAAATTATCCAGGCCCCTGTGACTTTGCTCTTGCTGTTTCTTCTGTTTAAAATATCTTTTCCCTTTCACCTCCACCTGGTGACATCATACTTATGCTTTCCTTTTATTTTCAGGCAGAGTGAATTATTTCGTCCCTTGAGCCTTCGTGTGGACTTTTATATACATCTGAACTTAGACACAAGACTCATCACTCTGCTTTGTAATCACTTGCCTGTCTGCCAGTCTGTTCTTCAAGGGCAAGAGCCCAGGTTTATTCATGGTCTGTCCCAGTACTTGGCTTAGTGCCTGGCACATTCATTCAGTCATTTAACAAAGTTATTGAGCACTGACTATGCGCCAGGCTGTTTTCTAGGTGCTGGACAGTGAACAAGACTGATGAAGCTTTCTGTTCTCCTGGAGCTTGTGTTCTTGTTGGAGAGGCAGACAACATAAAATAAACAAATAAGTAACAGGCCAGGTAATGATAAGTGCCAGAAGAAAATCAAGGTGGCCAAGGGCACAGAGAATGGTGAAGGGTGTTGTTTGAGACAGGATGGTCAGGGAAAGCCTCTCTTGTTAATGTGACATTTAAACAGAGACCTGAAGGAGGTGAGGGAGTAGGTCATGTGGGTATCTGGGGAAACAGCCTTCCAGGCAGTGGGAAGAGTAAGTGCAAAAGTCCAGAGGTGGGAGTGTGTCTGGCATGTTCTAGCGACACCAGAGAGGTGGCTGATGTGGTCAGAGTGGCGAGTGACAGAAAGAGCTGTAGGAGAGGAGCTCCGAGGAATAAGTAGCAGGGGCCAAGGAACTTAGCCTTCAGGCCAATGTAGAAGCTTGAGCTTTTGCTCCAAGTGAAGTGAGAGCCATTGCAAGGATTTGAGGAGAGGAGAGACCATCTAACTTAAATTTTAGAGCATTTATGATCTGACGTGACCTCCTGGCTACACTTTGGAAAACAGATTATCCATGCTGGGTGCTCATTGAGGGCACTGGTAATGTGGGACCAGATGCAAGTGGCCTTGGGAGGCGATGAGAGCTTGTCCTTGATTGTATGTGAAATGGCATTGTCTGCTTTCTTTAATCGTTGTTCTCCTTCTCTTTCTTCTCCCTTAGAGAAGGGCCCCAGCTAACGAGGGTTTTCTGCCCACGGCACGGAATGAGCCTGGAGAGACCACACAAAACTCAAGGGAAATAAAGAGACCCTGGCTCGCTGAGAGAGACTGACCTTTCCTGTAACAGCTCACCCAAAAAGTCAAGGCAGGCTTCCTGGAGGAGGGAATTTCAGTTTTCCAGTGACTAATATAAGCCAAAGCATGGCAGGAAAAACTAGCCTTTCACAACTCTAGCACTCTAGCTGTACGACTGTTGGCTCTGAGTCACCTTCAGGGTGGCCAAATGAGCACTAATAAAAGCTTGCCTGAGAGAAGGAATGAAATACTTTCCTTCCCAGGCACATACGGTATATCTGCAATGTTGAAATACCCAAATTAAAATATCCTTGAGAAGATGGCATCTCTCCACCCCTCCATTGCTATCTCTACAAAGATCTCTAATGGATTTTCAGAGAAGGTGGCCCCTAAAATGCCTTAGGGGAGGAGACTTCCAGGAAAGCCTTTATTCTCATTACAAAAAAAGGCTTCTGCGTCTACCTCCCATCTCCCAGGGTGGAATTTGGAGAACTCGGACTAAGAAGGGGCTGCAGCAGGTAGAGGGATTTCAGGGGCATGCCCGCTGCCTGGTTCCGCACCCCGCGGTGCAGTGGAGGCTGGCGTACGGCAGAGGGCGCAGAGCTCCGGAGCCCGGAGCCCCGAGTCCCTCACTGCCCCTCCATGCGCCCGGCCATGCGTCGCCCCCATCCTGGTCCAGCCGCGCTAGCCCGCGCCCCACTGGCGGATTGCTGGCCCAGCCTCTGAGGGCCCGTGGGCGGGGTCAGGAAGCGCCCTCCTAGGCTATTCCTCAGCCACCGTCAGGCCCCCCCCCACCCCCCTCCGTCCCCGGCCCTGGCCACAGCCCTTTCCGGTTAACCTAGTCCCCGGCCCCCAGGCAGTCTCTACCTGCCACACCCTTCGTAGGCCAACCCTCTCCTCCTGCAGTTCCTTGCCTTCCAGGTGTGGCCACGAGGGAAGGGTGGTGGTCATGGTGGGTCGTGTTCAGGAGCACGTGGGCCTTGGACCCAGGACCCAGAGGATTAGAGGTTTTGTAGAAAGAAGCCATAGGTGAGAGGTCTAAGCAGATTCACCCCTGAACCTCGCCCTTGGCAAGGGCCATCTGACCTCAAGCCTTGGGGCTGGACTTTCCGGTGGGGCTAAGAGTAGAGCCCAGGGCCCTGGGAAACAAGGGAAGGCTTATGCAATGTTTAATTCTGCAGGGCCTGGCATATGGCGGGGGCCAATCCATATGTGAATAAACGAGTGAATGAAAGAAATGGAAGTGGCCTGTTAGCCTAAGACCCAGCCCTGGCCAGCCCTGAGCTGGCACATTACCTTGCCACACTCAGCTTGCTCGTTTCTCTCCCCTCCAGCCATCTTCCCACAACTCCCAGCATTCCTTTCACTTTCTGCCACTGCTCAAAAGTCCTCACTAGCTGCCTGGTCCAAATTCCTTCTTTGAGCATTCAAAGCTCTGTACAGTCTTACCCCAACCTACTCCTACAGGCACACTCTTCTGCTTGAATCTGCTCTCTCGCTACACTAAATCTACTCGAGTCTTCTCAATGTAACTTGAAGTGGCCTTCCTGGGAGCCATCCCCCTTTTCCCTATCAGCAACACCTTCTCCCTTGCCTCCAAATCTTTCTCTTCCTTCAGGGTCCAGCCTCGAACCTGACTTCCTTCCTCCAGAAAGTGTTTCCTGACTTCTTCAGCCCATAGTAAGTTTTCCTGTCTCTGACCTCCTATAGCATATGCTTCATGGCCCTTTCTTTGGTGCTTTGTCATATAGTACTTTTGTACCTATCTTTTCCCTCCTGTTAACGTAAACCTTTGGAAAGCAGGGCCCAAGTGTTGTTTATCTTCCTGTCTCCCTCTTCAGTTCATTTAACATTTATTGAGCATCTACTGCGTACCAGATGTAGAGTCTAGCATATGTGGTCCCGACGGAATCTAGGATACAGCTCCCTACAATGAAGTTGGAAAGAAAAGAAGAAATATGAGGCTTGAGGAAAAGTCCAGGGTGTGGCTCTGTCATGGAGCACTCACTAGAAAAGTCCCAAATGACTTTCTTTGGGAGTACTCAGCATTCTGGATTAGGAAGCAGTCTCACTCTCCAAGGGCGTGTCTTACCATTCACAGAGCCACTCACTCACCCATTCCCTCTTTCATTCATTCATTTGATAAATACTTGTTGAGACCACACTTTATTCAAGTGACTCATAGGATTGGTCATGCTGCAGCTCCAGGGCTGGCTGGCGCGTGTGTGTGTAGTACTAGGAAACTGGAAAGCTTTTGTTGTGAGTTGCTTCTTTGTCAGTTCCTGTTAGAAGGCATAAGTCCATGCTGGAAATGGTCTTGGGAAGGACTGGGTGCGTATGACAAGAACAGGAACACCTGGGACTTTATGGAGGTGAAGGAGAACCATCAGCCTTTGCTGAGGGGAAGGAGCCCAGACTTTACCTTGTAGTTCACTTTGGAACAGCTTATATTGCCAGAAAACACACTGACTTCAAAGTCCTTTCTTTCCATGATCGTTCAAGGTTTCTCAAACAGCTCTCTGAGGTCAGGTCCATTTGCAGATAGAAAAGCTGAGTCTGAGACCCAGGTTTCCCCGAAGTCACTTGGCTATGACAGAAATGGGCCCAGACCAGGTCATTCACATCCTGGTCTCCTCAGCTTCATTGAAAGGGGCTCTGTCCCCAACACCAGGGACCCTCTATGCTGGACTCTACACCTGGTGTGCAGTAGATGCTCAACCTGCTTCACGTGCAGGAACACCCAGGCCCATTGAGGCACCAGTCAGGGAAGTCTCTGGCTCCCCATTAGGAATAAGGCAGGTCCCTGGAATAAAATATTTTGAACTTCAGCTTAAAGCGATGGTCCCCACCATATCTGGCTGCTAGCAGCTCTCCATTTCTCCTTTAGAAATGTAATGGTAACTAATTACCAAATCCTAACTCTAGTTGACTTCTGAGCTCTAACCTTAAGGCCCAAATTCTAACCACTCCTCTAAATTATTCCCTCCCCAATTCTAACTAGATTATATCACTTCACCCCTAAGGGCAACTCAGCCCCTCTCAAATCCTCACTGGTGGCCTGATGCTATCTTTAACATCCTCCATATAGCCTGGAGTGGGTAAAAGCTGGCTGTCATAGCATACTGGAGCAAGGAGAAGGTCCAAAATTAGGATGCAAGCAGCCAGGAGGAGCTGGCAACTCCATGAATTTGCCATTGTTATGAAAGTTATCCTTTTTCCTTCTCAGGTACCCAGGCCTTCATGTTGACCCCAGGGCCTTTGGGAAGGGGTGGAGGTTGGGGGGAAGAAATAGGTATGTTAAACCATCTAGAGATTTTTGAGAGAGACCTAAAACAGACAAGATTTATCAGAAGAGATGAAGCATCAATCTAGCTATTCAGGCATTCATTCATTCAACAATCATTATGTGAACAATTAAAAGGACCAGGGCACCCAGGCCAGCTGTAATTCAGATAGTCACTGCCTTCAGACACAGTGCTATCTAGAGGCAACTGATTTTTTCGAGCCCTTGCAATGAGTTAGGTACCGGGGTTAGCCACTTTTTCATGTTATATTTTATTGAATTTCTACAAGAGAAACTATGGAAGAGAAACTACCATTCCATTTTCCAGATGAAGGGCACAGCTAGAGACTGAAAGGCTAAGCTAAGTCCCTTTTCCTGCATTGCCTCTGGGTGGGAAGGGAAGTTTTCTAGTAACCCTAACTTCTGGTTCCTGAGTAAGTCACCTCCAGCACTAGCTAGTCCCAGACAGCAAATGTGGAGTCAGGAGATTGGGCCTGATTCTCTCTAAGGCCCCGCCCACCCCAGACACACTGAGCCTATCAGATTTCAAGGCCTGCGGGCATGGCTAGAAGCTGTTAGAATGGTTGCTGGGTGTCTGCGGAGGGACTGAGCAGGGGCCCTGGAGTTCCGTTTGCTGGTGCTGCTCCTTTCCTTCGTGTCCGGATCTCCCTGTTTCCTTGTTGACCGCCAGGGTTCCGAGTCACTGGAGACTCATGGCCTGCTCTGGCCGCCCATTAAAGTCACGGTCAGACTAGCTTTGGGCACAAAGCACAAAGCCCTGCCTTAAAGGAAGCAATTCTGCTTCCACTTTATGATCATCATAAAATAATGCTATTTAGTTCATTGGTATGTCATGCAACTACTCTCCTCATCCTTGTGGAGAAGAATGACCCCTGCCCTTCAGATTCTAAGAACGTGGTTATAAGAAATGTGAACTAATAAACAGTATGATATGATAGATTCCATTCGCGGAGCACTAACTGCATGCTGGGCACTGCAGCTTTCCACAAGGGTGATCTCATTTAATGCAAAGTAACATCAGCATACATCCCAGCAGCTTTTTTCCTGCAACATATCACCGAGGTGGGAAGAGGTGGGGGATGGCGTCAGAAGACCTTGCCTTGAAATTCAAATCCTGTCCAACACTGATGCTTGGAAGTTACTTCACCAGTCTGAGCCTCAGCTTCCGTCTCTGCCCCTATGGTGAAGAGCTGTTTGTGAGGGCTAAGTGGGAGATGCCTGTGAAGCACCTAGGATGGTGTCTGGGATGGGCTAGGGGCTTAGGTGTTTGTTTGCTCATTTTACAAATATGCACTGAGTGTCTGTGATGTGCAGGCACAGTTCTAGGCACTGGCAATGCAACAGTGAACAAAACACAAACCCCACTTACACTCTATGGCTTATTCAATCACAGTTTCTTTTCTCCCTGCGTATTCCCATACACGTTCATGTTGATTAAGTCATTTTAGGTTGAAATATTTATTTACTTCAGCTTTGCATCACCCTGGTCAAGTAGGAATAAAAGGATTAACTCCAGGTGTTGGCTGGAGAAACAGAGGCCTAGAGAGATTAGATGATTTACACAACACATCTGTAACAAACTACAAACCACAGACTGCTGCTTCCTAGCCTTGTCTCCTCTGGGGGGTCTTTCTTTTGACATATATTCTAGGCAGCCCCACACTTCTTCTCAGAGCTGTGAGCTTTCCAGAGAAAGTTCCTGCGGAGAGCTCGCTGCTGGAGGTCTAGCCATTCCGCTCACAGGTGGAGTGCAGTGCTGAGCAGCAGGGCAGAGCCCTCCGCCAGCATAGATAGACTCGCTTCACTGTGATGGGGAAGATCAGGTGGAGAAAAAGGTAAGTGTAAGTGAGCTTCCCTAGCCCCTCCCCATGCCCAGTACCGACCCACTGCCCACTTAGGTTCTTTCCTGCGGAGACTCCTCCCATCGCTTCCTCCAAACTCAGCTGATGGATGAGGATCCAGCAGGATCCCTGTGCGGAGTGCGAAGAGCACCAAGATCTTGGGTGTACAGGCACAGCAGGTAAGAGAACTTGTGTTTAATAAAACTGGCCCTCACATTTATCAATATGTAGCAAAATTTATCCTAAGCAAAAGTCAGAGGAGTGGGCAAAACCCAAATACCAGCTTGTCCATTCACGAGAGTTATTTGGGATTACAAAACATTGGAAACAAGCTTAATGTCTGACAACAGGGGGTTCATTGAGTGAAACTGTGGCTTTCTCTGAAATATTAGGTAGCCATGAACAATTCTACTATAAAATAATATCTCCTGACCTGGGGGAATGGCCATGATACGTTGCTAACAGGTAAAAAGCAGGCCAAAAGCTCAGGGAAAGCCTCCAGGAGGAGGTCAGGCCCAGCTGTCTTTGCCACCGGAGAAAAACGGGCCTGCTGTTAGTGTGTGGAGCCATCTCTCTACTGTCTATAGGAAGTTTGTCTGCTGCAGAGGGTTTCCGAAACTGGTTTCAGATTCTTTTTATTTCCCTACCTTTTTATTTTCTAACCACAGTCCTTGATGTTTTCCAAAGCCCAGTAGGAGAAAGGTCTCATAAATATAATGTTATTTCCTCTCAGGCTCTGCCACAGCCTTTGCACAAGCTGTTCCTCCAGTTGAAGGAACCAATCATGGGTTCCTCCATAAGGGGAGCTTATGTCCCCTTACACATGCACACGTGCACACACACACACACACACTCCTCCCTCCCACCCCCCACCCCACCCTGCCAGCTTTTAGCTCAGTCATCACTTCATTTGGGAAACCTTCCTTGACTTTCCTGACAGGTCACTTTTTTCTCTGATGCATCCTTACCGTACCATGTACTTCCTTCCCCTTTGTTTCACATTGATTTCTGTGAGTGTCTGATGAATGTCTTTCTCTGTGAACACTATCTCCACCCATGATGACAAGGATCATGACTGCTGATGCACATCACTTTCTTTACGACTCTGCACGTTTCTGGCCACAGAGACTTTCAATAAATGTCAGATGCATAGCTAGATAAACCACAGATGAGATAGATGGACAAATGAGCCTGCAGGATAGGGAAGTGATTGCAACAGATATGCCTCCAAAGCAGAATGGAGCTTGGAATCAGGGCTGGCCCTATACATAGATGAATAGGTGGCTGCCTGTAGTGCAGTTTTGGGGTCTGTAGGAAGGCCTGGAAACAAAACCCATTGTTCCCTAAAGTGTACAGAGCTCAGGCATGAATCCTGCATTCCGGAAGAAGGGAAAGGTGCTCAGTGGCTTACTTACATTCATGCTAAGGGGTAAATGACTGATCAAGCCTTCCCTTAGAGCAAATTGTGGCGGGAGGCTGTGTGTGGAGGAGGAGGGGAGAGGAAATTAGGGAGCCAGGCTAGGACCCCCGGTGGGGAAAGGACACAAAAAAAGGAGTCCCGGGGACTGAGGCCAACCTTGGCCCACAGCGTCATTTTGCCTTTGCTGCACACAGCCCAGTCCTGCTGGGTATTAAAAGCCTTTTTGGTAAATCGGGTTCTGCAAATATTTGACGTCTGGAAAACTTTCAACAAAGATGGCTTTCGGAAGCCTGGCTCAGAGGCCCCAGGATGACAACCTAATTACGTGCCTTTTAATAGCTCCTTCCCAAGTGCTCAGTCAGGGACATCTGCTCCGCCGCGGTTGCACCTTCAGGGAGGAATATTTTTAACACCACGATGCCACAAAAGGAAACTTCTGAAGGCTGGATGAAAATGCCCTCTGCGTTCCCAGAGCCTTGGGACCCAGGTAGGTAGGGCCTCGAGCTCCCCAAAACAGGGCCACGCTCCTTTTCGCAAGCAGAGAAGGCGTCGACTCACTAGGAGGTGGCTGTTGTTGTTGTTTTTTTGTGTTTTTTTTTCAATTTTCCTTTTTCAGTTTTCACAGAGACATGTTCCATGTGCCAGGCTGCCTCACCCAACTTTCTGTGTAAGCAGGGTGTCGAAAATAACCACCCGAAGCACAGCAAACTCTCTGACGTCAGCCCTTCCTGCTCAGTACTGGGCCGTCCCTGGTCTACCCAGGAGCTGTTCTTACCCCCCACCCCACCCAGCTAAGGAATCCCCACCCAGACCCTTGTTATGTCA
This sequence comes from Trachops cirrhosus, assembly GCA_028533065.1. Classification (NCBI taxonomy): domain Eukaryota; kingdom Metazoa; phylum Chordata; class Mammalia; order Chiroptera; family Phyllostomidae; genus Trachops; species Trachops cirrhosus. Next base: position 120,478,357 of record CM052543.1, read on the forward strand.
GAGGAAGAAAATGGGGGGGGGGGACAATAAGGAGCAGGATTTCTGTGGTTTTTTAATAGATTAGCTTGTAGAAAGGCCTGGGGCTGATAGGCTGAAGAGGATGTGTCTTCAGGGTCCCTGGGACCAATGAAAAAAGTGCAAGGAGCCTGAGATCTATTCCACATCCTTTCCTCCTTTTCTGTAGACATGTTACTGGAGGCTTGGAAAGGTGGGTATAGACTTGCTCAAGGAGTTAGCATTGCTGCCTGGTTTGGCTCTCCTGTTTTCAGCCAAAGAGTTTGTTTTGGTGAGGACTGCTCTGATATTAGTTCATCAAATCACATTGACTGAAGTGTGGCCTCTTTGTCTAGGAATCCAGAGCTCTTTCACAGAGGGACACTGTGGAGCAAGCAGGAGAAAGGGGTCATCCTTCTGCCTGTAGCCCACTGGGAAGAAAAGACTTTGACATGTTAGAGCTGTAAGGGTCTCTTTGGATCATCTAATTATAAATCTCTCTCTCTGTTTCTCTCTCTCAGCAACATTTGAGAACCCTGTCTTTAATCAGATCAAGTGAGATCTCTGGTTGAAGGGGTAGGGGAAATATTAAAGCTTCCATCCACTTGCCACCCCTCACTCCCCTCCATTGGAGCAGTCTCTGAGGAACCCTCCTGGGAAAAGCAGTTCAAAAAATCCCTTATCTGGTCCAACCCCTGAAAACTGCAATTTCTTCAGAAAGTGAGACTCCAAGAGGTCAGATTACTTGCTCAAGGCCACACAACCTGCCCCTCCTTGTTGCAGTGTAAATGAAAAAGGGACTATGTAATAAACCTGACAAGCTATGGGGAGGTGGAGCATATGGCAGCCTGACAAGTTCAGTGACCAAAAGTGACCACTCAGGATGATCTGATCACACGTTCCTAGCCAGGCAGGCCCTGGTGGGTCGTCACACGCCCCACCCATAGATTCCTTAGCAAAGGTCAATATTTACCTTCAGTGAGCCCTGTCCACTGTTCTTATGCATCTAAGATAACACATCTTTGAAATGTCAGAGTAATTTTCTCTTCTAGACCCCTCGAAGGCACAACTGCAGGCTCCAGAGGTGAGACCCCAGAACCCTCACTGTTGTCTTGCTCCCCGAATCTCTGTGTGCTGTAAATGTTCATTATGAACCATCCTGTGTACCCACCGATGTAAAAGAAATATGTTTCTCCATTTTGCTTTTAATCCAATCCTAGAGATTTCCCTGCTTTGCTTTCTCCAGCCTCCTTAATTTTACCACCAGTGGATTTCAAGTAACCTTCCTTAAGTTTTCTACTCTGATCCTAATGTATAAAATAAGCACAAAACTGCCATTTTCTGGAGCATTTTCTCAATCCGTTGGGATTTTACTTCTGGGCATGTCCTCAAAATTTGGCTCAAATAAAGTCTTATAAAACTGTTCTATAGGTCTAGACGTTCTTTCCTTCTCCCACGGACAGCAGCCAGGTCTCTCTCCTCTGCCACTGTCATGCAGTGATGTGTGCACGAAGTGGTGACAAAGGGGAAAATAAGCAGTGGGTAGCAGAGGGGGATGGGCAGACAGAGTTCAGTGCAGGCTGCAGTGGTCAGGGAGGCAGGAAACCTGAGTGGGCCAGCGGTGGCTGAGAGGCTGTCATTGAGGAAGGGGGCACAGGTCAAGCAGGTGTTAAATTCCAGAAGCCAGTAGATAAGCAGTGTGATGCCAATGGAAAACTGGGATGGGGCTAGGATCAGGTTCAATGTGGAGAGAAGGCTGGGGGCGCAGGCTTCTGTCACTGGTAAAGTTAGAGGGTTGCTTTTTCTCCCTCCCAGTTCACCCAGTTGAATCTGCTGATGGACCCCCTGTATGGTAGGACTTTGGAAGCACAGCAGAAGGCTGGGAGCCCAGTCAGGTAGGCAGGCGTATGGGTGAGTGGTGAATTAAATAAGTCTTAGGACAGCAGCAGGATCACATTAAAAATGAATCATGATGATGTTTGCATGAGACCGAGAATGGAGTGCTGGGGAAGAGACACTCTGAGGGCTGCTGGACCCGGCCAGGGCACGTCAGCCCCAGACGCAAGCCCGTGGCTTCCGGCATCTATTTAAATGACACAGAAAAGGCAGAGAATGGCCCTTCCTGGGGGCTTCTGTGAGCCTTCATTCTCTTACCTATAAAATGGGCACAACATTCTCAACTCTGTCCCCATCTTGGACTTCCGTAAGAAGCAAATGAAATAAGGTTGAGAACCATTGAAGGACTTTACCGAGGCTGGAGTCATAACGAAACATGCCTCTCGAGGTGGAAAATTGCACGTATGGTCCTGGAATAAAACTAGGCATTTGATTAAAAATACTAAAGCCTCGTGCTGGCCAAATGGAATGCATCTTCCTGACACCCTTGTCTCCGACTTTCACTCCCTGAACTGCGGTTTGGGCAGATAATTGCTTAAGGTCTGAGTTTCCCAGCAAGATATATATATTCTAAAAGAGACCTCAACAATGGCCCTTTCCAATAAGATAACCACTAGCATATGTGGTGATTTAAATTTAGATTTAAATTAAAATAAAATATTTAGTTCTTCATTCACACCAGCCAAATTTCAAGTGCTCAGTAGCCACACGTGGACAGCTGAGACAGAGAACATTTTCATCTCGACAGTGAGTTCTGTGGGTCAGCGCTGTTTAGAAGTATAGTGGTGAAATGATAGCTCTTGTGGTGAAGGGTTTCTCCCCTGAAACTTCTCAATACTATGCATCATGGGTTGGCTTCTTTTCTGCCCAAACTCAAGGTTAACCCTGAATCCCTTCACAGCTTTTGCCACTTCCTTTAATGCCCAGGCTTTGACAACTCACTACCTCCTGAGAGGGAGGTAGCAAGAGCCTTCACTAGGCTCAGCCTTCACAGGGAGAACATCCAGAGCCAAAGGAAGTCGGCTCCACCAGATTTCCCCTTCCCAGAATTTAAATAAAGAAAGACGCAAAGCCCGGGCAGCTGGGTAGCAACAGGCTGAAACAGAAAGGCGAGGAGACCCAAGAAGTCCATGATGGTTGAATGAGAGCTGGAGGGAGGAGGCAACAAAAATTGTGCGCGCAGTGAAAATGCTGCCCCCGGCCGATGTCACAGGACGCTGGGCGGGGAAATGAAGCCGCTGGGGAGGGGAGTGGAGCAGCAGCTCTCACCCTTCACTGCACACACCCTTGCCACTCGTCATGAAATGCTGCTGCTTCTTTTGTCGTCACTAGGAGCACGGAAGGGACTTGAAGGAAGTGCGTGCACAAAGGCTCCATATACACCTTTATGATTTGCTCGAACCACTAGTGAAAAGAATCAGCCACCATTAAATAACCAATTTATGGCTTGAAAATATCAGTGCAAACAGAGCACAACACCCCTCCGCTGCCCAGCAGCTACTTTCTGATGGGCAAGTGAACGCCTGGGCCCAGGGTGGAGCAGGTGACCAGGCAGCGTGTGGGCAGGCCGCCACAGAAGCCTGTGGAATGAAGGAAGGAACAGTGGACACTCTCTTGTTCTCTCCTGTGACGTTCTGCTTGTATCTCCTCTCACGGCCAGACAAAAAGGGCCTATCCTGCCCTTGTTATTCATTCTCCAGAGAGCTCCCGAACGTGGCCTCCAACCCTGTTTCTTGCTGAAAGGCCCTGGGGGCAGGGGTGGGGTGAAAACCTCTGTACATCTGGCTGTAAAGTATGATAAAACAAATGCCAAGACTCTGGGTGTGAGTCTGCCTCCTTTACTACCTCTGTGACCCTGACAGGGGACTTAAGTTCCTCTGAATCTCACGTTTCTTGGCTACATAATAATGCTTACGATTTATTATTTTAAAGGCAGACTTTATACTTAGACCCCCCACCCCCTCGCTCTCCTACTGTGTTGTGCTCTCCCCAGTAGGGTGGTGGTGGGGGATAAATTCATTGTTTCTTCAGAGTCCACTGGGCCCAAAGTGAAAACCACAACTGAAAGAATCCAAGTTGAGTTGTTAGAAGTGAAGGAGAGCAGAGTTTGCCACCCCAACATGTGCCTCTTTGGGATATTGATTTTTTTAGGATGGTTACCTTGAAGAAACAGCAGAAATGGAAGAAGCTCTGAAAACCAGGTAGAAGTTCTCTATAAAGGACATTTCCATTTGTGGGGGAATCTCCGTCTGTAAGGGTGTTTCCCTCTCTGTACCGGGCCTGCCATCGCTGTCAGTGGGGAAGGCACAGGACTGAAATCTGCACGATAATCTTACCCTTGTTTTCCGCACTTTCCCTGGTTACCCAATGACTGACTCTCCACTCGCACCATCATCTTTTGTCTTTAGGAGAGTGAGGGTGTATTTAGAGTGATGGCCTCCACCATTTCGGTGGGTTGTCAGTGCTCCTGGGTCTCTCCCTTTATACAGGAGGTGTCTGTGTTATTAAACTTTAATTCTTCTCCTGCTCATCTATCTCATGTTAATTTGCTTATTAGTCTAGCCAGAAGAACCTTGAAAGGTAGAGGATGATTTTTCGTCCTTGACAGAAGTAATTGCTCACTAATGAAACTCAGACAGTAAGATGCATCTTATAAAAACTACCACAGAGCAAAAGAAGCCACAAAAGCTGGCTCAGGAAAGAGGGGAGAGGAAGGATGTGGTTTACAGAGGGATGCCATGGACCCTCTCGTCTGTGACCAGCCCACAGCACACAGAAAAAAACCATGGGACCCTCTTGGTCTCAGAGCTGTCTTCCCATCTCCCAGTCCCTGTGTGTGATTCTTGGTGGCCGGGCACACAGCAGGTCCTGACGGGCAAAATAATAAAGTCTGAGAGGTTTGCCCTCAGCATTATGCCTCTTTTCTCTGTGCTCTCATCCATCTTTCCTATCTTATTCAGAAGTCCAGAGCTTCTGGAATAAGGAAGAAAGAGTGAGCTGGAGTAGCACTAACTCCTGGGATGTAGGGGGCGGGCTGCATCTTTAGGGGATCTTGTACACAGGAATTCCCAAGCCAGAGACCACAAGTGATCCACAGATGTTTGTGGGTTTGGTCAACATCAGGATAACCTCAGGAGTTTGTTAAAAATAAATAAATAAATTTAATTTCTGGTATTTAAAACTAGAAGATTTTACACGAAAATTTAGATTTTGGAAGCACTGAAAGCATATTCAGTTGCATAGGCAGGAAGCACTGGTTGCATATTCCCAATGGGTAAGAATCGGTTAAGCTGAGTAGCTGCTGCCCACCTTGAAAGAAATATTCAGTCCCTGGTGTGCTGCAGTCCTTACCACTCCCTATTGCTCCCTATTGTTACCTCTGGCCTCCCTCTCCCATTTATGCCACTGCCTGGATCCTGTAGCACCTGAGCTTGTGACCTTTGACTTCACCCAAAGAAATGACACAGTAATACTAGGAGCACAGAGAACCATGAAGCCAATATTTCTGGGCGGAGGAATAGCTCCTTGCTCCTGACACCATTCCATTTGGGAGGCCACCCCTCCAGAAAGAAGTGAATCCTACCGCACAGCCTCACAGACTATAAAGGGCATCAGATTGCCAATGGATCTGGAAGAAAGTTGGTAAAGATCTGCCCAGTTCCCTGCCCTCACAGCCTGCTCATTTCATCACCATTATCAGCAAGTTCAGTCCCTGATTGCCCATCCTCTGTGACCCAGGATAGAGTCAACTCTGTGCCCAGGCCTGGCCAGACCTTGCAGTTCATTCCATGATCAGGCCCTTTGCTTTGTGCCTGCTGACCGCCGTGTTGCCTGAATGCCTGCCTCGTCAGCAATGGTCTGGGAACTGAGCTGCCCTCCCATGCAAGGCTTTTGCAGCTGAGATCTGTCCCTGGAGCACCATCTGTGCCTGCTGCCAGGCTGTAAGCTGCAGGACTTTCTTCTTCTACCTCTGCTGTCTCAGACGCTGAGGCCCACCTTGTCCTCTTAGGACAGGCCTCATCCTATTGCTTGCCTGGCCGTGTGTAGGCTGCTGCCAGCACAGGCAAAGCTTGTCCAGGGCGTGGGGTTTAGGTTGGATTTCAGCCCCCACTTGCCCCCTCAGCCAGGCACCTCTGTGCACAACTGCACTGTGATTCTGAGTAGGGTCCCTGGGCCTGAGCCTAACCCTGATCATTTGGCCTCATCCTCCCACTGGCCCAGATTCTTTTCTGATGCCCATCCCCCAGTTCCCTAGCATTTTCTCTTCCCTTCTGGTACCTAATCCTGGGGAAACAAGGGATTAATATAACAATTAACATACTGAGATTCTGTCTGAAGTGTTGTACTAAGCATTGCACATATGTTATTATATTTAATTCTTACAATCACCATGCAGTATAGAACTGCTGTCCCATTTTCTGGATGAGGAAACTGAGGCACAGACAGATGAAAGAATTTTCCCAAGGCTCACCACTAATGAGGGACAAAACTAGAATTCAAACCTTGCTCTGTCTGTTGTCAAAGCTTAAGCTTTTAACCACTCAGCTTTGTCTCGCAAATCAAAGAAAGCTAGAAAGGAGGCTTAGAGAAGTCAGCAATTTGTTTACAGTCTCACAGCTCTTCAGTGACAGAGCTCAAATTCAAACCCAGGTAAGTCTTCTGTCTCTAAGTCCAATGCTCTTCCGCCTGTTCTCTATGCTCTCAAGCTGCCTCTCTCGCTGCTCTGTTTGCCTCTCAGCTCCCGGCATGTACCACGGGGCATGCAGGAGGTGTTCGGGAGATACTTGCAGCCTGAAGGACTTGCCTCATCTGATTGGATATGCCTACTTGGAGTTGTTTTCTCATAGGCTCTTTCCAAATTGCTTAACTATCAACCAGGCTGGCCCTGTCCACAGGCAGATAGCTCAACCCCCCTCCTCCCAAACCTGGAGGGCCTGTAATTCCACTATGGAATGCAACTTTCCTAAGAGGGGGATAGAAGATTATAATGAATTAGACTTAATGTTCTGACATCTCAAGATAAATGAGTTTGTCTAAAAGATTTTTGGCAAGAGAACCTGGGGGGTCACAGGGCTAAACCTAGCACAGCAGAGTATGAAGACAAATGGCACTTAAAGTGATATTCCAGTGATATATATATCAAAGTGATATTCCAGAGATCAGAGTCTCTTGGTCCTGCTTCCTTGAACTTTGTGTCTCTGGGGTTAATGTCATCTTCGGGCCCTACAGGTCCCTGGTCCAGGCCCTTCTTCCCAGCTGGGAAGGTTAGCTCAGATACCATTGGAGAAAACCTAGGGACAGGTGCGTGCTAAGGTCGGGCCAGAGGAAATGCCACTCGCATATAGCAAGGCTTTACACCTGTCTCCTTTGGGTAGTCGTAGGCCTGGCCACAGCCCTTGGGCACAGTCCTGCCAAGTGGCTTAGTTTATTAGCAGATCTAATGGACAGTAAACTGTGTGCAAGCCTGTAAGCAATTTGGATCCCCAGCCCGTCTGGTGAGGACAGATTACTTAGGGGCCTGTGCCAGACTTAGTTCCTGGCAACCTGGTCAGGATTAAGGATTTTCTAGAAATTTCACTCAATTCAATTTATTTATTTATTTTAAATACCTTTATACTGTGTTTTACATTTTTTAAAAAGATTTTTACTTATTTATTTTTAGGGAGAGGGGAAGGTAGGGAGAGAAACATCAATGTGTGGTTGCCTCTTGCACAGCCCACACTGGGGACCTGGTCCTCAACCCAGGCATGTGCCCTGACTGGGAATCAAATGGGCGACCCCTTGGTTCACAAGCTGGCACTCAATCCACTGAGCCACACGAGCCAGGGCCACTCAATTCAATTTAAATAAACAAGGATTTACTTAGCCTGAGTGCCAGAACTGTTTCTGGAGACCAGTGTAGGAGACTTCATTACTCTCCTCCTATTCTGATCCTTTTTTTATATCCTTATAGCAGCTGGATTTTCCTAAAGCCAGAAATGCATAGAGTTTCAAGGCTTTGGAATAAGCCAAATGTGGGTTCAAAGCCCTCTGCCACACACTAATAGCATGACATTTAGCACCACTGAGCTTCAGTTTCTCCATTTGTAAAACATCAACCTCACAGAGCTAAACATAAGAATTATATGAGGTTGTACACGAGTTTAGACCAGGGTCCATCGCCTGGAAGGCCATGATCAGTCAGTGGTAGCAATCAGACCAATAAGCAAATAAAACCATAAAGCCTCCCTGCTCCCATCAACCATTCCTTTGCTCCTCCAATAATTCCCTACCCACTATAGGACAAAGTTCTGTCTTCTTTACCTGGCACTCAAGGCCTTCCATGTAGGGTCACATTTCTAGTGCTTGATAACCACGTGGGTTTGTGGCTGCCACATTGGACAGCACAGAATAGAACATTTCCATTTTTGCAGAAAATTTACTGGGCCTGAACTTCTTTCCTTGAACAGGTTTCAGTGAGGGCATGGGGTAAGGATGGTCAGCATCAAAGTCCTAGAAGCAGGGAAGGGGGCTCCACCAGACCAGGACAAGGAGCAGAGTTCAGGGTTCTGAGGTCAGACCACTAGGGGTTGCCGTCGACACCCCCTTCCCCAACATCTTTCATCTGTTTTCCCATTTTTGGCCTTAGCCTTCTAGCAGTGCCCTTGGAAGGTAAGAAGACAGGGGCCTTGGACTTTGTGGACCTCTGTAATTTACTGCATGTGACCTTTGTCTCATATGTTTAATTATCCCTACTTCTCCAATTTGTGGGAGGAGTCAACAATTACCTATGTCAGCCTGGGCACATTGGGAGAATTTAGCAAATGATAGATCCTTTTTTCCCATTTAAATAAACCTCATACATGAAAATCTGTCGGAGCAGTGTGTGTATATTTGTTTTTAATTTTTAAAAAAAGAAGAAAAAGAAAAATTAGCAGACCATTCTTACCTTAAAACACAAGCACCTGCCCCCCAAAAGTTTGAAGAATATGGATAAAAAAAGATTGACCATGAGTGATCATTTTTGAAGCTGTGCAATAGTAATGTGAGTGTTCATTATTCTATTCTCTGCATGTATGTGCTTAAATTTTTCATAATAAAAACATTTAAAGACTAAGTGCATACTCCAAGTAAGAATTACTGCATCCAAGTAGACTACCCGCCCCCAGACTTCCAAGGAGGTCCCTTTCTGTAACACAAGGTGCACCTGTTCCAATGAGGTGGGAAGACAGCAGGGAGTGAGGGGAGGGGCAGCCGGTGACTGTTCATCCTGAATGTTTCCATCCTGCTGTTTATTTTACAGGGAACCTGAGCCTGTGGCCTCTCAGGTGTCGGTTCTGATTCCCGATGAAAGGATCTGAGGGGTGGGCCCTGGTGTCCTGGTGGCTGGCTCCTGGCCAGGTTTTCCATTGCCTTTCCATCTCCTCTTGGGCTGGCCTGGGCAGGCTGAGAGCTTCCATCTCATGAGTGGGTACCCATCCAGTCCCCCCACCCCCCGCTCCCCTACCCCCATTCTCTACCTGTCCAGCGTGCATCTTCCTTCCTTTCTCCCTCTGCACTGCCCCTGCTCCCATAATTCTGCAGCCTGCAGATACCTCGCTTTTCTCACCCCTCAGGGCCCCTTTGCTTCCCCAGGCCTGTCTTCTTACTACCTGGGCCACAGGGCATGCTCTGAGGAGCTGGTGATCCCTGCGGATCACGCCTTTGAGACCTTCTGCTGCACCCTATTTTACTCTAATCAGGCTGGTCTGATCACTCTGGCTACAATGCCAGTCCCAGGGACCTGAGTTAGTTCTGTTATCTCCTACTTATTTGCATAGCACCTACTGTAAGGACTTACACAGAGGAAAAACGAATGAATGAATGAGTGAATGAATGCATGAGTCAGATAGGCAGTGAGTTTCTCCTTTCTCTGTCACTCTCTACCCACAGAAGTGGGTGGTCTTCCATTCTAGTTCAGCCAGGTCAGGGATTCCAGGCTGGAGTCAGCCACTGCGACACTGATTCTGTCCCATGCTGGGAGAGTGGTGGGAAACAGAGATTTCAGCCTAGGAAAGGAAGTGGGTACTCCAAGTGTCTCTGGAGGGATAATGAGAAAGAAGGAGAAGAGAAAGAGAGAAGTGGAGGTGGAGTAAAACCAGGAGAGGTGGGGGTGGGGAGGCACAGGGAGGAGGTGGGGTGAGAGGGAGAAAAAGGGCACAAAGAGAGAGTGGGGGAGAGATCCTTGCCTTGCACATGCCCAGCCCTCTGACGTGGCTGTGCTGATATCCCCAGCACTAATTGCTTCAATTAATAATAGTGCTCTATAAAATTTCAGCAGCTGAAAGCAAGAGCAAGGAAAGATGACATAATGCATTAATAATGCAGGCAGACGATCGAGTCGGCTTCCCGGGGAGCTCCATTAAGGGGCCGCTGTGCAGTCCTCACAGCCGCTGACACTCCAGGCGAGGCCGCGAGCGTCCTTGGGCATCTGCACACCGCAGAGGCGGCGCCAAAGCACCGGAGGCTTGGGACAGTTTTGGGCTTTGCACAAACCCCGGAAAGCAGCCCTCCCCCATTCTTTGATATGGACAATTGGTGTTTTCTCAATCTTACATAAGTGCTGCACACGGTTTCAAGGTTGCTGCCCTAAATCCCCGCAAATGCCACTTGCTGGACCCCGCCCAGACTAGCAGCCCCTCCCCCACCCCCACCAATGGCTGAAGTTCCTGGGGCAGCCTTCCTGACTTTTTTTTTTTTAAATTTCCATCCCATTTTTTTCTCTTCTGTCTGCATCTCTTTTTGTTTCTCTGTCCCTGGATTTTAAAGAGCTCTTAAATAGGTAATCCTCTTTTTCAGGACAAAGAACGTGTCATCCAAAACACACTGAGCTGGTTTTTCTCGAGTCAGCACCTGCACCAGCTTCATCCAAACCTTCCAAGCGTCCGCACGTGCACACAGTCCGTCCCCCAAACGGTGCCCAGGCACGGAGCCAGGAACAAAGGAGCCAGCAGCAGGCGTCCCCGTCCTGAAGCTGCAGGTCACTGTGGTTTTACACGGATACAAAGCCAGTTCTTTTCTTACTTGCCTGCGGGAAAACAGGCCCAGACCATCCCAAACAAATCTGCTAATTCAGGCGTTCTCATTATGGGGTTCAAGGAAATGCTTCAGAGTGTCCCAGAACCCACAGAAATTATATGCGATAATATGCAATAATACATATGCAATAATCTTTGCACACATGTGCATTTCTCAGGTAAGAGCGTCCACGGCATTCACCAGTCCTCTCAGGGGTCTGTGAGGCCCCACGCATAGTTCTAACCTCCTCCGGCTGTCAGGACCTTAGATAACGAAGCACTTGGATGGATGCTTCTTCCATCTCTGCATCTGTGACTCTAGGTAAGTCCCTCTGCTTCTCACGTGGATTTCTGCAGTCAAAGTTTATGTCAGAAGGGGTCAAGAGCTAGAAATGAAGGCAAGAAGAGAACCGACATTCACCTAAGACTCAAATCAGAATGAAAACTCATGCTTCAAGTCTTGGCATCTGAGCACAGGGTGCTGCCTGCATTTCACAGTAGGACTGAAGTTTGTGTTGGCAAGTCCAAGTGTTCTCCAGAACAACCTTCCTTTCCAAGGAAGGAAGGTAGGAAAAAAAACATGTGCCGGGCACTTTCTATGTGCAAGGTTCGGTCCCAAACAGTCTGCTGTGATCGTGATCGCATTCCAGGGAGGCACACCCTCCCTCCCACTTCACTGAGGAGGAAAGTGAGATTCCAAGAGGTTAAGAAGCTTGAGTAGCAGAGCCAGGATATGAACCTAAACCTTTTGTCACCAAAGTCTAGCTCTTCCCATTACACAGAATTGCCTGGGATTAAACAATAGCTCTTGGAGGGGCATTTTCTGGGTGCCGATCTGGCTAATTCCCACCTCCAAGTTCCCATTTCTCGTTGCCTGTGTTCCACCCATACAAGTCCTATCCTTCTTTAAAGACCTAACTTCAATCCTACTTCCTCCATCAAGCCTTTTCTAGACAATTTCAGCAGGGTGACCTCTTTGAAGGGGGTGAATGGGGAGAGTGCATGTAAGTTACACAAAGCGGTGGGCTGCAGTGGACACTTTTAGCCAATGGGCATTTCCCCATGTAGTCATATGTGGCAGATCCTACAGGGTATTTACTCCCTCATTTCCCTCCAATGGGATATTTATTTATTTACTTATATTTTTCCATTACAGTTCACATTCAGTATTATTTTGTATTAGTTTCAGGTATACAGCACAGTGGTTGGAAACAAACATACACTTTATGGAAGATCCTATTCCCCTCTCCAGTGGTCAGGCTGGGAATGGGCACGTGACCCTGTTCTGGACAGTGAGATGAAGGGAGAAATTGCTTCAGAACTCCTGGGAAGGAGACAGCCTCCTCTTCCTCAGTAGGCTGTTTCCATGTCTGGAATTCCTGTGGGCCTCCTGCCACCCATCCTGAGGGAGAAGCCCTCTCAAGGATGGCAGGGTGGGGGGAAAGGACTTCTGGAGCTGCGGTATCCAACATTCTGAGCCCGCCCTCCCTCTGAACCTCTGCTGTGAGAGATAATAATTCCCTGGCAGTTAATGTCAATTTGAGTTGAGGTTTTTTATTACTTGTTGATAAAAACATCATCACTGATACACTCTCCCTCCTTTAACACACTATGTCTACTGATTGACACGTATCACGTATGGCTTTGTCACTCTATTGTATTGTTGTCTTGTGTTGTTATTTAACCTTTTTCTGTGTTTACATCTTTTCTGTGTAGTTTTCACCAGCTCTTCCAGCCCACAAAGACGTTCTCTGAATTCTCGTAGAGCTTCCAAACAGCAGTCAAATTGTCATCCCTTCATTTCAGAAATATTTACTGAGTCTCTATTATGTGCCAAACTCTGGATAAGGGCTGAGGATACAGTAGTGAGAGAGACAGACATGGTTTTCCCCTCCATAGAGCTTACAGTCTGTCATGGGCTACATGTTTGTGCCCCCCTAAAATTCATATGTTTAAAGCCCGCCCCCCGTGTGATGGTATTAGGAGGTGGGAACTTTGGTAGGTAATTCAGCTGTGAGGTGGAGCTGGCAAGAACGGGATTAGTGCCCTTGTGGAAGGTACCCCGGAGGGCTCTCTAGCCTTCCTCCCACCATGTGAGGACACAGCTAGAAGGCAGTCAGCTATGAATCAGAAAGCAGGTCCTCATCAGACACAGAATCTCTGGGCACTTTGATCTTAGATTTCCTGGCCTCCAGAACTGTGAGAAATAACTGCTGTTTAAGCCACCCCGTCTATGATATTTTTGTTATAGCAGCCCAAACGGGCTAAGACCCAGTCTTTATGAAGAACTCGGACATTAATCAAATAACCTCAGGAATAAACCTGGAATGACAAGCAGGAAGAGTAAAGAATGCAGGTGCCCAGAGCAATGTTATGGTGCAGTAGGGGAACCTGCCTGTGTCTGGGGTGAGGGAGGCAGCTCAGAGGAACTAAGATCGAAGACTGTGTGGGACTAACTGGGTAAAAAACAGGTGGGGGAAATGCATCCCAGGCTGTGAGAACAGTAAGATCTGTCCTCCCTCCTCCGCCCTCATTATCACTGCTCTGACGCAGGTCCCCGGCACTTTACACCTGGACCATTACTGGTCTCCCTGCTGTAGCCTTGTTTTTCTCAAGTCCATCCTCCTTACAGCCATGAGAGTTACCTATTAAAAATCCTTTGGTGGTCTCCATCACAACAAGGCTGATTTCTTTTAAGATTTTTATTTATTTATTTTTAGAGAGAGGTTGAAGGGAAGAAGAAAGAAAGAGAGAGGGACATCAATGTGCAGTTGCCTCTCATGTGGCCCCCACTGGAAACTTGGTCCACAACCCAGGCATGGGCCCTGACTGGGAATCGAACCAGAGACCCTTTGGTTCACAGGCTGGGACTCAATCCAGTGAGCTATACCAGCCAGGGCTACAGGCTGATTTCTTTAAAAAAGCTCTGCATGATCTAATCTCTGCTTGTTTTTGTAATCACATTTTCTGCCTCTATCTGTTTCTGAGAACTTCCTACTTGTAGTTTTCGATCACACCAGATTGGATTTTTCTATACTGTTCTCTGCGCCTGGAACACCAGCCAATCTCCCTTTGTGTGGCTTCCGTAACTCAGCTCAGACATCATGGCACCTGGATTGGGCTCAGTGGTCCTCTGTTTCCACAGTACCAGTGTGTATCCAAGTTGTCCGGTGACATGTGTTTCCCCGAGTAGCACCGAGAGTTTCCATTGTAGGGAGAAGGTCTCATCTGCCTTTGTATCTCTTAGAACTTAGCACATCCTGGTGCACACAGCGTGCCCTCAGGAAGAGTAAACTGCACCTCGGCCCAGACCGTTTTACCATGTAATCTAGCACTGGTCGAGTATTCCATTTGACTACACTATATTCCACCGATTGTTTCACGTGTGCCAACTTTGACTCCACATTTAGACTCCACGTTCCTGGAGGTCAGACCGTTTCTCAGCAGTTCTCATATCACTTAGCACGGCTGATCCCTAAATAAGCTTTCAATGAGTGCTAAATTAATGAAGGGATGAATGCGTAAATGGATGGGTGGAGTGAAATAAATAGTTAAACACTTTCCTTCTACCTCTCCAGTTGGGAAATTACAAACGACTCCTGCTCTTGCTGCCAGAATCCTTGAGGGCAAGCCTCAGGAGGAAAGGCTTCTTCAAAAAGTGAATGTCCCTGAGGAATTCCCTGAGTCCCTACCCTCCCTGCAAGGCCCTGACACCTTTAGAGCCCAAGCCAGCTTTGCTCTCTTGGCTGAGGGAACTGAAGTCTCTGAAGGAACTGAATCCCGAGAGTTCCTAGGCACACGTGGCCCTGAAGTTTCCAGGCTCGAGCCCTAACCCTCCCCACTCCCCAAATACACTGCTTGGTGGCTAAGTAACCTTCATGGACTATGACCCAGGAGCTTGGGCCCTTCTCTCCTTCCGCCCTGCCGGCTTCCTCTGGCCCGGGAGACCGGAGGTGCTCCTGCTAATGGTCTGGAAGTGCTCTTTCCTGCTGGCCCAGACTCCCAGGAGGTCTTGAGAGAGGCAGAAATCTAAGAGAGAATTCAGGCTGCTCACTCACTCTTGGGGTCTAAACTCAGGAAACACTAAGCAGGCCTGTGTGTGAGTTAGTCCAGACAGCAACCAGTAAGGTTTGCTGAGAATCTGCTAAGTGGGCAGTTGTAGCTCAGACCCCTAGGAGCAGGCAAGGAGGAGGAGCTGAAAAAGGAAGCATCGAGTCCCCTGTGATGTGTCCCCTTAAAAATCTATCAGCCAGGCTTATTTGCAGGCCAGAGTGAGGCCTTGTCTGCTGCTCGATACAGAGTTTGCTAAAGGGCTCAGCTTTGCACCCAGACTTGACTGTGCTTGAATGTCAGCTGGCCCTGAGTGTGACTGGGGATGTTCCTTGCCATCTCTGACCTTCCACCTGTTACAGAGGAGCAGGACCAGCTCTGCAAGATGAAAATGTGGGGCCCCTTTGTTCAAAAGTATTACAAATTCCAACGCAGTGACGGGAGACCTTTAAAGCAAACATAGGGTCCATCTAAGTACCCGGCCCCGTGCGACTGCGCGGCTGGCCCCGCGCAGCTGGCCATGCAGGGGACTGTTTGGGAGTGGGGTGTGCGTAGGGCTGTAACTGGGAGAATCTGCACAAACAATTATTCTCAAGTTAACCACCGACTATGTGTCTTAAAGGCAGGGATTTATCTTCCTTGGTTCTCCTTCCTGGGACATAGAATCCTGACCTGGTCAAAGTGAAGGGAGTTTTTGTTTAGTTGGCCTTGGACTAGAGACTATCTTCCTGTGTGTGGTGTGGATCCAGACTGAGGGAGCTACCAGAACCTAGAGTCCAGTTTGAAGGTCACAAGGCCAAAACACCTTAAGGAGGCTGTTTGTCCCAGTGCCTTATGGTTTGAGTTAAGGCACCTAGGAGTCCTCTTTAGACTGTAACTGACCTCAAAACCAAGAAAGAGGTAACACATTACCCCCTTAGCATGTAAAAGTCTATAGGATCTTTGGCAAATGAGCCTTCAAGGGAGGTCATTCAGAGTCGATGTGGAGTTGTTGTGTTTTTAAAGATTTTATTTATTTATTTATTTTTAGAGAGAGAGGAAGAGAGGAAGAAAGAGAGGGAGAAAAACGTCAATGTGCGAGAGATACATCGATCAGTTGCTCTTGCACAACCCGAACTGGGGACCTAGCTGCAGACCAGGCATGTGCCCCGACTGGGAATTGAACCTCTGACCTTTTGGTTCACAGGCCAGCACTCAGTCCACTGAGCCATGCCAGCCAGGGCCCAATGTGGAGTTTTTAAAAGTACATGGACTGCAAGGCTTTATTTAAATGGGAAAACATACTCTCACTTGAACAGAAAGACTCACCTTTAGAAAAGTGAAAATTTTTCCCTAAAATCAAATATCAATAAGGATTATATTTATTTTGAACTTGGCAAAATGGTATTAAGACTGAGTTGGAAAAATAAGTATGAAAGGAGACCAAGAAAATTAAAAAAAAAAGATTAAAGAAGTGGCTAGGACCTTAGATATTAAAGTACATTTTCAAGAGCACATAAAGGGGCCCCCGGGCCCTCTTCAGCTTGAGCAAGTCCAGCAGACGCGCTTCATTGCTCCTTAGCTCTGGTTGCTGAGCCCCTGGGCCAAGGTTGGGAGGCTGTGTCTCCCACACCCTGGGCCACTTGGCTGCTGGCCAGGCCACTTCAGGAGGCCAAGGACATGCCCACTGCCCACTGCCTCTGGGTTGCACATAGACACTCAGGTGGCTTCACCTCCCTGTGTGTGTGTGTATGTGTGTGTGTTGGGGGGTGCTTGTTGCAAAACCCTGTTCCCGCAGATGAGACTCGTAAAGAAATTTGCACCAGTTCCTGGTACCTGGCTTTTCCCATCACCTGTGAGGCTAGGGGGTCGTTAGGCCAAGGAAGGTCTTAAAGAAGAAGGCGGGCTGCTGCTGCAGGCACTGGCCACAGATCAAACTAAGCTCTTCTCAGACATAGAGGGTGGCGGACACACACTGGGATGTCCAGGACCCTAGCATGGCTTTTCTTCTTTACCCTGCCATTACCTGGTCCCCCTGCTTCCTTGAGTGTGTCCACCAAAATTCAAAGATAAATTTAAAGGACAGGGAAAAATTGGGGTCAACATTTGGTTTGGAGGAAAGTTGAAATGATTGAAACCAGGTGTGATGTTTCTCTGAGTGTTGGTGGCTTGTCCTCCCTCACCACTCTCCCTAGACCCCCTCATTCCCACTGGTAACTGAGAGTGAGGACTATTCCAGAAAGCAGTGGGGATCCAGGCACGTGGACATTCCTCATCTCTCCCATAGTGCTCCTAGTAGCTTTGGGCTCCATTCCCACATGCTTCACTTGTTTCTCTATGAGTTTGCTTTAGGGGAAAACAGTTGGAGTGAGTGTTTGAAGCAAGATCTCACAGCCAGCAATTTTTCCCCCTTCCAGAAACCATTCTTTGTTTTTGCTAGACACTGAGCATTCAAAGCAAGTTGCCTTTTGTCTAAGCTAGGAGCAGAGATCTTGTCGGGTCTAAGGTGGATTTCTAATCTCCTTCACCTGCATCCGGCTAAGGACTAGTGGCTCTTGTCCTGGATGGCATCGTTGCAGGGGTCTGGGAGAAAAAAGCAAATCTGCCTGTGGTATCAGCCCTTCCCCCAGCAGGAGCCCAGTGGGGTCTGGTGTGTTGACACTTACTGGCTGAGACTTAGATCCTCTGTCACTGAGGACAGAACTGTATCTTATTTTAACACTGCAGCATGAACAGAGAGGCTGTCATTGCAGGTTCCAACAGGGACAGGGGGTCAGGGCCCTTCTGGTTTGTAAGTGGTGCTTAGAACAGGCCTGCAGAGAGGGCTTCCTGGGGGCTCAGATTTAGCACCGCACCCCTCCTCCCAGCCCCCGCCTGCTGCATTGCAGCATTGATTCAGTGGAGACATCATCGCGCTCACTCGCTCACTCCCTGCCCAGAGCTGCTTGCCGCTCTGCTCTGACAATCAGACTGGCTGCTGCAGAGGAGTGCTCATCCCTACCGACACATGACTTTTTAAAGTGATAAATTGCATTAGCAAATTTCTTATTAGCTCTGCTGTCAGCAGGGAGCTCCTGCCAGTTAGCTTGCTGAGGCTGATGCATGACTTCCCCCTGTTAATTACCATGCCAAGGGCTAAAGGGACTCAGTGCTGGTGGGTGGATCGGTGGAGGCCTTTTCTCTCTTCCACCCTGCGTGGGAGGTCAGGGAAGTCTGGGGCTTGGAATTGAGTTGTCTTAGACCTGCCTCTGCAGTGGACTCTGCTTTGGGCTCCTGATCCTGCTGGCAAGGGTGGGGGATGCCCAGGTAACATCTTTGGTTGGGGTTGGGGTATTTCTCAGGCCTCCAAAATTTGGCAGCTTGGAATCTGCATAGCATCTCTTTCGGAGCTGCATGTTCTAGGTAGAGCCTGGACTGCATCCCAGAAAGGTACGCTGGCCTCTCCTTTGGGGTTCAAGGCCACCGAGCCTCCTCATTCCTGATCCTCTCACTCCAGACAG
This sequence comes from Trachops cirrhosus, assembly GCA_028533065.1. Taxonomy (NCBI): domain Eukaryota; kingdom Metazoa; phylum Chordata; class Mammalia; order Chiroptera; family Phyllostomidae; genus Trachops; species Trachops cirrhosus. The sequence continues at coordinate 120,496,811 of CM052543.1, forward strand.
CTGAAGAGTCTCCTCCCCAAAGGTAATATCACGTGTCCTACTCAGAGCTTCCCTTGGTGACTCTCCAAGGCACAGCACATGGAGGATGTTCAACTCCAATTTCCCTGAGCTCAGGCTTCCCTTTTCCAGGTGGAATTACATAAAACTCAAACTTACTGGTGGCAAAATAAGATAAAGAATATTTCAATTTCTTGTTTTATGTATCACCCATTTGGAGGGTCTCTGACTCCTTTGAGAATCAGTCAGAACAAATAGATCTTCATCCCCAAGAAAAACGACATCCTCACACTCTTACTTTCAGTTCCAGGCCCTTTCCAGAGAATCCATGTTTAATAAGTGCCGTTCCTAAACCCCAGAGAGCAGCCCCCTGCCACCAGAAGGGAGTTAGCCTTCTCCTAAAACAACAGCAGAGCAACTCCTCTGGGCAGCTGAGGCACTAGGTACAATCACATCATTTCTTGGGTTACTTTAGACACGGTGGGACTGAGAAATGGGCTCAGGGCAGCCGTGACTTTGTGGCCAGGTCTGCATTAATTACTCCTTCTGAGAAACAGTTCCTTTGGCCGGGAGGCTCCTGTAGTAACATTCTTGTCCTGGTGTGCTCCTGCTGAGAAGGGAGGTGGGTAGGAGGATGAGGAGGCAGACTGTGGCAGAAAAAAAGATTCTAAAATGGATGTGGGGAGTGTGTATGTTTAGGGGGTGGAGAAAGAGAGAGGGAGAGACAGAGAGAGAGGGAGAGGGATGAGGAAGAGGGCTGAATTCCTTATTATTCAGCCTAAGGGTGATTTTGAGATGGAATCTCAAAAATATTGCCAGGATGGGTGTGCAATCTTTCATGTACATGTCCTCAAATTCTGCATTCTCTTGAGCTTTGGCTAGGCATGCTGCTCTGCTCTGTGAAATTAAAACCAGTCTCCTTTCTTGTCACCTCTTGGAAGGCTGGGCTTTAGGAAATGCCCAAAGTGGGTGGAGAGAGGTCCTCTAAGCAAGTGAGGTGGCTGCCAACTTATTCTCTGGGACAGGTTGCTTCCATGACTTCCTGAGGAAAGCAAGAAGACAAAATGCTGTAATAAGACCAGACCCAGCAAGAAGCATTTTTTTTTTTTTTTGAGGGTTGGGAGGCAATAATAACCAGCCCAGCATGGATTGCCTCCTTCTCTGAACTTGGGAACGTGTCTTGACTTTAGTCTAGATGGCACTGCAGCTTAGTCCTGCCAGGTCAGTGTCGGCACGAGCTGGGCTCTTGCTCCAGCCCTGGCCGAGAATCTGCCTGGTTTCCCAAGTCTCTTTCCAAGACGGTCCAGCCTGGGATCTAGTCCCACCAGTCTGACCAGCTTGCCATCACTCGGCAGGTTGCCTCATTTCCCAGGAGGCCACTCCTTGGGCTTTTGAGGTCCACGCCATAGCCCTTTTTGCTTCTCTGGCAACAGGGACCAGAAACTGGGGCAGGACAAGCCATCCTGCCAGTGTCTCACTTGCTCCTCCCCCACTCCCAGGACAAATACCAATCTGGCCACTGAGAGGGGAAAACAGCAACATTGAAAAGGCTCGAGATTCTCTGAGCTGGGGAAGAGATGACCTCGGCTGACTTGGTTTCTCTGTGGAACATTGGGCCTGGGTCTAAGAATGTCTTCTCCGGGCCTACGGAAAACCGGTCAAGACTGGGCCCTGAGCAGAGGGGCCAGCCAGTTCAGAAGAAAAAGGACCCTGTTGGCTATGAAGAGGATGAAATTCTGCAGTACTCATGAGTGAAGGGAAAGGAACCCACCCCCAAAAATGCTCTCCAAATATCCACCTGCACGGCCTCAGCATTTCCTCCTCTCTGCTTTGGTATGCAGGGACCACTCCTCTGACTGCCCCATCCCATGCCTCTGGCTGGCTTATTCTCCGCTGGAATTAGATTAGACTGTGGATGAAGTTAGGGGCCCTTTGTCTGGGTCTTGGGGAGAAGCAGCATCAGTGGCCCAAGAATAGTTGAAGCATGGAACATACTTCTGTAAGAAGTTAACTTACTTTCAGGAAAGAATTTGAAATGGGAGAAATTAAATACCCCCTTCCCCCAACTCCCTGCCCTGATACCCCTGTACTCTATAATAACCACAGCTCCATGGAGAGGAGAGGAGACAGTTAACTAAAGTAGCTTCCCCTTTCCCATTTCTCTTTCTTTCTCTCACTTCCATGTATGTGTTTTATTTTTGTCACAGCATCTATCACAATCTTTTATTTATTTGTGTCTCTGTTTACTAGGTATTGTCTGTCTCCCTCTACCACCCTTCCTCTCTTACTCCATGGGCACAGGCCCCCGTCATGTTCATGGACAAGTCCCCAGCGCCGAGCACACTGCCTGGCTCATGCTTTACTATCAACATTTGTTGATATAATGAGGAATGCGTAGGAGAAGAGGCCAGGATGAGAGAGGCCTTTTGGCTATAAGAAAAGAGGACATTTGAGACCTTCATTTTCAGTGCCCTTCAGAGGCTTTCCATGGCCAAGTAGATAAAGTCCAAATTTGTTATCCTGACAGGCAAAGCTGCAATCCACCTCCTAGGCTCATTTCTGTGAGTTCCCCTTTGCACCTCCAGTGGTCCAGCCTCTCCAAATTGCTAAATGTCCCACATTCTCAAGTTCTTTCACATTTGTTCCCACCTGGGTGCCTTTTGTCTATGCAGTTAGGAATTATAATATCTGCTTTTTACAATGCCAGTGAGGATAAGAGGTTGTAGTAGAACAAGCTCCCAGCACAACACCTTGCTGAAACAAAATCTTCACGAAATGTTGGTGAGCATCCTTCCCCTTCCACTCGGTCAGGGGATTGCTTTGGCATAACGGGCCCTACTGTGTGAAGCCTCAGGTAGTTGGTCATTCCCCAGGACCCCACAATGCTTTGTTCTTCCCACAGTTAGAGACTTATCAGGGGGTCTGTGTCCCCAAACTATCTTCCAGTGCAGAGGCATCTACATCTCCTTTGTGCTTAATATGATGCTTGGCACACAGTAGGTGTTAAATGTATGTGTGCTGAATAACTGGAACCTAGGCAAGTCTGGGGCTTGTGAAGCAATTGGTTTGCTCATCTTCCCAGAGCCAGAGTGTGGACAGCCACTGATGTTACTGGGAAGGAAGGTCAGTTCTGCATCCTTCTGGGCTGGGAAGCCTGGAGAGGGGAGTGCCTCCCCCCTACAGTGTAGTCGGCCATCTAGGTACACCTGACCATGAAATTAGAAGCCTCATCCCAAGCAGCACAGCCACATCTAATTTTCCGTCAATGAAATATTCAGCTGCTGCATGGCCACGGTCTGTCTGCTCTGTGTCTGGAAGGGAGGGGCTCCTGCCTCCTCAGCGCCTGTCTCTCACCCCTCCCCTGCACACATCATCCCTCCATCCTCAGACCAGGACTTTTGTTATCATCCTCGGTGCCTTTACTAGTGCTTGGTGCCCCATCCCCCCAAATCAGGACTGCCCTTCCTCCTCCCCGCTGACTATCCAACTCCAACCCACCCTTCCCCAAAGCCCGCCACCTCTGTGAAATTTTTATCAGAAGTGACCTTTCCCTTCTCCTGGATCATAAGACATGCATCAGAAGAGCAAACCCACACTTCACAATCCAAGCCAGGTAGGATTCGTTTGAACAGGACCCATCCTAGTTCACATGAAATAAAGATCTTTGACTCAAAATGATGGTTTGCTGCTGCTGCTGCTGCTGCTGTGGATTTCCCTTCTGGACACTGGGGTTGGGGTTAAAGTGCTTAATAGAAGCATTTCCAATGCTTCTATTGGAAAGAAGGGGACTTTCCAACTGAATCACATGGGGAGCTTTCAGGGGCTTCTGCCTGGCCTACACCCCTGAGGCCTCTCCCCTCTTCAGCCAAGGCCTGTTCTTTAGTCCTCTCCCTACTCCAGACCAGTCGCTCTGCAGGGGCAGGTCAGAGGAACATTTGGGGTCAAACGCACCGTGCTGTCCAGCCACCATGAGCAGCCTCTGGGTGCATGGTGACTGGTGTTTAATGTGGTGAGTTTGCAGATGTTATCAAATTGTGAAGTGATGGAGCAAGGAGCTGCCCGCAGTGCATGGGCAGAGTTCTGGGAAGAAAGGGCATTGGCGGGGACGCCTTGGCCAGCCCTGTACAACGAGAGCAGCAGGGCCTTGCTTTATGCATCTTGAAGTTAGGTGTGAATAGACATTTGAACTGAAGTCTAATTTTCACACACTATTCAAACGATTTTGATCAAATGGTTCCTACAAAGTGACAGTGGCTGGCACATCATCAGCAGGATGGTGTGTGGAGAATGGGTCTAGGATTTGGATTTGGAGCCAGGGGGGTGGGGCTTGAATCTAAGGTCTGCTCTTTGTTCATCTGAGTGACCAAAGGCCAGACCCTTACCTCCCTGAGTATCGGTATATACGTGCTTGTTGGGTGTGTGTGTGTGTAATGTGTTCAGCTCTGTACACACAGCACTTTTATTTTTTGAGCATTCTTTTTGTGCTAAGCACAATGTCAAGCATTTTACTTTCAGTGCCCGCATTTAGTCCTTACAACAACTCTAAGAGGAAGATATTATTACCTCCAATTTATACACCAAGGTTTGTTTTGCCAACAAGCGTTTAATAGGGAGGTTAAATAATGTGCCCTAAAATATATTTGTTAAAGGGCAGAGTTGGGATTCAATATCAGGGTTCCTAGACACTGTGAGATTTCACATTTCTGTAAAATGGGAATAAAAATAGCTCCCTCAGCTGTCTGAGGAGCAAATGAAATCATCTGTATGAACGTCTTATAAACATAAAGCATTATTTTCAGGAGAAGATGCTTAGTTTTTGCCCTCAGGCACTTTATAATCTGAATTAACAAGAGCTGCACAATGTTTGGTTAAGTGAAATCAAGTGTCCAAATGTACAATACACACCTTAACTAAGTGATCCAATTTAGCATCGTCACTAACGGGACAAACAGACATGGCATGACTACCAACACCACGGCATGCCACGGTAGTATCGCTTTTGTGGTATACCCTTCCCCCAAAATATTTAGCCTGAATCAAATTGGACAAACCCAGATGGCGGGACATTGTCACCTGGACTCTTCAAAATTGCCAATATAAAAACAACAACAACAACTACAAAAATCCACCACCAATACCACCCTCCAAAACACCAATGTCATTAAAAAAAAAAGCGGGAGACTATTCTACACTACAGGAAATGATAGAGATATGCCAATTAAATATACTATGTGAAGCTTCATTGCCTCCTAAATTTTTTTAAGCCATAAAGAATATTTTGGGAGGATCAGGGAAATTTAAATATCCTCTATAAGTTAGCTAATATTACTGTATCGCTGTTAAATTTATTAAGTGTGATAATGCTCTTGTGATACTAGGGGAAATGTTCCAGCTTTTAAGTATCTGAGGTAACGTGTCATGATATCTTTGACTTTCAAATGCTTTTGCAAAAAGACAGTGTATACATATATAATATATAAAATAGGAGGTCTGTCAGAAAAAGTCTAGCCATTGTTAATATAACCAGAATGGTTTGCATGATATTGATGTAACCTGGCAGCCAAAGAGAGTGGACTGGAATGTGCCTGTGTGAACAATGATGATTCCACTGTACTAGTCAGTGTGGGCGGTAGACACCATTGAGTGAGCATGTGTACTGTGTGGTCATCACATTAAAAATGACTGAGGGAGTACAGCAGTGAATCTGCATCCAATTTTGTGTTAAGCTTGAACATTCCTTTGTGGAAACTATTTGGATGATTCAGAAGGTTTTTGGGGATGATGCAATGAGTGCAGTGCAAGTAAAAGTGCGGCACAGATGCTTCAAAGGTGGTGAAGAATCTGTTGAAAGTGATCTGCATTCTGGAAGGCCTGCAACAAGCAGAACACCTGAGAATGTTGAATGTGTACCGGCTGCAACCAACAAAGATCGGAGAACTGTGTGAGGTCCCAAAGTGCCTACTTTGAAGGTGATGGAGGCATCATTGTCCTGTGTATACTGATTCTTGTATCTTGTATCTTCTTCAATAAATGCCTCTGTTTTTCATAGTACATGGCTGGATACCTACTGGACAGACCTCATATGTATATTTATATAAAGTGAAAAAAGCAGATGGAAAAATGTTAATCCTTGGTAGATAAATTTACAGATATACCTTGTTTTATTGCTCTTTTGCTTGATTGCATTTCAACAAATGTCAGCATTTTTTACAAACTGAAGACAAGACCTTCCACCAGCAAAAAAGATGATCACTCACTTTATTGTAGTGGTCTGGAACCGAATCCACGATATCTCCAAGGTATGTCTGTATAGGTCTTCCTGTACTATCCTTTCAACTTTTCTCTCGGTTTGAAAACTCCTGAGTAAAAATTGAGAAGCTGAGCAAACAGAGATTTACTAGCGAGGGTGAATAACTTGCTAGAAAACACATTTATTAAAGAACAAATCGACTCACTGTATGTAACAGGGCTAAGAGGAGATTGCTATTTAAAGGAACCTAGAGCTGAGGCCTTTTATAATATAAAAATATCTCCTTTAAATGTATTTCTTTGTTGGCTCCACTTTTAATCAAGAAGGGGACCCCACGTGGTTCTAGGGTCTGAGTCAGCTTCTCCAGTCTCCTATAGCAATGAATCTAGCGGTGGTTCATCAGGGCTGCTTTCCCTTTGGCTTCAGTGCAGTCAAAACAATTCCCTGCCTGGGGCTCTGGGTTCCTAGGAGACAAGGCTCACCATCTTTGCAGAAGCTGGAACCCCCTGTGGCCCTGTGGTTTCCATGGTGCAAACAAAGACCAGCTTTGCCTGCAGGAGGGACAAAGATAGTGAGAAGAAGACCTTCAGCAAATGAGCCTGTGGGCCACCAGGGTGCTTGTTTAAATGCCCCATACATAGTGAGGCTGGGGGCTGAGGCCCTTTATTTCATCCAGCACCCCAGGAACACTGTAGTCCACCAAAGTCTGAGAACCAACAGAGGCTAACTTACAAACCTCTAAAGCTGTCATTCAAGGCCTCGCAAAGCTTCCTTTCCTCCCCAGCAGGGACCTGCCCCTCCGGCCAGGCTGAAGACTCCCTAACCTGCCCTGCAGCCCTGCGCTTTGCTTACTCCCACCCTTTTCTAGAATATTTCCTCTCTTTCCTCAATCCTTGTGAAAGCAACTCAGCCTCAAGACTGAATTCAAGTCTCACTGACTTCCTGGAGCCTGTGTAATCACCCCAGCTCCAGTCGAGGGTTGCTCCCTTTCTGTGATTTTATTCAGTGTTTAATTGGAGGCTCCCGATTTAGTACTGTATGTATGATACAACCATCTCCCATGGCTTGACACTTGCTTTGGTTGAGTTAATGTCATCCTCCTGTCAACCTGTGGAGCTGGCGAGGGCAGGGATCACATCTTCTTCTCTTGCATCTTCTTCAGTAACTAGAACAAAGTTAAAACCCCAGGTAGGTCCTCAGAACCATGTTGTTAATAACTGAATTGAGGGAGAGAGTGTAATAAAACAGAGTAAAACAGAGGGTGGAGGGGAGAGGGAAGAGAGAAAGCATTGGCCATAGCTGCGGTTGCTTCCGTACAGGACACAGGGCGTTTCCCTTGAGCCTGGCATCCCAGGCTCTGTGGATGGGTGCTATTAGGGTGACCATCCCTCCTGGCCCATCACTATTTGCATTCAGGGCTGGGCTGCTTTGGGGTCCCTGCCTCCTCACGACAATTTGCATCCACAAATTTACATAGAGGTAAAGGAGTTTCCTGAGAGAAGAGACAGGGAACCGCTCTTCACCACACTCCTCCTTTGTCATTCAAAGTCACGCACAGTGAACCTGGGGCTGGAGGTGTGGGCATGCACCAAGGGTGTAGGATAGTGTGTCTGGGCCCTGAGGGGGAGCCCAACTGAAGGGGCGGGAAAGAAGTGTCTGGACTGCGTCCGTGGCTATCAGCATTGGTCGTCCTACAGCAACCTGGTGGCTGAGTTCTTCCACCAACGTCTGCCCCTGCTATGCTCGAAGCAGTTGAGACCAGCAAGTAGGGATGTGTGGGCAGGGAGACACCATGGCTATTTGGTCATAAATATAAACTGGACCTCCCTTGTGGGCCCAGGAAGGTGAAACCTGCCACATTTTATGCTGTTCCCTCTGCCTGGAAAGTCCTGTCTTCTGATGGCAGCTTGGCAAACTCCATGGGTGGCGGTGGGGGGAAGCCTGGCTAGACTCCCAAGGTGAAGAAAGACTCTGCTTGAAGGTCTCTGTGAACAGCTCTGCCTCCCCCATCAGATGAAAACATGACTGCCTCCCAGGGTGGTAAAAACAAGAGCAGATTCAGGCCGAACAAAGGGCTTGAAATTGCTTCTGTACTTCTCTCTCCCCTGATAAGGCTGACAACCCTCATTGCTCCCACCTCAGGGGACCTTGACTGGAGTGGATCCCCTATACCAAGTGGAGGGACAGCTCAGAGCCCTCTGTGGGTGCTACTCAGCCATGGGGCGCCTATCCCAGCCAGGCAAAGGATGTACTCAACCGTAACAGCCGTGGGACAAAAACCAAGGTGACAGATGGAAGAAGAGCTGCAAAGATAGCAGTCCCTGGAGGAGGAAGGAAAGGTCAGTGACCCTGTGAAACATGTGTATAATTTGGACAGGAACCACAGAGCCAGTTCCTAATGGAGGAAAAGTGAAAAGAGAAAAATCAATGATGCAGAGGAAGCTTTTCCTCACATCCTTCAAATGGCTGCAGAGGGAGGAGGGGAGGACCAGCTGGAGCTGGGAGTATATTAGCTGCCTGATCGTGTTACCAAGGGAGTTGTGGAGTCCCGGGCAGGAGGCCTCTCAGGAGATGGTAGATAATTACTGATGGGTCTTGGGGCGTGGGATGGAATATATGACCCCGTCAAGGGCCTCTTATCTGTACCAGAGCAGGTTACAGAGAGACAAAGGGTATTCAAGAGGCTGTCACATAATTATTTGTGTTGCATGCTTCCTTTAGCTTTTGAAAAATCTCCTAATAAAAATCCTAAGTGTTCAAGGCCACAGTGGATTTGGAGATTTCACTGCCCTCACCCCCACCTTGTGCTTTCATTTAAAATAATAATCATTATTATGATGATGATGTTAATAATAATAATAACAACTGCAACCTCCTGAAATCCTTAAGACAGAGGCTCCACAGTCAACAAGAACAGGATTTAGCTTTCATTAGAAATGTCTGAATTTCCCTTCAGTTAAGGGAGGGTGGGGTATGTTGGAATATTAATGTGGAGCATTTAGATGAGGCTCTTAATTCGAAAAGAATGTGAGAATTAATGCTTGGGTTTAATCAGAGCCTGAATCATCACAGAGAGATTTTTACCCTCTTCTCCTTAATCAATTTCATCCTAATTAATTCTTCTGTGGCTAAGTCTTGTTACATTAGATAGTCTGCTGATTATTTCCACAATCAAGAGACTGTATATTCATGCATTTTAAATAAGGAATGACTGCTTCCTTTTTCATAAGTGAGCTTGCTGGTTGGCAGTTGCAACTGCTAAAATAATTATAGAGCAGATTACTTACTTTTACAGCATTGTTTGCCGTCATATTCATCCTAGGTGACAATTTGGAAGAACTCTGGAGGCTGCTGTAATCGGCAGAGGAGCTGGATATTTAATGTGGCAATTTTCAATGTCAAGTGCTGTTTGTTCATAGGTCATTGCCTTTTTTTTTAATTAAATAAACATAGGGGTAATTTGGTCCTGCTGGCTGATGAAGCCATGTACTCAGGCTCGAAGGCCATTCTAATTCTATGCTTAGTTTAAAACCTTGACTTGTAGAAGGACCTACTTCTGAAGGCTGTCCGGCCCCTTATGCCTTTAATTTTGACTGGTCCAAATAAGGTTGTTAATGTTTGATTTTACTTATTTGATAGGGCGCTCTCATATCAGAGCCGGATAACCCTGCAACCCAGAAGGCTTAAAGCAGGCAACACAATAATTCCAAAACCTCAGCTGTTTTCTGTTGAGCAAGAGGAAGAAGGAAAATACCCAAGGAAAAGATTGATTTTTGTTTTGGGAAAAACACTGGGTTTTTTGGTTATGCAGAGGAAAGCTCAGATCTGATTCCGAAATGGATAAGTTAAGACAAGAGGAAATAAATGGCCATGTATACTATTACAGAAGGCTGTCTTCCTAATGGGCAGACAGAACTGCTGTTCACTGCAGAAGTTCATTCAATGCTCATGGGGTGGAAGAGGGGCTTTCCTCTTCTGTCTGGGGGAAAACAGAGAGTTGGGGCCTGGACTTTAGGTAAGCGAGTCTGGCCAAGGGCCTACTTGTCTGTGGGAGTTAAGTTAGCTCTGGAGTCGGATGGTAGGCCTGAAGGCTGTGGGGAGGAGAAGGCCAGCAGGGTACCCCAGGCCAGTGGACTCCAGGAGAGTCTGTGGACACCCTCCAACTTAACTGATTTTCTTCTGTAATTGTATCTCTGTTTTTCCAACCCGAGCCTTCAGTAGTTTTGTTAACCTCACAGCCTTTGGAAAATAAGAGACAAGCCTGTATCCATGCTTGGAATAGAGAGGGGCAAAGGAATGTGATCATCCTTTAGAGCCGTACCTCTAAAGCCTGTTCAAGGAAGCACCATGGTCCTGGAGCCCAAGTGAGGGGCCGTAGCCTGGCCCTGGGGGAGGAGGAGACTCAGAAACTCAGGGCAGGTGCAGAAGTAGAATGAGATAAACCTCCTTCCCCAAATACTGGAGAGAGACCTCCAAAATGAGAAACTACAGCTTGCAAATTACACAGGCATGGGCTGTTGGCTAGCAGCCATCTGGGTTGCCCTTAATATACACTGCAGTTGGCCAGAGTCTCAGAGGTTGTCCTGCCCTCCCTGTTCTCCACACCAGCTGTTCAGGGAAAGAGCCAAACTGTAGCAGCCCCCAGCTCATGTCCCAGGAACGCCACCCCCAGCTGCTCTGCAGAGCCAAGAGCCAGGAGCTAGAGGCATCGTTGAACCTTAGGTCATTACTCCCACCCTTACTGCAGATGAGGAATTGGAACAATTCTGGGGCACTTACTATTTATAGTGAAATGATCAAAAGAGGTATCCTTAAGCCTACTGCAAGAGTTCAGGAGATTGAAAGAGCAAGACCTGAATAAGTTTGGCATTAAGGGAAAGAAATGGCAATCTGGCCAAATGTCCTAAGTCAGTCCTCCAAGCCGTTTCACTGATAGGGTCAGAGAGGTTATGCGACTTGTTCAATGTCACTCTGTTGACCAGGGACAGGTTCAGATTTTGGGTCCCAGGTCCCCCAACTCAATGCTTTTTTCTGAATAGCCCATCCTTCAGGTAAATTTCTTTGTAGCTAGAGGAAAGGAGCCTGGCTCCAGACATCCAGCCAGCTTGACATTTTTTACTTATCAGGCTAACTTATCAGGTTTCATTCTGCAAATTCTGTTCTGGGTTTTACAGCTGAGGAGCCTTAGCCAGGGTACAAGTCCTCAGGAAGGTAAGGGTATATGAACACTGGGAGTGGGAGAGGGCAGATGACCTCTGTTCCCTCCTGTAGGAACCTCCAGGGCGCATTGGGAACTAATGTTATTTTTCCCTTTAATTTTTATTCTCCCTCCTCTCCTTTTCTTCATATTCTGTCTTCCTCTAATGTTTTAAAGTTTCTTACCCACATCCTAACTACAGAGCTCCCCAGAGAAAATACAATCAGACTAAAGGGATGGGGTGGGGAACCACTCAGTGGCTCTCAAAGATGCTTAGAGGTGATGTACATCACTGCCATTGGGAAACGAAGCTGCACGGCCAACTCTGACCTCAGTAGGGTGGGAGGTCATGCTCCTATAAGGAGGATCACCAGGGAGAGGCTATGTAGACATGGTAGCAAAAGTCTCTGAACAAATAATGCAGTTTCTCCACAGAGCAGTTTCAGATTATGAATACACTGTGGCTTTAATACAGTAATATTTATGTAATAAACTTTTTTTTTGAGACAGAGGAGAATGGAGGGAGAGAAAAAGGGACAGAAACATCGATATGAGAGAGAAATATCAATCGGTAGCCTCTTGTACGCTCCCTGACTAGTGATCAAACCCACAACTTAGGCTTGTGTCCTGACTGGGAATTGAAACTGCAACGTTTCAGTTTATGGGACGATTCTCCAACCAACTGAGCCACACTGGCCAGGGCATAGGTAATAAACTTTTTATTGAAGATTTTACTGTACATTAAATTCATATGACTTGAGTCTGTCTACCTAAATATTGCCTGTCTTTCAATGCCCACATCAAGTCTCACCTCCTCCATGCAGCCTTCTTTACTGATCATAATGTTTATTGCCTCTACAGTCCATTCTGCCACTATTGCCAGCCTTCTGCTGGATGTTGTTCTATATGTGTCTTATCTCCCTTAATAGCCTGGAAATCTTGAGAACAAGAGCTACATTTTATATTCCACTGGGGATCTCAATCTGTTCATGGAAAGTACTCAGTAAACTCTTGGAGTAAAGTTAAGTACTTTAGTTTAAAATCTTACTTCTAGGGAGCTGTCCTCCATGTTAATGAGACACTGTTCCCATTTTGACAGATGGGAACATTGAGGCTCCAAAAAGTTTAGAAAACTGGTACCCAGTCACAACTGGGACTGGCCTCCCAGCCATTTGAATACACCCCATGTCTCTTATCACCCAGGCTGCCTCTTGCCCCTCCACCGTGTGCATGTCTAAAACACAGGCAATCTTTATGGATTGTTTCTAAGACCCATTTCTAAGTTTGTCTGTGTTCTGTATCCCCAAGGTAAGACACATGGCAGCTACTGGAAGGTCAGAGCTGCTGGGGATATTGGGTTAAAGGAGCTAAAGAAGTAAATCACTTGGCAAGTGAACTTAGAAAGGCCAAGATGTTAAACTCCTAGACAACCAGGATTTAATTTATTTGGTACTGTGGTCAATGCCCTTTTTACTGCATGCTAATAAAAGCCTGAGCTCTGTTGCCAACATTCAAGAGAAATTCTGGTCGTCGTTCTTCCTTCCAGTGGTAAGAAATGGAGACATGTCAAATTTGGAAATGCCAGAAGACAAGGAATACAGAAAAAAATGCACCGTGTTTTTCCACTTCTCTAGTCTGCAATCTCGCTTTCCAGGACAGATGGAGTAATGTTGTCTTCCTCATCAGTGTCATGGCTGTTCTAGGAACAGAAATCTTTTTCTGGGGCCAACTGCCTTCCTTGGATCACTAGTTACTTTAGGCCAGAAGTTGGACAACTCAGGGATTCGACAGATGGGATGCGACAACTCAGGGATGCTGGCCTTCATAGGGGAGACCTCCCTACATGTAGAGCCCTTGGTTTTCCTGTCCTCACTCATCACAGACGTCTCTTGTCCATTCTCTCTAACCAGGAAAGCCACTGTCCAACTCCACATCTGCTTTTGAGTGGCAGCTACCAAAGTCATTCAAGTTGCTGTTTCTCCTCCTGAAATTCCCTCCTCGGTTCTCACAGTCATGCCATGTCTGCTTCAACACCTCATATAAAGATTACCTGTTTCAGGAAGGATGCCATTATCCCAGCAGACCACCCCAGTTTAGGAAGTCACGCAAAGCCATGCATGTGGGATCCGCTTGCTGTGAGCACGGCGCAGGAGAAAGACACCCGCTGGAGGAGTCAGGAGACATGGACCCTGGTCTTACTCTGACAGTTACTGGATGTGTGGCTTCAGGTAAGTCACTTGACCTCTTTGGGCTCAGTTTTCTTTATCTACAAATATGATAAGAGTGCCTGCCTTACTGACTCCATAAAGTGGTTCCTAAGAATCAATGTTGTGATCATTCATTTAACAAATTCTTATTGAGCAGGTTAGATTGTAGGGATATAGCTGTGGGTAAGAGAAACTCAGTCTCTATCTCCCTTTAGCTTACATTTCAGCAGGGGACACAGACAATTAAATCATCACTGAAGTAACCATGTGTCCTGGTTATCTGATGCTGGGTAACAAATCACCTCTAAATTCAGTGACGTAAAACAATGATCATTTTATTATTATCTCTCTCAGCTAGGTGGTTCTTGTTCAGGGTTTCTCATGCAACATCAGCCTGACAATGGCTGGAGCTGGATTTAGAGTCATTTTAATAATGGCATTCTCACTCACATGTGTAGGTAGCCCTTGAAGCTGGTAGTTGGCTGCGATCCCAGCTGGACCTGTCAGCTGAATGGTCTGTTTGTGTGACCTGGGCTTCCTGACAGTATGGTGGCTGGTTTCCAAACAAAGCATCCCAAGAGTCAGGCGGAAGTGGATGACATTTTTATGACCTCACCTTGGAAGTCATGAAACTTCACTCTTGATATACTCTACTGACAAAGGCAGTCACAAAGGCCCATCAAGTCGCAAGGTGAGGGAACATAGATCTCGGCACTCAATGTGAAAAATGTCACATCACGCCATAAGAGCATTTTGAGAGGGATATACTGCAGCTGCAGTCTTTGCAAACACAACTCGCCACACCATATAACTACATGTGAGTTTTTAGATTGGTGCCGGACAAACAGGAAGTGGTCGGTAAGTGTTAGCTATTTGCCTTTGGAGGCTCTGAAGGAAAAGCATGGTTTCTGATGATTCCTAGAAAGGCCTGAACATTATGCAAATGTGAGGGATTGGACTTTTCAGCCTTTTTCACGTTTTGTTTTATTTTATTCACCATTTTAACTGTAAGTTTCCCAAAAGCTGAAATTGCAACTTCTTAGTTGTTCTGGATTATTTTACTTTTGATTCATCACCAGCAAATATCAGCTCCCTGCGGTTGATTATATAGGTAGGTATAAGGAAGATGTCAAGAGCTGAGGAATAAGGTTGGCCCATGAGAATGACTCTAGAAAATCAACATGTAATAGGCGGAATTGTGTGTGTGTGTCTGTGCATATTTTATGTTTTTAGGTGGGTTCACAGCAAAATAGAGCTGTTAGTACAGAGTTCCCACACAGGGCCTCCCTGTCCCCCAGTCTCTCCCCACGCACCAGTGAGATACATTTGTCACACCTCCATCACCCAAAGTGCATGGTTTACATAAGGCTTCACTCTTTTTTTTAAAAAAAAGATTTCATTTATTGATTTTTAGAGAGGGAGAGAAAGATCAATGTAAGAGAGAGAATCATCGATTGGTTGCCTCTGTTTTTGCCCTATCCAGGGGCTGAACCCACAACCCAGGCATGTGCCCAGACCGGGAATTGAACCAGCAACCTTTCCCTTTGCAGGACGACACCCAGCCCCCTGAGCCACACTGGTCAGGGTGAGACTTCACTCTTTTTGTTGTACATCTTATGGATTTTGACAAATTTAAAATTATCTATATCTACCATTGTGGTATTATACAGAGTAGTTTCACTGCCCTAAAATCCCCTCAGCTCTGCCTATTCATCCCTCTTTCCCTCAACCTGTGGAAACCACTGATGTTTTTATTCTCTCCATAGTTTTGCCTTTTCCAGAATGTCCTATAGTTGGAATCATATAATATGTAGCTTTTCAGATTGCCTTCTTTCACTTAGTGTATGCATTTAAGTTTCCTCCATGCCTTTCCATGGTGAAATAGCTCATTTCTTTTTAGGGCTGAATAATATTTCATTGTATGAATCACAGCAGTTTATGTACCCATTCACATACTGAAGGACATCTTCTTTGCTTCCGAGTTTGGGCAATTATCAATAAAGCTGCTTTAAATATCCATGTACAAGTTTTTGTGTGAACATAAGTTTTCAATGCCTTTGGGTAAATGCCACAGAGCACCATTCCTGGATTGAGTGATAAGTAAGTTTAATTTTGTAAGAAACTGCCAGACTGTCTTCCAAAGTGGCTGTACCATTTGTCTTTCCTACCAACAGTGAATGAGAATTTCTGTTGTTCAACATCCTTACCAGCATTTAGTGTTATCAGTATTTTGGATTTTGTCCATTCTCATAGGTAAATAGTATAATCTGGTTGTTGTTTTAACTTGCAATTCCCTAATGACACATGACATTGAGCATCTTTTCATATGGTTATTTGTCATGTGAGGTAGCTATCTATTCAGATCTTTTGCCCCGTTTTTGAGTTGTTCATATTCTTGTTGAATTTTTAGAGTTCTTTGCATATTTTGGTTAACATTTCTTTTCAAATATATCTTTTGTAAATATTTTCCCCAGTCTGTGCCTTGCCTTCTGATTCTCTTGATAGGTGTTTATTTTTTATCTCCCTAACTAGAATATATGCTCTGTGAGATGAGAGACTGTGCTCTATTTATAGCTGCCTGGCATGTAGTGTTCATTAAATATCAGGAAGGAAGGAAGGAAGGAAGGAAGAGAGGGAGGGAGGAAGGAAGGAAGGAAGAGGGAAGAAGAAAGGAAGGAAGGGAGGAAGGAAAGAAGGAAGGAAGGAAGGAGAGAAGGAAGGAAGGGATTAGTACTCTGGTCTATATATCATGTTTTATTACTTTGGTTAATATTAGTCTATTCATAAAAGACAATCCACTCTCAACTTGTCGATCACATCAAGTTCTGGAGCCTGATGAGGGATAGCCTAGACTTTGGAAAATTCATCAAGGTCAGCTATGGCCTTGGGAACCCTCCTGGAAACCAGCTGACCTCTTCCCTTTGCACCACCCTCTCTTGATACATATTTTTCTAACACCAGAAGATTGTATTTCCTACGTGTTAGTGGGTTTTTGAAACTGAGACCCTCTTGTGACTATTTTGCCTTCTACAAAGGGGTGTAGTCTTGTGCAGCTTTGCCAGTCTTGTGTCAAAGAGTATCCAAGGTGCTGCCCCAAAGGGACCACTAGCCATTGTCCCTGTTCTGTGAGCCGTTTGCACACAGTTCACTTGGTACCAGTCACTCAGCTCCCCTCAGCTTCTGCCCTTTTTCTTCAGCAGCCTCTGGACACTGGAGAGAGTTGGGCTGGGCTGTGAGAGTTGACCTGGGCCCGAATTTGTACTATATCACCCTCCTAGAAGGAGGTGTCAATTACTACATGTTAATCTCCCAGGGACCCTTACTCTCTTTGGAGCTGGGAAAAGGTGGTTAGATGGAAAGAAATGGATATAGTGGGAACATTCTTGATAATGGCTAATTTTTAAAGTGCTTACCATGTTCCAGGCTCCATGACATCACACATATTATCTCATGTAATCACAAAAAACTCTTTAAGATGGGCCTATAATTACCCTTATCGCCATCTTATAGGTGACTAAACAGAGTCACAGAAAGGGTAAATACACTTGCCAAGGTCAATAAATAAATAAATGGCAGAACCAGAATTTAAACTCAGGACTCCATGCCATGCTTTTGACTGCCACACTAAAGTCTTCCCTTTCCCCGCCCCCTGCGAAAAATCATTTCTTTCTTACTCACAACTTTGCAGGGCAGAAAAATTGCCCTTTAGAACCTCTGGTTCAGGCTGCTCTGCCCGGACCCTGGAGTCTTCCTCAGGGGCACCCACTTCACAGCATCTTCTCCAGGGCCTGCTGTTCCCTCCTAAGTCTCCCTCCTCCTCGGAGGAAACCTGCACCTTTCAGACAAATGTGCCCAATCTCACCCTCCAGCTCTCTACTCCTCCTGGAGCTCTTATTGGCAGTATCTTCCCATAAGCCATTCCAGGAGACCATGTGGTTTCCAAAATAGTCATTTAAATGGTTTATTGCCTCATAAACAGGGCTCTACAACGAGGCAGCTGGCCTGTGTTGATGATGGAAAGGCTCAGTTCCTGTATTTTCAGGTTTGGATTTACCTTTCCCGGCTGTGGGTGTGTACTTCCTTATTCCGGGCAGGCTGACCTTCGGCAGTGGAAGGTCGATGCGATGCGCTGGGCTGGCAGAATGCCCCTGCTGCCTTCCCGGGCCAGTGTGATGAGGAACTGGAGAGACATCCTTCCTCTCTCCTTCGGTCTGAGTGAGCAGGGTTTCTCTAAGGGAAAATAGGCTCAGGGAGGTGCGAGAAGGGGTTAGGAGATACATGGAATCCAGGAGTCATCATCTTGGGGGTCCTCTGCTAGAGAGTCACCTGGGATAACAGCAGTGGCTGACTATGTGCATTGTCTTGTCTAGTCCCCTACAGATGAGAACATGGAGCTCAGAGATTAGTGCCCTGGGCTATACAGCTAACAAGTGACTATATCAGGTCCTGAAAGGGGTAGGATCCACTGCATATGGTTCAAACAAAGGCATTTCACTTAGAGAGGTATGGGCAAGGTTAAGTGACAAACAAGAGTTGGTGAGGCACCAGAGATGAGCAACAGCACCCATTAAGCCTGAAGGACCATGGAGTGTTAGAAGTGAGGCCAGAGATGGGTGAGAACTGGACCATGGGGATGGACCTAGAGTCATGGAAGGACACAGCCACTGCCAGGACCAACCTCCAAGCAAAGAGGAAGCAGCGAAGAAATACGTGACCTCTTTTTTCTCCTACTTTTCCATCCCTCCCATACCTCCCATGGGCCAAACTCATCCGGAACCAAGGTGATGCACTCTCAAGAAGTCAGCTCCTAGGCACAGAACAGGACAGAGGAGGAGGGGCAGGGACAAATGGAGTGTAACCAGCATAGCAGTGGAGCTGGATTTTGAGCCATGAGCTCTCAAGAGCCCTTGTCCTTGGCTGTGGTTCCTTCAAACTGAGACATCTATCCACCATGCAGCATCGTTGACTCTGGCTCAAACCCTCTCAGAGACTGAGGCACTGGCCTGGCTACCTATTTATTAATTTAAACATCCTTCTCCTACTTCTTTCCTCCTTCCTGCTCCTGCAGGAACTTCTCCCTGAGAATTAAATTGCCTGGACCCAGGCCCCTGGCCAGCTGGATCCCACCACAGTCCTAACTGCTGATTCCATGAATTTTTCAGATTGTGCTTACTTGGCCTGGCAAAGGGTTTCTGACCAGCTGTTTCCCCTCCCCAGGCTCCAGCTGCACCAGTTCAGTATTTCCACTCAAGCCTTGCATTTTTCCCTGCAGATTTTGCTGCCCTCACCATGACTAGTCAGCCCCAGTGCATTACTGCTGCCCTGTGGCTGTTCCTCTGGGCAGGGACTAAGTGAGTGGTCTGAGTGCCCGGACTGGAAGAAGCTCAGCGGTGCTGATGTTCTCAGGTGGCGCCTGAGATCTAGGTTTAGTTGAGATTAAGCCACAAGGGGCAGTTGCCTGATAAGCGTGGCAAGGTTGAAAGGTGGTCCCTCTGATACGTCAGGAAGCCACTTTCAGAGTGACGGGCACAGAGAAGAGTTCATCTTCCAATGTGTCGAATGTGGCACCAACAAGATGTTGGCTAGAAACATGGAAATTCTGGAAGGATTCCCAGGCAGTCTGCCAAACTGTCTTTATTTTCCACCCACACACTTTCATCCAGGTTCATCCACCTGTCTCTCTCCCCCACAGCTTCTAGACTGGCTGACCCCAGGGAATGGGCTCAGGCTGGGCAGAGGTTTGCTGCAAAACACCACTGGGGCAGTAGGGCTTCTGGGTATCCCAGTCAGCCTTAAATTCTTGATTTTTCGACTACTCTTTCTCACCTCCCTACCAGGGTGCTGATCTCCACTGAAATGCCAGCATTTGAGTCATTGGCATTATAAATGATGGCAATGATGACAGTCACATTTCTCATTCTTTAGCTACTATTTCATGTAGCTGAAGAATGCTTTGCAAATTCCAAATGATTTTGTCTTCACAATACTATTATTATTCCCATTTCACAGATGAAGAAAGCAGGGCGTAGCGAGATCACAGATTTGGCCAAGATCACACAGCTAGTGAGTCATAGGCAGGGCTTGAATCCAAACCTAATACAGTTGCCACAGCCACATTCTAGCTGTGACCCTGTATTGCCTGTCGAAGACAGGGGGTGGGTTTTTCCTTTTTCCTCCACCTTTTTTTAAATGCTTCATTAAATATGGCTGATATACAATTAACTGCACATCTGTAAGAAGACAACCTGATAGATACCGACATATGTATGTATACAGCCATAAAACCACTGCCTCAATCAAGATAATGAGTATGTCTACCACTCCCCAGAGCTTCCTACTGCCCTTTCATAACCCTTCCCTCACCACCCTCCTCACCCCCACCCAGATCCTAAGCAAGCAATTATCTGCTTTCTGTCACAGTAGATTAATTTGCATTTTCTAGAATTTTATACACAGAAGCAAATAGGATTTACTCTTTTCGTGTCTGACTTCTTTCAGCATAATTATTTTGAGGTTCATACGTTGTTGCATATATCAGTAGTTCATTCCTTTTTATTGCTGAGTAGTATTCCATTGTCTTAAAATACTAAATTTGATTATTCACCTCTTGTTGAACATTGGAATCACTTCCAGTTTTTGGCTATTACAAATAAAATGCCTGTGAACACTCCAGGACAAGTCCTTTTGTGGACACATGCTTTCATTTCCGTGGGCTGGATACCGAGGTGCAGAGTGGCTAGATCACGTAGGAGGTACACATTTAGCATTATGAAAAATGGCCAAACTATTGCCCAAAGTGGTCTGGCCATTTTACTTTCTTAGCAGCAGTGTATGAAGAGTTTCAGCTGCTCCACTTCCTTGTAACATTCGCTATAGTTAGGTTTTGAAATTTTAGGCATTCTCATAGGTATATAGTAGTTTCTCATTACGGATTTTAATTTGTATTTTCCTGATGAATAATTATTTTAGGCATCTTTTCAGGTGCTCATTTGCCATCTATATACTCTGGTGGTACATCTGATCAAATCTTCTGCCCGTTCAAAAAAATTGGGTTGTCTGTCTTACTATTATTGAGTTGTAAGAGGTCTTTATATGTTCTAGAACATGTTCTTGGTCAGATAAGGTTTCGCAATTTCTCATGTTTCACCTTTTCATTTTTATAATAGTGTCTTTTAAAGTACAAAAGTTTTAAAATTTGCATTTTGTTTTATAGTTTGTTCAGCTCCACCCACCTGTGCAACTGCCTGAAGAGAAAGTGTTCTCTTTTATTATTATTTTTGTATTATTGTGGTAAAATAAAACATAATGAATGTTACCATTTTAACTATTTCTAAGTATACAATTCAGCATTAAATATATTCACACTGTTATAATTTATACTTTTGGAATCCTTAACATTTTTTTTTGGCAAACCTAAAGTCACTAAGATTTTCTTCTGTGTTAAAAGTTTTATAGTTTTAGCCCTTACAAATCAATTTCAAGTTAAATTTTGTATATGAAATGGTCAAGGTTCATTTTTGCTAATGGTTGAGTACTTGTTTCTGCACCATTTGTTCAAAAAAAATTATCCTTTTCCTATTGAGTTACATTGACACTTCTGCAAAAAATCAATTGGTTGGGTTTTTTGTTAGTTTGTTTGTTTTTTACCATTTTCCTCGTTTGCTTTCAACTCTAACTCTTGACAGGTTGCCTTCTGATTTTCACATACTGTCTTCCTGGACCCCCCCAATGCTCGCTCTGCACTGATCTGGCTCCTGACCATCCTCCTAGCTGGGTGATAGATTTCTAGAGGTATTTTTCAGGTCTGACCTAATCCTTTGCCTATCCCCTAATCCGCCTGCTCCAGCCTTCCCCTTTGGGCTCTGCGCCCAGCACCTGAGACCTGCTGCTGCCCACAGTCCTGATACCGTCAGAGCTCTGGAGCACGAGAGCTGCAGGTGGGTCCTATTCAGGGCTCTAGCGCAGAAGTCTTTCCCAGCCAGTTACCAAGGGAACAAGGGAGACCAGTGATCCAGTCCTCATAGCAATGACAAGGCTACCAGACCTTCTCAGACCTCACTCGTCATTGGTATCAGCCTAGTTGTGAAGCTCAGTCAGATAAGAAATGAGATTTGGCAGAAAAAATATTGATGGACAAAACTGAATGAGGGACATGTGGAGCTTTGCAGATGAGTGTTCTTGTACAAGGAAGGAAAACCTTTTTAAGTATACCTATTCAAAGACGGTGCTGTGGAGTCCATGTATTCTTGTATGATTTGGAGGCAGAAGGACCTCAGTGGGTGATCTCTGCCTAATCAGCCATCATGCCTGATTAACAAAACCTGGGAGAAACCTTGGAATGACTTCCTTACATTGTTTAGACTTCTCTACCAATCTGCAAGACTGGGAGAGTGGCTCACGTTTATTGGGAGTCATCACTCTGGACCCATCAAGGGGGACCCAGGGAATGTCATCCTCAGCAGGGACTGTGCAGCTTGCCTCAGTCCAGTTCACGTGAGAGCCTCAAAGCCACCTGTGGGAGGGGAGTATCTTTTGGAAGCATTTTATTTTGAATTCAGCTGAAAGGGGGCACTACACAGAACCTCCAAATAAAAGGTGATGCTTTATCATATAGAAAAACATTTTCCTCAAGGAACAAAGAATCCCTGTAGTCAGCGCACATTCAGGGGAGCACATGAGTGAGACTGTATCCTAGCATGAATATCCCTCCTTTCTTAAAAGGGTGGAAGGGCAGATACCATAAATGACCGTGTTGTCTTGCATGGGCCCTGGGCTCTGAGTTGTTTTTTCAGCCAGTAGCCAAACTTAGGCTCTTGCCTTTGTGGGCCAACAGCTCCAGTCTGGGAGGTGGTCAGGCGTGAGGCAGAGTTTTATTTTAGTGTTGTTCTGCCTGGTTCATTCAGGGATAATCCCATTAACACCAAGTTCTAACCAAAGTCCCCACCACCCCTGGCAGTAAGTCACACTCATTTTCCAGGAAATGCAGACAGCCTGGACAGAGAGTTCCTGGATGTGATGGCTGGGGAAATTTAAGGAAGGAAGGAGGCATAGATTAGCATCATTATATCCTCATTAGGCACTTGGCCTGGTGTCTTGTCCTAGAAGGAAGTAGACAAAGGCCCATCTCTTTCCCAGGCCCACTGAGAACAGAGGTAAATTAAAGAGGCTTATACCAGGGCTTGACTCTGACATTTTAGGACTGCAGGGACTTCCTTATCTTCCTGGACTGTCGCCTCCCCAGCGTGAAGTGCTGTGAGTACCAGGTGAGAGAAATAACCTCCACTGCTCTGGGCAGTGATGAGGGTGGGAAAAAAAAACTAATAGAAAAGTTTTTCATGGTAAATAAAGTCTTGTTAAAAAGTGAGGCAATTTAGGACATACCTTCCCACGTGCCCAAGCTCCTGGCCAGACGCACTGGTTGGCAGATTGAGCTGAGGCTTCAGTGATTTGAAATACAAATGCTGTTATAGGAAGAGCACATCCTGGAGTCAGATGTATCTGGTTTAAATCCTAGCGCTGCGTTTTTTATCTGAGTGAATCTGGAGAGTCCCTTACCTTTGATTCTTCATCTATAAAATGGATTAATGCTCATTTCATTGAGTTGTTATGAGGATTATTGTTTTCATTGATTATTTACTATGTACTGGGCACTATGCTAAACACTGTACATGTATTAAGTCATTTAATCTGAATTCACTATTTAAATAATATAGTGTCTGCAAAGTGCTCGGCACTGTCATATTATTTCAGAGATAAAAAGAAGGGCTCTCCTTCCTCTTGCTCCCTTCCTACCCTAAACTGAGAAATGTTGCTGAAAACCTAATCATCTCTGGAAAAGAGGAAATACTGGCATTGAAATTAATCCCAAAGTGTAAATGACTGGTAACAGAACCATTCCTGAGAGTAGGTTTTGAAAGCAGAAGGATGTGAGGAAGTGTGAAGAGGAAGGAGTGGGTAAATAAGATAGACACTGAAGATAACTTTGCGCGCCCTGCTTAAACTGCTACCTGCAAGAGTTTCAAAGTGAGTTTTCCGGGGAGTGGGGATGAAAGGGGACAGCATAGAGATCCCAGGGAAATTCTGTCTCTGCATCATTCAATTTTGAGGAGCACCTGGGAGGAGGGAAATGGAAGTCTTTGTGTCTAGGGCCACCTCTGGACTGGCTATTGAAGCAATGAACAAAACCTATGTCACAGAGGTCTCTCGCCATGTTAGTCCAGACTCCCATCCTTCTGCCTTAGGGGACTCCAGGGTAGGGGCATCTGAAACAGACAGAATTATTCAGTAGCAGATCCCAGAACAACTTTCAAAGGGTTTGCAGATGGGGCAGGCTCTCTCTCAGGTGCTTGCCACAGGCCGCAAAGGCTGAGCTCTTTTTTTTTAAACTTTTATTTATTGATTTAGAGAAAGAGAGAGAGAAAAACATAGATTTGTCATTCCATTTATTTACTCATTCATTGGTTGATTCCGGTAGGTACCCTGACCTGGGATGGAATCCACAACCTTGGCACATTGGAATGATGCTCTAACCAACTGAGCCACCCAGCCAGGGCAAGACTGAGCTTATAAAAATATCCTGGTTGTCTATTTTCATAACTATAACGTACTTCTTCTAGGAAGCAAACATTTTTTAGGGCAATTATAAAAAGCCTGTAGAATTCTGTGATGCAAGTATTGAAGCAAAGTGGAACACTTCCAAGAAAGGGTTCTGGGTAATTGAGGTACTGCATCTCCAAAGGTCTCATATAAAACAAAAGAAAACAAAAAACCCCCACAAAATTCTTCCTGCCAGCCCTGCTCCTCTAAGAACCCACTTACACAAAGTGACACATGGGGATTTTTCTGCAAGGATATACAGACAGGAAAGAAAAGCTTTAGAAACTGGTTTTGAACGAGTGGGTCTGGGATCTTAGTACCAGGCACTACCCCTCAGGTAAGGCCCCATTCCTGAAACAAACAGCTCCAGCAGTCTTGACTCAGGATTTAAATTTCAGTGAGAGGGCAGTGAGCATGATTGCCTTGGACCACGTGGTCATCACAGGACAGAGTCACCCAGATGGATGTGCCAAGGATGAGGGTGAAGGCACTTCATCAGAGTCAAATTGGGTGCTGAGATCAAAAGAAAGAATGGAAAGTGGGTATTTGACAGGGAAGAACCACAAATACACTTGATTCCAGCGTGGATCATAGGAAGTGAAAGAAAGGGAGGTTCAGGTTTTGAATGGCCAGGAAGTAGGCAGGGAAGGAAATCAGCTGGCTCCCTCTGAACAGCGTTGAGGAGAACGTGCTGGCCTGCTCTGGGCTCTGCTGCTCACCAGCTTTGCTACTTCAGGTGGGCGATTCCCTTCTCTGTTTGCAGACTCACGTGAGCCAGAGCAAATGCTGCAAACCTTGTCTTCATCAAGGACCACCTTCATGGTTTCTCTCACTCTCCTCTCCTCCAAAAAAACCCCCACGTTAATTCACATTCTTACCCCGGGGAAATGTACAGTGTACATTGGGCTTCTCTAAATTTTGAGACCAGCTGAGGAGGGGGAGAGGGGTTGTGGCATCAAAGAGGGCCTTGAAGCAAGGAGTGAGGCAGGCCAGGTGGGAGGGAGAGCACAACTACAGGGCGCCACACAGAGAGGACTGCGGCATTTCACGGGCAGGATTGACAGCATCTTCATACTCCCTCCTCTTGTTCACTCTCTGCCTTCACTGAGACCAAAGAAACCATCCTCTGAAAGGTCTGATCCACCCAGAGTTTTCTAGGTTTCAAGGTATCATTTGCTCCATTGTCACCTTGAGTTCCCCACTGGGGGTGCCTCACAGGCTGTAAATGAGAACTGGATCTCTCCCCAAACTACACTGAGCACTCCATTCCACACCCCCCCAGCACCCCCTCCTCCCCAGCACTTATGCCCACTTACATTTCATGCCATCCTATTTAGCACTTGATTACATATTGCCTTGAATTGTTCTCCAGCCCACTCTGATCAGAGCTTCCCACCTCCCAGCCTGCCCACTCCTATGCTGGGTTTTCAGCCTCTTCAAAACCTACAGTCTTTTTCCCTTGCCACTTTCTGTCATTGCATCAAATCCCCCACCCCGCCCCCTTCTTCATTCCCTTCCCTATTCAGCCTAAGCTGCGGGAGCCATCTCACCACCTTCCTTCGTCTAAACCCTCCTTCCCCTCCACGGTCCCACCGCTGATCCTGTCCGGCTGGACCCCAGCCTGATCAGGCCGGCTCTTTTTTCTCTCTGACTTCTGGGCTCCTGAGCTCTGCTGGAGAAAATCACAGCCCACGCAGATTGGCGCTACTACAAAGTCGTCATCTGCAGCCTCAGCGGGCTGCTGAGCCGCCTGGAAACCTTTGTTAGCGTCCCTGTCAGCACACTCGCCCTTTCCCCATCTCCGCTCTTAGTGTTTTCCGCCCCTTGAGGTTTGCTGAGAAAACAAAAGCCATCAGGTAGGAATTCCCTCATCCTGAAGTTACTCCTCTGCCCCACCAAGAAGCGAATTTTCCCCTCCTCCATCATATTTTGGAGGCCGTGGGGCTCCTTATCTAGTCAAAGGTAACACCCCTCCTGAGGGCTCTGCAGCCTTGGCACCTCTCTGACTTCCTCAGTTCCCTGCTCTCCCCTAACTTTCCATCTTGTCTTTCTTCCGAGCAGGTAACCATGTTCCCTGTCCATCATGCTGAGATTCTTCTCCTTCCCAGCCCAACTTCACAAGAAAGCACACTTGGCGAGGCCATAGCCCGCCATGACCATAGAAGTGTGCAACAGCCACAAATGATCCCCTTAGTGTCAAGTCCATGACCACTTGCAGCCCGTCTTTCTTGACCTTGCTGACACTCTGACATTGTTGACCCCTCTTCTCTTCTTGTTTCTTTCCTTTCTCTTGATTGTCACCTCTGGGTTACTACTACTCTGTTCTCCTGCCTTCCCCCGCCCACTCTGTTCCCATCTTGTTAGACTCTGCTTTTCCCTCCTGGCAGTTTCCTGCTGAGGATCCTTCAGGCACGCTGGGATGAAATTCAAGTTCTTCTGGAGAGCAGAGAAAGGCCTTTGTCTTTTGGTTCCTGCTTTCTCTCCCCCTCTCACATGATTTGGCCCCTCCTCCACTGGCCGCATTTCTTTCCTCTGTCTGGAGCACCCGTTCTCTCTGCCTGCCACTTCACCAGGAGGACTCCTAGTCATCTTTCAGGAATAAGCTCAGGCAGGGGTTGCCTCATTCCTAAGTCAGTCTTTTATTGTCATGCCTCATATAAATTCCCAAACCACCCCAGCTTGTCTCAGTCCTTATCGCAGTATATTGGAATTATCTGCTCTACCAATCTGTCAACCCCTTGAGCCTGAGGACTGGCCTCTTCACCCCCATAAGCTTCATGCCCAGCACAGCTAGGCACATAATAAATGCTCAACTCATTCACGTTTGCTGAAGGAGTGAATGACTTAATGTATTAGTTATTATTCCCAACGAGGCTACTACAAGATAGTGAATGTGAGCAGTCTTCTCAGAGCACTTTCATGTGGTCGATACATATTTTATTGTGGTAAAACACATAAAACAAAAATTTAATGTGTGCCACTCAGTGACATTTAGTACAATACCTGCACAAAGTTGTGTAGCCATTACCACTGTCTAGATCCAAAACATTTTTATCACCCCAAAGAGGAGACCCTTTATTACTAAGCAGTCATTCTTTACTCCTACCTCTCCCTCACTCCTGGCAACCAGTAATCTGCTTTCTGTCTCTAAGGATTCGCCTCGTCTGGATATTTCATATAAGTAGAATCATACTATATGCTGTCTCTCGTGTCTGGCTTCGTTCACTTAGCATAGTGTTTTCAAGGTTCATTCATGTTGTAACGTGTCAGCTCTACATTCCTTCACATGGCTAGATAATATTCCATTGTATGCCTGACCACATCACATTTTGTTTATCCATTCATCAACTGATAAACCTTTGGGTTATTTCCACCCTTTGGCTATGCCGAATAGTGCTGCTATGAGGATTTATGTACAGTTTTCACTCGAACACTTGTTTTTGATTCTTCTGGGTATATACCCAGGAATAGAACTGTTGGGTCATATGGTAATTCTATGTTTAATTTATTGAGGAACCACCAAACTGTTTTCCATAGCAACTGCGCCATAATACATTTATATTTATATCACCATTTACATTACATGAGAATTTGAATTTCTCTACATTCTTGCCAACATTTATTATTCTCCTTTTTCTTTCCTTTTTTTTTAGTATAGCCATCCTAGTGAACATGAGTGGTAGATATATTTTGAGGTATATGCTCAGCTTAAATGATTCCTATCTATAAATGTCTTATTGCCATCTGTAGAGTGTGGCATTCCAAAGCTGTTTGTGCTTAATGAGACCCTGAACCCTGGTCATAGTTGGTTGGATCAAGGGTGGATTCCTGAGCCATTTTGGGGTAAGAGAGTTCCTTCCATGGGAGTTTCTGTTTGGGAGAGGGGTAATGAAAGAAAGAGACTTGGTTCAGAGGGCTAGATTGTGAACTTGGGAGCTGTGGGTGTCTGTCTTTGATACCACATGTGAAGGAAGCAGCAGAGGGAACTCCCAGAAAAAAAAATAGACACAAGTACTCAGAGAGAAACAGAAATGAAAGATGGAGAGACGTATCCCCTGGGTGTCTGACAGTCTGTAAGTTCTCAGTTCTAGACTTTCCTTAAGCCTCAGGGCATTCTTGCCCTTAGGGCCTGTAAGTCACCCTTCCAAACTACTGTGGTTAAGCCAACTCCAGTGAATTTCTATTTCTTGCAAGCAGTAGAATTCAGGGCAACATTCACTGGCACTCTCACAATCTACTTGACCTAAGAAGGGTCCTCAAACTGTAGGCCAAAGCAGAATATCTGCAAGGCTACATCCATTTTTTTTTTGTCCTAAAAATCATTTCTTGTGACCTCAATGACCTGACCGTTGCCCACCAACCCCATGTAAATTTGGAGGCAATCCAGAGTGCTAACATCATTTCATGTTCATGAGGCATCCTCAAAAGCAGGGTGTTCAGCACTTTGCCATCACCTTGATGTGTCTTTTGACATCTGTTCTACGTTTTTTTCCCCTACTAGCAGAACTCTTTTGTTCTCCAAGTGTCGTGTTTTCTTGTTCTAGTTATCACGGTACACAACTTTTCAGGGGCAGAAAGGCAACACTGTGTGGAGAAGATATTCAACTGGGAACTATGAAGAACCTAGGTCTAGCACTGTCCTGCCACTGGCTGTGCTCTGTAATGCTGAGTACATCAGGAGACTCTCCTGGTCTGTTTTCCCATCTGTGGAAGTGGGAGAGAAAAATAATACTTTTGTCTGCCTACTTCACAGAGATGCAAACTAAAATTGGGTCATAGATGTGAACATTTTATGAGGCAAAAATATATAAATTACTATATCCGTAATAGTAAAACACTTCCTTAATTTCTTTCCTACTCCCAGACCCCAAGTTTAAGGTCTTCACTCAATAATTACTTGAATTTAACTCTAGTTGCTTAATTTTTTAAAAAAATTATGTCACTTCATCCATTTCTCTTGAACACAGATAAACACTTTTTAAAATTACAAATAAAAAAAAAAAGACATGTGTCCTGTTCTGTTTTTTTAACTGTATTTTTTCCATTACCATTTATCTCCCTTATACCCCTGCCCACTCATAATTACCACACTGTTGTCCATGTCCATGAATCCTTTTTCCTTTTGGTCCCATCTTTCTACCCCCAACTGCCCACAGCCCCTCCACATAGCTGTCAGCCTGCTCTCTATCTATGAGTCTGTCTCTATTTTGCTTGTTAGTTTAGTTTGTTCACTAGATTCCACATATGAGTGAAATCATATGGTATTTGTCTTTCCCTGACTGGCTTATTTCACTTAGCATAATGTTCTCCAGGTCTGTCCATGCTGCTACAAAGGGTAAAATTTTCTTTTTTATGACCAAGTAGTGATGTTCTGTTTTAAGGCAGGCTAATTTCTTGCCATTTTTAAATGACTGTATTTCTTTTTCTTTAACCTAACATGCCATTTTCAAACACATCTCCAAAAGTCATAGTGTCTACCACACAGTAGTTCCCAAACTTGTCTGCAGCTTGGAATCAATGAAGAGTTTTGAAAACTACTAATGCCCATGTCCCACTATAGAATTTGGGATGTAGTTGGTCTGTGGAGTGGCCTGGGGCTTTGGAACTTTTAATAGATCCCTAAATTATTCAAATGTCTAGCTAAGTTTAGGAACCACTGTCTTTAGGGTTCTACTTTTTTTTAAAAAAAATCCTAATACAAATTATTTGGGGGTTAATTCCCATCTAGGCTTTCCCCTGAAACAATTCCTTCATAAATTGCTATAGGAAACAACAGGAGATTATCTGTCTCTTCATTCTAAATCTGTCTCTTCATCCTACTGTGATTGCCTTGGTTTCATCAGGTTGATTGAAATCTCTTCTGATAAATGCACTGAAGCCATTAATGGAGGCTTCACTTATCTGCATATACATTTCCTGTTCTACTGTGTCTTCCCTCCAACAATTTAGTTATGATTTACATGATACCTTTTTTTCTCAATTCAAATAGCCTCTTGCTGTACCTGAGCGACTGGCTGGGTCTCTCTACCTGCTATTTCACATCTGGGAGGAGAAAATTTCCCTTTCTCCACTTATGTCATCTCCGGATCATTCCAGATCTAGCTAGCCAGCTTGGTGAGCTTGTTCTAAGGGTTGCTTGGGCCATAGCTCAGACTGTGACATTTCACAATTTGGAGCCAAT
This sequence comes from Trachops cirrhosus, assembly GCA_028533065.1. Classification (NCBI taxonomy): domain Eukaryota; kingdom Metazoa; phylum Chordata; class Mammalia; order Chiroptera; family Phyllostomidae; genus Trachops; species Trachops cirrhosus. Next base: position 120,527,239 of record CM052543.1, read on the forward strand.
CTTGGTAAAGTTTCTGCACTTCTGTGTTTATCCACTCCTGCCTGACAGAGGGCCAGATTGAATCTGCTGTTGATTCCATAATATAAGCAAACTGTATTAGGGACCCTCTGATGGGTATTTGCTGACACCACATTGGCTTTGGTCAGGAGGTAGGACAGATTCAAACCTGAACACAAGTGCCCTTGGGCCCTTTGGGCCACCCCTTGACCCAAAGGAGTATTTGAGCTTCATCTCAACGTGGATCTGAATTCTAAAGTAAAAAGTAGGACTGCTGTTTCACCAGGGCTTCCTCCCCGCTCAGGATGAGTCACTGGCTCCCTGGGTTTAAGACACCATCAGATTTCTAGGGGTTGAGAATGAAGGAAGAGTAGATGCATTCAGTCTAACAAGCATTACTGTATCCTGGGCTATTTTAGGCCATATGGTGCCACAACCTGTGGCAGTCCACATTTCCTCTCTTCTTGGGGTTCACTGCCTCTCCAGCTGGCTATAGCCAGAGTGTTAGTCCTACCCAAGTGTGAGAGTTCAGACTCACCTATGCCATAAACAAAGGGCCAAAAATCATTCTCTCTTCCTGGTTTTAAAGAACTTAATTTTTAAAAATTGTTTAAATTCTTTTATTCTCTGTTTCTGAAGAAAGAAATGTATACATTAAAATATAATTTGAGGTATTTCAAAGAAATTTACCATGATGTTTAATGATTGAGACATATGGCATTTTCCCACTTTACTTTGCTTCAGGAACTCCAGAGAAGCCCAGAAAGGCATGTGATGCCTGAGACCACTGTTGCTTCTCTGGATTAGGGCAGACAAGGGTTACTTCACTTATGTATTATTAATGCAGTATCACTGTTAATAATAACTGTATCTATTGAGCATTTACTATGTGCCAGACATGACGCTAAGCCCTTTCCAAAATCTAATTCAATTACTCTTCATCCCATGCTAGAAGTAGGTAGTATTTATTACCTCCATTTCATGTATGAAGACATAGAAACTCAGGGAACTTGAAGCTTATACAGCTAGAGAATGGTGGATTCAGAACTCAGACCTATTTTGACCATTGCAGAGTCCATGCTCTTATTCTCTAGAATCGTCTGAGATGATCTCCTTTTATGAAAATGTCCTTCAACCCCAATAACATGGCTTTCTCTGATTTTAAAAACCAAGGCCTGGGCTGGCCCTGGTGGGAGGGGATCAATGTTTCTCTGTCTTCTTTCTCCAGCATCAGTGTGTGTATCCTCATGTTGAGGATTAAAAAAACAAAACAAAACCAAAAAACTAATTAAGGCCCATATGATTGTTAGGGTTATAAACATAAGGGAGCAATGGTTTAATGCATGCAATAGTCACTTGAAAAATAGTTATCCGTGGCTTAATTGACAAACAGCATTTTAGTTACTCAGCTTCTGGATAGGGTTCTGGATGTTAGAAGATGATGGAAGGGGAGTGGTCTTGGCCTCTGGGAGGGTTTGTGCAGAGGGCCTCTTCAGCCACGCTTGTGTCTGTCACTGCTCATTTTGAGTCTACTCTAAGAGGCTTCCTTATTTCACAGACCTAACATGAAAGCGATGAAGCTGGCTAACAAGGCTGAGGATTGCTGAGGCTTTTGAAGGAAAAGACAGCAATTTCAGAAAATGAATCCTGTAGTTTAGAAAGAAATCAGCTAAAATGTATGGTCTAAGCTCATTTTTTCTATTCTATTAAAAAGAAAAGGGAAAAAAGCATTCTGATTACAAAGAAAACAATTTCTGTAGGCCTGGAGAATTACAGTCCATCCATGAAGTCTTCAACCCTCTGAAATATCTAGATTTTTTTTAGAGCCAAAAGGGACTTTAAAGATAGCTTTCTCATCAGAGTTCTGAATATCACAGATGGAAACTGAGGCCCCAAGAGAGTTTGGGTCCACAAAACTAGTTAGTAGAAGCTGACTTTCAGTTTTCCTGCCTTCTCTATCTCATTCTTTCTTTTTACTTTTGCTTTTTAAATGACAGAATATTCACAGGACACTGGGTGAAAAAAAACAAGATAATATTTGCTTCTTCAAGAAAGGTCAGTGAGAGCTCCAAATCTTCTAGAAAGAGGAGAGTCAAATTATTTAATCTAATTTCATGAATAGCCTTGATCTTATTAGCTGAGGGAATGAATGAGGAGACAGAGGCCATACAAAGCAAGATTTATTACTGCTTCCCATGCAAGCAGAGGGAAAATGAATATTGGTTTAATGGGGATTTGGGCCTATAATTTAATTCTTTGTTTCAGCTTAGAGAAATGACCTGCAGACAAAAGGTCAGTGGGTCCTTGTAGTGATCTCCTGAGCTACTGAGGAATGGGGTCACTTGCTATTTCTCCATGGACCCCTAGGGTTCTAAGTCACCTCTGTGATATGGAAGGCTAGAAAGGGAGAGATCCATTGGACTCACATTAGCCTGGAAAGTGTGTTCACACTGCCATGGCTTTCCCAGACCAGTGAAACAATGAGTAAGATTTTCTTAGAGAGAAAATTTCTAGCAAAGATGTGGCCATTGATACTAATATTAATTCTCAAGGGAGGAATTGGAGGTGCAAATGGAGAAAGGCTGGGGCCACATCAATTCATAGTGAGAATGGAATGCTCACTATGTAGTAGACACCAAGAAATAAATAAAACCTGTCCCTTGCAATGCTTGCAGATGAGTAGTTACTAGCAACCACAGAGGAACTTGTTCCCAGGATTCAGACACCAAAATGCAAAACTGTCCAGCATTCCAGAAGCTCATTTCCATTCTGAGACTCTTGTTCTGTTACAATTATGGGACAGTAGAGCTCACTTCCGTGGGCTACAGAGCTCCCCAGCTCATTAGCAGGTCACAGATGTTAACCCAGTGGCTGGGTGCTGGGTGAGGTACACACATCCACCCAAGTCTGGGAGTGCTCAGATGAAGAAAGAAAATTCAGAGTCAATGGAAGCACCCAATTCCCTTCCCCACATGTCATCAGTGCAAATGGGCAGTAGGCTCAGCCCCAGCCCAGCTCATAAATTTAGCTCTTGAAGGCTGCCTCTCTCCATCAAGGCTTCAGTTATCGAGGAAAGGGACTATCTGCTTATGTTAAAAAACAAAACAAGTAGCATTACCCATTGTGGAATCTGATCCACGCCAGTGCCAGTTGGATCAATAAACCCTTTAAAAATCTTTTTAGGATAAATGTTCAGTTACAGTCATGAATTAAGGATGTGAGGGAGAGAAAAACAGTTACAGCTTACAGTAGGTAACACTGGGTTTAAACCAAAGTGTGACATTGCATTAGTCTTCTTGTTGAGGAGAAAGAAAGGAAGGAAGGAAGGAAGGAAGGAAGGAAGGAAGGAAGGAAGGAAGGAAGGAAGGAAGGAAGGAAGAAAGAAAGAAAGAAAGAAAGAAAGAAAGAAAGAAAGAAAGAAAGAAAGAAAGAAAGAAAGAAAGAAAGAAAGAAAGAAAGAAAAAGATTGAGTAAAATTTGTCTTAACAATTTCTGTTCTGGTAAACATTAAAGATCGTTGAATTTTTTAAATATATTTTATTGATTATGCTATTACAGTTGTCCCATTTTCCCCCCTTCACTCCCCTCCACCCTGCACCCCCTCCCACCCACATTCTGCCCCTTTAGTTCATGTCCTTGTGTCATACTTATAAGTTCTTTGGCTTCTACATTTCCCGTACTATTCTTACCCTCCCC
>CM052543.1:120531431-120549866 GCA_028533065.1 Trachops cirrhosus
AAATCAGCTGACAGTCTGATGGGAACTCCTTTGTAGGTAACTGTCTCCTTTTCTCTTGCTGCTTCTAGGATTCTCTCCTTCATTTTTACCTTGGCTAATGTAATTATGATGTGCCTTGGAGTGTTCCTCCTTGGGTCCAACTTCTTTGGGACTCTGAGCTTCCTGGACTTCCTGGAAGTCTATTTCCTTTGCCAGAATGGGGAAGTTCTCCTTTATTATTTGTTCAAATAACTTTTCCACTTGTTACTCTTTCTCTTCTCCTTCTGGTATCCCTATAATTTGGATGTTGTAACATTTGAAGATGTCCTGGAGGTTCCTAAACCTCTCCTCATTTTTTTGAATTCTTGTTTCTTCATTCTTTTTTGACTGGATGCTTCTTTCTTCCTTCTGGTCCACTCCATTGATTTGAGTCCCAGTATCCTTCTCATCACTATTGGTTTTCTGTGCATTTTCCTTTATTTCACTTAGCATAGCCTTCATTTTTTCATCTAATTTGTGACCAAATTCAACCAATTCTGTGAGCATCCTGATCACCAGTGATTTGAACTGTGCATCTGATAGGTTGGCTATCTCTTTGTCACTTAGTTGTATTTTTTCTGGAGCTTTGATCTGTTCCTTTGTTTGGGTCATTTTTTTTTTTTTTTTGTCTTCACATGCCTGTTATGTAGTGAGAGGCAGAGTCTTAGGTGTTCACCAAGGGGGGGCAACCCATTTCGCTGCATTGTGATGCTGTATGTGGGGAAGTGGTCTGAGTGGGAACAATGGCGCTTGCTCCACTCTCTGCTGGATTTCAGTCCCTTCTGCCACTTCCCACAAGCAAACTGGGCCCTTCTGGTGCTGATTCCCAGGTGGGTGGTTTTGTGTGCGTTCTAGGACCCAGTAGGTTCTAGGACTCCAACGAAGTCTCCTGTGAGGCTGGGAGTCTCTCCCAGCACCTTAACCCCCACAGGTGTTTTCAATCGGTGTTTTGATGCTTTATTTCCCCGCACTGGGACCCTGGGTTACGCAGTCTGTCTTGCTCCCCAGTTTTACCTGGTTTATCTGCGCATGAATGTGGGACCACCCGGTCAGCGGGCCTCCTTGTGCACCATGCCCGTCCCCAATCCGCCACCTCGCTGGGTCCACCAGCCGCCACCTTGTGCACACTGGGTCCACCAGCCACCGCTTTGCCGTGAGTCCTCTCCATCCAGCCGCCCGACTCCGCCCCTCCTGCTGGTGTGGATGAATATGTCTACTTTAAATCCTTGGTTGTCAGACTTCCATACAGTTCGATTTTCTGTTGGTACTGGTTGTTTTTTGTTTCTAAATTTTTGTTGTCCTTATTTTGGTTGTGAGAGGAGGCACAGTGTGTCTACCTATGCCTCCATCTTGGCGGGAAGTCCAGATCATTGAATTTTGTGGAAGATAAGAAAGGGAGGTAGTTCATAGCTAAATCAGCCTCTTTTTTTTTTTTAAAGTAACTTTCTGCCAAAGCTGTGTATCTGGTTGCTAAATATTAAACATGTGCCTTACTGCCCAATTTTACTCATCCCCTAAAGCTATATTTCCAAGTCATGAATCCTTGTATACATGCAAAATAGTAGACAGGGTAATTGGTGGTATCCATGGCTGTTAGGGTAACTCTACGAATTTCTAAGTGAATTGCCCATGATTCCACTGTATTTTCACAGATACAGTTGTGCCAACAATGTCAGGAAACAGGGCTGGCTTCATGGGTGTGTGCCCAGTGTGATTACCGGTGCGTAGGTCCTCGCACTCTGAAAGGCCCCATGCCTGTGGTTTAGTGCATGTCATTCACCATCTTAAAATTGTTAGCAATTTTACTTTCTATTTGAGGTTCTGTAAGTGAAGCCTAATGAGACAATGGAACATGCGATCAGGGGCTTGGAGCCTTGACTCTCTTGTAACTCTGACTTCCTAGCCTTCCTGCCTCCTCAGGATGATTGACTGTCTGCTCCCTGTCCCCTGGCCACCTGGGCCTCACCTGGCCTTCCCTTCCCCACCAATACCTCATAGTTACTGCCACTTTCCAATGTGAGGTGGCAACCGGGTTGCATCATTGAGGGTTGGCCTGTGTGCCACTGTTGCCCTCTGTTCCTGGCAGGGACTTGGGCACAGGGATGGAGAAGGTCTGGGTTGGGTGTACAATGATAGCACCTCATGGTGGAGCAAGGTGGCAGTGATCCCTGCCCTGGGCATTTGGCCAGCCACTCAGAGGAGGCCTCTGACCTAGGTACTAGGTACCGAGTGCAGCTGGCTGGGAGGTTGCAATCTCCTGGGAAGTCATCTAGTGAACATGGGTTGGGGCTGTGGTCTTATGGGACGTGGGAGATTGACATCCTTGTCCCTGGCCAGGGCCCTACATTTTCATTTTGCAATGAAGCCTGTTGGCAAGTGGGCAACTTCAAAGATCATGGAGGTGAGGAGAAGCCTATGAATACAGTTTTTATAAGGAATCTAGCTTGGTACAAAACCTGTTGGTAAATACATTAGAAGAAGAAAAAAAAGATAAGTTCCTTCCCTGTAAGGGATTTATAATCTGGTTGGAAACAGAGGAGCTTTACATACTGAAAATACTAGAAACTTTAATAAAGGATGTGGAATCAAAGAGGGGTCCTGAAAGTAGGATTTAGGTATGGAGGGGAAGGATAAAGATACTTGGTAACAGTGTTCCACAATACAGGGAGGCCAGTGTGATCTCACAGGTATGCTGACTTGATGGTAGTTATATATTTTTGGTTCAAGGCCACTCACTAATAGCATTCGGTGGGGAGAACTATCTGGGTAAGAGGGGCAGATGTGGGAACAGGCATGTCTGATGTGGACCTCTGAGTAGAGAGGCCAACAAAATAGAGGGTGTGGGATTAAGGTGGGAGATTGACTGCATGGGGCTCTATTGTGGAAGGCAAGGAAAACAAGAATGGGTTGAGAGTCTCCCAGCCACGTACACTGAGGTACACAGAGCAGGCTGCTACTGTTAAACACAGCAGGCCACTTAAAGTTCTTCCCAGACAGCAAAGAAAGAACAAAGGGATCTAACCTTGTGCTTAAGCAAACGATGAAGGGAAGTCAAATTTCACAGTGAGCTCAATGATGAGGAGAAAAAGCAAATATTCTCTGGTGAAGGTTGACTTAATTAACCATTTTAATAATTCATGAGTCTTTAAAATGTTTGCCAGTAGATTCAGAGCTCAGATTCTGCTTCTGGCATTTAGCTCTGGGTTTTCTCAGTCACAAACTGTGCTGCCTCAGGGAGCGATGGCAGGAGCCAGCCTGAGAACATGAGGTCTGCTTCCACTGGAGCCCGGGCCAGGACAGTCTTTAACCCTTGGGGGCTTAAAACTGTTTTGAGAATCTCATGAAACTTCTGGGCCTTGCCCTAGGAAAATTTATATGTATATACAAATTCAGGGCTTTAGAGATTCCCCTGAGGCCCATCCTTGAACTCCAGTTTAAGAATTCCCAATTCCGATGATTTCTAAGGACTCTAACATTCTTTTTTAACTTACTCACCAGCCAGCCAGTCTGTCAATATGTCACCTGGAAATGCTGTGACTCTTTGCAGCAGCCTCATGTGGATGTTTGCAAAGTGAGAAAGGCATAATGCAATATTTGTTCATTAGGCTGAAGCAATGCTAATGCAGGAAAGAGGACTGAATGAATCAAAAGCCATGAGTCAGCTCCCTCCCCACCACCTGCTATCAGAGGCATCCTACTGAAGCTGAGGGGGTGAGCTCTGGAATCAGACAGCCTGGGCCCTCAAATCCCTGCCTAGGCACTTTCTGGCTGTGACTTGGAGGAGAGACTTAACCTCTCATAACCTCAGTTTCCTCAGTTGTAAAATTGATACTGAAAGTCCTTATGATTTTGATTACATTTAGTTTTAAATCCTGGCTCTAGAAATCATCCCTCCCTCCTCTGCCACCCCTTGGCTCTCTCTCTCTCTCTCTCTCTCTCTCTCTCTATATATATATATATATATATATATATATATATATATATCCCTCAGAGACCTAGCCTTTTCCCCAGTAATCAGCAACCCTCAAGGCAGCAGAGGATAGTCACCTGGACCTGACTTACAGTCACAGGTCCGGACCTCTGGTAGGTTAAAGATAACACTTTAACCGAAGTTATGTTTCAGTTCCTGAGCCCTGTGGTGGAATGACCCCCTGGCTGCTCTCCCATGAGACCAGACAGAAGGCCATTGGAAAAGACCCCAGAGCTGTGCTCAAGACCTGAGGAAATGATTCATTACCCTTACCTCACCTCTGATCAACCAGCTCCCAGCATGACCCTAAACCCCTAACCCACACATGTAATCTGTAACCCACATGCTATGGAGGAGTTTGGGCTTTCGATCATTACCTTTCCATTCTCTGGGATGGCATCATTCATCAACAACATAGCCAGTATTTCTTCACTTCAATTCTTGATGTTCAGCATTTGGCTCTGCTACCACAGGGCAGACAACTCTTTCTGTTCTCTATCAAAATGGAGCCAATAGGATTTACCTTATTTCCTTATTGTCTGAGGGTGAACTAAACCAGCCTCTATAAATCATCGTGCATCATGCCTGGGCCATGGTCGTGCTCAGTAAAGTGAATTCATTCTCCTGATCTCACCCACAAGGAGGAGGAGTGCTTGGATTCAGGGACAGTGTCTTGATTTAATGCTAGGGGCAGGGACAGACTAAGGAGTGGCTGGGAACTCTCGTTCTGAACTGCATATGTGTTGCTTTCGCCCCTCGCTGGACCTCTCCCTCAGTCCCCCATATGACTCCCCTAAGGGAACATGAGCTGAGTTCAGCACACAAGGCTGAAGAGCAAGTAGTGGCCTTGGTCTGGAGCACTCAGAAGTGTGGAGGCTGCAGGAAACGATGGGAGGGAGATATTGGGCTTTTTCTGGCTGCAGGCCTGACTACAGCAGAAGAGGAGAGAGAAAGAGAGAGAGACTGGTTTCCCCTTGGTTTCTGTACAAGCAGTAAGCTGGGGCTGGTCCTGGGGGACCTGCATAGCTGAGCAAGATGCCGCTGCCTGCCTGCTGCTCCCAAGAACCTTGCAACTTTGATATGGAAATAAGACAAGCCTCAGGAAAGCGAGTGATGAGGGGCTGGCTGCATTGCTGGATACTGAGCATCCTGTCCAACATGGAGCCCGGGAAGGGAGGGGGCAGTGGGGGCAGGACGCGGACAGCCCGCTTATGCAGAGCCAGGCACTTGACATGCACTCACTCTCACTGTCGCAGTCACGCTCCAGCATAGACGCTGTTATCTTTTACTGTGTGAAGAGGAAACAAGCTCAGAGTGTTAGTGACTCACTCAAGGCAGCAGCTGTTAAGTGGTGCCACAGCATTCAAACCTGGCCATCCTGCCTCTGAGATCTTTTCCCATTCTCCCCACCCCCACCCAGGCTAGCTAGCTAGGGGAAACGAACCTCCCCACAGTCCTGACTCTGAGGCCTGTGGAGCCATTACTCAGCTGCTAAATGCTATGCAGAGTCTCGCTCCGTGAATATTTGCCCCATGATTGGGAAGGAGAAAATAATCCTTTCTGGGTTCTCAGCAGCTCTGGGCAGTTCACGTGCTCTGTTTACTTTCCTCCCACATTCCTCCATGAGGACTCATCAGCCCTCCCTTCCCTCAACTGAAAACCGAAGGCAGAAAGGAATGAGGGAAGCGCCTGGATTATATAGAGTCTGTCTCAGACCTGCCCTGTGCTGTCTCGGGTCTCCTTTCGAACAGCTGCCTCTGTCAGAAAGTCCTAGTTCAGAAAAATACCTGATAGCATACAATAAGGCCGACTTTGGAGGAATAAACGTTTTGAGGCCTTCGCAGTCCCAGCACAAAGAAAGACAGAGTGTGATTGAGCCCCTTCAAAGGAAAGCATTTTGGATTTTCTGGGGAAAGCCAGAATCTCAGAGACTGACAGTGCATCAGCAAGAAGTAGGTCTTCAGCAGGCAACAGCCTGCAAGCTTCAGCTCAGCTTGGGCCTCTGCTGAGGAGGAACCTTGTCGTCCTGGGGAATTTTCTGAGCAGAGTCTCCTGACCTGATTTGTAGCTGGTGATGTGAATGCAGTATCTAAAGTTAGGTGCCCAGCAGAGAGCAAAATGAGACCACCTCTCCTTTCATTTCCAGCCATTGATTCAATGATGTTGATGAAGAGTGATTTTTAAATGCAAGGGCTTTGTCATCATGATTTTTCAAATAAAAGTCTAGCACAGCTCTTTATTACCTAAGGCCCTGGGGATCCTTTTAGTATACTTGGTATGACATATTCCCCAGGGTCAGCTTTTTATTTCATTGCCACTGTAAGGGTTTCAGAGCATGTGCATGAACTTACATCTAAATAATAGATAGCTGGATGGTAAAAAGCCTATATTATTACTTACACTTAGTATAGTCCCTTTGGATAGTAAGAACCACCATGCTATTAATTTTTCTTGCTGTCACTTGACAATATGAATTGGTTTTATGTAAGAACCAGGAACTCATTGGATTGAATTTAGGAAATTGGTAAAACAAATTTGACTTTAGTGGGTTTGAATGATTACAATGTAATAAACACATAAAGGCTAGGAAGCTAATTTATCTTTGCTTTCAGTTTTATTTATTTGAAACTCCTTCATTGTTGATATAAACAGGCTTTATTAAAGATTATGAATTCAATTTCCAAATGAACTGTAAATGGCTTTCTATAGAGAAATTACTTGATTCATTATTTTCCTGAATAAAACACGTTTTTGCCCCGTGGGGTTATATAGCCCATATATTAATATCAGATCATTCTGTTGAGCTTGGCATCTATGATATGCAATGTCTGGCTTGTTCCCTGGCCTATTTGTCTTCACTATCTCTAATAAACACTGAGACGGGATGCATAACCTCTTAAGACCTGCACTTCAGTGAATCATAAGAGAATGTCTTTCTGTGTGGCAGTTTATCATTTGAATGATAATTCTGGTTCTCTTTAAAAATGTTAAAGTGTCTGCTCTTCAAAATAGACTGCAGTGAAAGAGGCATGAGAGATGCTGAGGGTCACTGATAAAGAGTCATAATTGACCTTAGCTTTGGTTGCATAGTAACAGACTCTCAGGGCATTAAATCATTGCATACTGCAGAACTACCAACACACTGCCCTCTAAGTCAGGGGCGAATTTTTGCATTGGCAATTGAGAAAACTACACGTAGCAGACTTGTAGAGAGAAGCAGCCTCTCAGTAGAGGTGGAGCCTCTGGAAGATGGTCCTCCAGAAGCCTGCCATGTTGTAAAAAACCTGTTCAATTTCAACAGTATCAACATGAAGTATCTCAGAATGTTGAGACTGGGGAAGACCTTGATGGGGCATTTATTTTCATTGCCTCAATGCCAACTGGGATATTTTAATATTTTAAATCTTGTTTACAGTGCTAGAAAAGCTAATTGTCTAAAGAAAGAAGATTCTCCCTCCCTCCCCAGGAACTCCTGTTTGTTGTTGTTGTTTTATTATATCATAAGACTCCAGATGGAAGGACACAAAGTTTGGTGGAGAGGAAGTCATTACCCAACCTCAGTTTTGAAAGAAAGGATTTCACTGTTAATGACAGTAGTATGTTCACTCCATAATGCAACAACTTTAAAGCAGTCTCCAATGAAGAGACTTGAAGATCGCAGACCAGACTAAACTGAGTCACCAACCAAACTAATTTTAAATGTATTGTCTCAAAGATTTTAAGGTGACTCAATAATTCCGAAATCTAGTAAAGAAATACTAATAACCCTGGCTGATGTGGCTCGATGGATTGAGTGCTGGCCTGTGAACCAAGAGGTCGCCAGTTCGATTCTCGGTCAGGGCACATACCTGGGTTGCAAGCTGGGTCCCCAGGTGGGGGCATGTGAGAGCAACCAATAGATGTATCTCTTGCACATCAATGTTTCTCTCCCTCTTTTTCTTCCTCCCTTTCTCTAAAAATAAATAAATAAAATCTTTAGAAAAAGAAATACAAGTAGTTAAACTATTCTTTCATAAATGTGTAGCAACCTCAGGAGTGAGTCAGTCTAGACCAGTGAAGCAAGTCAAATTCCCATCTTAAAGGACCCTGTCCCTTGATGTTGAGGGGATAAAACTGCCCAGAGGACTTTCTGGGCCTAATCAGTATTCATTTCAAACACAAAACTTCCTCTGCTCCTCTTCAACTCCCTAAAATACCCATGTTTGTCATTTTCCACTTCCCATTGGAAGATAATTCTTTTTTCCTAAGATGCCTCAGATAATCATTCCTAAAGTCCAGCCTCTTCTGATCACATCAGGGATAAGGCATTTATATGCACTCTGACATGGCTTTACCTCTGGTCTGAGTGTTGGGCTGTCTTCCTTGTTGTTGTACCTTCCAGGTACCCATCACTGCAACTGGCATATAGTAGGTACTCAACTTTTCTTGTGGTGTAGTTTAACACAATTTTAGTGGGATCTGCCTTGAATTATATTCTAGTTGTTCCATGTTTATAGATTTTGCATCTCCAGTTAGAACTTCAGTTTCTTTTTATTTCACATGGTGCCTAGAGCCCTATGCTGGGGTCCTTTGTACGCACCTGGACAATGAATGGAAGAATGATTAAACACTGTATTCACAGACAGAAAAGTGCTGTGGGGAGGTCTGGAATCAGGTAAAGATGAGTTCGAAATCTAATTCTTAGACCTACTAGCTGCATGATGGAGCAAATTATGTAAATCCTTTAAGCCTCAGCTATTCCATCTGTAACCCTGGGTGGTTGTAAAACTCAACCTATAAATTTGCCAAGAGGATTAAATGTGCTGCTAAATGTAAAATGCTTAGCACAGAGCCTAAAATAGAGTGTTGCAAAGACATTAGATCCTGTAATTATAATCAGAAGTGATAAACACACACACAGAGGTAAAAAGGTGGGAGATAGGGTTACTGACATTACTATGGCTGGGTTAGAGGGTTTGCAGAATTTTAAAGAGGGTGGAAATCGGGGTCAGCCATATATAGTATAGAAGGGACTAGATTGGAAGTCAGAGAAATTGGGTTCTAGACCTGGCTCTTCCTTCAACTAGATGCAGGACCTTGGGCAAATCACCGAATCTTTAGGACCTTAATTTTCTCATTAGAAGGTTACATTAAATGATCTTTGAAATCTCTTTCCACTCAATTGATCTATAATTTAAGAAAAAAAAATTCCTAGGATGTCTCTTTCCCTCTCCCCTAGCCTTACTAAATGGGACTTCAAACCAAGAGACCATGTAACTGATTTGCAATCTGAGGTCCAGGGAGGCCATGAAACTTACCCCAAGATCACAGAGCTAGTTGGTGGTGACTTGAATACAAATTCCTACTCTCCCCTACGGCCTCCCACCCTCCACCCTTGAGTCCCTTTGCAGTGATGGGTTCTCTATGTATGTCAAATGACTCGGAGACAGAGGAAGGCATAGCCCAGGAGGCACTTGCTGGGCTAGGGGAAGTATAATGCAGGGTTTGCTGGGAGATAACACTGCTAGAGACAGAAGGAATCAGCTGAAGGAGAACTGGTAGGCAACTAAGAATTTCAATATGATAATTATTCCAATTTTACTTATTACTAAAAAGTATAATAAATCCAGATAGAATATATTCAAACACAGAAAGTTAAACATGAACACAAGAAAAATTAACATAGGAATTTCCTATATATAGATATATAGTCAAAAAACGGTCTTATAGATTCATATAAACTATTGAAATGGTCTTGGAGACCTGGGGCAAAAGTTACATCTCCTTTTCTCTCCTGACTTTGGGGTCACCTACCCAAGCATCACACTCTGAGATTCAAGCAAAGCTTCTGCTGCTCCGCAGTTCTGTCTTTGAGGAGGCATGCCGGTGTGAGGATGAGAACAGGGGCTGTGGGAAGATGTGGCCTCTCTGCCAGAGGCAGCTACAGCGGCATCCTGCCGGTTTTCTCTCGTGGAGGCCCTGCTTGCCTGGGCCTTCCAGCTGCAGGTTCCTAATGGGCTTTGCGATACTATCCATTTTCAAGTTCGACCCAGTGCTCACTTTCTATACCTATAGAGATAGCACCTTGGGAAAAGACTAAAGAAGATGGTAACACTTTCACAGAGACAGCACGAGTAATTGAGCACTGAGAGCAAGGGTCCAAGATAAAAGTGACATTTGGAAGAAAAACTCCTGAGGACCAACGAAATTAAATCATTGACGTTTTTATGGATAGGCTAAGTACAACAAACACAGAAAGATGACTTTTTACAAGTTTGGAATGAAAAACAGAAAAGGAGGCATTATAAATTTCCGAGGATCCATGAATAAAATGGCTGATTCCGGCTCTGGGCAGAGAAAGCACACGATGAGCCCGGCACATTTTGTGCCAGAAAGCAAAAACTACTCAACAACTGAAGATTTGTTGCAGATTTGTTCGAAGGACACAGGAGCTGGCTGAACTTTGGGACAATTTTATCACCAAAAACTACGATAAGTATAATAGATTATGATGCATTGAATTAAAAAAAAAATTCCCCCAGTTAATAGGAATGCTCAGAAGAGGAGAGGACAGCAAATACTGCTTTACAGAAAGAATGCCAGCTAATGCGTATAGCAGGGAATCATAGAATTAGAAAAACCACCCTTTTGTACCTTGCCGTGTAAATGCGCTATAGGAATCATCGGTGGATGATAAAATCACTGGGACAAGAGTTGTTGGGGGGAAAAGGGAATTTACACGGAGGCAGAGTATTGTCCCACAGGTTATTTATTAACTAAAAGTGAAAAATGTCCCCTCACCGGGTGAGGTCTGGTAGCAGCCATCCTAACTCAGTGGTCGAAGTCACCATTACTACGAATGGAACAAGGGCTATGTGTTCTGGGTATGATGCAGTGTGAAATACACGATATTTTCTGTACAATGTTTTTGCCCAAAGTCTTCAAGCTGAGTCTTGACAAGCCTTTGAGAAATAAATTCTGATTTATGGGAAATACAGAGGACAGAGAAACAAATAACAGTTGGAGGAAACAATGAGACAACTCTACTTGACTATCCAATCTTAACTAATACCCCTTCCAATGTGGGGGGAAATAAAAATAATCAGACAAATCTAGAGTTGTGGCCATTGTAAAAAAAGAAAACTGGTCTGGATTCTTCAAAATATAAATGTCATGAACAAACAGAGGTGGGGTAACTGATCTAGATTAGAAGAATTAAAAGAGTCTACAGAGACGTAACCTTGCAAAATGCAAGCCTTGTCAGATCCTAGATAGAAGAAAAAAAACGCTTTTGGGACAATTAAAGAAATGTAAGTATAGATCGGGTCTAAGATAATTAAGGGATTTAAAAAATACAAAAATAACAGTGTACTTTTGTAAGAGAATATCTTTATTCTTAGGAAAATTACACTGAAATTTAGGGCTGAAGTATGATGTCTGCAGTTTTCTTTCAAATGTTTTATCAAAAAAAATGCGCATCCGTCTGTGTGAATGTGTGGAGAGAGAGAGACAGACAGATACAAAAAGAGAAAGCAAATATCGAATCTAAGTGGACAGTATAGAAATGGTTTGTTGTACTATTCTTTCAACTTTTCTACACAGTTGACATTTTTAAAAATAAACTGAGAACTAAATTTCTGAGAAAATATTTGGAAGCTAAAAAAAAGCTGACATCTGGAAAAACAGAAGCTCTTTCATTCCTAATCAACCCCATTATTGTAATGCGGGCACGTCTATGTCTCTCTGAGCTGCCACATGAATGGCAGAGGCTGTGACTCGCTTCTCTGTGGGCCCAGTGAAAGTGAGGATGTGCCGGTAAGGTAAAGATGTTTTCACTAAGTGCCTCCCATTTTCTCATCCAGAGGGGAAACTGAATTTAGTTCAGAACATTTTAAAATATTCTTCTAAAGCAGACAATGACTTACTCCAAGCTCCATGAGCCGAACCTAGAAATATTGGCTAGCTGGTTAGATGGGCAATGGAAAACAAGGGGAGGGAAAGGAGGACCCCCGATGATGCCAACTTCCCAGTCTTGAGAATGAGAATGCTATTTTTTACCTATTCAACCAGCCAAGGAATAATAAAATCCAAACTGGTATGAAGAAAACGAAGTTAAAGTATGAGGTCTGTTGCAGAGAGTTCCCACCTCCGTGTAGGCCCCCAGCCACCAACACGGTACTGACTACAGTATCGATCGCCTTTTCTGTGAAGACATTCAGAGTTGAAAGCGCAATTATTTTAGCTTAATTATGTGGTGCTAATTGCTTTCATTCTTAATTTCATCAAACTAATACCATCAGAACCATAAATTCTCTAAATAAGACAGGAAGAACAATTTAAAATTATATAAACAATTATTATACAATGACATCCAAAATAATCCCAAGGAAGATGAAAATTATATTTGATCAAGTACATATTTAGCATTTTCAAATTGACATAAATAATAACTTATATAAGGAGATCAGAATTATCCTGTTGGTTACTTTCTCTCACAAAAAATATTGCAGTATTTATAAGATAACTCATACTTTGTAAAAATCTCCTGCTTATTAAAAGCCCTGTGGAAAAGGCATGTACAAAATGATAATTATCTTTGTCCATTCATCCACCTATTCATTCAAGAAAATTTACTGAGCATCAACTATGTCCCAGCACCATGCAAGGTGGTGAGGGTAAAAACATATTAAAGTCCCGAAAGGAACTTGGCCTAGTTGGGACAACAACCTGTAAGGAAAGAGTACATTAAAATGTTGTAAAGATATTTGGAGAGTGGTTACTTCTCTTTGAGAACAGGAGGATTGGTAAAGTTAGGAAGACATCATAGGGAATATGATGCTTGGGCAAGGTATGAGCCATGGGCAGCAGGCAGTGGGTAAGGGAGGAAGGATATTCTAGGCAGAGGGAGCAGCTGAGCAAAGACATAGAAGTGGGAAACTGTGTGGTGCATCCAGATATCTGCAAGTAGTTCCGCCCGGCTTGGGTGACAGTGTATATAGAGGGAGGCACCTTTCAATGAGACCAGAATAGAAGGTAGCAAGTCTGGGTGGAAGGATGATGGGTTCAGTTTTGGATGTGATGTTTCAGGGCCTGAGGGCCTCCAGGAGTAGTTGCCAGTAGACATTTTCAGGACTGCAAGAGAGGATCCTGCCCTAGCTTTATTTTATGGGTCCTTCCTGTGGCCCTCCTCCAGATGCACCCCTCCACAGAGGGCCAAGGAGACCTCCCTACCTAGATTCCACACTCCTCCCACCCCCACTCAAGACTACTTAAGTCCCCAGGATCACAAAACTCCTTGCTCAAACAGCACTGACCCTGCTTCCAGGGCCTGTATAGAGTTCTTCCTCAGGTCCATTCTCCAGAGAGCAGACCACATCTCTAAGGTGCACATCCCGAGATGCAGGCCTTTAGGGATGGTTGAGAGGCAGTTATTTGTGGGGCTATTGATGAAGCTAGGTTATGAAGACTAGTGTCTGCACATGTGAATGTGACGCCCCTCAAAGTGTGAATGGAGCTAGGGGTGAGAAGAGAAACCGGTGGGCTGTGGGTGAGAGAATGGCTTCCATGATCTGGTGTGGAAATCCAAGATTCTAAAATTGACCGTGACCTTCTGTGTTGTTATGAAAGTTTGTCAAGGTAGGAGGATAAAATATATTAGATTTGTTTGTTAGCTTGATTTATAACTCTAACACATTTAATATATGCTATGTACACCTCTGTTTGTATTCTTAACTGAGCCCATAATGTTAGGGTTGGCCTGAGCAGCTGAAAATACTGATCAGGAGTTTAGGAGAGACTATACATCTGGCCATCTGTATTTGGGGCCATTAGCACAGAACTAATGCTGTGGGAATGGGAAGAGTGCCCAGGGCAGGTGCTGAAAGTCACAAGAGAATAGAGCCACACTATTCTCACACTGCAGGCACACTAGTTTTTAAGCAACAGGTGAAGGAGCCAGTGAAAGAACTTTAGAAACAAACACAAGACTTCCAGTTAGGGAGGAGAAATGCTGGCAGAGGGACACTTCAGAAGCCAAGTAGAATGTTTCAGCAGGAATGGAATGGTCAACAACGTGAACAATGTATGTAAGGTGATCAGCATGGTTCCTGGCCCATGGTAAGCACCCAATAACCAGTGGCTGTGAATTGTGGTGATGATGATGTTGTTGATGGAAGTGGTAATGATGTATCTTCCTTTATGCATCTATTCCCTTTCCTCTTTCTTCACCTCTACTCAAATTCTTATGGATCACATTCTCTAGGAAATCTTCCTCTTGTCTGTTACCTTGCCCTCCTACATGTTCCCAGGGTCTCCTGTGCTCATTCTTATCATAGAACATTTATAGCACATAATAATGTGCTGGTATTTATTTAATGAACTGTCACTGCTTCTATGGTGACCCTGGTTTTTCTGCAACTGCTTTTAGCACTGAAAGTCCTGTCTGCCAGGAAATCCCTCAGTCCTAGACAAATCTAGATAAATGGTCACCCTAAATTGACATCTCAATTTTTGTTTTGAATGAGCAAATGAATGAATGGCAGATTGTCAATATCAAAGTTAATGACCCTCAACATTTCCTGTGTGTACATGAGCATGAGCGCAGTCAGGATGTCTGGAGGGTTCAGTTCTTTTCCTAGGTCTGCTTCACCTCTCATTCAGCTGAGGATGCTGTGGGCAAGACATTCTCATGACCTTGTTGGCTTCTTTTCCCAGCTCTGTTTTTCCCGTAATCTTGGAAGAGGACAGCATAACTTTTTCAACCAGGGCTCCTTACCCAAACCAAAGATTTAGGAAATGATTTGAGTACTATTTTCTCAATTTTCTCAAAGCCGACACAAAGCAAGTATCATTCTAGAGGTATTATTCTAGGAGAGAAGCTGATGTAATACTATTGATGCCTTAGGCATTTAGGGCTTAATTCCTTCACCTGTTGAGACTCACACAGGCCTTACAATCAAGAATGCCACTGTGATTGTCCTCTGCTCTCGTTCATTAGCACAACTGGCTGGAGGAGGAGATCTATGGGAAGAAAGTATCAAAGGATGGGACTTGTTCTGCAAATTGAGGAACTGAGGCCTGGAGAGGAAGTCCATTCTCATTTTCCCAAGAAAGCTATATGACTAAGGTAGAAAGCTATAAGATCTTACTGGCTGGGAGGGGAAGTAGAAAGCCAACCAGCTTGCCCTACGCTTTGAGGCAGTGGTTGTCACCAACGTGGCTTCTCAGCTGGCAATTGCCAAAGTCAGGCTGCACTGGATGTCATCCTGTGGAAGACAAATGAGCTATAAATAAATTGACTTGGAACAGTCTCAAATGCACATAAACCACAATGGCTTTAAATATAAGTCTTGACGTTTTCCCCCCTCATTTTCTTTCTCTTCTTGGAGAGGTCAGCAAGGAAGATTCTGCAAGAGAGGCCTTACTGAAATTCAATCTAAGAAACCGGGAAGAAGTTTTCTGTAATCTCTTTAACAGACATATTTCATTACCAAATATTTGTTTAAAACTTCCTTGATTCAACACATACATCTCTAAGTATGCACCTGTATATTGGACTTAAGCTCCTACTCATTGTTATGCCTCAATTCTTTAAAAAGATTCATTTTCTAGAGGAGGTGATTATTCATTTTGCCATTCAATTTTCCATCATTAAAAATATCATATGTAAAATCACTGGATACTAATGGGATAATGTGTAAAGAGGGAATATTTTTAGTGACAAAGCTGAAGGAAAGATTGTTGATGGCTGTTCCATCTGAGGAGGAATCAGAGACCAATTGCCGAGTAATACTTTGGAAATACTTGGGAGCTACCGGAATGCCGAGTATGTAATGAGGGCCTTAGGGCTGTGTCTTCAGCTCAGATTCTGAAGCAGAAGTGCCTACTTCTGCTTAATAACATTAAGCAGAATGTTAAATTCTGTATAAATAACATTCGTTATGGTATTTCATTTGTGGAATAATGTTAATTAACCTCCCCCCTTCCTCCCATGGCATCATTACACCGCCATATTAGCAAGGACAATAGAAGCACAAGGTCCGAGTTTTCATTGAACAGTCAGTCATTCATCTGAAAGGAAGGTCACGAGGTTACCAATACTAATTCAAAAAGCACTCATTTGATGTCTGATTTGCATGACTGACAGAAAGAAAATCCATCTCTGGCCTAGTAAAAGAATATTTTTGAAGGCACTTGAAAATGTCTAACTGGGATAAAAGAGGTTGAATTCTACTGAAGCTTTACAAATGGGTGCAGATAGCCACTAGAAAAGGTCTTGGTTTTGCTGGCAGGACAATGCTCTAGAAGGAAACTTCTCACAAGGAGTGATTTCACCTTGATGTGCTAAAAATGCTGTTTGCTAGGTTTCAAGGGTCCACATACCTGTGGTTTTTACTGGGAAATTCTAAGGACTTGATGTGGCCTAAGATGATTTTTTCTGGATGGTGGTTCTCCAATCTTCTTGAAGAACCGCAGTTTGAACATAAAACCCCAGTTCCTTTCTACCTTCCCAGCGCCCTCTCCCATGCTCAGCTAGCTCTGCCTAACCACTCTTCGGGCCTAACCACTCCTTCGGGCCGTACAATTGCATGCCTCTGGGCCTTTGCTCTGTTTTTTTTCTTTCATCTAGAGTTTGCTTTCCTCTTCCATCACGTCTTTCCATTTTTTTCCTGCCCATTTACCATGTCAGACTTAATTTAGAAGTCATCTTTAGGAATTCTTCTGGGAACCTCTGTGGTAAACTAGGGTCCTCTCCTCTGTGCCTTATAAGCCCCCGCCATGGTAAAAATTACATTATACTCAAATCGAGTTTCACAATGTATGTGTTCACTATCTGCTTGTTAAATATTCCAGGTTATGGGCACCCTTGCTTATTTTGGGTGGGACCAAGGAGCTAATTAAAAAAGATTTGTGTGATAAAATACACACAAACTTTACCATCTTAACCATTCTTTTTTTTTAAAAAAAGATTTTATTTATTTACTTTATAGAGAGAGGGGAAGGAAGGGAGAAAGAGGAAAGGAAAGATCAATGTGTGAGAGATATATCAATCAGTTGCCTCTCACACACCCCCAACTGGGGACCTGGCCCACAACACAGGCACTTGCCCTGACTGGGAATTGAACTGGCAACCTTTCAGTTTGCAGGCTGGTGCTCAATCCACTGAGCCATGCCAGCCAGGGCTTAACCATTCTTAACTATACAGTTCAGTGGCATTAAATACATTCATAATGTTGTGCAACCGTCACTACCATTCATCACCTAACTCTTTTCATTTTTGTAAAACTGAAACTTTATACTCATTAAACAGTTACTCCCCATTCCTCCTGCCCCAGCCCCTGGCAACCATCCTTCTACCTTCTGTCTCTATGATTTTGATGATTCTAAGTACCTCATGTAAGTGGAATCATACACTATTTGCTCTTTTTGTGGCTGGCTTATTTCCTGTTACAGCATATTATAAAACTTCCTCCATTTTTAAGGCTGAATAATATTCCATTGTAACATATTTTCCCTATTCATTTATCCATTGATGCAAATTTGGGTTGCTGCCACATTTCAGTTATCCTGAATAATACTGCTGTAAACATGAACATACCAGTATCTGTTCAAGATTCTGATTTTAGTTCTTTTGGGTACACACCTAGAAGTGGAATTGCTAGATCAATGTGGTAATTCTGTTTTTAATATTTAAAGGAAATACCACACTGATTTCCACAGTTGCTGAACTATTTTACACTTCCAACAACAGAACACAAGGGTTCACTTCCAAGGAACTAACTTTCATGTGGTTTTTAAAATGTCTGTTGAGAACTGCTCTTCCTCCAGTAGCATGCCGATGACTTTCCCTTCCCCCACAGGCGTGCATCTCCTAAACTTTAAAGGACCTCCCAAGACTTGCAACTATGGGAGTTGCAACCAATGGTCAGTGACAGCTCATCCTAGGCTAACCCTGGGAACCTGTCTCCAAGGCCCCCTGTGTTGCTTCTTCTGTCCTAAGCCCTTCCTCATTTCACTGTACCAGCTTTAAGGAACATACTCGCAAAATCTCCTGGATTGGCATGGTGAAATCTTTCTTGCACAAAGTCAAAAACCTACATACAGCAGGCTGGCGAGAGGCAGACCCTCTCTAGGCCTTGTCTCTAGAAAAAGTAATAAATTAAAAAATGAAATGTCCAGTTAAGACACCCAAAAGGGCAAATTCTTTTAAATACATTTCATTGATTATGCTCTTATAGTTGTCCCATTTTCCCCCTTTCACTCTCCTCTACCATGCACACCCTCTCCCACCCACATTCCCCCGCTTTAGTTCATGTCCAGGTGTCATACTTATAAGTTCTTTGGCTTCTACATTTCCCCTACTATTCTTGCCCTCCCCCTGTTTTCTACCTACCATCTATGCTACTTATTCTCCGTACCTTTTCCCACTCTCTCCTCCTCCCACTCCCCTGTTGCTAACCCTCCATGTG
>CM052543.1:120549966-120664015 GCA_028533065.1 Trachops cirrhosus
GTAGGTCCTTGCCTTTCATGACTTGGAATACTTCTTTCCAACCCCTTCTTGCCTGTAAGGTCTCTTTTAGAAATCAGCGGACAGTCTGATGGGAACTCCTTTGTAGGTAACTGTCTCCTTTTCTCTTGCTGCTTCTAGGATTCTCTCCTTCATTTTTACCTTGGGTAATGTAATTATGATGTGCCTTGGTGTGTTCCTCTTTGGGTCCAACTTCTTTGGGACTCTCTGAGCTTCCTGGACTTCCTGAAAGTCTATTTCCTTTGCCAGAATGGGGAAGTTCTCCTTTATTATTTGTTCAAATAACTTTTCCACTTGTTACTCTTTCTCTTCTCCTTCTGGTATCCCTATAATTTGGATGTTGTAACATTTGAAGATGTCCTGGAGGTTCCTAAACCTCTCCTCATTTTTTTGAATTCTTGTTTCTTCATTCTTTTTTGACTGGATGCTTCTTTCTTCCTTCTGGTCCACTCCACTGATTTGAGTCCCAGTATCCTTCTCATCACTATTGGTTTTCTGTGCATTTTCCTTTATTTCACTTAGCATAGCCTTCATTTTTTCATCTAATTTGTGACCAAATTCAACCAATTCTGTGAGCATGCTGATTACCAGTGCTTTGAACTGTGCATCTGATAGGTTGGCTATCTCTTTGTCACTTAGCTGTATTTGTTCTGAAGCTTTGATCTGTTCTGTCATTTGGGCCATTTTTTTTGTCTTGACCACAGGCCTGTTCCAGAGTGAGGGGTAGAGTCTTAGGTGTTCACCAGGGTGGGGCAACCCACCTCGCTGCTTCATGACACTATTTGTGGGGGTGGGGTCCGAGAGGGAACAATGGCGCTTACTCCACTCTCTGCTGGACTTCAGTTCCTTCTGCCGCTTCCCGAAAGGAAACTGGGCCCTTCTGGTGCTGATTCCTAAGTCGGTGGGCTTGTGTACATTCTAGAACCCTGTGAGTCTCTCCCATGAACTCTCCTATGAGGCTGGGAGTCTCTCCTGGCACCTCAACCCCCATAGGTGTTTTCAATCGGTGTTTTAAGACTTTATTTCCCTGCACTGGAGCCCTGGGTTGTGTGGTTGTCTCACTCCCCAGTTTCGCCTGGTGTATCTGCATGGATACATGGGACTCCCCTGTCTGCCAGCCGCCTTGTGCCCCATGCCCCTCAACAATCCACTCACTGCCTCCCTTGGTCTGCCAGCCAGCCACCGCTTTTTTTGCGGTGACCTCTCTCCACCTGGCCCCCCCAACTCCACCCCTCCTACTGGTCTGGATGAATGTGTCTATTTTAACTTCTTGGTTGTCAGACTTCCACACAGTTCAATTTTCTGTCAGTATTGGTTGTTTTTTGTTTCTAAATTGTTGTTGTCCTTATTTTCGTTGTGCGAGGAGGCACAGTGTGTCTACCTATGCCTCCATCTTGGCCGTAAGTCTCGCAAATTTGTTTTGGGGGAAGGTATGGAATAGTGACGACTTGCTTGGTGCCTACCCTGTGCCAGGTGCTTCAGCATTTTACTCTAATCTTTACATAATTCTAATTTTTACAATAATCTTTTGAGAGGTATTATTACCTCTATTTTACAAATTAGGCTTAAAAATTAAATGACTCATCCAAGGTCATATATCTCTAAGGAAGTAGCTAGAACCCAATTATTCTACTGTATCAAGGGGCTATATCAAGGGGCTGTATTAGGGGGTGACTAATCCCACAGAACCTCAGATACTGATTTTTGACTTTCTCTCCTGGTAAATTACCCCTGGCAAGAAGGGCGAAGGGTAAGTATAAACGGAAGACCTTTTCAGATTGGTCAACTGAGCAGCTGCATTTGCCCTTACCCAGATTTTCACGAGTTTTGTTAGGGGCTGAAATGTATAATGTGTGGCCTCCACCAGGCTGCCATACAAAGCTGAGAAGCTGAGTCGGGTAGGGGGTTTTCTGTGGTCTTTCAGCTTCATTATGCATCAGCTTAAGGTGGTTTCATCTACCCGGATACAAAGGGCGGCAAACTGTGTGTATGAGTGCGAGAGGGAAGGATGGGTGGGGGAAGGCTCTCCAGACAAGCGCAAGGGAACGGACTCTGCCGCCTGGCGCAGTTGCCAAGACAGCGCAGCTGGAGAAGCAACAGCAGAAGTCGCACCGCGACCCGGCGGCGGCGGCGGCTGCTGAGAGCCCGAGTGACGCATTGCAGGTACAAACCAGCCAATCAGAGGCTGGTTCAACGAATATCTGTACACGTCAGTACGTCAATGCTCCTCCGCGCCGCAAAGTAGCGCCACTAAGGCTAGACTCCACCGGCTTTTTAACGGCTCGCTAGGGAATAAAACCCACTTACGTCATCTGTTTGTCCATTTTCCTTTATCCCTTGCATTGTCGATCAAATAACTGTGGATGATAAAGGGGTCTCAAGAAGAGCGGGGAGTTGGGGGTTGGGGGTGGCCGGGACTCGTTCGTGATGTTCCGTTATCTGACGTGCGGCGGAGGGATCTGGCGGGGGGAGGTGTTTATGAGGCGCTGGGGGCGGAGGGGGAGAATTAGTCCGAGTGGAGCAAGCGAGCTGAGTGGTTGTGTGGTCGCGTCTCGGAGACCGGTAGCACTAGCAGCATGGTGAGTGCGTCGCTAAGCTGCCGGCACTTGGCCTGTTGGGGAAAGAGGCTGAAGCAGATCGACCAAAGGAAGGGAACGTGCCTTCCTTAAACCCTCCAGAAGTGGTCTTTGCCAGCGGGATGGCGCGAAAGAGGCTGGGGGGGTCCGCGGCTGTTGTGTCGCAGGTGTCCCCACCACCCCCATTCTCCTCAGGGAGGTGTCCCCCTAGGGTGTTGATGGCCAGGTGTCTTGCCCTTGGGGCCACAAGTTTTTCAGGGGTTTAGCTGGGTGAAGATGGATCCTGGGCGGGGGCAGCCCAGCACGTTAGGGAGGCCTGCGAGTGTCAGGGTGGGGGGAGCGGGAGCGCCAAAGCCTTGGGTCGGGCATCGCTAAAGGTCAGCCCCGGGGCTGGATTCAAAAGCCCAACGGACGGTTAGTGCCGGCGCCAGGAAGCGCCTTTGTCCGCTTGTGGCCGCCATGCGCCGAGGGGGCTGGAGGGAGCGCGTGAGACCCGGGCGAGCGCCGGCGCCGCCGTTTGCCCGCAGCCCCCGTTGCTGGGGGTGGGGGGAAAGAGGGGGTGCTCGCGCACAAGCGAGCGGGTGCAGCGCACTGTGTGGGCCAAGCCCACGGGGCGCGGGGAGCAGCCGTGGGGCGGGGTGGCGGGCGCGGGGGTCGGAGCCGCCGCCCGCTCGGCTCGCGCCCCAGCTGCTGCGCTGGCACCTGCAGGGCTGCGGAGGTTCCCTCAGTCGCGGCTCTGGGGGCCAGCCAGTTGGGGATGGGTGGGGGAGGGGGGCCTCGAGAGCTTCCCCTCCCCCTCTAAGTGACGAGGAGGAAGCTCTGTGAATGCTGATCTCTTCCCTCCATCTGGGTCCTGGGGCCTTTTCCCACCATCCAGGCAGGACATTTAAAAAAATTTTAAATGCCTTTGTCATTTGAGGAAATAAGCTTTGTTTGTGAATTACGGCGCGTCTTCGCAGTACGCATCTCGTTAGAGAAAACCATCGGCTCCAGTTAGGGTTTGAAAGGCGTTTCCTATCTACCACCGATGGAAAGAAAGCAAGCTTCTGGGTGACTGTCGCGGAAGTCCGTCTTAATTCTCATGTAACACCTGGACGGATGCTTTTGTAAAGGGCCCACTGAGTAGATCCTATTTTTGAGCAATCACGTGCACTACTAATGTCAAGGAACCACGGCCACACACATTTCCCCCCTCCAGTCCCCTTGAAAATCGCTCGTATTTCTGTACAGAAGTTGCTAGATCATCTTAACGTGCAGTCCAATTCATTTGTACTATAATAGGTTGTCAAGTACTGTAATGTGGTAGAAGAGTATTTTGGGGGTAGGGAATTTTAAAAATCATTTTCCTGTCACTTGAGACCCGAACTTCTTAATGTAAAAAAAAAAAAAAATCTGACGAGGGCGGTAATTTGCAATACTTATTTTGTGGTTCCTTCTGCCAAGTAATTACAGCGATGGGTGTGTCCAGGAGGTAAGGTGACATCTTAAACAAGAGTTGAAAATCCTTGCCAACTGAAACCTCCAGCCTGTATGGGTGTGGGGAATGGACTTCACCTTAGTTAAATTAGGGTTCATTTTAAGTTTGATGCATTCGTTCTATATTGATGTTTTTATTTTCTGAATTTGAATATGCTGGTTGAATTTACTTTCAGGTGAAAATATGTATTATCGGCATGTAATCTGAGTTCTAAATTGAGATGTAAGTTTTAAAATGTTTTTAAATGAAGATTTTTTCAGTTCAATGGAATCAAAAACTGGAATGAGTTTTTTCCTTGGTGATAGGTAGTTTATGCTTTTGTGGTTCTTTGCCCCAGTGACAAACTTTTGTAGTTAACTGCATCATTGATGGCTTGAGGTTTTTTGGTTTGTTTGCTAAAGTGATGACCTGACAGTCATCGTTAATTATTTAATTTGGAAATTGTCTTCAGGTAACTTTTTAATAATAAGACTTGGAGATTTAAAATTAGAACTCTGTCAAATTTAAGAATAAAAAAGTTTATATGAAAGTGGATTAAGGTTGCTCACATAGCTCTTGGGTTTACTTGTAGTTGGTACATGCTCTTTGAAAAGGGGGGTTGCTCTAAGAAGACTTGAAGGGGGTCTTTAAATAAAAGATATGAAGAGGTAGAAAATTTGTTACTTGTTTACATCATTATTCCATCAAACTGCAAGTACATCATCTGTTTATGTTAGATTGAGGAAATTTACTATGGCTCTATTAAAATACAGGAAGTTCTAGATTAAGCTAGAATGATCAAATCAGGCCTTTGGTAAAGTTCCTAATTCTTAGGAAGTAATTTGTTGGTTTTCCTTTTAGTCCAAGATGCTATATATAGTAAGTACCGTTAGTAGTTCCTCAATCAGTTACTGAACTAATATAGAGACTGCTTTTGATGGAGGTAAAACAAATACCTTGATTTCTGAAATTGTAGGAAAATTTTACTTCTGAAGCCTATGTTGTATCTATGTAGTGCTTGGCAGAAAGAGGAACGAATGAAGAATAGAAATTTATGTTCCATTTCAAGGCTATGGACTTACCCATTCAGATAAGAGTTTTGGATGATTTGTGTACTACCTTTCACTACATAAGCTCCAAGAATATTCATACCTGCTTTTGAATGCCATTAGGAAATGTTTAATAGGTACATAATGCGTTCACTTCAAGTCGCCCGTGCTTTCGATTAGTGTTTCTCAGTGTTTACAACTCACCTGAGGTTTTGAACCTGAGAGTATACTAATGCCTGGAAGATTTCTCTGGCATGACAACAGCAGTAGGAAGAATGAAATGAATTGTAGAAAAAAAAAGGAGTGAGAACTAGTTATCTCTCTGGTGAATTATTCTTCACTTTACTGAGATAAACACACATGTTAATGAGCTTGAGTTTTCCCAAAAGTATAATTCTTCTAGTTCTTCTGAGTAAGAAAATGTCACTCTCCATAGTCAGAAGTAACCAAATATATTGCATGTAGTTGGAAAAGGTTTACAAGTTAGAGTGCTAGGGAGTATTGTGTTCCTGCTTTTAGTATGCAGGCTTTGATCTGATTATTGCTGGTATAAAGATTATTATAAAACCTTGAACTCTGGATTAGTAGTAAATATGAAAAATTTTTCTAAGTTTCTCAAAACACTCCAAGCAAAAACCACACAGTGCTTTTTAGGTTATGTGAGTATCTTAGGCCCCCGTGTGCTTAGTTTATTCCTTGAAGCTCATTTGTGACCTTTTCTAAGATTTGCATTTGCATGGAGGTGAGGAGCTGGGCAAGATGGTGTGAGGCCATTAAAATTGGACTTGGCTAAGCAAAATTGAAGATTTTTTGTTTTCTTTTACAGCTAACATCCTTGTTTCTTCTTAAGGCCTTCTCAGTTTTCATATAAATGAACTTTCCCAAAATTTTCCCCCTACCATGTTTGGAGAACAAACCCAGTGTCTCCCTTTCTGCACATTGCCCATCAGTCCTTTGGCTTTTATGCATGCTGCTGTGCCTTCCGCATCTGTCCCTGGGCTGCAACCGGTGGTTTCATTTTGTGGAAATATATTTTCTCAGCTTAAAGTTAACATGAAACATGGTAGGTTTGTTGTAAAGGGCTTGATAATGCCGTGCATGTTTACCTTCTGTGTGGAAGTTGAACTAGTTAGGTTAATAATTAACATTGTGGGTTCTTTGATTAGTAAATTTATATAAAATAATTATCACTGAGTTCTTTGGGCTAACCCTTTACATAGCTTCTCATTTACTCTGTTCTGATATCCCTGTAAGGTCAGTATTATGTTACAGCTGAACTTGACTATGAGAGGTTGAGTAACATGTCCAAGGTCACACAGCTATTAAGTTGCAGAGCTATTATTAAGATACTAGCCCAGTGATGACTCAAAAAACTGTGCTCTTTCCTGCAGCTTACCATGTTGCCTTTCCTTCAGAAATGATAGAAATCTTAAAAAATGAAGTCATACTAGAAGTAAATCTTCTATATAGCAAAGTATAACTGAGTGGATTTACTGGGCTTATTGCTAGGGAAAACAGTCTGTGGCTGATTTTATACCAAATACTTACTGGAGATAATTTTTTATTTTATAAACTTCTGTATGTGAACTTAAATTATTGGCTCTTCAATTTTAAGTTATCAGGCTTTTGGCTTTTTCTTTCCTTTTCAATTTTTTAAATCGAAACAAGTTCATTTTGCATTGAGGTCAAATCAGAACTGTTGAGCAGGGAAAGAAACTTCTGCTTTTTGTTTCTCACATTTTCTCATGTTGTCTCCTAGAGAACATGATGCTGTTCTACATTAAGGTGTTAATCCTTTCCAGGAGTGTGTTCATTTAGAAAGAATGAAACTAGGCAGTGTTTATTCATTTTATACCAAAAAATGAATGGATTAATCATAGTGTGTTTGATTTCATGTATATTAGAGAGGAGACTTATTTCTCATCAGTGCTACCCTGAACCACATAAGCAGTTGCTTCATGGGTAATGTATACTGATAATACCTTAGTCTTTAATACTGACTCTGCTAGTTAACTGATTTTGTATTCCCACTCCCTGAAATTTAATCCGAGCCCCTTTTTCTCCATTTGTTAGGTAGGAGATAATAATACCATTATAGGGATAGTGTGAAGACTGAATAAGAACAACATATAAAGGGTTTTGGCAAATACCTGAACATGTTTTTTTAAAAGCAAAACCTAGTAACTTCTCCATGTGCTAAAGATATCACAAACCTTAGGCTCACTTTGGGATTTCAAAAGTCAAGAGAAAAAGGGTGGCTGGATTTACTTAACATTTGATAAATAATGTAGTTTAAATGTTCAGAATCTTGAATTCTCTGCATTTGCCTGGCAGGTGAGAAGAAGTAAAAACTGGTAGTTTTCATGTTTGCCCTATCCAAGACAGCATAGATTTTAATCTTGTTAATGACGTTTTGCTTATTTTGAGGTTTGGAACATCACCTTTATGTCCAAATGATGTGTTGAACCACTTTACGGGCAATTTTGAATATAGTCCTTGGGCATTATTTTTTGTTCAATGGAGATTTCTGGTAATAATGATTAATATCTACTAGATGAGGTGAGCTTAAGTTTAGGTATGCCAACTTTGCAAAAAGGAAACATATCTGTTGGATTCTATTCTATCTTTACTTTAGAATGATAACTCCAATTAAACTTTTTAGCATGCCAGGTTTGCTTTTTATGTTTTTGTAAAATTTAGACTTTCAAGCATATTCTGAAATATTTTATCTTAAACTTGGGGTCAAGACAGCTTAGCTTTGATGGTAAATTAGATATATGTATTTTCTGTCCAACCTATATGCTTGTTACTGGTACTAAGGAATGTTGAACTAAATGAAGTTTATGGTATATGCTGAACCTTGAAAGTTTTGTTTATTTATATATTAAGGTTTTATTTATTTTTAGAGGGAAGGTAAGGGATGGGGAGACACATCCATCGGTTGCTTCTCACACACACCCCCAACCAGTCACCTGGCCCCACGACCCAGGCATGTGCCCTGACCAGGAATCAAACCAGAGGCCTTTCCTTGGGTTTTTCAGGACCTGTCCAACCCACTGAGCCACACTGGTCAGGGCTGAACCTTGAAAGTTTTAAGACTTGTTTTTGTAGCTGCTAATCTATGTAGTCTCCAGTCACTTACCTGCTTATCTCTTTGATCTCTTTGTAGGCTGACCAGCTGACTGAAGAGCAGATTGCAGGTGAGGAATACATTGCCTGGTTGTACCCATTGGCTTTTATTGTAAATTGAATACCAATCTCAAAATAAGATACTTGTATGAAAGAATTGACTTTGTTCTGTGTAGATTATAGCAAGGTGTAATATACTATAGTATTTGAATGTGCTTTGGCAAGTGAGATGGTAAACTTGCCTGAAAAAGATGTGTAGGCCTAACTGTAACTGAAAACATGTTTTTAGGCTGTGTGGATATGTTTTGTAGCCTAGTGGTGGTCTTTGGTTTTTTTTCTTTGTCATTGTTGTTGAAGGTAATCTTACTCTAAAACATGAATTCTGGGCAGTTTTTAACACTGCAACTTTAGGTCAGTCTCTACAAAAAATGAGGACCAAGTAATGTTACTAATAAGTAACTTGAAATGTAGACTCAGAAAATGAATGTTGAATTTACCCCAGTTTAAAGGAGCTAATATTTTAACCATAGAAATGGGAATAACCATTTCTCCAATGAAAAACC
Source organism: Trachops cirrhosus (assembly GCA_028533065.1). Taxonomy (NCBI): domain Eukaryota; kingdom Metazoa; phylum Chordata; class Mammalia; order Chiroptera; family Phyllostomidae; genus Trachops; species Trachops cirrhosus. The sequence continues at coordinate 120,558,758 of CM052543.1, forward strand.
TAGATCCAAAAAGTTAGCATTTTATTTTACACATGTAATTTTGTCTCACAAAGCAGTGACAGCTATTTGAAATGAGCTTGTTGAATCTGGTCTCCTTTGGTTTGCTATGGAAATATGTGAACTTGTTACATAAAACCTGAAGTCATGTTGTCTATGCCATACCAGTAAACATATGTACTTTTGATTTTATTATTATACTTTGAGCTGTCTGGTTAACATCAAAATGTTGGAGAAACTTGTTAAAGGTTTATTTTTTTAATGCAATATTGAAATGTCTTGAACTATTCCTTTCCTTACAGTAGGGGCTTGTTAGCACAAGCATCAAGCAAGCAGTTTTAACTGCTACAATTTTCTTAGTAGGCAGGGAGTTAAAAGTACCCAAAATAGAAAAGCTTTTTTAAAGATTTTTTTATATATATGACATTTTCTTTTTAGGTTTTATATATTTTTAGGGAGGGGGAGAGGGAGAAAGAGAAGGAAAGAAATACCAATGTGCAAGAGAAACATCAATTGGTTACCTCTTGTACACGCCCATTTGGGGACCTGGCCTGCAACCCAGGCACGTGGGTGGACCAGGAATCCAGTGGACAACTTTTTGGTCTTCGTGACAATGCCCAACTCACAGAGCCATACCAGTCAGGGCTAACACTTTCTTCTAATGTTAGAGAAAACTGTGAGTTACCCACGTAGGACTCAGCTGTATAGCCCATTTAAAGTAAGTCCTTCCCCATCCCCCATAAACACAAATTTGGAGGAGCCAGAAATCACTAATTTCCTCAAATATTTATTACCAATATCATTTGGAAGGACTATATAAAATAGAAAGCTATTAGCATTGAGGACCAAGAGGAAGCAGATTTTATTTTTACTGTATGAATTTTATTTAAACCTGGCATTTGCTTTATAGGTTTGGTAAATTGCATGCTTGAGTGTGTTAAAGTAATCAAGGAGAGCTTCAGAAATAATTTCTTTTTTGGTTTATACCAGGGTTGTCAAACTCATTTTCACAGGGGGACACATCAGCCTCGTGGTTGCCTTCAAAGGGCCGAATGTAATTTTAGGACTGTACAAATGTAACTGCTTAACAGTTCATCGAGAGCTCAGCACTGTCACCAAGTAGAAACAAGGTGGAGGGCCGGATTCGGCCTGCGGGCCTTGTGTTTGCCACCTGTGGTTTATACTATTGTTAAATGTGTCAATTAAATGGAAAATTATTTCAAAATAGTTTTTATATATCCTTCAGTAACTGACCTGAGCTATCCAATATTTTTAGTCTTAAACTTTTTTAAAAAATGGTATTTTTAGAGGGGAAGGGAGGGAGAAAGGGATGGAGAGGCACTGATCTAGTACACACCCCAGCTGGGGACTCGGCTGGCAACCTTTCACTTTGCGGTGTGACACCCAACCAACTGAGCCACACTGGTCAGGGCTCCGGTCTTAAACTCTTACCTTGTCTTAATACATCTGGCCTTCCTCTCAGCCTTTCGTTTCTTGGTATTCCCAGTCAGTCAGTTATGTCTACTGGTACATAGCACAAAATGTTCACTTTAAGGGAGAAAATGTATCACTCAAGGTGCTTGTCACATAGTTGATGCTTATTACTGCCTTCCCAAATACACACACTTCTTTAAAAAAAAATTTTGTGTCTGAAATATGAGGGTCAGCTTTCAGTGACTGATACAGCATTATTATCAAGAATAGTTGTAGTTCACTTGAACATTGTCTTTAAGGTAAATTCTGTCATTTAACTTCCATCATACAATTAAATTTCAAGTGGTAGTGGAAAGAAAAAAGCTATTGTAGATTCTCTCCCTAACCCTGCCTTTTCCTAGGCTTTTAAAGATGTTCCTTGAACCCCAGATTTTCTTTAGTGAACTTTTAGGTTGGAGGAACCTAAGCTTTTAATGCTACTTAAATAAAAAACCCTGTGAGATCAGGGGCTTTTTTTGTTTCTTGTGTTCCCAGTGCCTCCCACATAGTAAGGATTGAATAAATTTTTCTTGAATGAATAAATTTTATTTTCAGAGAGAAGGATGACACAAAAAATGTTCTAGAACACTACCTACCCTATCCTAACAATTAATTGTGCCCACTCCCAAAGTCCTTTCCTGAATTTGATGTATCAGTGTCCACCTTTGAGGTAAACACAAATTTTGTCTTCATCTGGTGAATTGTAATCACTGGTGACCAGTAGCATACTAGTGTCTAAGACTTATAAAAATGCTAACGAGCTTCATACATGTAATGCAGCATTGAATATATACTAAGGTACATTTTAAGCTATTTTTACTTTTATATGGTAGTCATTATTACAGAGTTGTTTAGAAATTCTAATAGCAAATAACTTGGTCTAGAAGAAAAGCATGAGTGTTGTTTAGATAGAGTTACTAGAATTGTTTACATTACCTGGTCTTAAAGAACAATCCAGAACAGTCTAGTGTGGTATCACTAACACGTTAATTTTGACTCTGCCACGATTTCAGTAATTGTTGGCATGTAGAGGACAAATTTTAAAAATGTACAAGAATATTTTTAAAGGAAATTAACTGTACTCAGTTTATAGCAACAATTCATAGTGCCAAAAAATGTCTCTTACATGACCTGTAAAGGGATCCAGTTTGGCTTTCTAATACATAGAGGTTAGTAAATAGGCATTTGATTTTCTTTTGTTGTAATTGTTTCATGACAACCTATTAATAAAATTATAAATTTATGTAATATAAATAATCAGAAAAGCAGCCTGGGGTTCCAGAAAAACAAATAAAATGAGCAATAGTGTGACTTGGCTGAAAATTTCAATTTGGACACAACTTCAGTGAATTTGGAGGAGGTCCTATCAATTTATTGAAGATAGCTGTTCTGTGTGATATTCAGGACCTGTTGTTTTCTTACTGTGTATTTAGGTTTTGACTCCTGGGTTTATATTTGAAGTCATTCTTGGGAATTACTGGTTAGAATTACATGCTCCTACACATGAAGATTACACTAGTTCGAGAGTACAGGTGGTAAGCTGTAAAGGCAGGTGAATTTAAATTTTATTTTTGAGTTTATTCTTTCAAGGAATTTTTACAAGTATTTCTGGCTCTGTAGTGTAAAAATGCAAATAGAAATTTGGAATAAACCTTGACATTTAAAATATTTTTATTCCTCTCTTACATCCATCAACTGCATTGTAACAGCTTAGGTAAAAGTTTATTTTTTGCTTTTCACTTTTTTCAGCAAACATTTTAAGAGTTTTTAGATGTTAAAACATTGAAACTTAGAACACATATAAGTTAATATGCATCTTTTAGAATTTGACTTTAAGGTAAATCATATAGTAAAATGATAATAACTGGTTACATATTCAGAATTTTGCACCTAATGATGGTGTTAAATGATTCTTGTAGCTTAGCATTACAGCAGAGAATATAATGTAAACAAATACAACTCTCTAAGTACTTTTAATTTTCTTGTAGCCTAAGTTATTAGTAGGTGATAGATGCTATGTGTTCAAACCCTAATGGTTTGTATATTTTTAGACAATATTTCTACATTAACGTTTTTCAAAAAAAATTTAAGATGGAAATCTTTTTGTTGAATTCTGCTATTTGTGGGATTTATTTATTTTTGTCATTGGATTGACCTAGAGTAGATTTGATACTTAGCTTCTGGTATCAGATGAGTTCCTCTGAAAACAAGTATGTTTAAACAGAATGGAACTGTGTTACTATTGAATGTAGCAAACTACAGCTATTCAGTAATATCTGATCTAAAAACTAAGCAATACAAAGGTTTTAAGCAGAAGAAAGGAACACAGTAATCCAAAAAAGGTAAATAGGACCCAAGTAGTTGTGAGGGTAATTTTAAATAAAGAACACAGTTTGCAGGCTATCATAATTGTCCAGGCAAAAGGTGATGGGGCCATAAACCAAATTACTGGTTGTAGTGTTGAAAAAGAATTCAGTAGTATTTAAATACCAGAGTTCTACAGGACTTGTTGATGGGTTTTTAGGAGGAACGAGTTTAAATGGCTTTTGCTTGTGTTCCTAGGGGAGCATAGAATTCATTTTCCTAAGTCTTGCTGGAGGTCAGCCAGGGGAGATGTCTGTCCTGTAGGAAGTCAGAAGTAAAGGGTAATATGTTAAATAGAGAAAGATGAGTATACTAAGATAAGAAATCTCTGTTATAAGTGGGCATAGATGAAATGGCCAAGGAGGAAGGATAACAAAGTTGGTTATATCTACTTGTAAGAGAGACAATTAGGAGCCAAGAGCCTTTGGCATTGTTAAGGTGAGATGTAAACTAAAGTAATATTGTGGAGGCCAAGAGAAGTTTGAAGGGGGTTTTAGTGTAGTTTGGATACTGCAGGAAAATGAGATCATCTTTTTCTTAACATTCATTAAGTGTTTACTTGCCATAGTTCTGAGTGCTTAACATGTAGTGATTAAGTTCTTAAAATTAGAAAGTTGGTACAGTTACCCCTGTTTAACAAAAAAATGAGCACCCTGAGACAGAAAAGTTTTAGGAACTTAATTTCCCTAAGGGTAAGTAGCAGAGCTGGGATTTTTAACTCCAGCAGTTTTGAGTACCAAAGGCTGGTTTGAGTTCTGTGCTTTATGGCCTCACATACTGAAACATACTGGATTGGGCAGCTGGGTTGTTCTTGGCGAACTTAGTATTTTCAGCTGATGAGCTGGAGCCAATTTTAATTGTCGATTGATAGAGAAGAAATAGATATGAGTACTCCATCCAATGGCGTATTGGAGCCTTCCAGAATTTGGCACTTAAAAGAAAATATAACTAAGGTTTGAGTTTAGTTTTAGGCTAAGAGGCATAAGGTAATTAAATAAATTAATGGCGAAACCAGTAGAAGAATGATTAAGTCCAGGGAAGAGATTATGAGAAATGAAACTGAATTTGAATGGTATATGAATTGGAGCAAGGATAGACAGGCAGGGCATGAATAGACTTGGAGGGGGCACACCATTTCTTAAATACGTATCAGGTACATAATTTCAAAATGTTCTAGATATATTGGAAGAGCTTACGTATGGCCTCTTGAACTTTGGAGCTGCTTTTGTATTTGCTTGCTTATAGGGCCTAATACTTGGAAAGTTCTAGGTTTTCTTACTCATTCATATGACCTTGGACTACCAGATTTAATCTCTGCATTAGTTTCTCTTGTCTAAAAATGGTAAAGCTGGGTATTGTGAACTGTCGCTCCAACAGCGTTACATGTAATCTAGTGGTGAAATAAAAACAACATAATTTTGTAAAAAGATCATAGGCAGTAATATATTTAACTCTTTTGCAAGTTTGGGGGTTTTATAATCTAAAGAAAGGTCTAAAATTATCACTGTTCTCAGTAGTAGAGGTAAAACTGGCCGTTCCTGTCTTGGATCAGCCATCCCATTGTTAACATCAGTATAGGTTATTTGGCGCTAGTCTCTTCTGTCTACCAGAAGAGAAAACTAGCCTACTGGCATATTGTTCTGAAGTTCCAAGTTTTTGGTTTTTAATTTAGTGTTTGATAAAATAGACAATTTTAATTTGTTGAGGAATTCGCTAAACATAATGTAAATAGTATAGTTGCTCTCTAGAAATGTATTTGGAACCAATAGTCTTATTTTTCAGTTCTGAGTGAGGGTTAGAGCTCTAATTTTGAATTATGTTCCCAGAGCAGCTTTAACAGAAAATGGAGAGGCCAGTCATTTGGGGTTTTGATTCCTTTCTTCTTTAAACTCAGAATAATAATGGTCTAGACATTACAGTTTCTTATAAGATTTTAGATGAAAAAATTCCTGGTAGAGCATATATTGGTATGATCAGCTAAAGATGTTTGAAATGCCTCAAGTCTTTCTCATTTGATCTTTCAGAAATCCAAATTCCTTTTCAGGTGCTATCTTCATATCTTTTAGAGCCCTTTATATCTGTAAGAGTTGATGAATTTCACTTAGGAGGTTAACCTGTGTATTTGGATTGTGGTCTCTCAAACAGAATTCAAAGAAGCTTTTTCACTATTTGACAAGGATGGTGATGGAACTATTACAACAAAGGAATTGGGAACTGTAATGAGGTCTCTTGGGCAGAATCCTACAGAAGCAGAGTTACAGGACATGATTAATGAAGTAGATGCTGATGGTAAGTCTTTGTACTTTGGGGGGAAGTTGAAGTGACTATTAAATTCTATTGTAATGTTTCAACTAAACAAACCATTTCAGGTAATGGCACAATTGACTTCCCGGAATTTCTGACAATGATGGCAAGAAAAATGAAAGACACAGACAGTGAAGAAGAAATTAGAGAAGCATTCCGTGTGTTTGATAAGGTAGGTTTCAAGGGCTGGATTTCTTAACTTTGAGTTTGAGGATGAAATGAAGATACAAATTCAACATAAGCTTTTTCCTAGTAACTTGTATATTGCATTAATATTGTGGTGAAGGGACTATATCGCTTGACTTTGGAGCTAATAAATAGTGGTTTTATTGTAGGATATCCTACTTGGCTATCCTATATTGATATTTAGTTTATAGGTCAATTATTTGTAGATGCCCTTTAATTTTTATGGATTTCTAAAGTTTGTTTTTCTCCCTAATGTGAAGTTCAGTAAACTTACTAAACTTCCCTTTCAACTAGACATTTTATTGACTTTTTTCTAGGATGGCAATGGCTACATTAGTGCAGCAGAGCTTCGCCATGTGATGACAAACCTTGGAGAGAAGTTAACAGATGAAGAGGTTGATGAAATGATCAGGGAAGCAGATATTGATGGTGATGGTCAAGTAAACTATGAAGGTAAGTCTTTTCACTTTCGCCACCTCATTTTATGCTTCTATTTTAAGTTTACAAGTACTTGTTAGGTATCTGATAGGTCAAAATTAGTAGCTCCCTCACCCCAGGAAGATGCTAGAACAGTATATTTTCTAACCTTTTGCTATTCAGAATATTGTGTATAGACTAGAAGACATCCCTGTCACCTGAGAACATTTTAGAACTATTATCAGGTCCTACCTGTATACCTAGGAACTGCATTTAACAGAATTCCTAATAGGTGATTTTATATGCATTCAAATTTGAGAGGCACTATATTCCAAACTGCCTAAAACAATTTTTGTATAATATTCGTGAGACAATTTGAAAGCTTCAGACTTGAATTTCAACATCTTCAAAATGAAATTAAGGTAATTTTCTTCATTGAATTCTCTTCCTTTACTTAGATTTACTCTGCAGCTGTTTACGTATGGTTCAGATTCAAAAGTATCATTTGTAATACTAAACTAAGAGCAAGAATGCGTTTTATTTACAATAGCTATGTAAAGCATTAATTAGGTTTATTTGTTAGTTTGGTTTATGAAGTTCCAGCCTTGGCAGTAAGCTAGTTTTCCTTGGTACTTTCTAATTTTGAGGAAAGAAAGGGGAATCAAGATTGCTCAGTGTTTGAGTAAACATGCTTGGTTTTGTCAAGTCTCGCCACTGACTGACTCAATTTTTTGTGTATTTTTTTCTTTTTCAGAGTTTGTACAAATGATGACAGCAAAGTGAAGACATTGTACAGAATGTGTTAAATTTCTTGTACAAAATTGTTTATTTGCCTTTTCTTTGTTTGTAACTTATCTGTAAAAGGTTTCCCCTACTGTCAAAAAATATGCATGTATAGTAATTAGGACTTCATTCCTCCATGTTTTCTTCCCTTATTGTCATTGTCCCGAAACCTTATTTTAGAAAATTGATCAAGTAACATGTTGCATGTGGCTTACTCTGGATATATCTAAGCCCTTCTGCACATCTAAACTTAGGAGGAGTTGGTCGAATGAGGGAACATCTGGGTTATGCCTTTTTTTAAGTAGTTTTCTTTAGGAACTGTCAGCATGTTGTTGTTGCAGTGTGGAGTTGTAACTCTGCGTGGACTACGGACAGTCAACAATATGTACTTAAAGTTGCACTATTGCAAAACGGGTGTATTATCCAGGTACTCGTACACTATTTTTTTGTACTGCTGGTTCTGTACCAGAAACATTTTCTTTTATTGTTACTTGCTTTTTAAACTTTGTTTAGCCACTTAAAGAAAATCTGCTTACGGCACAATTTGCCTCAAATCCATTCCAAGTTGTATATTTGTTTTCCAATAAAAAAAATTTTACCCAACTGTCGCTTTGAATCTGAGTCATTTGAGGTCGAATAATTTTGAGAATCAAATGTGCAGGTGGTTGGTTACTTGGTATAATTTAGATAAGTTTAATTTTTTTGAGTAGTCAAGATTGTGTTTGGTTTTTAAATTATGATACCTCCTTCAGAAAAGTTCAAGTGCAAGATTAAAAACCTTATGTAAATGTGCTTAGCATGGGAATTGGCATAAGGTAGATGTTTTAATGTTTCATACCTTTTAAATATATTTTTCAACTTTTTGTCCATATTGACTTCAGCCATGCAATGATATTTTTAAATGTATGAAAAATACAATAATCTAAATCTAGGGAGGGGGAGGGTTATTATGTTTAACCTCTTTCCTAATGTTTTACTTCCCGTGCTTTTTTAATTCTGCCACAAGGCAAAGGAGACTGACTTCAGTTGTGCCTGCCTATCTGCATTACATTTTACCAAAAAAAAAAAAGTTTCTGTAGGAGTGGATTGGCAGTAACTAAACGTATTTGTTTTTGCTTCTAGACCAGTGCTTTCTCTGTAATTTAAGCTACTCAAAAGATGATTAATTAGGATTTTTTTTTTTTTTAGTACTTAATGAGAGATTTCACAACAAACCAGGGGGTATAATTGTTAATTGATTATTATAGCCATAAGGTTTTCAATTTGCAGAGGATAATTTCATTTGGCAGGTTTCTGTTCATCTTTGACTATTTTACTACCACTGTTACTATACCAGAGAATAGAAAACTGAATGGTTAGTGAGGGAGAACAGTGATAGTTCAGGTAGTTCAGGTTAGATGTTTCAGGTAGGACAGGGGAAGTTAAAAGAATTGATGATCCTAATGGTGCATTATGTTATTGCATATTAGGCAGGAAAATCAATTAAGTAGGAAGATCTTCATTAGATATAAAAGTTTAGTCAGAAGAAAGGCCAGTCAGGGTATTTGGTGGAAGAAGATTCGTATGTCTGGCTCTTTGAGGCACCTGGGCTTTGATATTTTATTGCAATGCTTCATATTACTGCTGTGTGTAAACTTGAAAAGGTCACTATTAATCCTCAGTTATCTTAACGTGTAATAGGTATAATTTATCCAGTGGGTCTCTCAGTTGGCTTTTACATTAAGGTAAAAAGCCATTAGCATAGTCCTTGGCATTTGGAGTAAATGTTCCATTGATGTGTTACTGTCCTGTTAAACCAGTAGTTACGACCCTATAGAATAAGGGAATTTGGCAAAGTTAATCCTGGTATTTTTCTGGTTTCAACAACCAGTAGATTGGAGTTTAAATTGTTAAGGTGGAAGGGGAAACACACTTTCAGAGTACTTTTGTGTATCATGAATGGTCGATGTTATATTCTTGTAATATTCACATAAGTCACACAGTAAGCATTTGATTTTACAGGAAATTGAAACATCGAGCAGTTTTATATAATTTAACTGGTCACTGAGCACAAACTGGACTGGGGTCGTAATCAGTTCGACTTCATACAGCATAGTCCAACTCAGGACCGTAATTTAAAAACCTTCATATCTTCACCACGTTTCCTGTTTTATATTAGCAGGGTCATGGTAACTGGTAACTCTTTACTCGGTACTATCGGTAGCATGTTTGCTCTCAGGTAATTCTAACAGAACCATCACTATTGTAGTTAAAAATGATCCTAGAATGTAATTTTCATTAAAGGTGTGATGCATAGCAGAAGCACTGTTAAATTCTACTTAATGTGGTCTTGTATTATCAAAGAAAAATGCTTGTTATAATAACCTGAAATATTTTAACCTTTTCAGTGGTATTGTATAATACAGTGTTTTTTTATTAGGCCACTTTGTTTATCCCACATGCTTAATCTGTTTTGTCAGTGAAGTCCTTGAAATCATTGACCCATACTGTTTCTATTTTTGAGATACTCAAGCTATTTTCTCATCTAGATATTCCCTTCTGTTTCACACCTTGTATGGGTTTCTAGATTTCTCTGTACCTTCATCATATTACTTTGGCCTCTAGGGTACCAGTCCCTAGTCTGCTGGGCCACTTTTCTTAAGAAATGAAATGAGACACAGTAATGGGCTTGATTAATCTCTTAGCATTTATGAAAATTGGTTTTTACTTGCCTCTTGGCTGTATAATTCTTGATTTCAAACCTGGTGCCTGGTTCTTTTTTTCCTCTTCTATATTTTTTAAGGCTATGTTAAATGAATTTAGAATCCCAGTATTTTAAGAGGAAGTCCTCTAATCACTTGTGCAAAAAGTTGCCCACAGAATCACCTGAACCGATCTGTATTTTAACAAAATCCCCATGTGTTTGCACATTTTTGAAAAGCACTTGTGTAGTCCCTCTGATTTTATTTATAGAGAGGAAAACTGGTCGTTTATTCAATAAATAATCTAATCCTGCATTAAAAGGGCTCAGAATTAGAGACAAAAACCTGTGTTTGGGATATTTAAAATTGGGAACAAGTTATCAGAATGAGCCCTCTAGTAACGATAGGCATGGGGTCCCTTTGGGCCATGAGGGGTGTTAGGCCTAAGGACTTTCCAGAGGAATTGATCTTTAAGGTGTATCAGGCTGTCAAGGGCTACCAGATGGGGAGACTAGGAACCTGAAGATGGCATGTTTTGGGTTTGCCGGTACAGGTGACCCTGTAACAACATGGGTTTGAACTGGGTGGGTCCACTTTACACATGAATTTTTTTCAATAAATACATAGTTGACCCTCCATATCCCTGGGTTTCACATCCATGAATGCAGAGAGTCAGTTGTATGCATTGTTCTAGGCCATCTTACATAAGGGCCATAAGTATCTGAGGATTTTGGTATCCATGGGGCGTCCTGGAACCAACCTGTGGATACCAAGGGACTGTAGTTAAGTTTGGGTGAGTCAAAAGTCATGCATGAATTTTCAACTGCTTGGTGTCAGTGCCTCTAACCCAGGGTTCTAGGGTTCACGCCATACATCAAAGTGTGTTCTGATGGAAAAGGAGAGATAAGATTGTAAATTTTGCATTTGTCCTAAAGGCAATGATAGCCCATATTTACTGAACGCTGTGCCTGGGTCTGAACATTCTACTCAATCATAATCACTTGTGGGGAGGTGGACAAAGAAGCACAGGTCACAGCAAGTGGCAACAAACCTTCAGGTTCTGGTAGTCAGGGGAGGACGGATTCAGGAGTGAGGGAGCGGGTAACCGGTGCAGCAATGACAAATGGAGGTAAAGAATGGCCATTGGACTGAGCCATTGGATGGGTCACTGGTTAGTTTAGCAAGTGCAATTTTAATGGACAGGTGTATGTACATGTCAGATTAAGATGGGTTTTAGGAAAGTATGGGAGGTGAAGGAATTGAGTCTACTCTTGAAAGTTTGTAAAAGGGAGCAGAAATTTCATGGTGGTTTGGACTGGGGCACTGGAGTCAGACCTGGATTTGAACTCTGCCACTGCTGTATGCTGAGTAAATTGTCCAAGGAAGCCTCTTTCCTCATTCCTACAATGAGGTTGATACCTACTTCACGGGGTTGTGAGAAATTAATGTAAAGTATCTAAGGTTGAGGGGAGGGTTTGTTTTTAAAGATGCCAATGTTTGTAGGTTGAGATGCTACATCAAGAGAGGTGGAAAGGGAAAGGGTCTGTACCGATAGGAAAAGGTGGCCTGTGGTTTCACAGTGAAGCCTCTTGGGTCTAGTGCCCACTCCACTTCAGGCAAGAGAAGCGACACCTACAGAATTTTCATTTGAAGGAGCTTAGAAACAATCATAGAAAGTGGGTGCCAAGGCTCATTTTTTGCCTTAAAGCTAAGTATGCCTACCAAGCATTCTTCCCCCTTCGGGGCGGGGGGGATGGTATGGGATTGCTGGTGATTTACGAAAGGGCTGAGGGAGTTGACGGCATGTTCAAGCCTTCACAAACCGTCTTTAAAAGTCTTGGTGCAGATACTTACCTGAGGGCTTTCTGACAACTCCGCAGGCGTGCGTCTCTGCGCTAGGCTAAGTCTCTGAGCGACGCTAAGCGCGCGCGCGCGGGGCTTAAAAGCCTGTGCCTACCTCCCTTCCCCCACCATTGGAGAAAGACTTGGCTGGTCCCCTGCGCACACTCGGGAGCGGGTGGCCAGTGGTGCCTCCTGGCAACCAGACACCAGTCTCGGCCTAAGGACTGAAGAGGTCGCAATGGGCTACCCAGGCATCGCCATCACGGCCACCGCAGTAAGGGAAGACTTGGGGCTTGGCGGTTAGGTGGTACTGGTCTGGGTACCGCCGCCCTCCCCTGGTGCTCTCAACTACCGTTTCCGTTCATCCGGCTCTTCCGCGCCAGATCCCACGTCTTTAATCTGGGGCCTTTGCACCCTTCCTGTTCTCTCTTATCTGTTCTAACTCACCACCTTGTGGTCCTTTCTTCTGATCTTTATTAGAGCTCTACTTCGTTTTATTTCCTCTGCCCTACTTCCTTATCCTGATTTGCCCTCTGTTTTCTGTGTTTGTCCCCTCCCTACTGCTAATGCCCGGGGCAACTGCCTTAATAGGGTGGTTAGATTCCTTTCGTTTTCCCCTGTTTAGATAATTTTTTTTCTTTTGTCTATGGACACGGGTTTTTGAGTTTAGTGTTTATAAAGTATTTTAAACTACCTTTGTTTAGTTTTTAATGGTTGAGGGATGGTTAGTTTATCTTTTGTAAAGTGATTCACCCCTAAAGCGAAATTGAAGTGGTGGATGGGTGGAATTTAGATCACCTGCCTTGGGCAAAACAAAACAGTAGCTGCCAGTTACCTTCCTTTGGCTATATCATGTTTACTTCTCCCTTGTCCTTCCCAACTCATCTTCCTCGCCCAGGTAGAGGTGGGAGACCCGTCTTGACACGCCTGGGAAAGTTCGATTTCTGTAACTAAAAATGTGCAATGAGAACATTCAGTATAAATCTAATAAAGGGGATATATAGGGAGAAATTGAAATTAGTGTGTATGAAACAATGTTTTTTAGAGAAATGCTCGTATTTCATAGTAAAACTAAAGCTCTGGGGCACTTGTAAGTAGAGCGGATATAAATTGCTAGATAAGAACAATGAATTATATCAGCTTTGCTGATTCAATTCTTTGTTATTTTTAACGCATTGTTCCTTGAGATAACCCATATTTCATACTAATAACAAAAGCATTATAAGTGGAAGTGGAAGTTGAAATTTTAATGATTTTACCTAGTAGGAGTAGCATAAAAGGAAAAAAACTGAACAATTGTGTTCTGTTAACAGTGAGGCTGAATCAGATGTGGAAAAATAATAAAAGGGTATAGAGTACTTATTATGGAAGACAAAAGCATCCTTGGAGACTGAAGAATACCAAAATAATCTGCTCAACTTGGCAGATGAGATGTTAAATATAAAAGTTCCCATTTATTATTGGGCACTGGTTGTGGGTGCAAGTGTTTACATGTACAATGCCTTGTTCTCATGCCAACGCTGGTATGCCTTATTTTATGCTCCGAAGAGGAAGCAGAGGCTCCTAAAGGGTAAGTCATTTGCCTAGTGCTCTTATCTAGTAAGTGGTAGAGCTGGAGTTCAAGGCCAAGTCTGTCTGGTTCCTCTATCATTCTGACTCTTTCGTGTCACAGCTAGCTGGATAAGCTGAGAGAACTGGCTATACCATATTTATATGCTATATATTTGATAATGTATATAAATCTAGGAAATGGCAATTGGCAACGTTTGCCTCATCTCCCGGAATTTTTAGCCCAATATCATGTTAATCTGATGACTACGCACTTTGACCTTGAGTTCCCAGCACAATCACCCGAGCCATAAATCTTTTTTTTAGGATAAACCATCCAAGCAGTTTTTACTCATTAATATTCATAAATGCACACAGAGGCTTCATTAGAGATTTCCATTTTCCTCTTCGGTTTGAATGTGGGGAGCCTTTTGCATGTCCAGGTGCAGCACAGAGATCACCCCTGCACTGCTACCTACATTTACCTGCTAGAAGTAAAAATCAGTTAAATGAAGATGATTGTCATATATTTCCTCTCTTCCTTTTGAATGTACACAAATAGCAAGAGTGACAAACCTGAAATCAGAATCACCAAACCAGCCCAAGAGAGTTGTTCACTGTCAAGGGTAGATAGAGCACAGAGGGCCTTGTCTTCCAGTTGGGATGTCATTGGAGAGCTGGAGGTGGAGGCTCATTTCCTTCATTATTCTCTTTTAAATTGAGGTTTTCTAAAGCATCTAGAACATCTAAGATCATAACATCTACACAGTCCCTGGCATCAAAATCTGCCATGTCCCCCACTCATTCTCATCTGAGGACAAGCTCTCTTTGCCTGCTAAAATGGACAAGAGGACTGAGCCATGAATCTTAACAGCAATTATGATAATACAGTTTTGCATTCACACAGCTCGTTTCTTCTCAAGAACACCCAATTTTGTCACATCCAATTACCCTTATGGCATCTCTGTCAGAGGGGAATGTTTATTGCTCTAATTCCCCCAAAGAGAATTTAGATATTTAGAAAGCACTTAAAATCATAAAAGTAGCCATTTAAAGAAATATTACAGGCAAAATTGACATAATGTAGCTTTTATTGTAATTCAAGCCGTCTAATTTGGTGCAGGTATTAATTCTTTCAAGTAAGTTGTTTATAAATTATATTTAACTTCTAGGGAATTGCCTCTCAAATGAATAAGCATATTTTATGTTTGTGAATAGAAACCAACCCAGAAGACATCATCTTTTGAAAGAGAAAGATGGTGGAGATCCACATTAACAGTATGTACATTTTCATTCTTTTGTATTCACATTATTCCATTAATATTTTAATCAGCCTTGCCTTCAAGTCAGTAATACTTCATTCATAATAAAACAGTGGGCCTTAGTTTATACTTGTAATTTTAGTTTTAGCAAGTGAATGAGAAACTAAAGTTTTAATTTAAAAGCTTGGAAAAGTAAAACAACTCTAGAAATCTAGTTGCATTACAGATTATCTGGATAATACCAGCCCAGTTGATGACCTTGGCAATATTACATGAGAAAGGAAAAAGCATCCCTTATGGAGAGGTTTCTGGGTTTCAGTTTTTATCTTAGGTGGCAGAGAGCCTATGATAACTTTCATTAATTAACGTGGTCAGTGTATGAAAGCAAGTGCGTAATATATGAAAATAAAATGACCAGAAGATCCCCTTCTCAAGAGGCATTGTTTCTATATTGTAGAAATATTTCCTATCCACACCCTGGAATAACAGAGGGGCCCCATGGGCCAAAGCCTTCTTGGGATTGAACTCTTTAATGGTGCAACTGAGCTGAGTACTCAGTGGAAAGGGGGCCACAAGAATAGCCGTGACTAAATGTTCAGGTTTGGCCATGTAGCTGCGTTGTGGTTTGGGATTTGAAAGTACCAAGCCCCTTACTGGACTAATTAGACACCTTGCTCTGCCAATTCATCCTCCGCTTCATGTTATTGTCCTCTAGCTTCCCACCTGAGGGCTAGACGGGAACATGTAGCGTCTACTAAGCAGAGGCAGGACAACTTTTATTCAGTCAAGAAACATCCTGAGTGGTCTCGCTAGAGACCTGGAATTTATAGTCGAATTGAATCTCAAGTTTAAGTATCCACGAAGCTACTTTTTGAGAAGTTAAAACTTTAACTATGGCCATAATCCATTTGCTATAATAACTCAGTAGTTGTCTCAGAACGGAAATAATCATGATTCTCTTGAAATAGGATTCTGTCCAGAGCATTTACTATTTTTCAGTAGAATTTTATTAAACTTTAAAATAAAGAGAAATGCCGCTTAGGAGTGACCGTTTCAAGAATGCTGCTTTTGGAGATGTTGCCGGTTTACCCACTGCCCTGAAAAATGATGTCAATTTTCCACAGCCTACTCCTATCCCTGGCACTTACCACTTGAAAACTTTTCTTGAAGAATCCCTATTAAATCCGGTGGCCACAACCTATAATTTTAAAAATGAAGGAAGAAAAAAGCCACCTCTTGTGCACAGAAACAATCCAGTACTGAATGACCTTCCTCTGTACATGCCTCCTAACTTCTTGGACCTGTTGAAGAAGCAAGTGGCCACTTACTCGTTTAAAGACAAACCGCGGTCAAGCCCCAGCACTGTGGTTAGAGATCAGGTAAAGCGCTACTAACAACTGGGCTTGGGTGGGAAAGCTCCCAAGAGCCCCGGGGAAACTATTCTGTGTAACTCAGAGTGTATCTTCCCCAGGAGAAATTAACGGACTTTAGGATGCCTGGTTCGCCACAGAAAGTCAAACAAGGCCTGCCTAATATGCAAATACAGGGTCTGGCACAGATAATGCCCCTTTTTTATCAGAAACTCCTGTGTTGCAAAATCATAAGCATGTAATTCTGTAACATAACAATATCACACTCAAACACACCATATGACATTTTAGGTGAAGTGTTCAGATTAAAACTATAAATTATTACATCCATGTTATTACCCTACCAATTGCACTCAAGTAGGCGTTACTTCTGCTGAACCCTGTATGTCCAGTGAGATTTTTCCCTGTGAGGCCTCCTCTCCTAAGGAGAGGACATGGGGGGAAATGTTCCCTCTGGAGGGAACTTTGGCAGGATTCCCGCAATGGGGGAGCCTCTGGGATCTTATCCATGTGATTGGGCCATGCTTCTTATCTCTTTAAGTAGTTTATGCAATGTCCTCTCTCCTTTTAAAGAGAAAATTCTGCCTTTTGGTGAGTGAGTAGCCTTATTAGAGCATGAATGTAACTATACACCACAGGAAAGCTTTTTCCAAAGTTTCCTGTGGAAGTGAGCACCACAGTTCCAGGAAGGTGAGATTCCACTCCCAGCTCCACCAATTCATCCGTGACATTGACAATGCGGAGCACTGCTGTGCTTACGGCGCAGTGCTAGGCTCTGTGGAGGGAAGATGTTCCTGAACCGGAAATATTTGAGTAATCATACAAGAGCAGATGTGGTCAATGCTGAGATAAATAGTGTAGCAGGAAATGCCAGGAGAAGAGTTCAGTATAGGCTGGATTGAAAGGTTGGAGGGTTCCCTGGATGAAGGACCTTGAATAATGCGTGACATTTATCGGGCTCTTAATAGTTGATTGTGAGCTTCTATATATAGTCTCTCAGCAGTTCTTCCCAAGCATTCTGAAATAGGCAGAACAGATATTATTCCCATTTTACATGCAAGTACACTGAGGTGAATAGAGACTAAGTAACTTGTTCAGAGGTACATAGCGAATTAGTAGCGGAGGTAGTACTTTTAACTGAGGGCTTCTGAGCCCAAATTCGGTGCTCTTTCCAAGCTACCCTGTGGCTCTGGCCGTGCACAAGGGGCAGGGTTTGGTTGGGTGGAATCCAAGAGCTGTGTCTCGACAGAAGGGCATAGCACTGTCAAGTGCCTGTTCAAGGGACAGAGTCTCGACTTGGACTTTGTTACTTAGGACTTTGGGCCTTAACATCCCCTGCTTACAAGGAAGCTAGTAATAATACCAGTCTTCACAACCTCATCAGAATATCATTGCAATAATCTGAGAAGAAATACTTTACAATTGGAAGTTAAATTAAATACGAGTGTTTGTGGTTATTAGGGTGGACAAGAATCTTTTGGTGGGATGAGTGAATGTTGTATCCCACATGCCCACCCATCTTACTGCTTTGCAAATTATAGCTTTGCAACAGGACAGAATGATAGAAGTTCAATGGGTAAATCTTACCCTATTCACTTCAGTGGATGAATACAAGCACTAAATTAGGCTTAAACTTTTATGGCTTGGTATCGGGACGCCACGCTTCATGTGAAATCATCCTGGCCACGTCCAATGCCAAATCATTCTTCCTCATTCCCCACCATCATTTACTTCCCTTCTGCTTCATTTCGTCTTGTCTTAGGGGTTTCTGAGGGTGGACCAAGGCTCACTGTTGAAAGAAGAAAACACAGAAGGTTGGTATTAGGCAAAATTTAAAGGTTTAAAAGACCAAAAGAATTTGGCTTACCCAGAGGGATGGATAAAACCTGAAAACATATTTTTTTTCTTTCTCCTCTCTCTCTCTCTCCACCTCCCACAAAGGATTGAGCTCCAGAAACTGGGAGAATTCAATGTTTTCCTAATTTTCTGTTTCAAAGAAAAATGTTCACAAGAGGAAAGACATCCAGATGTAACATTGTTTACTCACCAGGAAAACTCATAACTCTATTTTTTTAAATGGCAGAACTCAATAAAATAATAATTTGACTTTGAGGAAGATCTAGTACACATTATTATTATTTATCAAGACAGAATAAGCCCTGCTGTAGTGGCTCAGTTGGTTGGAGTGTTGTCCCGTACACCAAGAGGTTGTGGGTTCAATTCCTGGTCATGGCACATACCTAGGTTGCGGGTTCAATCCCTCATTGGGGCACGTATGGGAGGCAACTGATTCTCTCTGACACCAGTGTTTCTCTTTCTCCCCTCCCTTCTTCTCTCTGTAAAACCAGTAAACATATGCTCAGGTGAAGATTGGGAAAAAAGATAGAATGACATTCTCTCAAGCTTCATAATTTTTAGGAGAATATTCATACCTCATTAGGGCTATTTATTATTTGTAAGAAAGTTTTTACTATTTTAACACCTTGATTCTGAAGCACATAACTCAACTAGAGAATCTGTATCAAAGAATCATGTGTGTGTGGGTTTGTGTGTGTGTGTGTGTGTGGTGAGGGAAGTAAAGGGGGCTAAATGTGTGGTGACAGAGGATGATCTGACTTTGGGTGGTGGGCACACAGTGTGGTATGCAGATGATGTAGGATGCAATTGTACACTTGAAACCTGTATAATCTTATTAACCAATATCACTCTAATACCTTTAATTTAAAAAAATACACATTATTTGAGATGGCCCTACAATTTTTACAAAAAAATTTTCTTATCAGAGAAATAATACACTTTTATTGTAGGATATATACATATGCATGAAAGTGGGCCCAGCTCTCTCCACATATACAACAAGGTCTGTCCAGGAAGATTCCAGCCACGTACTATGAGAAAGGCATTTATTAAAGAAGATACAAGATATAAGAAATACTGTACATTGGACAATGACACCTCAGTCCTCTTCGAAGTAGGCACCTTGGGACCTCACACAGTTCTGCCAGTGTCTCTTCCACTGTTCAAAATACTCTGCAAAATCCTTTGTTAGAATTACCATCTGCTGCCCCATTGTATTTTCCTGAATCTCATTGATGGTCTGAAATCTCTTCCCTTTCAAAGGTGATTTTAGTTTTGGGAAAACCCTGAAGTTGCAGGGTGCCAAATATGTGCTGTAGTGGGGCTGAATCACCAGGGTCATTTGAGATTTTGCCAAAGAACTCTGCACGAGATGTGATGCATGAGTGGGTGTGTTGTCGTGATGGAGCTGCCAATCACCAGCTGCCCATAGGTGTGGCTGCTTTCGTTGTATTGCATCTTTCAACCATTGAAGAACATTGAGGCAGTACTCCTTATTAATTGTTTGACCTGGAGGGGCATACTCGTGATGTATACCTTCCTAATAAAGAAACACAGTTAACATGGTCGTGATCTTGCTGTGACTTTGCTGTGCATTCTTCAGGCGTGGACAATCAGACGACTTCCATTGGAAGGACTGGGCTTCATTTCCAGATCATAGCCGTAGACCCACGATTCAGCTCCGGTTATGACCTTCTTGAGGACATATGGTTCATTGGTCGCAGTTTGAATCAAGTCATTAGCAGCTACAGCAAGATGTTCCTTCTGCTCTGGTAGCAGAAGCCATAGAACAAATTTTTACCATGACATGCTTCAGGCCAAGATCCTGCATCAAAATCTCGGACACAGTGGTGTTTGGAATCCCCAGATCAGCCTCTAGTTCTTGCACTGTCAGTAGCTGATCTTTGTTGATTGCCACCCATACACGTTCAGCATTCTCAGGTGTTCTGCTGGTTGCAGGCCTTCCAGAACATGGATCACTTTCAACAGACTCTTTACTATCTTTGAAGCATTTGTTCCGCACTTTTATTTGTACTGCACTCATTGCATCACCCTGGAAAGCTTTCTGAATCATCCGAATAGTTGCTACAGAGGAATGTTCAAGCTTAATTCAAAATTTGATGCAGATTCATTGCTCTACTTGCTCAGTCACTTTGAAGCAATGGCCACATGGCACACACGCTCACACACTCAATGGCATCCACCACCCCCACGGACTGGTACAGCAGGGTCGTCATTGTTCATGTTTGCGCATTCCAGTCCACTCTCCTTGGCTGCCAGGTTACATGGATGTCGCGCAAACTGTTCTCATTGTATTAACAACAGCTGGACTTTTTCTGGACAGACCTCGTACATAGTTTTGTGACGTGTTTTTCCCCAGTTGCAGTCATCCACCAACCCTAGGGCTCACCCTTCTTATTTATGGACGATTTTAGCTCCCTTTGCTTCCTGTCATTCTGTCCACTACTCCTGGCATAATTGCCGTATGCGTGTGGGTGATCTTCCAACAATCTCACTTCTCAGTTTCTTGAATTCTCCTCTACTTCAGTGACTCACTTCTTAGATTTTTTCAAGACTGATCATTTCAACCCTGCATGGTCTCAACTGCACACACCCACTCTGATCCTTCCTGGTGTTCAGCCTCATTCACTCTAGTACCCCAGCCCTCCAAATTTTCCTGTTCCCCCCAATCTATAATCCACTGATCCCACTACCTTTACACTGCCTCTCAGCTTCCTGGTGTTCTTCTTCCTTGCAAAGCTTAAATCCCATAGTTAGTCATCAGAGTTACTCCCTGCATACACCCTCAATTACCCCTGATGGTATGTATATCTGACTTGTTTGGCAAAGCCACAAACCTGGTTAAATCTAACTCTCTGAGAACTTCATACCTTCATCCAGGTCACTGAATGGCTGGCCTCATTTTATAGGCTTCACCCTACATGGGCACTGAATGGACTTCTCTAGTCTGTTTATTCTCCCACTCTCTGGGTGGCGTTATCTCACATCTCTTTCCAAATCCCTGACACCTCCTCCGCAGTCCTCATTGTTTCTTTTTCTTCTTAAAAAGATTTTATTTATTCATTTTTTAGAAAGAGGGGAAAGGAGGGAGAAAGAGAAGGAAAAGAACATGAGTGTGTGGTTACCTCTCATGCTCCCCACACTGGGGACCTGGTCCGCAACCCAGACATGTGCCCTGACTGGGAATAGAACCAGCAACCCTTTGGTTCACAGGCCAGCGCTCAATCCACTGAGCCACACCATCCAGGGCTTACTTTTTCTTCTCGGCCTTTTTGCCTGTTCAGCCCCTTCTCCCCGACCTCTCTTGAGAGTGCTCCTACACCCAGACCTTTTCCCATCTACACTCCCTCCCCTGGTGATCTCATTCAGTCCCAGCTTTGAAGACCATCTTTTTGTGATTTCCAAATTGCACCTCCTGCCCAGACTTCTCTCTTGAATTCCAGACTTGTATACCCAACTGCTTTTTGACTCCTCCACTTACATGTCTAGTTCAGGCTTTCTCAGTGTTGGCCCTACTGACATTTTGGACAGGATAATTCTTTGTTGTGGGGGGACTGTTCTGTGCTTTGTAGCGTGTTTAGCAGCATTCCTGGAGAATTAGATGCCATTAGCTATCCCCCCTCTCAGTTGTAACAACAACGTTGTCTCCAGGCATTGCCAAATGTTCCCTGGAGGGCAACCCCCCCCTCCGCACTCCCCTCCTGACTGAGAACACTGCTGGGTTTAAATCTTTGTGCTATCTCCGAGTGGCTGTTCTCAGGGTCCGAGGTCCTACTGTGAACTGGCTTCATTCCAGACCTCATTGTTTTACTACTCCCTCTCACTCTCTTTCCTGCCCCACTGGCTGGCAGGAAGCTTCCTGAATTGCGCCCCCCACTCCCACCTCAAGGTCTGTGCACTGGATCTTGCCAGTTCATTCATCTTTGATAGTAGTGTTTATAGCTGTGATGATGATGATATCTCTGAAGACACATTCATTTGGAAGTGCTCCATGGTAAAATAACAACTGAAGGGATTTTCAACAGGATGGTTTTTCATTCAGCAAGGTAACAACAGAGAGAAACCTGATGCCTGGGACCAGACTGGCAAGTAATATGTAGGGAACTCAAGACTTAAATGTTGGGATAATGAAGAGCAAAACATAGATACGATGGAGCATTTCATTGTACCAACAGCAACACCATTTAAATGGAAAAAGGGCCCTAAAAATAGGTTCATTTAGCAGATACTTTTGAGGGTGAATTCCCAAAGAGCAAGTGCAAGGCAAAGCACTAATGCCACATGCAAATATGTCAAGAAGGTGGCAAATGAAAATGGATTTTGATGCCCCAGCTGGTGTGGCTCAGTGGATTGTCAGCCTGCAAACTAGAGAGTCACTGGTTCGATTCCCAGTCAGGGCACATGCCTGGGTTGCAGGCCAGGTCCCCAGTTAGGGGCACGTGAGAGGCAACCACACACTGATGTTTCTCTCCCTTTCTTTCTCCCTCCCTTCCCTTTTCTCTAAAAATAAATAAATAAATAAAATCTTTAAAAAAAGAAAAAAAATGGATTTTGAAAGATGGATAACTTTCCCTTTTGAAAGTATATATCTCAGGGATTGGGACCCACTTGTAATTCTCAGTTCGTTTGGAACTGATGGAAATTACAAGGTACTGGTAAAATTAAGAACAATATCATCAGGCGTGCTTCGTTTTGAGCAAGTCCTATGTTGTCTAGTTCTCATTCCATAAAAAAGTCTTAGCAGTGACTCAGTAACACTTCCATACAATACAAAAGACTTTGCTTCCCAGAAAGTAGGCACACTTGAGATTTCTATCAATAGTACCTAAAAGTGTTGTACCTGCCAGCCCTTTGACTGCATTCCCCTTACGGTCATTCTGACAAGGGCTTCTGACGTAGTGAAAATGTTCACCTCTCTCCCACCTACTTATGGATGTGGGTTCTCAAAATGTTGTCATGCAAAGAGCCTAAGAAGTAGGGTTAGATTTTTTTCACTTAATCCAGTTTTCTAACATTAATGGTGTTGGTACAACAGAACTGAATTAAGTATCCACACTAGTATCATCTTTCCATATTGTATGGCTCCAAGCTATTGCAAGATTTCTTTTTTTTTTTTAAGATTTTATTTATTTATTTTTAGACAGAGGGGAAGGGAGGGAGGAAGAGAAGGAGAGAAACATCAATGTGTGGTTGCCTCTCACGTACCCCCTACTGGGGACATGGCTCACAACCCAGGCATGTGCCCTGACTGGGAATCAAACCAGCTACCCTTTGGTTCACAGGCCGGCACTCAATCCACTGAGCCACACCAGCCAGGGCAGCTATTGCAAGATTTCTGAGTACCTTGTCAACATGGATTGAAACAATAACTAGAATCAGGTATTTTTATGGGCACACTGTCTAGATTCCTGAGCTCCATTACAAATGAAGAACTGAGACGCATATTTTAGAATTAGAAAAATGCATGTGCATATATAAAATCTCCAAGGACAATGGAGCCACCCAGATATTTTGCAACAAGTTCAGCAATGTGCAGAGAAATAGTCTCTTGCATAAGGCAGCTGACTAGTCACGACTTTATGGAAAAAAAAGTCAGCCCTCTCTCAGTTATATTAAATAGGAAAGAATGGCCAATGCCAAGTAAAGTAGGACAAATATGGAAGCTATGGGAACCAATGTTTCTTTCTAGACTAATGCTGTCTAAGAGCTTTTTCATAAGTACTTTTTAAATTAAAACTCTATGTGGTTGCTGACTATAGAGGGATAAACAGCTGCTTTAAGGTTTTTTTTTTTCACTTCTCAGTTCTCTTCTTTCTCCTCCTGTGTATGTGTGTGTATGTACACGAGAGTGAGCAAGCATGCTAGAGCAAGCATGTAAAGCATAATACACTATTTAAAGTAAATAGAAAGCCCTGGCTGGTGTGGCTCAGTGGACTGAGTGCTGGCCTGCGAACTGGGAGGTCGCAGGTTCAATTCCCAGTCAGGGCACATGCCTGGGTTGCAGGCCAGGTTCCCAGTTGGGGGCATGTGAGAGGCAACTGATGGGTGTATCTCTCGCATGTCAATGTTTCTCTCTCTGTCTTTCTCTCTCCGTCTTTCTCCCTCCCCACTCCTCTCTCAAAATAAATGAATAAAATCTTTAAGAAAAGTAAACTAAATAGAAAGCAAACACCCATGTAAACATTATCAAAATCAAGAAACAGTATGTTGCAGCCCCAAAAGCCCCCTGCTTAAAATACACTTTTGTGCTTCCACAGGAGGATAAAAAACAGCACCAGCATTTTCTGGGTGTTTGTTATGTCAACTGAACAAGTAACAAGGTACAGGTGCATCAGGACAATGTGTGGAGTTCTCATAAAATTTATATTTACTGTTGTTATCACCGCATCTACAAAAGTCTGCGTCTGTAATCAAAATTGTGTGTCAATATGTGAATGAAAGCAGCAGGGTGAAATATAATAGCAGAACTGGCATGTGGCATAAAATGCCAGCGTATGGATGCCTCATTTTCAGCAAAGGCAGTATTGTATTTTTAAATCCAATTTTTAGAATAATGGAGGATGGGGAGTAGATTGTTCACTTCCAGAAGGATTCTTCCTGGAACTTAGTAATATAATTCCTTCCTACAAGCTCCTTCAGTAGAAGAATTCCTGGAGGTCCTGTCAGTCTTCCCTGGCTCCTCATTCGGCTTCCTCCTCCCCCTCCCTTCCTTTACATATCCCAGTCTCTGTGCCTACCAGACCCTTACACTCCTTATTTCCTGTACCTCTGAGCTAGTTAGTGTCCATAAACCCAGGGACAATGGAGCCATGCAAGTAGTTTGCAGCAAGTTTGACACCGGGCAGAGAGGCAGTCTCTTCTGCAGTGTTTCTTAGAATCCCTCCCTTGCTCCCCTTGAGGCAGTTCTTTCTTGCTTAAAACACCACTCAACTCTCATTGTCTTCACCATCTTTAGATCACCTAGTTGGATTTATATAATTACTCCTCCCAGCTCTATGGAGGTATAACTGACAAATAAAATTGTATATATTTAAGGTATACAAGGTGATGATTTGATCTATGTATGCATTGTGAAATGATTACCACATTCAAGTTAATTAACACTTTCATCACCTCACATAGTTACCATTGTGTGTGTGGATGAGAACACATAAGATCTGTTCTCTTAGCAAATTTCAAGTACGCAAATACAGTGTTATCAACTATTGCCCTCATGCTATACATCGTACTCCCAGAACTTATCCTGTAAGTGAAATTTTGTGCCCTTTGACCAAACCCCCATCCCTGCCCCAGACCTTGGCAACCACCATTCTCTCTCTCTTTATTTTTTCCTGGCAGCCACCATTCTACTCTGTTTCATGAGGACAAGCTTTCTAGATTCCACATATAAGTCATACAAAACAACATTTGTCTTTCTCTGTCTGGCTTATTTCCCTTGGCACCATGCCCTCCAGGTTCAACCATGTTATTGCAAAAGACAGGATTTCCTTCTTTTTTATGGCCAAACTTTATATATATTTATTTAATTCAGTTGTTCACATATCCTATTTTCATTATCCACTCAGCCGTCAGTGGACACGCAGGCGGTCTCCATAGCGTGGCTGTTGTGCGTGATGCTGCAGTGAGCATGGGAGTGAGGAGATCTCTTCCGGACACTCATTTTGTTCCTTATTTTTAATATTTTGAGGGACCTATTTTTCATATTGGCTGTATCATTTTACATTCCCACCAACAGTGCACAAGGGGTCCCTTTTTCCACATCCTCACCAACACTTGTTGTCTCTTGTCTTTTCAATACTAGCCATGCTAGCGGTTGTGAGTGGCATCACACTGTGGTTTTGATTTGCATTTCCTTGATGGTTAGTGGTGTTCGGCACCTTTTCATGTACCTGTTGGCCATTATATGTCTTCCATGGAAAAAGGTCTACTCAGGTCTTTTGTTCAATTTAATTGGATTATTTTGGCTAATGAGTTGTATGCGTTCCTTATATATTTTAGATATTAACACCTTATCAGATATATGGTTTGTAAATACATTCTCCCATCCCTTATGTTGCCTTTTTATTTTGTTGATTGTTTCCTTGGCTACGTAGATTTTAGTTTGATGTCTTCCCACTTGTTTGTTTTTGCTTTTGTTGCCTTATTTTGCTTTTTTTGGTGTTATATCCAAAAAAATTGCCAAGACCAATGTTAAGGAGCTTTCCCTGTTTCCTTCTAGGGGTTTTATGGTTTCAAGTCTTACATTTAAGTGTTCTGTCCATTTTGAGTTATTTTTATGAGTGGTATAAAATAGGGGTCTAGTTTTATTCTTTTGCATGTGGATATCCTGTTCTCCTGCTACCATTTATTGAAGGGACTATCCTTTCCCCATTGTGTGTTCTTGGTGCCCTTGCCAAAATAAGTTGATCATATGTATGGGTTTATTTTTGGACTCTCCATTCTGTTCCAGTGGTCTATGTGTCTGTTTTTATTCTAGTACCATACTGCATATATGAGTATAGTTTTGTAATATAATTTGAAACCAGGAAGTATAATGCTTTCAGCTTTGTTGTTCTTCTCAAGATTGCTTTGACTTTAGGTTCTTTTGTGGTTCCATACACATTTTAGGATTGTTTTTCTGTATTTGTGAAAAATGCTATTGGAATTTTGATAGGGGTTTCATGCTGGCTGCTTTGGATAGTATGGATATTTTAACAATATTAATTCTTCTAATCCATGAACATTAGAATTTTTCTAATCCAAAGAAATGGATATCTTTTCATTTATTTGTATCTTCAATTTGTTTCTTACAGTTTTCAGTATACAGATCTTTCACTGCCTTAGTTAAATTTATTCCTAAGTATTTTATTGTGTTTGATTCTATTGCAAATGAAATTATTTTCTTAATTTCTTGTTTAGATACTTCATTCTTAATGTATAGAAACTCAACTGATTTTTGTATGTTCTTTTTGTATCTTGCAACTTTACTGAATTTGTTGATTAGTTCTAACAGGGTTTTTTTTGGTGGAGTCTTTAGGGTTTTTAAAGATATATATATGTATTTACATTTATATATGGACATATTTTTATATATTTATTTGTTTGTATTTATATATTCATCTATGGACACATTTATAAATATATATAAATATATATTTAATATATTTATATTTTTATATATATGATCATGTCATCTGCAAACAGGGAGAGTTTTACTTCTTGCTTCCCAATTTGAATGCTTCTTATTTATTTTTTCTTGCCTAATTACTCTGGCTAGGACTTTTGGTACTATACTGAACAGGAATGGAGAGAGTGGGCATCCTTCTCCTGTTCCTGATCTTAGAGGAAAAGCTTTTAGTTTATCACTATTTGTTTGTGATGTTATGGGTCATCACAGGTATGGGTCATCCAGTTAGATTTAATCTCTCCGTACTTCCTAAATCTTCAATCTGTTTTTCAACATTGATGATATTGTTTTATATTAGAATTGTATATGTATGTACCTTCTTACTCCTGCTGGTCAGGGACAATATCTCTCTTACCATTGTATTCCCCACCACATCTAGTGGGGTTCTTTACCCATAGGACAAGCTTGGCAAATGATGGCTAAATGGTTTGTTGAATTCAGTACATGTAGAATATGATCAATTGTATAGTGGTTTTTAACATATCATCTCAGGCATACAGTCATAAAATTCACCATGAAATGTGAATATCTGGGATGTTTTGAAGCTCCACCTTTGGAAATGTGCTGTTTCCACTATTAAAATAGATAATAAATTATATAATGTTGTACGGTAACAAAATAGAGGATTATGAATGATAGCTAATAAGAAAAGTGAGTTTAAGACTTATGATAACCTATTATTTGTGTGCTTGTCCGTTTGTGTAGTCATTTCAGCTGTCACCAGGACAATATGATGTACTTCCTCCTCCAGTTCCCAAGTATGCTTCCAGGTAATAATATACTTATTAAGTTGCTTTTAATAATTGCATTTATGCCTTTCTATATACATACTTAACAATCAATACTGATGGCTTTTAAACCTCATTTATGCCCATTATATCCAGATTAACATTTTTAAATATTTAATGAGAGATAGGGAATAAACTAACAAAGGTCCTCACATTAAGAATAAATTTAGCCCTGGCTAGTGTAGCTCAGTGGATTGAGCGCGGGCTGCGAACCAAAGCATCGCAGGTTCGATTCCCAGTCAGGGCACATGCCTGGGTTGCAGGCCAGGTCCCCAGTGGGGACCACATGAGAGGCAACCACACATTAATGTTTCTCTCTCTCTCCTTCTCCCTCCCTTCCCCTCTCTAAAAATAAATAAATAAAATCTTTAAAAAAATAAATAAAATAAATTTAGAAAATCACCCTGGCTGGTGTGGCTCAGTGGACTGAGTGCCAGCCTGTGAACCAAGGGGTCACTGGTTCGATTCCCAGTCAGGGCACATGCCTGGGTTGTGGGTCAGGTCCCCAGTTGGGGGGTGTGTGAGAGGCAACCACACATTGATGTTTCTCTCCTTCTCTTTCTCCTTCCCTTCCCCTCTCTAAAAATAAATAAATAAAATCTTTAAAAATAAATAAATTTAGTAAATCATATCTTTTTTTTAAAAGGAACTTTGTATTTCATTCTACAGTTCAGAGATTTCCAACATCTTGCTTCACTCCTGTAAGTATATATTACACTTAACTCATGGTGAATTTGATATTTAAAATATGCAATGATGCCTTTTGCTATATCAAGATTAACACATTGCTCATTGAAGTAGATAAATAATGAATAATTATGTAATTGATTTAAAATATACTTAAAGTATACCTGAAGCTATAACAGGGATATCAATGTAAATTAACCATTTGTGTTAGTTTACAGAAAAAAAGTAAAGGTTTCTTTTCTTTACTTTTTTAGGTCTTGACTCATAATAGCTCAGTGAGGTCATCCCCAGTCACCTGTTCAGAATTTCCTGTCCCTCCCTTCCTTTATTTTCTTTTCTCCATAGAACTCATCACTGTCTGACACACTCACTACATCTAAATTGTTGCCTATCCTGTTTTTGTCGGTCTCCCCTATTAGAAAGTAAGTTTCATGAAGTTGGAGAGAACTGTCTGTTTTTGTCCTTTATCCCTTACACCTATAAAAATGAGTGACACACAGTATTTCTTGAATTAACTAATTAATAAAATCATCAGAGACATTCAGTAGATCACTGTATTAACAACAAAAGGGGAAAGTATCTCTAGGTGCTTTTCTTTAAAAAATGTGAACATGCTTTCCTGTTTCTAAAAATGTCCAAAGACGTGTACATGTATCATGATAAAAATGAACCCTTTTAGATAAGTGACCAGTAGAATGCCAAAAAATAAATAACTATATAAACATTTAGAAAGAATGAGAAAGACGTGAAATTAGTTTGGGATGGTTTGATGGACAATAGTTATTTATTTGTAACTAGAAACTTGGGAGTAGAGGGAGGAGAGATAGAGCAAACATCTGAATGAGGAACTGAGATACTAAACTGAGCTCAGAAACAGGCACTGGAATATATAGAATTTATATACTTGAGAAAGATGATATGACAATCCACACAAAGGAAGAGATGGTTCATGTTAGACAATTGTTAAATAACTTCAAAAAATTGTTAGATTCTTTATACCACATATTAAAATAAATTCCATATTGATTAAATAATTAAATACTTTTCAAACCATAAAACCAGGAGAACATATATTAGCATATATGTAATTTTAGGATAAGGCAGATTTTCTGACAATAGCAATGGATGAATTACAAAGGAAAAGAAGTATTAGATTTGATTACATACACTAAAAATTTTGTATATATGAGAAAACAAACTGTAAACAAGTTAATTGGAAAATGCAAATTAAGAAAAGTGTTTTCAATATACATAGCAGATAAAGGGTTAATGGTCTTATCTAAAATTCTCTTAACCTATAGGAAAAACATCAGTAGAAAGTAAAACAGATAAAGGCCATGAATGGGTAATTAATAAAACAAGAAATTCAGATATCCTATAAAGGTGAAAAAGTTTTGATGTCACTAACATTTAAGTTCGAGAAACCAAAAGGCTGACTGAAAATTTTCTGCATTTGGGTGGTGTGGTGGGCTAAATAATGGCTCCCGAAGACGTCCACGTCCGAATCACCAGCATCTGTGAATGTCACCTTATATGGCAGACACTTTGCAAGTGTGATTACGTTAAGGGTCTTGAGATGGAGACATTGTCTTAGATTATCTGGTAGACCCTAAATGTAATCATGTGTCCTTAGGAAAGGTAGGCAGAGGGAGATCTGAGAAGGGAAGAGAAAGCAATGTGACCAAGAGGCAGAGATTGGAGTGATGCGGCCACAAGCCAAGGAATGCAGCTGCCACCAGAAGCTGGAAGAGGCAGGGAGTGGATTCTCCCCTGGTGTCTCCAGAGGGAACACTGCCCTGTCAACACCTTGATTTCTGCTCAGTGAAATTGATTTTGGACTTCTATCTTCCAGAGCTTTGAAAGAATAAAGTGCTGTTGTTTTAAGCTACCAAATATAGTGTAATTTGTTATAGCAGCCATAGGAAACCAGTAAGGTAGGGATTATTTCCTGTTGGATTTCACAGGAGATGGATGGGATGAGGACCATAAATGTTTACATCTGTAGGCCTTCTCTCTTGGACCCATCATGTGCTTCAGAACGACTCAGCCTCCTGCCTGGGATATAAGCCAGTGGCCTGTGTTCTGTGAACTGAATGGGGGACGGGGCTGGAGATCTCACAGTTTCTAAGGCAGAAGTTCACTTAATTACTATGCTCAGTAAAGGCCCCTGTCCTCACTGTGCCTCGTGCTCCTGAGCCCAGATCTCTGGTGCAGTCTCCCCGGAAATGAAGCCCTCTGTTTCCTACAGGGATGTAGGGTGGGTAAGCTACCTGGCCACTGAGGGTGAGGTGACTCGGGACTAGGCGAGAAAACGTTCGATGATGCCTGACATTCCTGAGCTTCTCTTGGGTTCTGTGGAACAAATCAGCCTGCTTCTCCTTGGCAGGACCCCTCCAGGCCCTTGTTCTTCAGCTTTCTCCACTCTGCCATGCCAGGTTGCATTCCTCCAAACTGCTTCACGTCTTCCAAGAGCATGTTATCTCTGTTGGCCGTTGTCTCTTCCTTGGCTCTCTGTGTGCATGTGTGTGCGCACAGGTGTGTATGTGTGGGGAAGGAGATAGTTGTAAATGCATTACACAGTTGGCATGGCAGCATGCAGTCGAGACACCAGTTTTTTTCCTACTGGGCGATATTGTATTTCCTTTGGAATGCACGCTTTAAATGAATGCCATGAGTGAGTAAGCATTTGTTTACTCTTAGTAAAGACAGATTCAATTGAAAATAATTTGCTGTTAGTTTAGGCTACGTATCTTGCAAGATAAGCAGCCTGGTGTGGGAAATAGCACAAGGCAGTTGGTTCTGACAAATTTTGCCTTTGTTTTCATGGCTTTTATGGAGGAGAAGTTTTTGGAGATCCTTATTCCACCATTTTCATTGATGTCACCTGATTCACTCCATTTTATAAATAAAAGTGATTCACTGATTTGGAGCATCCTGTCCTTCAACCAAGTGAAAAGAATACTAAAATATTCCAAGACAAAGAAATAGCCAGGGCTGTGATTCGCGTCTGTCCTAAACAGGCATTCCCAGAGCAGCCTCATGGGTTTGGTTTAGATCCGCCAATTTATGAACCTCAGAGGAAACTTCTTTGATCCCAGCAGTGGGAGATGGTGGTGTGCGGAGTGAGTGTGGCAAAGAAATGATGTTTTCGAGGACATTATCTCGAAGCCTCTTGAGGTAAATGCATTAATCCTTAGGCCATTATAAGCCTTTATCTGAAAAACTCATTTGACTGATTTTATCATTCAGCTTAAATGATTCTAAAAATTAAAATCACAGTCACAGAGCTATTAAGGACTCTTAGAACTGGAAGAAACTTTATAAATCTACTTCTCCTGTTAGGGCCAGCTTTAATGATATCGCATTGAGTGATTTCTGGTGCTAGGCACAGCGCTCGATGGCAGACATATCCTGTTTCACTCAACCCTCACAGCAACTAGCTGGGGTAGTACTGATTATCCCCATTTGACAGCTCAGGAAATGGAAGTTAATTGTCTGAGGTCACACAGTTATTAAGAGGTATAGCCAGGACTTCGACCCAGTCTATAGTAACCTCAAAACCTGGGCTCTAAGCTGTGCTCCCTGGTAAGTGAGCATGATCAAGTGACTTGCTTAATGCCTTGGGACAGGTAGAGCTGATCTGGGGTCAAGTCCACATGGCAGACATTATGTTGTCTCTGGAGTTGCAACTCCCGGCTGATGACTGAGGCTTGTTCATGGGGCCAGATTGGCCTGCTTGGCCCTCTTTGCCGTAGGATGAGTTCACATGGAAGAGGCTGCTCTCTCTTGGAAGGTCTGCCTGCCAACCTGCCTGTTCGGTCCTGATCATCTAAGATCCTTATGATGGGTGGGTGGATGGATGGACGGATGGAGCTTAGGCTCCTGCTGAGAACCTTGTATACTGACTTCTCTTCACTTGCCATATTTATTCCCCTGGGACATCTTTAAGATGATAGAATTTCCAGTCTTTTCTCAGCAAAGCCTTATTGTGAAAAGCTGGACTCAACTGAGTCTAGCTGACTTCAACAGAAGTTCTTTCATCCCCTCTACAAATCTTTTTCTGGTGGTTCTGTGTGTGAGGCCCATGGGTAGCCGTTAAGTGTTTAGAGGCAAACGAGACATTTTATCAGGGCTCTCTCTGCCTTCCTGCAGGGCAGGGACACTCAAAAGTCAACAACCCAGCCAAGTACATATTCCAGCACCCAGAAACTTAACACGTATTAAACAAGAGTCTATGATTCATGATGAATGTATCTGGTGCAGAACCAAATGGCTTAGCATGCGCCACTGGAAACAAAGCACCCAATATTAGACACTGGTGACTCAAGTTTAATATTATCTGTTGATAGAAGTGCCCGTACCTTCTTCCTTCCAATAGCCACCTCCCAAACTCTCTGACACAGTCACTTATGAACCTCCCAGCAAGTGCTGACTCCAGGTGGAGGAAGGAGATAGGACAAGGGTGAGGAAAAGCCTTGTTTGGGGAAAGGGGCACCCATGCCTGTCCCTTCAGAGCCCATCCATATCCTAAGCAAGAGTCAAAGAAACCAAATTGCTCACTAGCCTCTCAGTTTTTGGATCTGAGGACTTTACCACAAGGTATTTGTGGGGCCCAGAAGGGAAATTTGTATGTAAATTGTACCCACCCACTGCAGCAAAGCCTCAGACTCCACAGCAGGGATTTTGATGTGTGAGCCTAAGGGCGGAGACAGGAGACATGTGTTCCTCTTGATTTCATTGTTGAAAATCTTTTGTGGGGAGCTCTCCTTTTCTCATGTCTTCTTTTAAATGCAAAAGCTCCTCGAAGGAGAAATATATTGATCCAATTTATTACTAAGGTATTAGTGACTTATTAGATTCTCTTTCCTCCCCCCTCATGCTCCCAGGAATATAGATGAGGCGATAAGAATTAGGGTACCTGGGATAAAGGACAGGAACTGAAGAGGGGAAAATGTGAGAAAGGACCCCAATTTTTAGACATTTTATTATTAACTGACCATTCTGTGCACAAAACATGTATCCTATACTTGTAGACATTAGCCTTAAGATAATTTCATAAAAGCATCTACAAATTAAGGAAAAATAAAATTTACAAAGGTGTATTATGTTGGGAATTTTCACATGTCTGCTGATACTTATGAGAGGATCCCATTGTGACATAAATGTGAAGTAGAATAGTTTCAGAGAAAATTGGTAAGTTGAATCGATTGAGTTCCTATTTATGTGCTGTAAACCGATATTGTACAATTTGAATATCCCTGTTTTATGTGATTAGGGTCATAATAGCTATTTGGATTGAAAGGCTTTATTTTCTGTGCTAAGAGTCATATGTGATTCCCTGCCCAATATGGCCAATTGGCCACATACATCAATCTCCTCTCACTCTCTGATCTCAGTAAAATGATAGTAAAAGGATAAGGACATTCACATGGGTAAAGAGAAACATTGGCAAATAAGAGACTTCAAGTCTTTTTGGGTGACAGAGAGTAGAGACAGCCAGAGACACCCCAGGGTGCAGAAGGGGTGGAGGCCTGCTTGTCCCTTAGGATGACAGGGAGGCTTGGGGCTTTTTACACTAAAAAAGGAAATTGTGTTGATTTTAGTATGTTTTTGACACTTCTAAAAAATATTTTATTTCCTTTTAGAGAGACGGGAGGGGAGGGAGAAAGAGAGAGTGAGAAACGTTGACGTGAAAAAGAAACGCCAATCAGTTGAATCAGTTGCCCTGACCAGGAATCGAACTAGTGACCTTTTGCTTTGCAGTCTGACACCCAACCAACTGAGCCATACCCGTCAGGCCTATTTTTGACAGCATTTTACGATAGTGCAGTGATATTCTTCACTTCAGGTTTGACGTTCTGATGACATCACAGAAGACAAATGTTAGAAAAACTGTTTGAAGCTTCCTCAGTCTTCCCCAGGTCACCTGCTTTGGTGCTTCTCTGAGGTGCCGATAGTGTCCCCACCCTCAACCGGCTTCGCTTCTCTATCGTTACCTAACCTAACTTTGTTGGATTCTCATTGGTCAGTCAAACACTTGTCCCGTCATTTGGGCACTTCTGTATCACTTTTATCAACTTCATGAAATAGTGCATATTTTGCTAAAATCTGCCTTTTCACTTTGAAGTGGATTGCATTTTATTTTCAATTTATTATTATCATTTAAAGTGAGGGAGAGAAATGGACTCACAAAGACACCATTCTGTGTGCGATGGTGGGCCCCAGTGTTAAGCAGAGGTATTTGATGGGATAGACTTTTATAAATGGTCAGCTCAGTGGAAAATTCTTTTGTGTTATGACATCTTTTGTCCACATTCACTACTTTGTTATGCAAGGACACATACTGAATATTCAGGTCAAAAGACTAGTACTATCACAAGACAATGCATAGTCTTTTCTAAATTTGGGGATCATTTTTTATGGATTATCACAAATGGGATTTATGGGGATAGAGATTATGCTTCCAAAGCTTTTTAAAAAGTATATTAATTTACATCTCTACCAGCAATCAAAACAGTGTCCATTTTATGAAATCTGTATAAATCTTGTTTATTGTTATTTTTTAAAATATTTATTTGATAGTAAAAGAATGGCTTCTTATTATTTTAATTTAATCTGGGATGTGAGGGTACACATTCTAATTATTCATTACTGGTGTTCCTTCCTGCATACTTCCTGGTCAGTCTTTACCCAGGCATCTATGGGGTAGAGTTCTAACATTCTTTTCTGTTGATCTTTTTTGTATAAACTCTATAGTGAAGAAATATTAACACACATTTGCCAAAGTGTTTCAGGGATTTTGCTTTTTATTTTTGTGTCCTTATATATGCAGAAGTTTAAAATGTAAAATGTTTCTGTCATCAAATTAGAGAGTTTGTCATCACTTTCTGAAGTGTAAGTACATGAAGAAAGAGGCTGTCTTATTCATCAACACCCAGGCCCTCATACAATGCTCAAAAAATGTGTTGAACAAAATCTGTATATCTTTTCCTCTTTTATTTC
Source organism: Trachops cirrhosus (assembly GCA_028533065.1). Taxonomy (NCBI): domain Eukaryota; kingdom Metazoa; phylum Chordata; class Mammalia; order Chiroptera; family Phyllostomidae; genus Trachops; species Trachops cirrhosus. The sequence goes on from CM052543.1 coordinate 120,594,506, forward strand.
TCCCACCACTTAAAAGGTTCCCTCCCAAGAAATAATGTTCACTTTAATATTTTGCACTTATTTGATTTTTTAAAAACACTTGTAACTCTTTAAATCTTCCAAGGTGTGTTCTGTGTGCAGTTGTGTGGTAAGGACATGGTGCCATGTGAACCCTGTAGACCCAGGACCGGCAGTCTTACTGTTGGTACACGAACCCGCAATCACCAGAAACCCGACCTGTGGATCTGGTGCAACATAGTACGGCCTACAGATATTCACTGAGTCACTTTAAACCCTTTCCAGAATGAGGCAGCTTATAAAAGATGGATACATACAGGTGCACATCTCTTCCTCCTTTCATTCCATCATCGGTGAAAACTAACTCATTGAAATGTGTTAATCATCTATGCATCACATCTCCAGGAGCAGCCTATTAAAAAAGGGGTAGATGACATGTGAAGGCATAGCAGGTTACTATATGATTTTTTAGTTGTAAAAGTATGTTAACTTTTTTTTTAGATTTAACCTTTATTGTATTTTTTCCATTACCATTTATCCCTCTTATACTCCCCTTCCCCTCAGCAATCACCACACTGTTGTCCATGACCATGAGTCCTTTTTCCTTTTTGCTCAATCCCTCCACCCCTAACCATCCCCCTACTAGCTGTCATCCTGCTCTCCAGCTATGAGTCTGCCACCGTTTTCCTTGTTAGTTCAGTTTGTTCATTAGATTCCACATGTGAGTGAAATCATATGGTACTTGTCTTTCTCTGACTGGCTTATTTCACTTAGCACAATGTTCTCTAGGTCCATCCATGTTGTCCCAAAGGGTGAAACTTTCTTCTTTTTTATGGCCGAGTAGGATTCCATTGTGTAAATATCCCATAGTTGTTTCATCCACTCGCCTACTGATGGACACTTGGGCTGCTTCCATATCTTGCTGATTATAAATAACACTGCAGTGAACATAGGGGTGCTTATGTTCTTTCAAATTAGTGTTTTGGGTTTCTTCAGATATATTCCCAGATGTGGTGTCGCTTGGTCAAAACTACATTAACTATGAAGCTGAAAATCCTCTAGGATCTTAGGGGCCTCTCAGGAGCCTTTTTCACTGGTTAAAAAATGCAACCTTCTTGTTTGTGTCAGGGATTCAGCTGGATTATATTTTGTCCGCAGGCTGTAGGTGGCTCTCAGCAGAAGCAGTTGGTGAGGGGTTTATCTGGTTGGAAAACAGTTTTTAATCTTCAAATTACCAATGTAAGGTTGTATACTTACTGGCTGTTTCAGTTATTGTTGCAATCATAATAATTGATTACAGATCAGCATACTTGGTTTGCTCATAGAAAAGACTGTGAGGAAGAGAGTAAGTATTTATGTGAGTTTTGGGGGATACATGCCAGAGAGATGTTCTACCATAAGGAAAAGGGGCCTTTTTGCACCCACAGAAAAAAAGTTGTATTGGAAACTTCTACCAGCCACCATTCCCTCTGAGCACCTTGATAATGACCAAGCCCCACGAATCCCAAGACCCAAAGGGCCCATTTCCTCAGAGCAGGATTTTTTTTTTAAAAGGAGGAAAGAAAACTGTAACAAATCCTAGTCATATCCATGCTGAACAAAATAAAACTTGTCATTGATGGTTCTCCTTCCTCTTGCCCTTTAATTGATTTAACTGCTTTTATAAATGAGCCAAATAAATCTCCTGACCTACCAGCAAACTGCATAAGTTCTGTTGCCTCCTGAGTGTGAAGGACACCAGATGTTCTGCACAACTTCTCTGGACATGCAGGGGCCACTGGTGTTGCTGTTTAATACTCCTGTTAAGGTAAAGAAAAGTAAGGAAGATTTTATTTTCCCAAACCATTTTTCCCTACTATCTACTTGGATTGTGGAGACTCAGTGCGTTTCTTATCTAATTGCTGGTGGAATTATGCACTAACATGACCCCTTGGAAAGCATTTTGACAGTATGTATTGAGCTATAAAAACTGTTTCTATCTTTTAGCCCACTAAATCCATTTGGAGAAAATCCCCCTAAAGTAATAATATTATATGCAGAAATAAATCTGTACAAAGATATCATTAAAGCATTATTTATAATAGCAAGATAGTAACAGCCACAGTTTAATATTCAATAGAAGGGAAATAATTAAAAAAGAATATTGCATATCTCTCAAAGAAATATTTTACTGCCATGAAACAATTGTTAAAATTATAAAATAGCAACAAAAGTTTGTGATCTAATATGTAGTGAAAAAATGCAAGATATAGATTGGCATGTATATTATGATTAAAATAATATAAGAAAAATAATGAGTATAAACAACAGGAAATGCACCAAAATGCTTTTAGTGGCTATGCTGAGGTGCTGTGATTAAGGGTAGTTGTTTACTTTGTTTCTCTCTTTTTCATTTTTTTGCCCAAATACAATTTTTAAAAGTCAGAAAGTAGATAATATTTGAGGAAAAGAGCCATCAAAATGGTCAACATGCAGATATTTTGTTACTTAACTAAAGGTAGCGCCACTTCCTCCTACGCAATTGGGAATCAGTCGGTCATGTGACCTGGGGCTCGCAGCCGTTTGCTAGGCAGGCTCTTTACAGTTATTTCTCACGGAGCACGTGAAGGGAAAGGGGAGACGGGCACATCCTTCCCGACAGTAGGGATACAATCTCACCACGTCAAATGAAAATGGGGTTCTTTCATTTGATGTCAGAAATATTCCAAGATGTTTCTGTTTTCCTTGCAACCCGACAAGCCTGTAAAGAATAAGGAAGGGATTAGATAAACAGGAGAGAGTCTACACACACAAATAAGCGTTATATGATTTGTCCTTTCTAGTCACATTTAATAGTAGAAGTTTGCAAAGGGACATCACATCTGTGGCATACTCTCTGCATTAAAACTAGCATTAGAAAAGAATGCTGAATCATTCCAGCTGTTTTTGCACTTAAGGAATTAGTTTAATTAAAAACTAAGCTGATGAAGGGAAGCAAAAGCAAAAACTAACAAATGGGACATAAACGAAAAAGCTTCTGCACAGTGATGGAAACCATCAAACAAAAAGACAACCAACCAAATGGGAGAAGTTATTCACCAATTATATATCCAATAAAAGGGTTGATACCCAAAATACATAAGGAACTCATACAACTCTAGCAAAAAAATAAACTACGTTCACTGTAGCGTTATTTATAACAGTCAAGATATGGAATCAACCTAAGTATCTATCAAATGATGAATGGATAAAGAAAATTTAGTATATACATACAGTGAAATATTTTGCAGTAATTAAAAAGAGAATGAAATCTTGTCATTTGTGACAACATGGATGAACCTAGAAGGTATTTTGCTAAGTGAAATAAGTCAGACAGAGAAAGACAAATGCTGTATGATTTCATGTATATGTGGAATCTAAACAAACAAATGAACAAACTAGACAACAAACTTTGACCTTCCCTAACCTTTCCTATTACTGCTCCCTACACAAACTCTTCTTCAGCCTTTCTCCCCACAGACTCTTCCTCCTCCTTGTTCTTTAGGTCTCTGCTCAAATGGACTTTTTAAAGGGACTTCTCAGGCCCCTTTGATCAGCTCAGTTTACCCTCTAACATGCTCTCCCATAACACCATATGTGTTCCCTTGTGTGATACTCCACATATTGTCAGTATGTTTTTTGGTGAAGTATATATTCCCTATTAGAATGTAAACCCCATGAGAGTGGGAAACATGTACACCTTTTTCTATTAAGACTGAGTTCTGCTGCCAATAACAAAGACCCCAAATAGCTATTATAAGCAAGGTAGGAATATATGTTTCTCTTGTACAAAGTGCCTGCTGTAGGTAGTTTAGGGCTGGTGTGGCAATTCCACAGCATCCGAGTTCGGTGTGCTGCTCTGCTAAGCATGGCTTCCATTCCCATGGTCCCAGAGAGCCGAGAACAGGAGACAGGCTGGCGGACAGGAGGGCAGGGAAGATGGACAAGCTGCCTTCTCCTTAAGGCTGCTCCTGGGAATGCGTGCACACCTCTTCCACCTCCATCCTATTGGCCAGAAATTAGCCACGTGGCCACACCTACCTGCAAAGGAGGCTGGGAAATTGTTTTTATTCTGGATAGACATGTACCCAGTTACAAGTTGTTCTAATACCAAGGAGTAACAGAAAGACTGGGAAACCATTATGTACTGCTGCATTCCCAACTCCCAGCTACTGTGCGGCACATTGTATGATATTAGTTGAATGAAGAAATGAGCCAAACACTTGTGGATCCATTTGCTAGAGCTTCTGTAACAAAGTACTACAACCTGAGTGGCTTACACAACAGAAATATGTGAGTATTGTCTCACAGTTCTGGAGTCCAGAAGTCCAAGATCAAGGTGCCCACTGTGTTGGTTTCTTCTGCTCCTTTCCTCTCTCAGAGCTTCCAGTGGTTTGCTGGCAATCTTTGCCAGGATCACTGACTTCATCTTCACGTGGTGTTTTCCCTGTGTATGTGTCTCTGTGTCCAAAATTGCCCACTCATGTGTCCTTGGATGGGACAGAAGCCAGGACTCTGCTGGAGCTGTTTCCCACCCATAGTGGGACCCTTACTTTTCACTTAGAACAGCATTCCTGTGGCTTCTGGGATATGGACTTGGGCCTGTATCCACTTTCCTAATGTTCCACTTAAAAGGTTTCATCTGACACATGGGGGGCAAATAGCATTCAGTCATTTCTTTCTGCCCTAAGTCTTAGTCATTTTTTAAAAATCCTCACCTAAGGATATGTTTTTATTGATTTTTAGAGAGAGCGGGGGGAGGGAGGGAGATAGAGAGAAACATCAGCTGGCTGCCTCCCATATGCATCCCAACCGGGGATCGAACTGGCAACCTTTTGGTGCATACCACGATGGTCTAACCAACTGAGTCACCCAGCCAGGGCCAAGTCTTAGTCCTTTTGCTTCAGGTGACCACGACCACCCAGGGAGGATGCTGGATGACACAGGCAGACATCCGTGCTTCGCTGGGCCCAGCACCTGCACTCCCTAGGAGCTCACAAGTTGGAAGTTTAGGAAAGAAAGCCATGTGGGGCTTGGGGAGAAGGGGTGCAAATGGTGGCATTTCTTGGCCATCCTACAGACAGCTGGGCTGTCACAGGCATGGAGTCAGTGATAGCACACACGGCAGCATCTTTTGTCCCATCTACCACCCTGGCTTGAGAGTACTGTGATTATTACGTCCAAACCAAGGGGACGTTGCACGGACTGCTCCTGTCCGGCCCCCTCGGCTCTCTGTGCCTTTCTCTTCGTGGTGGCTCCGATTTCTCCAGTGGAAGTGCAGAGGCCACTCTATATGAAAACAGTCTCCGTCCCGCGTATGCACTGGTTTGAAAACATTACTGTTTTTATCTCTCTGCCAGGGTTGTAAAATTATGAGGCACATCCATCCCTTGATTATCAGACTTGTGCTTGGCTGTTAATAACAGACTCCATTCGTGGCGGAGTAATTGAGAATGGAGCCCTAATTACACTGCTGCGCCTCTCACAGGAAAGAACAAACGGGAAGCCCCGCCCCTGACTCCTGCGGAGGGCCTGCAGCTGGGTGCTTGTCCCGCCAAATCCGCCAAATCCTTTGGCTAATTTGTGGCCCAAGATCTCCTGGGACACGTTTTTCTGTTCTAACTTTCCGTTAATTTTATCTTGTTTTCCTGCCTCCTTTTCTCTTTTACTTCTTTTCCATATTCAGTCATCTATACATTAGGTATAATTGTTTTTATTATTTTAAGAGCAATCAAGTCCAGTGTAGAAAAATTAGAAAGTGCTGATAAGCAAAAAAAAAAAAAGCTTCTTCTCTTTTTAGATGATGGACACATTTATTTTCTTTTAATTGTTGATACTATTACAGATGTCCCCCATCTACCGCCCCCAGCCCGCCCCTGGTTTGCCCGCCTCCACCCAGCTTCCTCCCTCCCCCTCCCCTGGACCTCCCACACTGTGGTCTGTGTCAGGGATTGTGCATATGTGTTCTTTGGCTAATCCCTTTACCTTCTTTTGTCCAGTCCCCTCCACTTCCGCTCCCTCTGAGATCTGTCAGCCTGTTCCCTGTATCCATACCTCTGGTTCTATTTTGTTCATGGGCTTATTTTGTTCACTAGATTCCACATATAAGTGAGATTATATGGTATTTGCCTTTCTGTGACTGGTTTATTTAGTTTAGCATGATAATCTCCCTGTCTGTCCATGCTGTTGCAAAGGGTAAGAGTTCCTTTTTACAGCTGCATAGTGTTCCATTGTGTAAATGTACCACCGCTTTTTTATCCACTGTTGTGCTGATGGGCACTCTGGCTGTTTCCATATCATGGTGATTGTAACGCTGCTGTGAACATAGGGGTGCATATATGCTTTCTAGTTGGTGTTTTGGGGTTCTTAGGGCATAGTCCCAGAAGTGGAATCACTGGGACAAAAGGCAGCTCCATTTTTAACTTTTTGAGGAAATTCCATACTGTTTTCCACAGTGGCTGCTCCGCTCTGAAATCCCACCCACAGTGCACTAGGGTTTCCTTTTCTCCGCATCCTTGCCAGCACTTGTTGTTTGTTGGTTTATTGATGGCGGTCACTCTGGCAGGTAAAAATGTTTCTTTTTACTCAACATGCTACTACCCGAAGAAAACTGTTAGTAAACATTCCTTTCCCAGTTTTTTAAAGCACATTTTTTAAGCTTCTATTGTTCACTTAAGGATATTTGGGAATAGTTTTTATGTCCATAAAAATTCATCAACACTGGATGAAATAATCGCAATTTATGTAACCAGGCACACAGGATTAGTTTCTTATGTTTAACTCTTGGAAATGATGTTATAGTGAGTGTCTTTATAGCAAATACTTGCACACATTCTCAGTTGTTTTCTCAGGATGAATTCCTAAAAGTGGAATTGCTAGGTCAAAATAATAACTGTATGTTCTTTAACTTTGTATTACAAAAACTTAACAAATATCCACCACCTGGACAAGATGCTGTATCAAACCCCAAATGCCCACTCAACGACCATCAGCTTCTGGCACACCTCCGCCTCCGCCCACTTCCCCTAGTTGCTGCGTTATTTAGAAACAGGTTTGAGATAATGCCAGGAAGACTCATTCATTGAAAATGGGAAGGGAAAAAAGTGAATTACTAGAAAATAACATAAAAGGCTAACGCCTTGTCCGCATTGTCGCCTGTGGTGTTTTGGCCGGTTCCATCCTCCCTGCCGCCCCTGGGCCCAGGGCTCGTTTCTCTTGTGGGTTTCTGCAGCAGTCTTGTAGCGGTCTCTTTCACCCTCTCTGCACTCGGGCAGGTATATATGTTTCTAAGCTATTTCATAGTCTGTCACATTATGCTCCAGAAAAGCCAATCAAATTTATACTTCCACTGAAATCAGTAAGAGTGTCTGTGCTGGTGGTTTAAGTTTTTGTTTTATCTTTTTTTTAAAAAAAATAGATTTTATTTATTTATTTTTTAGAGAGGGGGGAAAGGAAGGAGAAAGAGAGGGAAAGAAACATCCCTGTGAGAGAGAAACATGGATCAGTTGCCTGTCACACACACCCCAGCAGGGGACCAAACCCACAACCCAGGCATGTGTCCCCATGGGGAAGTGAACCGATGACCTTTCACTTTGCGGGATGATGTCCAACCTACTGAGCCACACCTGTCAGGGCTCCTTCCTCCCTCTCTCCCTCTCTCTCATTCTCTCTCTCCCTCCCTTCCTTTTTTTTTAACCTTCAAGTTAATTTTCTAGATCTCCCCCTCACTCCCAAAAAAGAATCTCATTGCTGTTTTAATGAGATCTTATTTGGTTATTAATAAGATTAAAGCCAACCAGTCATTTCTTTTTTGAACAATTATATTTCCTCTTTGGGACTTGCCTTTTGCTATTTTTCTATTAGGTTGTTTGTCTTCTTAAAATTGTCTTCATCCATTTATATTAATCTCATAGCATTGTACTTATGGCAATGAATTGCTGTGAGTACTTGTTTGGACTTAGATATTATATGAAAGAGTAAGTGTGCGTTATAAGCTAGCAGCTTGGAGCCACAAGTCACTACTAACAGTCAGAGGGACGAGTACGGAGTGTGGCCTGCCGGTGTGGGGAGGGGCCCAGGCAGGGACAAGGGGAGACCTTCACAGTCACTTAACCTCCAGTCTGCCAGCCATCCACCGGGCAGGTAAAGTAGATAAAGCCGGTATTTTTCCCATTTCACCGTGACTTGTGCTGGGGCATACATTGATAAGATCTTCCGAGCCCAAATCCAGCTTTTTACAGTATCATCACACTGATTCATGTTTATTTGTAGAAGGCAAATAAGGCATTAAAATATATCAAATATTAGTAATTATGAAACACTCTTTTTTTTTTAATTTTAGCAAGAAGGTCCAGGACCAGGGCATTACAACTTGAAAATTCCTTCAGCAAGTTCTGTTACTTCTTGTTTTCAATCCAAAGTACCTCGATTCTTGCCCTCCTGTACAGTAAGTATTCAAAAAGACAGATGATGGCTGTAGGTTTTATGGCTGCGTATTGGGGGCAGTGGACATGGGATGGGGGTATCATATATAATTCTAGTATATATGTACATGCTTGTCAAGGCAGCAAAGGGTATAGAGTTCAAATACCTGGCAAGCCCTTCAGCCAGGTTCAGGCCCAGAGTGACTCCTGAAGGCTGCAGCTGAATTATGGGTCCAGTTGAGAACAGCCAGCACAGGGATCAGCCATCCGTGCTGCGACCTGGATGCCTTGTAGGGAAATGCCTTTGATGAACTGAGGCAAGCCGTGGATAGTGGCTGTCCCCAGCCACCCAGAACTGCCTTTCTTTGTGTGTGTGGCTCTTGAGAGCAAAAAGTGAGGGCAGAAACACCATTATTGAACCAAAGAAGACCATCAAGGCATGAGCGATTGTCCTGCCTTTAAAGACTCAGGACAGACAGGGAGAAGTCGCAAGTCCTTGGAGATACATAAAGAAGGGAAAATCTGGGAGTGTATGAGAGCCTCAAAGGCCTAGGGAAGATCTCAAAAGCATAACATGGAGTTATGAACAGTGGCTTTTTTTTTTAATGTTAAAAGATGGTTTTAATTCCATAACCTCGGTGTTTCTAACCTGCACCCCAGTCTGAAAGTCCCTCAAACTTGCTGATATGTAGCCTTGTTTGAGATGGTTGAGAGACAGAAATACAAATTCTGCCTGTAAGGAAATAGGCCCACCCTGGGGGATGAAGGAGGGGGGCGGAGCAGGGCAGTGGGTAGGAGAGGGCTGGTACTGCTGCTGTCTGGGCCGCAGGACCCCTCCCCAGCCCCACCTGTGGTGGCCCAGGCCCTCGCCTTCAGGATTTTGTTCCGGAGCTGCCAGTTGTGGTGTGGGGTAATATGGTCTTTATCTGGAGGTGTGAATACTGGGGGGTCCCTGCCAGTAAAGTTAAAAACAGACCAACAACAGGAGGCTGGTGTACCCCTTAATCTGGTCCTCATACCCTAGTGGCATCACCCTGATCCAGATACGGGATTTTGTCGGAGCTCACAGGGCTGGGCATCCTCAGGAGGTTGGAGTCATGCTAACCAAGTGCCCAGGAAACTGATCGAGAAGCCAGAAGGGGCAGCCTTTATCTTCAAGTGTCCACCAAGGGGGTCGCTGGTATTCAGGGCTGCTGCGCTGTGGAGTGTCTCCCCTTATAGGAAACTCTTCGTGGAAGCCAAGACAACCAGAAGTTTGCTTTGTGACAGTGAAATCAGGGCTGGGGGATGGAGCCAGATGTTTTCAAGGGCTGAGAACCACAACTGGCAGCCTCCTGAGGGGTGGTTCTTGTGGGGATTGGGCAGGCAGGCCCACAAGCCTATCTGTGGGCTGGCCTTCCAGGACTCCTCACACAGGCTGCTTCCTCATTAATAGCATAAAAAAGGCTTCAGCTTTTTTGACATCCGGCCAGGTCTTGATGAGATTCCAGGCTGCTGCTCTGCTTTTGGCAAGGGAGACATCCTGTCATTTAAAGCAGCTTCTGCAGGCAGCTGACCTCATCCACGCTGGGCTGACTGTCCACCCCAGTCTCAGGGTAATCCAATTTCTACTCTCACTGTCTCCTGAAGAGATAACGAGCTGCAAGGAAGGAAGGAAATGACAAGAAGGTGGTAACAGGGATAATACTAGCAGTGGTAGCCAGCGGTGGAGCGCCTGGCCTGTAGCTCACTCTCTCCTGGAGGGTTTCCCGTGAGTCTCAGAGGCTCGTTTGTTGGCGGGGGCATGGGCAGCCCACGGCCCAAGGTCACACCGAGCCACTGGGGCTGAGACTAAGACCTGAACCCAGGCCTTTCTGACAATAGAATCCTTCCCTTAACCACCACACACAGAGACCCTGGGGTCTCTCCAGCAACCCAAGAAAAAGTCCCTTTGGATTTTAAGAATATGTGCATGCGCCCCAGCGTGGAAAACCCTGACCTTAGACATCCAAGTCTTAGTCTATGAAAATGACAGTCATTTGCATTTTATAACTGCAGAAGAGAAGCTTTGTTTAAACAATTGGTGCAGTCATTTTTAAAAGAATTTCATCAAAATGAAAGCATGACTTTCAAAAAGTGGAACGCATGGACTCCTTGCAAATACTCCTGACCCTGTGGTCCACAGACAAGGGCAGGGAAATACCCTGCGGCTCATGCTGGGTCAGCGCTAGAAACACACGAGTTTGGGCTTTCGAGGTCAGCCTCTCAGGTTGGGAATCCATTCTCTCCCATCCCTTACTTCTAGACTGAGGGGTGACGATGGCGTTCCCAGGGACAAACTGCCTGTGGGAGATAGAGTGCCTCGTGGGGCAGGTGGCAGGTGAAGTGCCTCGCCCGCGAGTCCAGACCATCACTGCTTGTCCGCTGTCTCTCGGCAACTCTGCGGCCTTGGGGAGAGCCGCTGACAGAGCCGCTCCGGGCTGCAAGGATACACGCCTCCGCCCCCACCTGTGCGGCCCTGGTCCCCCTCCGTGGGGATTTGCCAGCCAGGCCCAGGAGGCTCCAGGGCTTTGGTGTCACACTCTCATCAGTGCCCATTTTCTGTTCTGTTTTCAGAAAACCCCGGGCCCGGGAGCATACGCAGCTTCAGCACAATTCCCCAAGCAGCCCCGGACCATAGCCAAAATGGGGCGAGAGCACAGCCTCTTCTTCAACAACACGATCGGCTTTTAAAATAAAGCCCCCTTGGCCCTAAGTTATTTGTTTAAGTTATGTTTAGAAAACACTGTTTTGTCTACTCTTAGGAGAATTGGAGCACAGAACCTAATAGGTTGCCCAGAGTGAGTGTCCAGCCTATCCGTCTGGACTCGGCCAAGCGTAATTTCCAGTTTACTCTCAAGAGTGTCCTGATTTGAACAATAAACGTTATTCCCAATCTGTTTATTTTTTTTAACTGTATGCTATTGGTTATGCTATTACAGTTGTCCCCACTTTTTCCTCCTTTGCCCACCTCTGCCCAACTCCCTCCATCTGCTGATTGACAAAGGTGTATTCCTGGAGACTGACCTGGGCTGCCCTTACAGCAGCTTAGAAAGGCCCGATGTGCCCAGGCTGTGCTCTGTGCGGCCCTGGGCTCTCCAGCCGGGTCCCAGCTGCACGAGGGTTGGGATACCTCTAATAGCTCACAGCCTCATCGAGACTTCTTTGGGAGTGGAGGGGGTGCCTTCAACCAAGGCCTAGCGGAGCTTGACAGGATCCCAACAGGTGGGTCCTTCTCTCTCTCAATTCCTTGAAAAGAACGATATTTATTCAACCTGATTAGTATTTGTGGTTTCAAGTCAACAAAAATATTTTGAGTATCTGCTCTGTATCAGGTGCTCTGTGGGGAGTAGGGGCTTAAAAGAACGAGGAATGAGGCATGTGACTGAGTTTGGGGCGGGCGGTAGGGAGACGAGGCCAGGAAGGTAGGTAGTCTGGGGTAATCTTTGGCTCAAGGAAGACTTTGAAAGCTGCGCCAAGCAGCTCCTTCTGGTGTTGGAAGCTCAGGGGCTGTCCTCACTGGTAAGACAGGCCCTAGTCTCGAAGCCATGAAAACACTGCACCCAGTGCCCAGAGGAGCAGTGTTGGCAGTAAAGGCCGTGGGCGGACAGAGCAGGGACAAGGCAGCATGCAGGAGGGAAGCTTGGCCGGCACCCAAGGGACCAAGAGGCTGAGGGGCAGGGAGAGGAGAGGGAAGAAGGGCAGGGGCAAGGAGCCCTGTTTGGACAAAAGGCAAGAATAAACATTTGCTGGAGGGAAACAGGGAGCCTAGCCTGGCCAAGCCAACTAGAGTGGAGGGGGTGAGGGAGGGTGGGAGAGGAGTGGGACCACATGCAGCCACGCATGGCGAGCAGTCCTGCTCAAGGAGCACCGGCTAGGCAGACACAATGCGTGACAGCCAGTGTCTCACAAAGGTTGGGGAGATTCCAGAGGCTCCACATAATTGGGAGAAACCTTACAAAATGCTCATACAATATTTTGTTATATTTTAAAAGGAGACAAAAACTAGTCTTAGAAACCTTTATAAAATATTGGGGGCAGGGAAGGGAAGGTCACTCTCCCACTGAATTCACTCCAATTTCACGTTTGTGGGAGAAACTCCCTGCATTGTATTCCTTCAGAGCTGAAAACAGCCACTTGGATGGGGATGTCTGGGGTGGGGGTGGGGGGATACCGTGGCTCTTGTCCTGCTTTGACCAGAGGATGGCTCTGGCAGAGGATGGCAGGGCAGATAGTTCCAAATTTTATTCTCTGAGTGGGTTGGGGTCCCCTGCAGGATGAGAAAGGTGCAGCCGTCCGGGCTGGCGGGGAGTGTTTGCTCCAGGTCGCAGCTGGTGCTCAGGGACACGGTTAGAGAGAGGCGGCCATGTCTGCGTTGGAGCTCCTGGGTGGGAGTTAGAGGAGCCCTCGCCCCACCAAGGGGAGGAGGAGGGTGGTGGTGTCAGTATGTAGGGTACTGTGAACCAGGCAGGGGCTGGCAGGGACCCCCTGCCCCGTCTCCCCTCTGCCTCTCTCTCAGGCTTCCTTTCCCTGCTGCAGCAGCCTGGCTTCTCTGCCTCTTTCACATTTGGAATCTAATGTAGCTGCCTCAGCCTCTCCTCACGTCACCTCCTGAGCCAGCACCCGAAGAGGCTACAGCCAGCCCCTCTTGGTCCCAGCATCAGATTCCTAGGAGAGAGAATCCAGGTGGCCAGCTTGGGTCAGGAGTCCACCCCCGGCCCTTCAAGCTGTGGCCGGAAGGGCTTAGAACCTTGGTGCAGACAGGGCTGCAGGGGCCCAGCTGTGCGGGGGGTGAGTAACGGGTGGAGGGCAGCTCCCCAGTGTTCCAGGAGAGAACGAAGACCCATGCAGAAGCAAAGGGGAGGGTGGTGCCTTGACTGGCCTGCAGAGACTTCCCCGGGAGGTGAAGCTGCTGAAGAAAATCCTGCAGGGCTGTCTGGGCATCCTGGTGTTTGGGGTCCATTCCCTAAGCTTGGCTCCGTGACATCTGTCTGTCTTTCTGGAGCTGGGGCATGTCTCACCCGTCTTCCTTACTAGTCTTGCTGTCTGGTCATAATGCAGCTCTCATCCTCCTCTGTGATTCAGGGGTGGGACAGAGATTCGACACTAGGTATCAGCTGAGGTGTTGGCGGGGTCTAGGTAGTAAGAAGAGAATGTTTTACTTCTCTTCTTTGCCATATTCTAACATTTTTATAGAATTTTATACAGTTAGGGAGAGGCTTTCCCAAAGAGACCAGAGGGATTCTGGATGGCATTTTCTCATCACAAGCCTAAAACTGAGACACTACTTGAAGAGCAGGGCCTCCTTCTGTCCTTTCCAAGATGGAGAGTCTGACAGCCCTGGGTTGACCTTAAACTTGCGCTCCAAGATTGGGATATTAGCAGCTGGCAGCTGGGGCCACTGTGCACACTGAGTGACGTATCCAACGGGGCTCGCAAAGCCGAGCGCAGAGGGAAGGGACTTCGCCTGTACCCTAAGTCCCAAGGAACCTTCCCCGCTGAACCCCTCCTCGCGCCCCCATTGGCTGCTGTGACACCGGCTTCTCAAGGTCCCTGCCTTGGCTTCCCTGAGCTTCCCTCTGTTCCTCTCCCCTCCCACCCCAAACCCCCAACTGCCCTCTGAATTTGGCTTCGACCAAAGGGAATGGCTCTTCTTGGCTACAAACGTCTTCTACTGTTTCCATGTGAAATTCCCTCTCCGTTAAGTCAGAGCATGTCAAAAGTCACGGCTCTGTTGGGGACAGCTTGTCCTCCTCCTTCTTCTCTCTTTCCTCCCCCCACCCGAACTGCTTTCTGGACCTTCAGTTGACACCTTCCGGACGCAGAGGCTGAGGGCCACAGATTGCGGGGGTGACTCGCCCTGCCTCCAGGATCATCTCTCCACTGTTCGATGCCACCAGGCAGCACGGAGCTCAGGCCTGTGATCCTAGGATTGCTTTGAAGGCCCTGTTATCTTGAAAACATAGTTCAGAATCTCCAAGTTCAGAATCAGTTGTTCTAAGCTGCATTTTAGCATCCCCTGGGGAGACTTTAAAGCTCTTGGTGCTGTCAGCTCCAAGACAGATCCCATCAGACTCTCTGGGGGTGGGACTCGGGCCTCGTGTTTTTCAGAGCTCGCCCCCTTTCCCCAACCCTGTTGATTCCAATGAGTGGCCAAGGTTGAGAACCACCATTGAGATGGTGTGACGGCACCAATCACCAGTAACCCCGGGCAAAGGCACAGGTAGTTCTCCCAACCTAAAGGTTTAAGAAGACAGGGCCCTTGCCCTGGAAATCCCTCTCCAGTATGAAGAAGAGATTGACGCATGCTAGCCTCTGGCTGAGTCCAAAGGGAAAAGGACAGCACAGGGCCCGTCTGGGTGAAGTTAGTGCCTGGAGTGGTACCAGGTGGAGGCTGTTCTGGGTAGAAAGGAGAGCAGCGGCCTGAACCCAGGCACCTCTCACCAGCCTGACCCTGGCTGGACTCCTTACAGACTTTTGGTTTCGGCCAACAGCTGGGCCCAAAGTGGGGAAGGGGATGGGGTTGACCTCTGGATTCAGACCGGCAGGGGTTGGGTGGGCTTGTGGGGGTCAGTGCTGGAGACCCAGACCTTGGCGGGGCTTACCTTCCAAGAGAAGAGGCCACTCGGGATGGCAGTGGGAGCCAAGCTCAATGCTCGGAGGGACGCTGGGGGCAATGAGTAAAGCAGGCAGGGAGGGGCAACCAGACAGGAAGGAGGAGGCTGGAGGGAGGGAGGCCCAGGAGGAGGACACTGGAGAATCATCTCCCAGCAGGTGCTTCTTGTTGCCTTGTTAACAACACCCCTGGCTATATCAGGGCCCAGTAAAAGGCCTCACCTTCTGAGGAGTGGTGGGGGCTCGCAGAGGCCCAGCCAGCAGGGGAGGGAGGCAGTAGCAACGCGGCTGCTTTGGGTGGGAGTGTGGCTTAGTCCCTGAGAACTGCAGACGGGAAGGCGGCTCAGGCTCTGTGACACTGAGTCTCTCATCACCAGGTGGGTGGGGGCAGGTGGCAGGGACCGACAAGGCTTCCCATTCGATTGGCCACACTGGAACTGAGGAGCCTGGGAGGGGACAGCTGGGACAGCAGGGCAGTGCACTGGGAGCTGTGCAGGTCCCAAACGGAGCCTAGTGCTTGAAACCTGTTACCCTTTGGTTCCCAGGCTCACACTCGATCCGCTGAGCCACACCAGCCAGGGCTTATCCCTTTTCTGAAGTCCCAGAGCTCAGAGGTCCTGCGTGCTGAGGGCCACCACGGAGAAAGGAAGTTGCTGGAGCTCCGTTTGTTTGACAGGGCCAGAGGGGACCCTTGAAAACACACCAGGCAGGGGCACATGTGTGTAGGTTTCTAATCCCCAACCTGTGCAGGGCTGGGCATGGGAGCTGCACTGAAGTTTGCCCCCGAGCCCATGTGTCCTATGCCTGTGGTAGTTCTTTATCCGAACTGTCTGTATCAGTGTCCTGTGGCTGCTATAACAAATTCCCACGGACTTTGTAGCTTGAAGCAGTACAAATTTATTCTTTTATAGCTCTGGAGGTCAGAATTCCCAAAATCAGCCTCATTGGGCCAAAGCCAAGGTGAGGCAGGGGTGATTCCTTCTGGAGGCTCTGGGGGAGAATCTGTTTCCTTCTTTTCCAGCTTCTACCTTCCTTTCTTGACATCATTCCAAATTCCCGCTCCCGTCTCATCTAGTCCTGCCTCCGACCCTCCTGCCTTCCTCTTTTAAGGATCCTTGTGGTTATGTGGGTTCCCCTGGGTAATCCAGGCAACCTCCCCAGGCCCTTAACTTTATCGTTTGTGCAATCCCTTTATCACGTGGGAGAACATACTCACAGGTTCTGGGACAAGGATAGCTTTGTGGGGGGTGTTATTCAGGCTTCCACACCATCCAACCTGTGGCCCTTGGTGGGCACTGAGTCCCTCTCCAGGCGGGCTGGCTGCCTGCCTCTCACCCATGCTCCGGCAGTCCCCAGATTCTCGCCTGAGGCCAGGTTAGATGGCGGGATCTGGGGTCACAGTTCGCTGTCATCAGAGGCTGGCCGCATGGGCAGGGGAGGTTTACTTAGCTGGCTGCTTCCCAAACAAGGCTAAGAAATATTTGCATGGTGACGATATCTGAATGCCCCGGTGGGGTGAGGGGCAAGGCAACAATGGGCACTTTGGTTCCAGAGAGGAGTCTGGGTGGTGGAGGCTGAAATTCCATTCATGTTTGTGCCCGCAGAGAAACGCTATTAATACTGAAGGGCTGTGTCCAGGAGAGCGGTGGGTGAGCTGGAGGTCCAAGGGGGTGGCAGTGTGCACAAGTCTTGTCCCCAGGCTCCAGACCTTGTTCTGGCACAATGGGCCGGACACAGAGCCGGCTCCCCGCTTCTCCAGGGAGTTTATGTGTGAACAAGGGGCCTGAAGATGGGGGGGGGGTCAGGAAATGTCTCCACCCCTGCCTGACTCTTCAACCTCTGACCGACTTGAGGTCAGTGTAGCACAGCCCTCGTATTGAACAGGAAGGCCTCCCCTCCCTTCCTCCCTCTTCTCTTCCTCCCTCCCCCCTCCTGCCTCCATTCTCTTCCTTGAAGGATGAGCCTTCTAAAACTTTCCCCCAGGCTGGCAGATAATGAAACATCACCTATGGCCTTTAATTCTCATCCCAGGGGACCATGAGCTGGGGGTGAGGGTGTGTGACGAGTAATCTACACTAACTGTTACATCACTGAAGACCGTGCAGGTGTTTCCTTCAAAGAAAGCGTCGCAGCAAAAGAGGAGCTGGGCACCTAAAGGCCCCCCACAAGACCTTCTCCACTAGGACAGCAATGAGAACAGAGCTGAGGGTGGGGGAGGCCAGGGAGCAGGAAGCTCAGTCTAGGCCAGCCCCAAGTTCTAGGGAAAGCCTCAAAAGCAGCTGTCGCCCAAGTGGGTGGGTGCAGCCTTGGGGTGCACCAGATGATCCTTGAGAGTACAAAGAGAAAATAGAGTGCCTATATAAATTTGTGTCATCCTTCGAAATTTTAGTGCACATTTTGTATGTAGTATGTTGGTATGTGGCAAAACATATATCAGGTGTGCATTGGTATGTCCCTCAGTGCAGGTGGCCAATCTGGATTCGGCCTGGATCCTCACCACATGTCCCTCCCGGGGGCTTCTCCCCGGGGTGCTAGAGGGGTGCCACTGGCAGTGCCCTGGGAACAATCTCTCTGTTCAGGTGGCAAGTCTGGCCCTAATTCTCCATTTGGGCCCTGGAGGCAGCAGGGGGCTCAGGGCCACCTAAGGGACAGGTAGCAGTCCAAAATGAGACCTATACTAGCTGGGCATGCCTAGACCCCCCTCTCCGTCCTCCCACCAATCTCCAGGCTCCAGCCTGACCCCGAAGCCTTCCCAAAACCCCCACTCCTGCTCCCCTGTGCTCATCCACTCTCACCGGGCTAAAACCACAATCCCGTCTTCAGGGCCCTCCCTCTCCTTTTGCTCCTCCAACCCCCCACCCCTGACCTGCGAGGCCCAGGCCCTGGCCTTCAGGACTCCGTGGGCCCCTCCCCTTCTGTAATACCTTGGCCTCTCTGGGGTCCACTCAAGGCCAGTTCCGGAGCCACCTGTGCGCTGAATGAACACACTGCTCCAGACAAACCCGCTTCCCCTTCAGGGGTCTCTTTACTCAATCTGCGAACTGGCAGCAACTTGACCTAGACTGCTGAGGCCTCCTCTGAGGGTGCATTTGGTGCCTTTCCTTTCCAAGAACTGACCACCAACATCTTTGGGTCCCCCAAGGCAAATCAATGGCTTCTGCTTTGTCTTAGTTCCTTGTCCCCTAACAGAATTCCAGAATAAAAATAGAGCTCTATCCATCATATACAGGGCCCGGCACAAATAATGCCCCCCTTTTTATTAAAAAATCTTTTATTACAAAATCATAACCATGTAATTCTGTAACATAACAATACCACACTCAAGCACACCATATAACATTTTAGGTAAAATGTTCAAATTAAAACTATAAATTATTACACCCATATAATATTACCTGACCAACCACACTCAAGAAGGCGTTACTTCTGCTGGACCCTGTATACACACACACACACACACACACACACACACACACACACACACACACACACAGATCTTTCAAACTAGAGGCGAAGGATGTGGTGTTCTCTGCAGTGTCGCTCACCTGGCGGGAGGCCAGGAGGCGCGGGCTTTCCCTGGGAAGCCCCTGGGGGTGCAGTGCTGAGCCAGTGTGGTGAGGAGGGGGCTTTCCCACAGACAGCCTGGGCTATGACAAACCTGGGCAGTCCCCGCTCCACCTTTCCACACACCTTGAAATGAGAGATGTACCTGGTGGAGCTTTAAAACTAAAACCCAAAGTGCAGGTAAAAAAGGGATTCCCCTATATCGGCCTGTGGTGGTGGAGAGGGCAGGGGGATTCCTTGGGGGAGAATTCCCAGAGCATCATGCAGCAGGCTAGGGGAGCAGCAGGGAAGACCCCCACCGCCAGCACCCAGGACCCCTCCTGACAAAGGTGTCAAGTATGTAGAGACCAGTTCAACTAGTTAGGTGCCAGCCAGGGAGAACCAAACGGCCAGGGTGGGGCTTGGGTTAACCAACAAAGCCTGAGGCGAAGTGGACTTCGGGCAGTGAGATGAATTTGGGACAGTCCTGGAGCCTCCCCATCTCCACGTTATCACCCCTAGAGTGATCTGCACTGTACTCACCGCCCTGAAAGGGAAGGCTTCGAGGAGCAATGTGTTGATGTAACATATTAGAAAGGGCCAGCTGCAGCGGCCACGCTCACACCCTGAGGCCCATCCTGGGGCTACGGCCCAGGGTCTGAGGTGGCTGCTTTAGCTGGGGCATTTCCGGGAGGGTGGAGGTGGGCAGAAATGGCAGGTTGGTTAGGGCCAGTGCTCAGTGTCCCTGGCCAGACACCACAGGCCTCGAATGTACTTGGCAGCAGAGAGTACACAGTGAGTCCCAGCTGGCCTCACCGGGCAAAGGGCAATGCCAGGCATTACCCACTAACTCGAAGTCTGGGAGAGGAATCCATCTTCCCACTTGCCAGTGGATTCTTCAAACCATGATTGCTCTGGGCAAGACCTGAGAGTGATCCAAAACCTTGTCCTGAGACTGTGGCGTGGGGCTCCCCCAAGGCACAGAGGCACGCGTGGGGGGAAGGCACAGCTGTAAGGCTCCAGGGAGCAGGTCCCGTCTCCATGACTCTATGACACTTAGGGTTCAAGCAACTGTCTCCCGAGGAGCCAAGGAAGAACACAGGAACCCTTCTTGGCCTGGCCTGAGGGTAGCTGCAGGGCTCATCGATGGTGCTGGAGGGCGGAGGGCTGAGGTTCGAGACTAAAGCTCATGCAAAGCTGGAAATCAGGGTCAGGGATGCTGAGGGAGGGTGGCAGGTACATACAGGGGTTTCTGGATGGGGAGGTGACCAAGCCTCACAGACCTTACTGTACATTTCGATGATGCACAGATACTCCAGGGAGGTGCCCCATGTTGATGTGACCTCCCAGCTACTTCCTTGCTCGTAAATGTCACAATGTCTGACTCCCAAGGAGCAAGGAATTTGCTTTTGATGCAAATCTGGTCCACCCAGCTCCAGATGAGCCTCTCTCCCAGACTCACTGGGCCCTGGAGGGAATGCAGGGGTGGGGTGGGGGAGGTGAGGAGGACTAGGGCTGCAGCTTGCAGAAGTGTTCCCTAGAGATGTATTTCCCTGAGGTCCCGTACCTCCCTGAACCCACGTTCCCTGCTGTCGGCCTGCTCCACCCACTGGGCTGCCCCCTTCCTCCTGCTGCTGCAGGGCAGTGTCAGAGCTCTCTGGGGATGATGGAGAAGGGCAGCACTGGGCTGCTGGCTTCCAGCTCGAGGGCAGTGAGGAAGCATTCCACAGCAGCCTCGCTCTGGCCCTGGGCCTGCAGCACCTCGCCCAGGCCCTGCCATGCCTCGTGGCAGGTGCTCTGCCTCTCCACAGCGTCCCGCAGCACCTTCTGGGCCAGGCACTTGTGATCCAGCTGGCTCAGCATCATACCCTGGGAGCAAGCACAGGGTGAGGGGTTAGTGAGGGTGTCCTGGGGTAAGAACACCCTGGCCATCGGGGCAACGAGTGGGAAGCAGCTTGGCCACCGGCCACCAGCCGGGGAGGGCCCCAGATGCGGTGTCTTGCTTTGGATTCGGTCAACTGATTGTGCCCTTGATTAATGTGAATCTTACCTCTCCCACCCCTGACCTGCTTCCAGGCCAGCCTCCCAAATCACACACTGTGGGAGCTGTGTCCCGCCTGGCCCCAAGGGATGGGCTTTCAGCAGCCCTGGCTTTGAGTATCCCCATTACCAGCTGGGGGATCCTGGGCAAGCCACCACTCTTTGGCCCTCTGTTTCCTCACCTATAAAAGGGAAAGACCACAGTAGCCACCTCAAGGGCTATTGAGAAGTTTACACGAGTCTGTTTATGTA
Organism: Trachops cirrhosus; assembly: GCA_028533065.1. Classification (NCBI taxonomy): domain Eukaryota; kingdom Metazoa; phylum Chordata; class Mammalia; order Chiroptera; family Phyllostomidae; genus Trachops; species Trachops cirrhosus. Next base: position 120,615,412 of record CM052543.1, read on the forward strand.
AAATACTTGAACAGCGTCTGGCCTGTGCGAGTCTGTTGATGGGCCTATTACCCCCGGGCTTGCTGCTGCCCTTCTCCGGGGGCACCGAGGGATGTATGCTGCAGGCTCCAGCTTCTATCACCCTGGGGAGAACCTTGAACTTGTGGGTGGGTGGGGCAGATCCTTTGCCTGCATCCCCAGTCTTCCTAGGGACATCTGGGTACTGGGACCTAATGCTCACCCCAGCCCGGTCTGGCAAGTGAGGGTCACAGGACAGTCAGGTGACTGGCGACTGGGGACGGAGGCTGTGTGAAAGGAGGGCTTTGGGAGGGTGGGTCAGGGTGGTCAGGAGCTTGGTCTTACATTTTTGGCTCCAACAACGCCACTGCCAGAGAGATATAGGAAGTGACGGGAATTGTTACAAAAAGGGTTTGGGAAGTCAACTGGCACCCTGCCCCACTATGTCCACTTCTATACACACTGGGTGAGCAGGGGAAGGGGCTGGTGTCTCCTTTCAGCCTCGTTCCCAGAAAGGCTGCTTTGTACCACACTGTCTCATCGATCTGTGTCCCAGCCCTCAAAGGTGGCATCGGATGGCAGCACTGGGGGGCCTCCTCTCATTCCAAGACACGGGGTAAAGCACAAAGATGTGGGGTAAAGCGCAAACAACGCTGACTTCCTGGATAGGTGGGGGCCAGGGTGGGGGTGGGGAGCTGCCTTCTGTGTGCTGGGAGCCCCCTCCTGGGTGCCCGCCCACTGGCGGCCATGTACATTTTTAGCTGGAACATTTTCATCCTCACCACGCTCCCCAGAGTTAGGCCCTCCGTTGCTATGGAGACCTACTGAAGAAGATGCACATGCCTGATTTCATAAAGAGCCTGGAACATGACCAATTAGGAAAGAGGGAAGGCTGGCGCTCAAGAAGCCCTAGGAGAAGCCTCTCCCTCTCTGGAGGTGCTGGCTGGCAGTACTGGGGCCAGGGGGCAGGAGAGGAAGAAGGAGATGTCTCTTCAACCCAGGGTGAAGCTATCCCAGGGAACCACGAGAATGAGGCAGAGGACAGGGGAGGATGGGGAGCTGCGGCCAGGCAGAGCCTCAGGCAGGCCCCCAGCTCCGGCTCTTGCCAGATGGGAGCGGTGCTGACTCAGGGCTGCCTAGGACCAGGGGGCCGTGCCCAGTCTGGTCAACAGGGCTGCAGGCCAAGCCGTTCTGCCCGCAGGGCCTGGGAGCTGGACCCTGAGCAGCTCACGATGGAACAGGGCCCACAGGGAGGAGGGAAGGAAGGCGAGACAACAGGCTGCCAGACGCCAAAATTAAGCACCAAAAATGGAAGGTTTGAGCCCTGTAAGTGCTGCCCATGGGGGAGCGACAGAGGACAGATGGGGAAGGGCCAGCCAGCAGAGCCTCCCGGAGAGGGGCGGGGCCGCAGGGGCTTTTACACACTGAGACTGCTATATCGAGCCTCCACAGATTTCGTTGGAAAAGAGGGCTCCATCTAAAAATGAGTTTGAAAACCCCCGATTCCCAGGAAGCGTGTGGGTGTCTGGGAAGCGGCCAGATGTGCCTGCAGGCTGACCCGGGAGTGCACACGGGTGCGCGTGCTGGTCTCAGGTCGGAGGGTCTGTGGCAGGCGCCTCTGTGCACTCTGTGCGGAGGACAAGCCCGGTGCTGCAAAACCACCAGAACCCCAGCGCTGCCGCTGGCCAGTGCAGCAACTCCGGGCAAGCAGCCCGTCGTCTCTGAGCCACGGTCTCCTCATCTGCAAGCTGGGGACAGAAGGGTCCTCCCTCATAAGCTACTGACCAATTTGAAATTGAGTAGCGGGGACACATGGTGGGCAGAGAGCAAATGGAAGTGTCCCCAGGATGCCCAGAGGTCCTGGAGGGGACGAAGGTGCGGAACAGCTGAGTTTTCTAGAGGGCAGGGCTCTCCGTCGGGGCGGACTGTGGGCTAGGCTGGGTTTGGTTCACGTCCCCACCACCCTGGGGTGCTGACCTGAGAGCCTGAAAGGAGACACCGGGCTGGGGTCAGGCTGGGGCCCAGAGGCCTGGGGCCTGTAACAGGATCCGCGGCCACCTGCCCCAGACACCAGCCCGTTCGTGTTTGGTAGCAACTCGGAGTGTTTGCTGCTTGACAACCGGACAGGGCCCGTCCCAGGGAGACTGCAGGTCTCACCTGCTCCACCCCGGCTCGCACTGCCAAGGGCCTGCCACCACCCCCTGGCACCCCGGCCCCCACGGGCCTCCATTCAAACGTCCCTGCGGACTCCCCCCACCCTGGCCAGGGGGCATCTTGAACCCAGAGCAACCAGACCTGCTGGTGACCTTCACCCGGGAGAGGTCACAGCTGTGCTGCCCCGGCACAGGGATCAGAAAGTGAGGTGCAAGTTGCTCTTGGCGACGGAGCACGGCCCCTGTAAGAGGGGCCAGGGTTGGTGGCAGCTGCTCAGGGAGGGGCAGGGCCGTGGGGAAGTCCCAGACATTCCCGACTTCCTCCATTCCTCCCTCCCTCCTTGGATCACAGGGAGGAGGAAACATCTGGCCACATCTCATCGACCTGGGAGCCAGCTCCCCGTAAGCCTTCCCCGAGGATGGCAGGCCCCCTTGCCCACATCACCACTTTGACATTATGCTCCATTACTGCGGGCTGTCACATGCGGCCCCTGTCCTCCTATCTAGGCTGAGAGGGACGGGTCCCTGGCTCCTGCCTGCCTGGCCATGACCCGCACGATAGCAGCTCAACAGAGCTCGGGCGGGAAGGTCCTGGGCTCAAAGCCAGGTACACCAGAGGCACCTGTGGGTGCCTAGCAACCTGCTCAGCACCACCAGCCAGGCAGCCCGAGGGGCCCTCTGAGGGGGACCCTCTCTGTTAGGAGCCCAGGTTCTCTGTGGAGGTCCAGAGTGGGGTCAGGGGCTGTAGCCTGGAGTGGGGATGCAGAAGAAATAGGATCCTGCCTTATTTTTCCGAGCTGCCACTGCACAGCATCTTACCCCAGTAGTTCAGTGCCTGGCACTGTCCCCCCAGGGGGAAGGGGCAGCAGGAAGGTCCCCGCCTGCCTTCTCCTCCTTTTCGGTGGAGGCCTGCTCTGGGAAATAGTCCCCAGTGCTAGGCCAGCTGCTGGCCATGCTGAGAGCTCCCTCCCCACCCCTCCCCTCAAGTATTTATAGAAGTTATTTTGGGAATTTTCTTTCTGAGCTCAAGGCACATTCCTGGGATTCTGTCATAGTCTTTCCAGCTGGGAAGCCGGGAATCAGCTGGAGGCTGCTGGAGCCTCCTGGTCCCTGGAGCCTCCTGCTTGGGGACGCTGGGGCTGCAGGGAGGAGCCCCCGGTGGGACCACCTCTGAGGCTACTCCACAGGAAGGCTCCCTCCCGTCACCCATCCTGGGGTGCTGACACGCCCAGTGAGGGAGGCCCACATTTCTGCATGCTGGATTTTCCCAGGTGTGTCATCTTCAACCTGTCCAACCAGCCTGGGAACGAGGTGGCTCTTCAGGCTGAGAAGCAGCCCACACATTACCACCTCCGTCTGGGAGCTGGGGCACCCCAGAGCCATGGACGGGTCCTACTTTCCTATTGGGAGAAGGGGCACAAATCCTTGTGGATCCCACCCCATGCCTGGCTGATGGGCCCCCTACCCTCAACCAGACCTCCTCCAGGCTCTCATAGGAAGAGGGCCCTGCTCAGGGAGCCCTCAGACTTACCTGGAGCCCAGCCTAGGTGGGGCCCCACCTGGACATGGCCAAGCCCTCAGGGCTAAGTCAGGAGGCTGTAGCAAGGCTGCTGGACTTTGGGTTTTAGAAGAGAAGACCCTGTGATGGGCAGTGAAAAGGGGGCCCGTCGCCGTGGCCCCACTCTGGGACCAGGAGACGGAGCCATGGGGGCTGGTGATGACGTATTTGGTGGGCTGTGGGGGGTACTGGCCTGGTGTACAACACGGAAGGGGCTGAACCCACCTGTATCCTCCGCAGAGTGAGTCTTTCAGACCATTGACTCTGGGGCTAAGCTAAACCAACAATGCCTCACTATCATTCTGATCTGAATCTATGACAGGCAGACAGAAAGTTTCCTTTCCACTTCCTTGACAAGGTTGCCCACGCACCAGCCTAAGGCTTTCCAAAGTCTAGAGCCAGTGGAACCGCCCTCATCTTCTGGAAAGTCCCTGAGCCTGGGCTGGGGGCTATGTGAGGCCAGGGGTAAGGCAGGGTGGGCAGGGGTCTCCTGACACCAGGGGGGCCTGGGCTGGGGGAGAACCGGCCCACGCACCTCCCACTGCTCCAACACAGCAAGGCCCCAGAACTCTCTCATTTTCTTCCTCCTCCACTTTCCCTTCAGGGACTCTAGACCTCAAGCAGCGCTGCAGAGGGATGAGGAATATAGAACTCACAATAAAACCACTGCACCAGGAGGCCAAATGACCAACAAGGCTTTCCTACTAAAACTATTCTGTTAGAAAGAAGCAATATTCCCCCCCTGCTAGAGCTGATGGGACAGAGTCCACTGACGAGGGGCTGTGCATGCAAGAGCTCAGGTTCCCCGCCCCCCACAGCAGAGTACAAGATTTCGGGGTCCTCTCACCCCCTTGGGCTGCTGGGCCCTCTAAGCCACCTGCCACAGCTCAGGAAGCCGACAAGGAGGGAGGCCTAGGGCAGATGGGTGCCCCGGGCCCTGAGGGACGGCCCCAGAGCCCTGGTGTTCTGTGCACAGCAGCCTGGTCCAGAGGCCGGGCACGGACTTTCACTTCTCAGCCACTCAGGACGCCTTTCCTCCTTGGAGTCAGGACACAGCCAAGGCTGGGCCGGCCTGGCATGACAACGGGCCAGCGTGCAGGGCTGAGCAGGATGTCCCAGAGCCCAGCGTCCCCTGCCCCTCCTCTCCCTTGGCCGCAGGGCCCCAGCATGCCCCTCTAGCTGACGTGGCTCACCCAAGTGGTGGACCGCAAGACCAGGTCTCAAATTTCCCTGGTCCCTCAGCTCACACCCGTGCCTACGGAGCAGGCTGCCCTCGCTCTCAACTCAGGTCAGCCGAGCCTTGTGCCGTGTATGCTCTTGTCCAGGTGGGGCCCCACCTAGGGCAGCTGGGGCAGCTGGGACCGATGTCCTACACATCGTGCCTTGGCCAGAGTCACCTGGAGGGCTCATTGAAGGCTGAACAGCTTCGGTACAATGACTCTCTGGGACTTGGCTCTGGGCTTCCATTTTCCTTTGCAAACCAAGAGCATCTGATCTGGCCTGGGAGCCACACTTCTAAAGCAAAAGATACAAGTGACCCCAGCTACTGGGCCATTAACTTACAGGGACTTATTCAACCTCATTCTAACCGGAGCCCCATGCGTTTGGCACCGTGGTTCCTATTTTACAGATGAGGACACGGAGGTTCTGAGATGTGGTTAAACAGCACGTGCAGTGAAAGTGGGACTCAAGTCCAGGCCAGTCAGACTCAGGGCTGTGCTCCAACCTCCAGGCATAGCTGGCTCTGACGGTGGGGCTTAAGAACTGTGCCGACCAACCGGCCCCAGAGGCAGCTCTGAGGTCCCTGGTCCCTGCTCAGCAGCCCCTCCCTGCCTTTGTAGCACCCTGCTGGCACCGGGGGCCATCCAGCAGCACAAGGACGTTTGAACCAATGACCTTCACCCCACAGCCACCTGATCAAAGACAGGCTCAGGCTACCTGCCACCAAGTCTTCCATGCAAATGGAGAGAAAAATGCCTGCCGTTAACATACCTTTTCACAGGTTTCACCTCATCTAAGTCCAAAACTCTCCCTGGAGCTCACAAGAGCCTGAATTCTTTTCCTCATTGGATAGAAGCCTGAGCCAGCGAAAGGAAGTAATCTCTGCGCCCCATAACTTGAGGGCTGGCTGTCTGCCTCAGATGTGTCACCTCTACTGCACAACCCTGCCCTCCAGGACTGGGGACGGGGCCCGCCGGGGAGGGTGATGGGGGCAGCTCTGTGTGGCTACAGTCCACCATCTCCTTGGCCTTAGGGAGCAGAGACTTCTTGTTGGATCCTGGAGCCCCTGCCAAAGGCCCAACCCAGAACCTCAGGGTGAGGCGCGGCAGTTACCTGGTCCTTCCTGACTCGGATCCCACCTTGGGGAAGGCCAGGGATCTAGTGGGGAGCTCTGGGGACTCGAGATATGCTGCAGCACGCTCCAGTCTGGGGAGAAGTGGGGCAAGAGGCTCTGGGGCCCTCTGGGGATGGCCATGCCTGGAGCCTACAGCCCCCGTCAAGAGCAAGATGTCAGCTTCATGCTGGGAGCAAGATGGAACAAATGCAGGGGAATAATTCATGGCTACACTCTCATCAGAGGGCAATGGATGACAGAAACGCTGTCTTCCATCTTTGTGGGGGCGTCTGGAGAGAGAAGAGGCCAGGTCACGTGGCTAGGACTGCTTCAGAAATTACATCTCCGGGAATTACAGCACAGGAGCTAAAGCTCACGCAGGGCAGTCTCTCCCTGCTGCTGGGGTGACTGAGGAGAAAGGGTTCCAGGGAGATGGGGCAGCAGGAACCCGGAGCTCTGTCCCAGGAAGAAAGCATGACCAGGGACAGGGGCTGGTGGGGAGCAGGAAACCCCACCTACCCTCCAGAAATGCAGGTGGCAGGAACGCAACCCCACCTGCCCACTCATGGCTGAGACTTTCTCTGTGGTGAGTCAGGCTGCATCAAAGCATCCACACTCCCGGCTCAGCCAAACGGAGGGCAGGGAAGGCGAGTTGGCCTGAAGCCAGAGCTAATGACCCTCCTACCATTAAGGTCAGGTGACCTCAATGGAACTTCCTCTTGGGAGGGCTCTGAGGGACTTGGCCAGTCCATCAGCCACACTTGGGCTCCTTGCCGTCCCCAGGCATCTCTGCTCCCTTGGTGTGCAGAGGGGCTCCTGAGAGGACAGGGCAGAGACAGGCTCAGAGAGACGGACGCAGGCTGCCTGAGGACCCTCCTCTGGCTGAGGCCGTGGAGCCCTCTCCGAAAAGCAGTGCCAGCCAGGGCCCACTCCTCTGCTGATCTGGGGACTGCCCTCTTTCTCATGCTTCCTCAGGGGCAGGCAGGTGAAGTGCAGGCTTCCCCTTCCTAATTAGATTCTCCCACCAGGAAATCAACTTCTGAACACCCAGGCTGAGTGAGTGCGGTGTCTGGCTACTGGGCAGGGAGGCAGGGACTGAGCTGGCAGAGACCGCCAGGACCTGCTGCTGGATGTCACTGGGAGTTTCCATCTGCAGAGAGCCTTTCTCTGTCTGTGCTTTGCCACTCTCCTCGAGCCCGGCAGAGGTGGCAGCTGCAGGACCAGGGCTTGAGGACACAGACGCCTCTGGGACACTGCTGTGGCACAGTGGAGACTCTTCACTGGCACAGCACTGCCAAGGTGGTGTCTCTTTCCTGACTGATCTGGGTGGGAAAATCTGAGCCAAGCCCAGAGTGGAGCCAGAACCATGGAGAGGTCCCCTGTCACATGCAGGGCAGCGGGATGGGGAGAGGACAGAACCTGCTTCTGGGCTGAAGTTCAAATTCTTAGAAACGCCCGAACCCTGGCTCCTGAACGCAGCAGCCTCCCACTCCTAGAGGTTTTCTCCAGCCTGTCCCCCGCTGGCCTGTCCCCTGTACACAGACACAGGGAGAGGCCTAGCGGTCGGCCTCCTGGTGTGTGGTGATCTTGCCTCAGGGACTGCAGGGCCAAACCTGGCCGCTGCACGACTTAGAGTCCATCCTCACCCTCCTCTTTCCAGACCTCAGGGAGTAGGACTCAACCACAACCTCTGAGGGCTCACGGGGGACCCAGAGCTCCTCCAGCCCCGGCTATGGGTGGCTGTGCTCTCAGGGGACCCTAGCACCTATGAGAGGCCAGGGTCCTCACAAAGCCACAGTGGCATGGTAAGGCTAGGATGTCCTCCCTGGGAACTGCCTTATCAATGATGCCACAGTGGGGGAACACCAGTTCCCTTCCATGTTCCTTTCTCTGGATAATTCTCCAGGGGTGCACCCACCCCTGGAATTCACAAAGACTGAGATAACATAGGTTGCTTTCACTCTCTACCGACTATTTTTACAGTGACTCCCTTACATAACTGTCAGGCTGACTTAACCAATGAGGAGTGGATCCCTTCGTGTTGTACTGTGGTGATAAAGATCCCAATGTGACATCTGTGCTCAATGGGAAAAAGTGCTGTGATTGATTAGTAATGTCTGTCACGGGTGAGGGACTAGAGCGTGGTGGTGTACATGCTGTGCTTTGCTTTCTCAGACACTGCATTGCAGACTTTCAGGAGCACTTTCACATGTGTCACCTCATTTGATTAGAACATAGGTCTAGGAATGATGAGGATTATTATTTATTTGCAAAGGGAGACATCGGGAGGGTTGAAGTTAATTGTGTCTTTTCCTAAGTCACCCAAGTGAATTAGGGCCAGAGCCAGGGTTAGGTCACAGATGTCCTGAGTCTGAGGTCAGTCCAGGGAAGACACTTAGATTGGGGAAGGTAGAGATCAACATGCCAAAATGTTCATGTGTCTCTGGGAGAAGAATGCTTAGTAAATCTTCCCCAGGCTTGAAATTTGCTATTCTGTATGCATATGTGTAGGATGCTGGCAGGAACAGCGTGCGTGGAAAGGAGATGGGCTGCCCACGCTGGAGCCGACGGCCCCTCTGGCTGCTTAGAACTTTCACAGTGGGCTGGCCTGCCTCCGACTTGTTCCAATTTCACCACGTCGGGAAGGCACCCCGGGAAGAGAAAAGGGACCATTTCAGAAACATCTGCAGGGAGCCACTCTGGACAGCTCTTCAGTTACCATGGAAACTCACCCTCGGAAACCGCTTCAATTTCAGGGAAATAGCTACAAACAATAATAAGCATAAATGAAAAATGGTACTCTGTTACTTCAAAATTGTACTTGTTACTGGATCTCGTTGGGTTTTAGGAACTGAACGGCAGGCTCCTACCCGAGGGCGCAGTGGAAGGCCGGCATCGCCGCCTGGCTGCCGGCCTGACGACGTGGCCACATCCTCCCTCCCACCACCCTAATCAAGTTTCTGGACGTGACCTCCGGGGAGGCATTCATCAGGGGAGCTAATGTCTGAATTGCGGGAGGGAGGATGTGCCTTGCAAAAAACAAATGTTTGCTGAGCAGACTGCAAGGCAACATGGAGCCACGTGGAGGGGAACAGGGGCCAGGGTGTGACGTCCCTGTGCAGGTTTTCTTCACTGGCACGGGCGTTCGCGTGGGCCCACGCTGGAAAGCCCTCGAGAAATCAGGCAGCGGGAATAATAGCTGAGCTGGGGACCTCTGTTCTAACCTGTTTTCAAGGACTCTTGGGGTTGGAAAGGACTTCATTATAAACCCCTATGTGACGTTTCTGTCGGCAATATCCTCATAGGATGATGCCTGAGTTTATGCTTGGACTTTCCTAAGGGTTATCACACCATGTTCCCAACACTGGGCTGCAATCTAACTCCCGGTAGCTTCTGCCCATGGACAATCAGACCCCTCTGGGCAGCGATGACCCTGCGGCCACCTGGAGTCCTTCTTCTGACCCTTCTGTGTTAGTGTTCGGATGTGAGTGGCCCTCTCATGGCTGTTTTCAAGGAGCTCTCAAAGCAGACAGGAAGCGGAACCCGGACTCTGACAGGGGAAGACTGCGTCTCTAACTGTGGGCTCCTAAACTGTGCTTCGAAAATCACTGTGTGTACGCAGGCCCGCACACTTTCAGAGCATTGCACTGATCCTGGTGCCTGCTCCCTGAAGGCAGCTGAGCAAGGCGGGAAAGAAGTTACACTGAGGGCCTACTGTACCAGCTGTCAGAGAGGCCCACTGCACAGATAAGTAAAAATGAGGTGCAGAGAGGGGGGCTGACCTGCCCATAGTCACCCGGAAAGAATGGCCAGGCCCAGACAAGAACACCAGCATTATGCTCCCGGTCTCCAAACCTTCCCATAGGAAGGTTACTGAGAGCCTTGGGCACCCAAGTCCTGAGCTCCACATCCTCAGGGTGGGGGGCCCCAGGAGCCATTTCCAATGTGTGCTCGAGTCAGACCCGAAATGACAGCCCACTCTGGGGCCCCCCTGGCATCCCGCCCAAGAGCTCCTCTGAAACGGGGAAGGCAGCCCAATGATTGGAGTGGGGGGGCCTGAGAACCCCCACAAAGAACATTCCGGTGTCTAGAGTCTCCAGGGAGAGGATCTGATGCATGACAGTGGAGGCCCTCTGAGGCTAGACTGCCGTACAGAAACTAACAGCAAGTCGCAGAGTATCAACCTGTCCTTGCAATTCTTCATCTCCTCAGGCAGGCTCTGATTTCGGGAAGTGGCCTGACTCTGCGGGAAGGAGTGTCTCCATTCCCAACAGAGCAGGGAGGAAGCCACCTCCAGATACCAGATCGCCAGGGAACCGTGGCAGCAAAGCACCTTCAGGCGTGGAGGGAGTGAGGGTGGCGAGGGCCCTGAGGCCGTTTGTGGGGGTGCGAGGCTGACTCACCAGGCTGTGCATGATGCGCACACCGTCGGGGTTCACTGTGAGCGCCTCCTTGTACAGCTGCTTGGCCTCCTCCAGGCTGCCCTTCATCTCAGCCAGCCGGCCACGCATGTAGAGGACCGAGTGCGAGGTGGGGAAGAGGCTTGCTGCCTCCTGGATGCAGAAACCTGCTTCCTTCAGGTGCTGCTGCTCCATGAACAGTTCGGCTGTGAAACCAGAAGGACAGTGGGAGGTGAGAGTGGCGGCAAAATCGGAGGCAGCAGCCCCCGCCCTGGGAACCAGTCTCAGGTGATGGAAACCACCCCTGCCAGTCACAGCACAGGGCGGGCTCGCTCTGGGGTGCGGGGCTAACACCAGGTGATGGCTTCTGAGTGCTCGCTGTGCTATGTGCTCCAGACAGACAGACTCTCGGCCAATGCTCATAAAGCACTGTAGAGCAAGCACTTTTATTGCTGGACTTCAGGGAGGAGTAAACTGAGGCACAGAGAGGGTAGGGAAGTCGCCCGAGGCCACAGAAAGAGTAAGTTAGGTTAGGTAAGATGGCATCGGGCCATCGGACTTCAGAGGTCTGCAGGAGGGGCACAAGTGGTATCTCCTGGAGCTCAGCCTTTGCTCAGGTGACGGTGACTTTTTTCCAGTGTCCTCTCACATCGCTTGTTTATTATTACGTGCCTGGGCTAGGGGGAGGGAGACAGATGTGGTGGCTCTCCTCCAGCTCTCAGTCTCTGAGGAGGGAGGCTAGCCGTGTGCACAGAGCCCGAGGGAGAGCCGGGCGATCCTGCCAAGCATGGGCGTGGGTGGGGGAGGAGGAGAGAGGCCAGGGAGCACCTGTGCAGGGGCAGAGCCAGGCCCCACCAAGGAGTGTTAGTAACAGCTCCCAAACAGCCGGCACCCACTGAGAGCTGACTGTGGGCCAAGGCCCAACTGTGAGAAGCATCTTCTCTCATTTAATCCTCACAAGTCTGGGAGAGAGGCGGGAGCTCTCACAAGCCCCACGCTAACAAGCCAGGCTGAGGGAGGGAGGACCTAACCCCCTTCCCTCAGTGGGAAGGGGCAGGGCAGGGCCCAGCTCCCAGTCTCCCTCCAAAGGACTTTCTGCAGCACCGAGAAGAACAGAGGACACACGTACAATGTGCCCCGCAACCGGCTTGCCTTCTTCCCCAGATCAGTGGAAAATGGGGCAGTTTCTCCAGTCCCGGGCCAGCCCACATAAATGCATTTCAAACCCTCCTGCACGCACACACCCACAGCAGGTGCTTTTAGCAGCATAGCTCTTCGGGGTTGCAGCTTGGCCTCATGGGCCACTCGGCCCTCCTCTTACGGCAGCCCAGGGCTCGGCTGCCCCGCCTGGGGCTGGTGCCCGTGCACAGATGGGAGCACAGAAGGGCAAGCAGAGCCTGGCTTGTGACTTTGCCAAGAGCTGTTCCTTACAAAGGATGAGAGCTGAGGTTACATGAGTTCGGATTAGGCCTGGGGTGGGCTGGATAAGAGACATCCCACAGGAAGCTCCCAGAAAGAGGTAGGAAACCCAGGCTCAGGCATCACATCTTCCCACTGTGGCAAGAAGCAGGAAGGAGGTCTAACTAAGGCTTTGACTGTAGCACACAGCACTCAGAGCACTCAGCCCGAATGTTGCCTAAGGCTCATTGCATAATCAAATAGCTCGCCACATCCTAAAATACTGCAGAGGGCTCTTTGAGCAAGGGTACTTTTTTTCACTAGTGGAGATGAGTTTGGGAGAATCAGAGAATTAATTAAACACAGAGGAGCCAGGCTCCCCTGATAAGGCCAGAAAGAGAAATGCTGGCCCTTGCTCCCTGAGCCAGCCTGAACTGGAGATTCCCAAGACAGAAAACACAGGGAGGTGAGGCCAGGAAGGGCAGGCGTTGAGCCTGGGGCCTTGCAGGGAGAGCTGGCCCGGGGGTCGGGAGTCTGGCTCTCTCGGCGTCGGCTCTCCTCTGCTCTGCTGTGGTATTCCCTTCTGGGGCCGCTGCCTGGTGCTCTGAGCAGGCTGTCTTCATAACTAAGTGTGCAATGTGCAACTATTGATCGCTGATGGTATGCCTGGCCCTCCCATGAGGACAAAGAGTGAAGCCACCAAACTACTGGAGTGTCCCAGAGCAGTGGAGTGGCAAGTGTCAACTCTGAGTGCTCTGGTCACTCAGAAGGGGTCAGGTCAGCTGTGCTGGTGTGGTCAGGGAAGTAAGTCTTCCTGAGGGAGGCAGCATTTAAGGCCTGAAGGCGCAGGGGCACTTGGACTAGCAGAGAGAAGGGAGACTGGCTAACCGGAGGGCTGGGCTCATCCTTGGCAGAAGTCCCTAGGGCCACAAAGAAGAGGGGAGAAACAGAAGGAAGTGTGTGGTGTGAGTGCTGGGGGTGGGGACGCCTTCCTGCATCGGCTCCCACGGTGGCTTCCTCCCTCGCCCGCAGCTCGGCTCAGAGGCCGGGCCCTCCACTGCCCCAGACCTTGCGCCAGCAGGCCCGCCCCGGGCCTGGTCCACCTGCCCACCTGGTCTTGGCACAGCTCATTAAGCTGTTTACAACTTGCTGCCCTGTCTCCTGAGCTTCATCTCCGGAGGCTGCCCCTGGTCCCTCCCCTGGGGATTCCTCGCAGTGCCCTGACATCAAGGGATTTCGATGACAGGATCCCCACCTCCCTCCTTCTTTGGGGCCCTGGGCCTTGGGCTGGCCATACACCAGAAAATAGGCCCTGAAAAATAGGTAGGGCTGCTTTGCTCCAGTGGACTTCATTACCAGTTAGGCAGGAAACCAGATGACACAGAACAGAGTCAGAGAAGAGAGGTCCTGCGGGCTGCTGGCTTGGCCTCGGCCTCGCAGAGAGCTCCCGGCAGGCCCAGCCTCCAGGGCGGGGCCTCTGGCCTGCAGTCAGGCTCACAGGTCTGGGGGCTGCTGTGTACCCCTTCGTTCCAGCCTCAGTGTCCCCAGGCAGTTGTTTTACCACACAGACAGCCGCATGGCAACAGTGCCCGCCCACCGCCCTGGTCTGCTACCACCAGGCCCTGGCTGCCAGGGCCCCAAGGTGCCCACGCCCCTTCTGGTCTCCCCTGGCCGGGGCCAGATGAGCACTCAGTGTTACCGGGTTTTTCTTGGAGTCTCATAGTCGTGGTCATCGTCCCAGGCAACTGGGGCCTCGTCATCCCCTTGGTGTCAGAGGGCCCTCTCCGACCCTCTCTCAGTTCCTACTCCCTCTCCTTACTCCCCCCTCCCATCCGTTCAAGACCTCCTGTCTCGCCTGTCTCCCTGTCTCGGCTCTTCCTCCTCCTCCCTCCATCTCTCTCCACCCGCCCCCTCTTTGCTTTCTCTCAGCAGACTCCAAATGGAAAACATCTGTTCCCTGGAGCTTTGCAACCGTCCTTTTACTATTTTTTCTAAGGCATCCTGCTCTAACCCTGCACCAGAGCTGGTTCCAGTCTTCCTGCCATTCTGGCCAATGCTGAGGCCTCACCCTCTAAGGTTGGGGGACAGACTCACTCTTCAAGGGCTATTTGCACAGCCGCTCTGCAGGGAGGGCCCTCCGCCTGTCCTGAGCTGAGGAGCTGGGGGAGGGAGGGCCCAGGGCCACACCTAAGGCCTTTTAGAGGCTTACCCAGGGGAAATAGAGACCCTCCACCAGTTAAAAGGGCAGAGCCACCAAGGCACGAGAGAAGTAAACACTGGGCCCTAAAAATCCACCTTAGCTAGCCCTAGCTCTGGACTTAGCTAGCCCAGGGCCATCACCAAAACTGCCCTCTATAGGAAATAAGCATCCCTCCTGTGGAGCAGGCCCTCAGGACTTATTGACACCAAGAATAAAGGAGAAGGTGGGAGTGAAAGCGAAGATGGGGAGGGGGGGTGGGCAGAAGGGAGAAGGCCTGGAGAGTTAGAGATGTAAGGGAATTGGGGGTTGGTCTGAGACCCTCCATTCCTAGACCCAGAGAGGGACACGATATGCCTCTGCCACAAGGGAATCAAGTCTGCTTGGGCCTGGTCCCTCACTTCCCGTCCCAGGAGCCTCTTCTCACTCACTCAGGACCCAGCAAGCAGTGGATGACAGGCAGGAAGGAGGAAAGAAGGAAAACGCCGAGGCAAGGGAGGAGAGGACTAGGAGAGAAGGCACAGAAGGCAAGAAGGAGATGGGGGTGGTGGGGAGCTGGGAAAAGAAGAGAGAGTGAAGATAAGGAAAGGAATGAGGAGGAACAAGGCAACTCAGAGCCAAGGGTAAGACAGCGTCTTCCTCGACTATAATTTTATAACAAATAGGACGTTTGGACACAGCCCTGACTGCCCCACTGCAGTTCTCCAGGCTGCCCAGCTGCCAGCTGGGGTGGTGTCCACGTGCAGGGCCACCTTAAGAGCCAGGGCACCTGTGCCCAGGCAGTGTGAACTTGCCATTTGGGAGCTAAGACCTGGGTCAACTTCCCCCAACCCAGGGAGAGCCCTTGGCCACCTGTGAACCCCTGGAATTCCAGGCAAGGGACCTCTCCCTCCATCCATCTGCCGCTCCCTAGCACACTCAGTGTCCGAGGCGTGAGCAATAGTGAGAGAGGGAGGTGGGCCATCGTGCTGTCCTGGAAGCACCTGTAGACACTCAGGACCCTGAAGCATCTCTGGGGCCATGCCTCACCCATTCTCACACATACCTGCTGCCAAAGAGGCAACATTTCTGAAATTCATCTCTCAAGTGGAAACCCTCAGTGGAACTTCTCAAGTCAGACTGGAAAGAGAAGGACCCTTGGACAGGGGACGTGAGGACAATGAGAGCTGGGAGAAGCACACAACATTTCCAGCCTAAGAGAGGGGTTAATGACGGAACTTACTGCCAGAACAGACCGGGATGCAGTTTATCTGGCACCAAACCAGGGGGATTAGCTCATTCCAAAATGATAGAGGGGAATATTTTCCCCTTCCTGCAAAATTGCTGCAGCTGGTGGCATCATTAGGTGGGTGGGTGGGGGTGCCGATGCCAATACTCTTAGCCTGGGTCTGGTGTGTGGGGAAGGGCGGTAGTTAGGGAGAAGTTATTGCCTTGGTGATCTGCTCCTGGCACCAGTCCTGGCAGCCCTTCATTCAGCAGGTGCTCAGCGCATGCTTGCTGGAGATGACGGTGACCAGGGGAGAGGAGAGGGCTCATGGGAATGCCGATCGCTCCAGAATTCTCCCATGCTCAGAATGGAAGACCTAGGACATGCTCTCATTTCCCTTTCTGGGAAGTGGCTGCTGCCCACTAGTCTACTTCCCTTTCTAGAATGATAGATGCCCTGATTTTTAATGGGCACGTGGGCACCCAGAATAATGACATTTCCCATGGTCCTTTGCAGCTAGGTGTGTGGTCGTGTGACTAAGTTCTGACCAATGGGTTGTAAGGGGAAGTGATGTGCGTAAACTCTAGGATCTATCCTTAAGGGAGGGGGTGTCCGCTTCTCCCACTCTTTCAAGTTATGCCTTGGAAAGTGAATGTGGTAGAGAGCCATGTTGGATCACTGGGATAAGAGTGATAAGAGGAGCCCTGGCTGGTGTGGCTCATTGGATTGAGCGCCGGGCTGTGAGCCAAAACCGGCGATTCAATCGCCAGTTCAATTCCCAGTCAGGGCACATTGGGTTGTGGGTCAGATTCCTGGTGGTGGGCATGTGAGAGGCAACCGATTGATGTTTCTCCTGCACATCGACGTTTCTCTCCCTCTTTCTCCCTCCCTTCCCCTCTCTCTAGAAATAAATAAGTACAATCTTAAAAAAAAAAAGAAAAAGTGACAAGGGGGGAGCAGAACCAACAAAATGGAAGGAATCTGGGTCCCTGGACCAGGAGAGCAGAGCTGTCAGCCCAGGTGAGAGAATGAAGCTTCCACCACCTTGTAGAAGCCACTGTTACTTTGGATTGGTCACACGTACCCAAACCTGTCTCCTAATGCCACACTGCCCAACCCTCCCCTGGCACCACATTCGGGGTGCTCAGACTTTGTTCCCAGAGTTCTCTGTGGGCTGAACGTCTAGGACAATGTCTAGAAAAGAAAGGCTGATGTACGAATTACTGAAGGGCATGTGTTTATGCCAATATTCCCCCATCTAATCACTGGCTTCAGGAATGATTTTAACCTTCCTTGGAGTTACCAGAACATCCTGGCACCCCTAACATAAGGTAGCATATCTGCAAAATGCAAGCAGGCTGGTAAGATGCAAAAATATTTTCATTTGATGGTATTGTAAACAAGACACATTAAAATAAAAGGCCCTGGGAGCCCCAGAGTAGGCCACACACAGCTCTGGAATGGGTCGCTGTGCTACTACATTCCCTGAAGTTGATGGAGCCCAAGCACACCCTCCAGAGCCATTATAGCTCCATATCCTAGAAGGAAACAGCAATATTTGCCTAAAGGAGACCATGTCTATCAGTCCTCTGAATTTTTCAACATCCTTTATCCTGCTTCAAATGCAAGAAGCTGACCGTGGAGCACAGCCTGGACCCATCCCTGGCATCCTGAGGGACCCTGATATAGAAACTGGGGCAATATTTGCATTATTAAAATGCTTCTCTGCCTAGCCTTTCTGTGAATCCTGGTCCAATTTTATTTCTCCAGATTCAGAGCCTGCGGTGGGGAGAGTGGGGGCGTCCTGCATACTAATGTGTCCATATGTGGGCTCCATGCAGCAGGAAACCTTGGATTCTCAGCTAAGCACATTCCAACGCTAACTTGCAAACCCCGCATGTCCCAGGAACTGATTGTCTACTTTGGGTCTCTTCTCCATCTTCCCTCGGGAGCTATTGGCTCCAGCTCCTTGGCAGAAAGGGGGCAGATGGGAAAAAAGCCGAGGAGTTTCGCTTGGGCAAATCTCAGACAAGGAAGCATGCTGGCTGGGGCATTGTTAGGATTCCACTTGCTCTGTTACCTTCTTCTCTGTTCTGCGGCTGCTGCCATTTTATCTCAGGCTCATCTCCCTAACCCACCTCTCCCACCATCATCTGATTAAACTTTCGATCACTCTAGTGAGTTGATCCTTGGCATTCCTTAGTCCAGCATCGAGGGCAGTCACTGTTGGTGGTGCCATGCTGCCTCTGTGTCCCCCACAACCACCGTGGATGGGACAGAAGTCTGACACCATTTGCTGAGCACCTACTATGTGCCCCACACTGTGCTAACTGCTTTGCCCACATCAGCTCATTTTAGACCAGGATAGGAAAGACAGAGCTGGCATTAGAACCCAGCTCTTTACAACTCTGAAGCCTCCTTTGTCCCCAACACTAACTGACCCTCAAACTTCACAGTGGCAATAATGTTGATTAGCCATCAAGAGGGATTGTGTCCTAAGTGCCAACCCTAGTGTTACCAGTGCTCTGTCTTCAATGGACTCTACCACCAGACCTCCCTTTCCTGGGGGCTGCCATTCCCTACCTCTTCTCTAGCTATTCCGCGAGCTCTTGGGGCTTGGGCCTTAACTAGTTTTGCTCAGGAGAAGGTGGCAAGATGAAATTGTTGAGACTAAGACTATATTCATCTGCGTGACCTTTCCTCACATCCTCTCACGTTTGTCTTTGCTGCCAGAGGGTCTCTCTTGGGTACACAGACAGGCACTGTCCCCATTTGGCCGAGTGAAAACCCGTGACCAGGCAGATTAAGTGACTTTTCCTGGGCCAAGCAAAGAAGCAGCAGCTGGAACTAGAACTCCAGGCTCCTGATTGCCAGGCTTTTCTGTGAGCAGTGAAGACCACGTGAGCCTTGTCAGGGACCACCCACCACCCCATACTCTCTTCTCTAGGACAGGACACAGCTCTGAGAGGCTGGGGGCCTGTTGGACGTGAGTGGGTGTCACTGGGGCCAGGGACACTCACCAGCCTGGAGCCAGATCTGTTCCAGCGTGGTCCACAGCTGCATGGGGCCCTGCTTCAAAACAGAGCTGGGCATGGTCAGCTCCGACATGGCCTCTTCCAGCCGGGAGGCTGCGATGGACGAAGCCCGCCGAGAGCCTGCAGAGCGAGAGCGGAGGGCTGAGCAGCAGAATCTGAGCGCCGCACACTGTAGGCCTCAAGAGCAGGGGTTGCACAGCCCGCGGGGAGAGACAGGGCACACCCAATCAGGGCGGGGTGGCCGCCAAACAGCTAGCAGAGCCACTGGGAAGGGCCCGCCTGGTCCCCTCACCCTTGGCTGGGGAGAGGAGGTTCAAGGGGGCGATCGGGCGGTGAGCCCACGCCTAGGAGTCTGTCACTGAGGAACGCAATCATAAACATCAGCAAAGATGCTGGTTCTTCTGCCTGTTACTTTGACATCGACTGAAATGACTGAATGTCCAACAACAGGGACTGATTAAAAACAAGTGAGGGTATAATCATAAGAGACTCCACAGCCATTCACATAACCGTGCGCACACGTATGGACATCGATGCAGAAAGATGTGCAGACTCTACAGTCGGGTGGAAAACAGGCTGAAAAAGGGTGTGACAATGTTCTTACAGGAAAGAAAGACGCGCACAGAAAAAGCCTGAAAGTCCACGTGTTAAGGGCTGGTGGTGAAATTATGGGTGATTTTTCTTTTCTTCCTTTTGCTATTTTTGCTTTCCGTTTTCACAAATGCGTGGTATTGCTTCTTACACAACAAGGTCCCATTTGAGGTCATGCTGTGAAGGATCCGTAGGTAGCAGCTCAGGCCAGGCCCTGTGGCCCCTGGAGAACCTCCCCCTGTGGCAGCCCTGGGTGACGTGGGTCCCTGTGTGTGATACACGAACCGCCGACATTCACGACTCACATGCAGGTGAAGCGCGAGCACTTTCTCCCAGAGGTAATACAGGCTCCAATAAGCTCAGGAGACCTCAGAGCAAACCACGGGTGGTTTCTGGTGATAAGACGAATGCACATGGAACCCTAACATTGGTTCGTGGTTCCTCCCTCTCATCCCAAGGGTGCTATGCCCTCCTTCGCCAGGCCTTCCTTGGAGTCAGCAGCCCCACAGGCCCCCTGCACCCCTCAGATGCACCTCTCAAGGCGGGTGCTGGTCTCGGTGCCAGGAATCAACGCCGTGGCTTCACGATGAATGTGCCACTTGGTTCATGTCCACGGAAGTGGGAAAAATGAGCAAGGCCACTAAATATGCCTCCCTCACACTTTCGTTCCTGTGACTAAGTCTTCTTGTGTCTCGGAGGAAGGTATTCTGCTTTAATCAGGTCCTTGGTTAAAAGTCAGCTTTGGGCTTAGAGTTGTACATTTAAGCTCAGCTCATTCCTTCCAACTTGACTCCATTTACTAGGGATGTTGTAATGGCCGACCTTGATCCGCAGGTGTAGCCTCAGAGGAAATGGTTTCTGTGCTCTATGCTGACATTCAACTTCAGTGTCCCCTCTCTCTTCACCTCCACCCAGGAGGTGGGGTCCCTCCCTTGCCTACTCCAGCCAGCAGCCATCTCGTCCCAGAGCCGCTCGGGCCCTGAAAGACGGTGCAGGGCAGCTCCTTAGCACAAGGAGCTGTCAGCCAACAGCTGACGGCTGTCGACAAGGAGGGCGGCAGCCGACAAGGAGCAGTGGGAAGGTGTCAGTCACTCTCCCCGTTCGTGCTCAGGCCGAGAGTGAGCTGTGGGCCCTGTGGACAGCTGCCCACAGGGCACAGTCTTACCGGAGTCTGCATCGTGGGCATCGGGCAGAGTCAGGTGCATGCCACTCTGCTTCTTCAGCGTGAGGCCCTCGCCGAGGCTGCCATCCTTCTCCAGGCCTCTGGAAGGCAAGAGAGGGCCAGGCCCCAGTGAAGCGGAGGGCTGACAGGAGAGTGCGGGAGACTCCTGCCAGGCAGGCTCCGGGGCTGAGAGTTCAGGCCACGGAACAGGGCCAAAGCCGGGCCCAGGAGGAAGGATGGAGACGACCAGAGCAGCAGGAAAGGTCAGGGCTCAGGCTTGGGGCGCTAGGATCCGGCTTGCCCCAGAAGCTCAGCTGACAGCGGTACTCACCGTCATTCACACACTCGTGCACACTCGGCCTGCTCCGTGCCTGTGCGGCCACCCGTCTCCTCACTATTCCCCCACGTCACCATGTTTGGTTCCCAAAGCTACAGGCTTGCTCATGCTGCAGTCACCAAGAATGTTCTCGCTATCCTCCGTCCAGCCCAAACCCCCACCTACAGAACCAAGCCCTAGTGCCCCTCATCTGTCTAGAAAGCCTCCTGTGGCTCCCCTGCCACTCACGGCGGCCGCCCTCCCTTCCCGGCTCTCCGTCGGGCGGCACGGCTCCCGCACCACAGATGCCGAGGATCAGAAACTCTCCAGTTCTGGCCAGAAGCTGCCCCAGGCCACGGTGGGGGGTGGGGTGGGGCATCTTTCTACCTTCTATTGCCCTCGCAGACACAAAACACTGCTGAGGACTGGCTTCCAAGGAAAGCCTGGGCCTCGGAGGCCACTAGAAGTGTCCCCAGCTGCACTGCTCCCCCTTCCCGAGGAAGGAAGGCCAGATGTTATTCTCTGCCTCAGGCACCCCACCTTGGCTGCCAGGGTAGTGTGGCCTTGGAGGAGCCAAAGGGTCCCCTGGCACGACAGATAAATAAGCATGGTGGTCCCAGTCTCTTCCCCTGCCCCAATTCCCCAGGTCCCCGAAGCTCCCACACTGCTAGGGGGGTTCCTCTTTTCTCAGAATGGGAGGGTGGGGAAGTCACCAGCTCAGAAAGGCAGCTCAGCCTGTTGTGCCCTTCAGCTGTCCCTGCCCACTGCCAGGGATGCCTGTGGCCCTTGAACCTGCTGACTAGGGAAGCTCAGAGGAGGAGCGAGGTAGAAAGGGCGGGAGAGGTGGCAGGCACAGCCTGGGGACAGGTGCTTCTCCCTGCAGAAGGGAACCAAGATGATGGTCCAACGAAGAATGTGGAGCCTTCGGAATCCTTGCCACCCTAACCCAGGCTCACAGTGGCCTGAACGTGGGCTTGTGGATGCACAGCCCTCTTTGCAGGCCCTAGAGGAAGCCACCCACAAAACACACGCTGGTTCCTGTTCTCTCCCACTCTCTTCCCTTTCCCTGGAGGCACCCGAGTGTGGTGCTGGACGCTGGGTTAAAACCACGGGGCCACTCCTTCTTAGCTCTGTGACCCTCGGCAAAGCCACCTTTCAGGGTGAGTTCTCCAGATGAGTTGTCTGACCTTGAAATGAACATGAGAATGTTGTTCTCACGAGGCTGTTGTGAGAAGCATGTGAGATCATGTGGGCAGGCGCCCAGCACGTGTGGGCTTGGAGCAGATCCACAAGTACAGCTTCTCGCCCCACCCGCCCTCCCAGCCCCTAAAGGGGCCCTCCCTAGGGCTCCAGAAACAGCCCACCTCGGGGACCTTTTGCCCCTTGGTTCTAGGCCAATATATAGCAATGCTCCTGCCCTAAAGAATCTGACAGCCAGATGGGGAGAAGAGACAGTCGAAGTTGAGCAATCAGCAAGACCCAGATGGAGAGGGCTGAGCAGACAGCGTGACTGGAGGCGCCAAGAGGAGGGGCATCTGGGCAGGGCCTGGGGGAGAGTGTGGACCAGCAGGAGCACAGCAGGAGGTGGAGCAGGGCAGGCCAGACCCTCAGGCGGCGGATTCTAGTGGATCCTTAGCTGACCCAAACTAGAGTTTCCAAGACCTAGTTTCTGCTCTGTGGGTCCAGGTTGAGAAAGGATATTTCCTATTCTTGAGAAAGCCTAGAGGATCCTGGATCCAGGCCCCTGGGCCCACCCATTTGTCTACAGGTAGCTGGCCTGGCTGAGCCCAGCCCCACACTGAAGATTCGCCCAAGGAGTGCCAGGCCCTCAGATCACAGAAGAGTGTGAGTGATGACTTAAAAAGACCCCAAGGCAAACCTCATTGTCCCCACAGACCCAGACTCTCCAGCCTAGGGGGAGCACAGCTGGGCCCTGTACGCCTGGAGACAAGGCTGCGGAGCAGAGAAGGCCTGAAGGAACAGGCAGCCCGCCACGCAGTCCCGAGGACTGAGTTGTGCACCTGTCCAAGTGGCCACAGCCAGTAAGTTGCAGAACGAGATGCATCTGAACACCAGAGTCTGGCCCTCACCCTCACATCAGTCAGGTGGGCTCCCTTTTCCTTTCTGAAAAGTCCCTCACCCCAGAGCCTTCTTCTGGCAGCTTCCACCCACTGGTCCTGCTCTGCCCTGGAATTTTCCAGGCTCAGAGGCCTGCAAAGAGAAGGCTGATCCTACCCTGCGCAAGGGTTTTACTCCATGGGGTTACCCTGGGACCTCCTCCGTAAATTTCACCATTAGAGACCCGCCTCTGGGGGCTGTGGAAGCCTTCTGGGCTCCCAGAGTCCCAGTGAAAATGCAAATGCATCCACTAGCACGGGGTCCCCTGAGGCCCTGGGGAGGTGACAGCCAGCAGGCCCAGAGACAGGGGAGGAGATGGGGTCCAGAACTCAGGAAGTGGTAGGGCCCCGCCCCGTATGACGCCCTTTCCCACTTTGGGCTCACAGGCTGACCCTTAGCATCCTGGTGGATGCTAAGACATCACACTGTCTGCTCAGCCCTCTCCATCTGGGTCTTGCTGATTGCTCAACTTCGACTGTCTCTTCTCCCCATCTGGCTGTCAGATTCTTTAGGGCAGGAGCATTGCTATATATTGGCCTAGAACCAAGGGGCAAAAGGTCCCCGAGGTGGGCTGTTTCTGGAGCCCTAGCCTTAGCATCCTTGAACAAAGACTTTCTGCAGATTCAGCCTGGACAAGAGCGCCCTGCTCTGGCACGGGAAAACCCCGGAGCCCAGGCTGGGGACTGCAGTAGGAGACAGGGTGCGTGGGGAAGAAAGGGGAGGTCCCTCCAGAATTCTGCTTCCTCATGTTCTTTTGACTTTCAAGTGGAAAAAGAAGTGTCAAGCTCCACAGGTTGGGACTCAGGACACCCATGTTCAAGCTCCAGCACTACCATTTAGCAGGTAAGTGGCTCTGGCAAATTGCATAAGTTCCCTGAGTCTCAGTTTCCTTGCTGGGGTGAGAATAAAATCCGATAATGTCTAAGATATGAGCAGACAGTCGAGCTGGTGGGAGATAGAGAAGCAAGCCCAGCACCTGGCTCAGATGCTCAATAATGACTTCTCTTCCCTCTCACTGCCCCGAACGTCAGCATCCCAAGTAGGTTCTTTACCTGCTTCACAGAGGACGGTCACACGGTTAAAATTAGACCAGGATGTAAAAGGCCTCAGGAGCAGTAAGTCCCCCATTCTCATTCAAACATTCTCATCTGCCCCCATCCACCGGGCATGTGGCCACCCTGCAGTGGGCGGTTGCCCCGGCAACCACTCTCTGTCCACTCTAGCCAACCCAAGGGACAATAATGACAGCCACTCACCCCAGCTGGGAGAAGTTGTACAGGGTCTGCCACAGTCGCAGCATTTGTCTGCAGGTCACGAGGGCTTCCTCTGGGCCTTTCAGTACCTGCTCCAGCTTCACTTTGGTGAACAGCAGGCTGTGGAAGAGAGAGTGGTAGTCAGCATGCCCCCGTGGGGCCCTGGATAAGGGAGAGACCCAGAAAGTATCTTTGAGTCAAGGAAAGATGCAAAGCAAGGGACTGGTAAAAGGTCACCGAAGGGCAGAGCGCTGCTTTCCACCTTGCTGGCACACGACAGCCGCTCAATCAGCATCGCCTCAACTGAATTACGAACCTTGTTTCCTGACCCTGGATACATGAGGACACTCGTGTTTGACTTTATCAAAGGATTCTTCACGAATCTCCTAAAACAGTCTGGTCCCCTTATATATCCAATAGGGTTAAAGCTACGTGAAGTCCTATTCAGTCACCATTTAGGAACACAGTTACCGCGCAAAGGGAGAGAGCAGACTCAGAATCTCAACCTGAAAACCAGAAGACCTCTGATGGAAGAATGGTGTGGGGGTGTGTCCCTCAGAGGGGCTGGGAAGAGAGGGAAATTGCTGGTTCCACTGGGACTCGAGGGTCCAGGAGCGGCAGGTGGATGGCTACCCCCTCTGCTCAGGACACAGCAGAGACCTTCGGAAGACTGGCCCCCCAGGACTCGAGTGGGGTCTGGACACCCTGCTGTGCCAGGGCAGAGACTTCGAGTTGTTGGGGAGATCTGGGGACCCTCACAAGGTTTAAGGCAGTGGCTGTGTACCAGTGGGTGTGGAGATACTGTACTCTACCACGCAGGCACGCCAGCAGCTAGACAGGCTGACTGAGCCTCCTGCTTCTCACTGGATGGTGAGCAGTGAGGCCCTTCTATTCCCAGCATGCTGTTGGGCAAATCCATGTGACTGTCATACCCCGAGTTTGATTGCTGCCGAGTGGTTCTGCCAGCCCATTTGAGGTCGGCACACAGGCCCTCGTGGAAGCTGAGTCCTACATCTAGACAGGGAGCATCCCTGTGGTCTAAGGGTGTGACAGGGGCAGGCCCCGGGCAGGGAGTCCTGGCGTCCGCCCATCTGGGAGCTTTCCCCTCCGACCTTCTCCCACTGAGGCCCTGGGCTCCACTGAGACCTGGGCCTCCAGGCTCATGAAGGACTTTGATGGCCTCGCTCTGCTCCTTTCTTCTCACACTTTATTTTTCTTTCTTTTTTTAAAAAAATTTATTGTTGTTCAATTACAGTTGTCCCCGTTCCCCCCCCCCCCTTTTCTCTCCCCTGCCTCACACCTTGTTTTTCTTTGACTGTGACATGTTGGCAGAGAATGCAGAGGGTGGAATTTGCCCCAGACCTCTTTTCAGAGAGGGGTCTGGGGTCTGGGCAAGTATTATTTTTCTTCCTCACTTTTCTCCAAACGTGCCACATGCCTTTCGTACTCCCCCCACAGGGTGCTACCACCCACCCCGTAAGGCCTCTTCTCTACATTTCCATCCCTCCCTCATGATAGATTTAAACCTCACCACCCTCAGGAAGCCTTCCTAGACTCTCAGGATGCCCTGTTGACCTACGAGGTCCTCAGGGCAGAAACTGTGGTCCCCACAGCACCCCGGTGGGCAGCTACTGCAGAAAAGTAGTCCTGCTGCCCCTACTCCCCTTTCCCAGATTCTTCAAGGGGCCGACACTCCAGAAACACTAGGAGCCTCTGCTTTAAGGCATATGAAACGCAAGACAATTTCTGCCTTCAAGCTATTACTGCTACAAACGACAACTTGCCCAGAAAATTGAGTGCTTTGGATCAGACTCAGTGACAGGAAAAAACAGAGAAGGGGTCTTGCTGGTATTTGATGAGAAGGAGGGTGAGGTGGAATACAGTTGCGAGTTAGGGAGAAGAGGAGAAGCGTGGAGGTGGGGTGGGGTGGGGGACTAGTCGGAGCAGCAGGTGTCGGGGAGGAGTGAAAGTCTCTGCCGGGGGAAGCAGGAAACATCCAGGCTCAAGTCCATTCCAAGGCTGTCCTCCCCTCGGGCAGCAGAGTCCCCTGAGCGGGGCCACTGGTCTGGGCTGGTTCCAGGATGGCTTCTGGACAGACCAGCCCCGCAGCATTCCCCAGACCCTCCCCTCTTCAGCAACCTTCTCTCTGCCAGTCCTACTCCCTGCACCCCCGAGAGCCAGGACGAGAGCCAGGATGGGGCGCGGCAGACCTGCCCAATCACGTGCCTGGGACAGAAGTGAGCTGGCCTTCCGGCGACTTCTACCCACACAGCTACTATCCTCACAGCTACACAGTTGACGTTCCATCAGCAGGAGCGACCCAGAGCGGAATTTCTCAGCCCAACCGCGTCCTTTCTGCGCTGGGGCGAGTGCTCCAATAGTCACCCTCTGGTCAGATCCTTCACTCCCAGATCCTGGGAGGCTCCAGATACGTTCCTGTGATTTCCTTGGTGTCACAGTTTGGCAAGGCCAGTGAGACCTTCCTCAACAGAAAGCCCTGTCCCAACTGGCCATGACAACAATCCAATGTCTGTGTGTGCCACTCTCCGCTCCCGTCACCCTTCTGCGTGACCCTGGGGTCAGGGGTGTTAGCAGCTCCCTGAACCTCAGGACAGGCTCCCGGATTCATCCACGCTCTGCTTCACAAAGTCGCCCTGCTGGGACTCGCCCTTCCCCCGTCAACGTCCGCCCAGGCCCAGGCGGTGTCCCCCTCCACTGTGCGTGCCTATGGGGCTGCACACACACCCCTCCAGGACTGATGTCACGATGTCGGGATGCGGTTATTTGCACATTTGCTGACTGGCGTGCTTCTAACTCACCGCAAAAGTCTCTCTCCCTTTTGGCATTGGGGTCAGCAAACAACTCCACTCCTTCCGAAGGAGCGACTCTGCTGCTCTTCTGACAGACCATCAACGCCCCAGGCCCGTCAGAGCACAGGCTGCCTCTCCACCTCCTCCGCCAGGACGGTGGCTCGGC
The DNA here is from genome assembly GCA_028533065.1 of Trachops cirrhosus. Classification (NCBI taxonomy): domain Eukaryota; kingdom Metazoa; phylum Chordata; class Mammalia; order Chiroptera; family Phyllostomidae; genus Trachops; species Trachops cirrhosus. The sequence continues at coordinate 120,642,108 of CM052543.1, forward strand.
TCTTCTAACGGCCGAGAAGGCTGGCGGAGCTCGGGTGGGCCGCCCTGGCGGCTAGCAGTGGGGGGTGGGAAACGCGAGGGGCAAGCCCAGCTGCCCAGCTCCTCCAACCAGGCCAGCCCCTGGCCTGTGTGTTTTATATACGTGTATGAACCGAAATTGTCATTGGAAGGAAGGATTCTGAGAAGTTTTAAAAGCCTACTATTTTAATCCAGCGGCTCCAAGTCCTCCTCCTCCGAGTCTGACCACCTCTGCCCTTCTCTGACTGTTCTGGATCATGTGCAGTCAGCACCTAACCGCTATGTATATGTACACACACACACACACACACACACACACATACACGCATTGCGTTTCACTACGGAGACTTAGGAGTTTAATAATGAAGATGAACTCACATCAAGCGTTTTAAAATTCAGACACTGGAAACAGTATGTGGCCAGTCTTACTTACAGGTGTTAAAACCACCATTTATTCTGGCCTGCGTCTTGCAGTGGGTCCCCCACCTGGAAGACAGGGCTCTGCCTCCGTCCACGTCAGTGTCCCAGTGTCCCAGCTTCCCCAGCGCCTGGCCCACAGCTGAGCACACAATGTTCGCTTCAGACTGTAAATATGCGTGTCGCCACAACCACCAGGCCACGGCCTAGGCCTCACAATCTGTGTTACATCAGAGCGGGTTTCTGACACCGCTCCCCGCTGCTGGGTCCTGGCTAGGAAGGTAGGAGAGGAATCTGATCACTCGCTGCTTCGTAACTGCTGTGAGCGGGACTCACGCAGCCAACAAGCAAATGCGCCGGCCGATTCCATTTTAGGTTGTTCGGGAGCGAAGCTGTGCAGGGCCTGGGGAGGAGCAGGGAGCTCTGGGCGTGATGTGAAGACGCCTGGCTCCCTGTCACTAGGGGTCTGCGTCCCAGAGGACACCCACCCAGGCACAGCCAACAGAACCACCGGCAAGAGTCTGAGACAGGAAGGCCTGCGACACTGGAATCTAGCAGCCCACTCACACACTGACCAAAGCCATTCTGGGACAGGAATGGTCACGTGGCTGTCCTTTGCCCCCGTACTGTGACCTGACTCAGAGGAGACAGGCACTGGCCCAGGAGTGAGAAATCCGAGCCAAAGTCGCAGCTCTGTGGCTGCCCAGCTGGGCACGTCACAGGTTCCAGACCTGTGAGATAGGAGCAAGGTCCCCTGCCCCGTCTGCCCAGGGATCCCACAGATGAACTTTACGTGGCAGCTGAGCTGCATTTAGTCCTCACGCACAGGCCTGCCCACGGCTCCGGGAAGGGACTCCTGCTTTGAAACTGCAGACTCGGCAGCCCTGGAAGAGCAGTGCCCAGGCCAGGTGCCTCTGAGGGCTCTCAGAAAGCCCGAGCTTCACGGCCTGCTCGGCAAGGCAGGTGGTCCTCCTCGTGGCTCCTGGGACCCAAGACTGGCAGGAGAAAGGGAGAAGATGGAGGGATGGACAGAGCCACGGCACCCTTGGCTGTGACCCCCTCTTGAGAGCACCTTCCTGTTTTTTAAGCTGCGCAAGCCCATGTGGAATAAACACCGAGGTCTTTTAAGGCCACATGCCCTTGCCACGCCATTGCCTCTGAAGGCAGATGTGAAAGTGAGTGTTCTCTCTGGGGAAGGGGAAAGAGCGAGGTCAGTGTAAACACAGCAGGCGCTCCGTCCCTCCCCTCCCGGGCTGAGGCTGCTGGGGCTGCAAGGATGACAGTCCTGGGCCCTGGCGCTCTCCACAGTCCAAGGGCCCAGGTCCTGGTAGGGAGGCCCAGTGCGGCCACAAGCACACTTTTTGCGAGTGCATGTCCTCCCTGAGATTGCCACTGAAGCCTTGACAGCCAGGGGGGCACCTCAGCCACTTCATCTACTACGGCACTCTAGTCAAATCACCCTCACAGTCCAGCACTGTGGGTGGGCAGGAGGGTGCCCCTGCTGAACAGTGAGACAGCTCAGCCCCGCAGTCCACCTGCCTGTGTCTGGGCCAGCCCCCCTCCCGTGGGGGAAGACAGAGACCAGTAGGTCAGTGTCTGGGTGTCCCCACAGGTCACCAGCCTGGCCAACCTTCCCTATTGCTCCAGCCAGTGCTGACGACGGAGGTTCCCGGGGGAATGCTCGGGTAGGCCTGGCATCCGCCTCCTCTTCCTCGCTGCCCTGCCCGGGCGCTGCCCAGCCCACGCTCTTGTGGCAGCACCGGCATTGGCCTGCTCGTTACCTGTCACAGGGACTAAGGGCTGAAGCCCTCCCATTTGAGGCAAAGACAGATATTTCTTTCCACGGCTATGAAGAGGATCTTAGGGTGATCTTCCTCAGAACTGGGTGAGCACGAGTCCTTCCAAAACCGTTTCTATTTTTTATTAAAGAATTATTTTGTGAACAGGGGATATTTCTGTGACAATGGCCCTGGCTAAGCAAGCACAGTTTTGGGGTCAGAGGTCATCTCATCCACTCCCCCATTTCCAGAAGCCTCCGGTCATTCATCCCTATGTCCCCTCTCCCACCTCTTGGTTGGCACGGGGTATTGGCAGAACAAAGCTGGCTGCAGGGAAGGACCTGGGTTGTGTGGGTGGCAAGTACAATGGGCCCACATTTTCACTTTCATGTTCCGGAAAGCAGCTCGCTATAAATGCACTCAGCATGCAGAATAAACACTTGAACACAGTAACTGCTGTGCACCCGAGGGAGCCACCTCTGGCCCCTGGCTCACTGCTTGTCAAACAGGAGGACATTGTGCAGAAACGTGGCCTTTGGCATCAGACGAAGCAGGTACACTTCCAGGCTCTGCCGCTTCCTAGCAAGCGCCTTTGCCTCTCTGAGTTCTACGTGCTGGGTGAGGCAGGGACAGTAATGGCACCGCCCAGGAGGGCTGTGGGCGGCCTATGGGCGACAGAGCCTGCGAAGGCTGTCCTGGGGCACCGTCAGGCCTCAAGAAAGGGCAGCTGTCTCCTGGCAGGGACCACGTCTTTCTTCTCTCTGTAGCCCCCATACCTGACCCAGTGTCACTCAGTGGATCTTTGCTGGATCACAGAGATGGAGGTTGGGTCACAAGGACTCTCTGGAGAGCTGCAGGCGTTCCCAGGAGCAGACAACTCCAAGGAAGCGAAGCTGCAGGGCGTCCTGCAGAGCTCTCCCTTCTCCGTGGCCCCATCCATGCATCCTCGCTCCGCCAGGCCCTGGGCAGCTCTGCCGAGCCCTCTGGCTCCTGGCCATCGTGGGAGCCCTCCACTCTGGGAGGAGCGGTGGCGGCAGGTGTGGCAAAAGCACAAAAGGAGGCATTATTTCTTTAAAGGACAGTAATTTGTAATTCCAGCTGATGGCTACACTGTGCTGTTTTAATGAAGCATTCTATTTTTATAGAAAACACATAATTGAGTGAGAAAGCAGGCTATTCTCTGAGTCAGGCAACCATGACTCTGGAAAGTCTAACTCCTCGGCCAGGAAGCCAAGCCTGCCCACCGCATGGGGTTCTGCAGGAAGTGGGCCCCATCCCAGGCCACCCCAGGTCCGGCTCAGTGGGGGTGAAAGCAGCGTCCACGTTTGATGGCCAAATCCCAACTTCCCTTCTTCCAGCCATGTGATCCTGGACAAGTCATGTAATTTTTCCGAGCTCGGTTTCGTATCTATAAAATGGGAACAGCAGTATCTATATGCCTTGGGGGTTCTTATGTGGGAATACTGTACATAAAGGGCCAGCAGGGGACTGGTACCTCATAAGGGGCCCGATCCACATTTGCCCTGTCATTCCTGTTTTCCTGCCTCGCTGCTGTTATGTCCAGTTGCTTACTTATGTCCACGCCTCCGTTTCCTTATCAGTAAAGAGGGAATAATGGTGTCGCCTCACCTCCGAGGGCTGCTGAGGGGATCAGTGAGGAAATGCAGGCAACGAGCTGAGAGCAGTGCCCGGCACGGAGCAGGCGCTGGCGGTCTGCTGTCTGACTGTGACTGAGCTCGTGGGTTCCAGCACCCGGGCCATTCAGCCCGCCCCCGCTGACGTGGGCCCTGCCCCCTGCTCCACCACCTGGAGGTATCACCTAGCTTTCCCATTCGTTTCTTCTCCTTTGAAGTAGGAGTTATAAAACTAAAACATAAATCAAACCAAAACGACAACAAAACAGGGCAAGGGGGGTGAGCACTCTGAGGGCTGTAGGACACCAACATCCCCATGGGCCCCCGCCTTCATGATCTACCCCTCCGAGGGCCTGCTTGGGTGCTGGGTGCCCGGCTGTGGGCTCTCTACAGGAGGAGGGGGAGGCAGAGGACAGGTCATGGCTTCTGCCCCAGAGGTGCTTCCAAACTCAGGGGAAGCTCAAACAACACATCTGAGACAATTAGGAGGCAAAACAGGAGAACCAAGTATGCAGTTGAGTGGTTCAGCTCTGAGGAACATGCATGGCCTTCAAATCCAAGAGGAGCCGAGGGCAGCCTCAGAATGGGTGGGATTCAGAAGCGAAGTAAGGGGAGGAGGGCACCCTGGAGGGCTGGACTGGTGGGACAGAGGCCCAGAGCTGGGCTGGGAGGGGCCAGCCTGACCAGGAAGAGATCCCCTCCCTCCAGGACAAGATGGGGGCAGAAAGGAGAGGGGAGCACCCCTCGGAGTGGGAGCCAGCCAGCCCCGGCCCCTTCCCCCCGCCCAGACTCTGGCTGTGCTTACAGGGCACTCAGAATGGCTCAGATCCTGGCCAGGAACGCCAGGAATCAGTGAAGGACCCAGGTCTCCCCGACTCCTCTGGACGCCAGACCTCCGGGAAGGACTCCAGGGCAATTCACTGATTAAAATCTCACACGGCGCCCTCAGAGAGCATCATTTTAAAGCTCCAACAGGAGCAGGAAAAGGCCGTGCTCAGGCCCAGCCCTACTACCTCCCACGGACTGACCCCCAATGTGAAAGGGACCCTCCCGGCAGCTCTTCCTAGCCCTGCAAACCAGTGATTTTTCCTTGGGTCTGGAGGGTTACACTGTCCATGTCCCCTAATGTTTTAAGGCTCCTGCTGATCTTCTACCTATTAATAAATTCATCCAATGTGACCTTACTTAGAGGCTTTATAAATCAACAGCATGTAAGCTGTGTGCACTGAAGTTAGCCCGTCCCTACTTCAAAGGGCTTGCCCCACCTGGAGGACAGCCCCCACCCAGCGCGCATCTTATGGTTGGCTGCGTGGCGAGGCCCTCTTCTCCGTGCTCACTGGGAAGTGGCCCTGCCTCCAGTCCCACTTCCCTCAGCTACAGGCCACCTCCGGTTACCTCAGATGACTCTCCAAACACAAATTCACGATCTAGAAGGATAAGAACGCAAACCACACAGAGCCATTCCATAACCATTCGGGGGTGGAGGAACTTCCAGAAGGAAGGTCCTCAGGTGGAACAAAGGCAGGCTCCCGGCCAGGTGTATGACACCAAGAAGCAAACTCCTTGGTCCTGGTTTATCTCTGCCAGTGAGCAGACCCTCTGCACCTGACGACCACTCACAGCAAAAGGGAAGCCAGCCCGGCTCTACAGGCACAGCACGAATGCCCCTTGCCTTCTCTTCTCAGGGGCTGGGCCACTCCTGCTAGAGAATGGTGCGTCCCTCGCCCCAGTGTCTGCCTGCAGCATGGGCTGGGGACAGAGGGATCAAGGAGTCAGGAAGCAAAGGGCTAAAAGCACTTTAAAACAAACGAAGAGTTCCTTTTGGAAAAATCTGCAGATAACTCTTTCTTTTCCTTCCTCTCATTCCCGAACAAAAAACAAAAGTTCATTTATCCTCCTGGTCTGAGTGTAAGCAGACCACTAGGGGAGAGGCTGAGGACCGTGCACAACTGTAGCGTCACACAGAGCAAGATCACAGGAGGCCGCAGGGATCGACCAGCAGAGGGAAATGCTGAATGTCACAGCAGCTTAGCAACGAGGAACTGACCTTTGGGGAAGAGAGCGCAGCGCCAGTGATTATGCTGGGCTTAACACTTCCTTCAACCACAAGGCCTGCAAGGCCTTCGAGTTTAAGCCCTGGCTCTTGTCCTCAGGGGGGCCACAGCAGCCAAACATGCTTAATGAATGCGGCGAAGTGATAAACTAGGTTTGTGCTAATACCTTTGATTCCAGCCCACTCACTGGAAGGTTGGTATTTTAAGCATCCTTTTGATCTACTGTGAGTCCCTAATAAGATCCATCCAATAAACACTGCACTTAAGTCAGAAATGTTCACAGGAGCCCCAGGACCCTGATCTTCTGCCACGTCACATGCCACCTGAGCAAAAGGCGAGGCAGGCCAGGTAGTCAGAGAGGTACCCTTGGGGCTCACGGGAGCCTTAACCAGATAAGGCTGAGGTCGGGCCCAGCCCACGCCTAGTTATCAGCTCAAACATTTTCCAAAACAGCCTAGGTTTCCCTGGGGAGACAGCTTTGATGGTTCCATTTGTTTGTGCACAGCGAGCTCCAGCTTGTCCAGAGGGCTGCATTGTTTCTGTGCTGGGGACTGCCCCCTGGGGCTCTGACGCACCTTCCCCCAGGCCCTTCCAAGTCCCCCCGGAACCTGGGCTTGGCTGGGCAGAAACTCCTGCAAGGCCTACCCTGACCCACAGGGGTGGGAGGAGGCGGCCGTGGCACGGAGGAGTTGGGCAGGGAAAGCCAGCTGGCTCCCCTGCCCTGTGGCCTGGGCTTTCAAAACCCGCCTGGCAGGCTGCCAGGCCTGGGGTGGGGGCAGTGACTGACAGGCTGGTTATTGGAAAGCTCCCATCATTAACCCACAAATGTTGTTTGGTTACCATGGCGACCTTCACTACAAGTGGCCTGACTAAAGCACAAGGAATCTGTTACCTAAAACCAGAGCCCCAAGGAGCCCTGGGCTTCAGGACCCAGCTTATCAGCAGTCGGTTCCCTTTGACCCCGTATTCCTGCCCCTCCCCTCTGGGCCTCCCAGCTGCCTCCCATACCCGGGACCAGCAGAAAAGACTAGCAAGGCATCTCCACGCTTGCACGGGCCCTCTCACATTCCTCCGCCAGGCCTGGCGTGCAACCAGGTCCAAACAGGGCGGCTGCTGCCCCCGTGAGGCCCCCTGCAGGCTAGCCAGGACAGCCCGGCCAGCACATGTGTCCAGGGCTTAGTCAGAAGCCCTCAGGATTTCAGGAAGCTGCTCAGGGTGTCTGGTTCTCCCCGTGCCGGGGTCACACTGTCCCTGTGGCCATCAGTCTCTGCCTCGTCACGTTCCTGCCTCTTTAAACCCGAACTCCATTAACTAAAGGTCATCCCGCAGCGCGGAAATCAAGATCTTCCTTGCTTTGCTTTCTAATCCCTGAATTCAGGCAGATTTTCAAAAGTTCAACTCCACGAAAGCTGGGTTTTTCTCCTGGAGTCCTGAGACTGCCTGTAGGAAGAGTGGCCACTTGTGCAGCTGAAAAGCTTAAAAACCTTTTGCAGAGCATCCGTGCTCTCCCTCACACACAGGGCACCCCCTCCATCGCCTGGCCCACGCAACTGCCCCCTCGGGTCCCATGTTAAAGTCTTACACTGTCTGCGGGCCGACTTCCAGACTCCCCCGCCCCCCACTGCTGCCCCTCACCACGGTTGTACACGGTTGTACACAGGCTGTAGGACCTTCTCTTGCCTGAGTCTCACGGTAGGCTTTGGAAGGAGAGGGAGGCAGGACAGATGTCAGTCTCTTGGCATATGAGAAACGAAGGCATGGAAAGGAGAAGCACTGCTGGAGGGGACACGGTTAAGGGACAGGCATGACTCACAAGGGGACAAGCTTACGTGGAAAGGGATCCATTGTTGCCAGCGGCACCCTCCCTGGTGCTCGGCTTCCTCCGCCCCTGACGCTGACCTGCCCACCTCTTTCTTCACTAAGGCAGGCTCTGCAGCCTCTGAAAGATCTCAGTCACCTGGGACAGCCGGCGGGGAGGGGCTCAGTGGCAGACAGGCCCGGACCATGGGCCTTTACGTGCCCCCCAAGTACAGGGACCCTGTTGGGTATGATGAGGTCAGGGTGAAGGGGGTTTGATATTTTTGTTTCGCTGCAGTGATATTTACTGGGCCAGTCATTTAATTAACTGCCGTGGCAACAGCCAGAGTCACGCAGCTTGTTCCCAATGCAGGGAGCAGCTGGGGAAGCAGGATGCAGTTTCCATTGAAGAGCAATGACATTTTTCAGTGATCCCTGACCGGTCATGGACTCAGTGACATTTCCTGCTAATCCACGGGTTTCTGTGCTCCGGGGTTTCATCTGTGGGGACAGTATCGACTTATCTGCAAGAAGCCATGCTCACACTCCACAGTCATTCCAGGGTCGTGTGGTGGGTGGGTTTTCCACCCCCACTTTTTTTCAGATGGATTTTTTTTCCTGCGTAAGAAATAGAAATGTGTTCTCTCACAGTTCCATAGGCCAGAGGCCCCTGTATTTTTTCCAGTGAGGTCTACAGCCTTTTAGGGCTGGTTCAGACCGAGATGGAGCTCCTCACAGCTGAGGTGAGCGGCGCACGGTGGCTGGGAGATAGAGAACCCGTCACAGCTTCTGCACCCTGTCGACCCCGAAGTGCAGACTTCAAAAAGTGAGGCCCCACGGGGGAGGGGATACTCTGGTCCCCAAAAGCTCCATGGCAGGCCTCCCTGCAGTGATGAAGGAACAGAGAAACGCTGAGGAGGCCTCTGGGGGTGGCACACAAACGCTTTCCTTCCTTAGGCTCAGACCTCAACAGGGTGTTTCGGCTGTCAGCCCCACGTTCCCAGCCCCCGAGACCCCCCGTGATGGCTCTGTGGTGTTTAGATGGGGCAGCTCTTTTTCCACGATGGAGGCCACCCCTCGAGAAGGCTCCCACCTGTAGAAGTGGGGACACAGCTGACATAGAGGGGCACAACTGTCCCACAGATTGGCTCTCAACAGCACAGTCTGCATCGGACTTTTCACTTTCGCTGGGTGAGGCTCCCTCTGAGGATCTGCCGAAAGCATCTCCCTGAACGCATGCGCAGCGTAAATCTGAGAGGTCAGGCCCAGATGCCCGCCCGTGGGCCTCCCAAGGGCATCACCAGCCTCACAGCAAGGGCCACCTCCCTCGCCCGCCCATGAAGACACTTTCAGCGAGTGACACACCCTGCGGAAGAATTGAGCCCCTGCCTGAGGTCGGAGGAAGGGGTGGGCGGTGCATCCACTGCCAGTAAGGGAGGGCAGACTGGGGAGAAGACGTCTTCCTCGCCCAGCCCAAGAGCCGGGGAGGATGGAGGAAGCTGACAGGAGGCAGGAGCACCTTCCATGGGTGCACTGGGAGGAGGCTTGGGGAGAACCAGAGGGCCCCCCACATCCTGAACACACCCCACTCCTGCTGTGCCTCGAAGAGCATGGCCTTTAAGCAGATTTTCAAAAAGTGGCATTAGTCTCCCCCTATCAGGCCAGGGGAGGTGACTCTGCCAGGAAAAAGCTCTAGACCTAAGGAAGAGCGAGTGTACAGTAAGGTGCCAGGAGCTGGGACCGGGGCCCGAGGAGGGGCGGAGCAGGCAGCGTATGAATCCCCTTCCTTTGTTTCCATCAGGACAGCTCTGCTCCCATCTGCTCGCCAGGGTGCTTTGGGTGGGGCGGTTGGCCTGAGCTCAAGTGAGCAGGCCAACCTGCAGCATGAATGCCCACCCAAGGCTGTAGCTACCGGGGCTCCCTCTTCAGTGAGGCACACAGGGAAGTTTATGGTTAGGACACTCTGCCACTGGCAAGCCCCTGGTGGTGTCCTCCCAGGAAGGCCAGAGGGTCAGCCCTGTCGCTGGTGGACTAGGGATGAACAGAGGTGGCCACTAGGCTCCCCACGTAAAGGGAACCTCCCCGGGCTGAGAAAAACGCAGCTTTCCTCATTGCCTCGCCCGGCGGTAGCACCCACCTACTTCCCCTCATGCTTTGGAAACCTGCTTCATGGCCAGCGTGAGCCACCTCTCACGGTGGCCAGGACTGCGCTTCTCTCTGCCATCTGCAGCAGCACTGGCTCTTCTAAACAGCCCTCCTGCAGACCCCCACGGTGGGAGTGGGCTGCTGAGGGGCCCCATCCCGGGATCACAGGATTCAGAGAAACAACATCTGTTACACCCAGCGTCACCTGCCTGAGGGGAGGAGGGCAGAAGTCAAGCTGCCCTCCCCTGTTCCCTCCTGCAGAGCAGCGCACCCTTCTGCCTCAGCTGGCCCAGCATGGCTCTTGTTCCCAGTGTCCCGGCTGGGTGAAAGCAGGTCCTCTGCGTACAGGTGGTGGCGGGAGGGCATAATCTACCACCTGGGCCAGGTGCAATGTGCACTCTGGTCCAGAAATGTGCACTTGGGTGATGCTATAAATAGTGGTGGTGGGGTATGTGTGTGCAGGAACTAAGGATGAAGGGAGAGGCCAGGACCACCCTGGATGGAGAAAACTCCTTCCCTATACTACCCGCTGACCTGCTTGGAGGCAGGGGGATGGCTCCCTTGGGCCCCACCAGCCTAGCCAGTGTTAGAATCCACCCTCGGCTGGTTGCGCCAGGGTTATGACTGAGTTACACAAGTTAGTGTCCCCAGGAGGCTCCAGTGCAGAAACCAGGGCAGGGAGGAAGCAGCCTGGGCATGTTTGTTCCAGCATAGCCCCTTCTGTACCCGCACAGCCACGGTGGGGCCTGCAGGTGGGGCCCAGAACTCACTGCTCCCCACCCGGCACCCCTGGGCACAGAGAGCCAGAGCCCTTCTTCTACCCTACAGGTCCTCACCCTGCCTTGACTCTCCAGCCGGGGAATGTGCATGCAGTGAGCGCTCAACCAGTGTATGTCGGCGGGCTATGTGGCAGGGTGGGGTGTGCTTGTGCACCTGCACTGTGCCCAGCCAGCCCCCAGCCCAGCAGCGTCCACAGGGAACTCACTTGAAGTTTTCGGGGTACTCCGAGATGGCCATGTTGATGACGTCCAGGGCGTGCTGGTAGTGCTTCTGGGCGGAGAAGAGGAGAGCCAGCAGGTGGAGAGAATTGGCATCATCCCTGCACAACTTCAGGGCCTCCTGCAGCTGCTCCATGGCGCTGGAGATCTGCCAGAGAAAACCGCCAGCTCAGTGACCTTTCCCAAGGCCCACGCCCCGCTCCAGGACTTTGGTGCCAGGCGCCATCAAGGGGACACGAGACTCAAGTGAGACCCTGGGCGCTGGGGCTCTGGTGAGAACACACGCCCCCAAGTCACATGGCAAGAGGGATCTGCTGCCCCAAGCCAGGCCCGGGAAGCCTCTGCTGTCCCTACCAGTTAGTGGAGAGGCACAGGTGTGTGGTGCAGCACAGAAGACCTGGTAGCCACTGGGAAGCACTTCCCAAGCCGGAGGCTGAGGGTCATAAGGGGATGCCACCAGGCCGCTAGCTACAGACCCAGAGGTGGCCAGGCCCTCTTCTCTGAGCTGGCCCACATAGTGACAGGGGCCGACAAATAAATGTGCCTTCCTCTCAGAGGCTCACAGTGGCCAGAGCCACTCCGGGGTCAGGTGGGGACATGGATTCCAGCTCTGCCAGGTTCCAGCTGGTGCCCTAGGGCCAGGACTTCACCCTTCTGAGCTGCAGTTCTCACGCTGCAAAATGAGAATAGCCACACCCATGACAGTGGCTGAGGGGACGTGGACAAATGCTCTGCAGAGCACCACGCGTGTTTGAAATGCTTTTCCTTCTTCAAGCCTTCAACACCTGGCAGTTAATGACCAGGTAGGATTCTTCCTTCTGGTCCTGAGACGTGCTGTCTCATGCTCTCATGTCTGCCACTTGCATCAACTTCTGTGACTGTCCACATCCTCCCAGGAGCCCCGTGAGTCTTTTTAGAAAGACTTGCTTCTTATCAAACCTCAGACACTATAGCCCATCCCCACCATGCTCCCTGAGGGGCCCATGGCACAGGCCGGCTGGGGCCTTGGGTCCCGGTGGGCCTGGTCCCTGTCTGGTCTCCACGCGGCCTCTGCACAGGCTGTGGGCAGTGCCAGGCCCTGAGTCTTCCCATGGGGACCTCCCTTTGTGGAAAGGTCAAGGAAAGGAAAGGCGGAAGCTAAGGTCTGTGTCTGCCTGAGGCTGCTGCTACCCTGGCGATTCTCCAGGGTGGACCCTATTGTCCTGGGCTGGGCATCCCAATTCATAGCCCGCACTGCTTGGGCAGCTATGCATGCTCGGGGAAGAATGGGCCAGTAGGCCTGAGACCCAGGCAGGCCAGGTTCCCGCTTATAGTCCATTCACGAGTCCTTGGTCCCCTGACGCTACCAAGATCTGGGGTCCCCAAGAAAACTGGGTGCCAGGCTCCACTGGCCTGGCCCAGCCATCTCTCTGAGACAACAGACGCCATTCATCAGAGGTGGTTGAATAATTAAAGATATTAAAAAATGCATCACCAAAGGTTTATCATGAATTTGGCAAGAAAGGCACTGGTTCTTTTACAGAGGGCTAAAAATAAAGTGGTCTCAGGTGTCCTGCTGTCCGTGCTCCTGGAAGCACCAGGGCAGACTGATGTTCCCAGAGAGAGTGGCAGCAAGGTACAGAGGGCCTCACCCAGGACCTGGACGTCAGGAGCCGTGGGCGCGGTGGGTGAGGGGCTGGGACAGTCAGAGGCAGCCTAGACGTGGAGGAGGGGTGAGTGAGCTTCGGGGAGGGGTGGGCTGCTAGAGAGAAATGGCTGAGACAGAAAGGCCCAGAGACAGGGCAGAGAGACTCAGAAGTAGGGTAATGACAAGTGACGATTCAGGTCATGGCAGGCAGGGGCATGGGGACATGAGAGGGAAGAGTCCCAGCAATGATGGTCAGGGTGGAGTGAGGGGGAAAGCCAGGCCGTTGCAGGGTTGAGGGGAAGGCGGAGCAAGCAGCGACCTGAGGAGTAGAGAGAAACAGCTCAGTGAGCCTGGAGATGGGACCAGAGACGCGGACCAGTGAGACCAAACCCTGGGCCAGAGGACAAGGCCCCAAGGATCCCGTCTCCAAGCAGGACACTCAGAGCCACTTGGGGTTTCTTAACTGGGGCAGATGGGCTCTGGGTTGGACGCCTGGGTTCAGGGCTGGCCCGGCTAGTGCCCAGTGCCCAGTGACTGGGCTCAGGAGAGCCTGAGGGCCTCAGGTATAACCTGGGGCCAAGGGCCTCCTCACCAGATGCAGGGCTCACCCAGGCCAGTGGGGTGGGTGCGGCAGCACCCACGTTAGCCAGCACTGCTTGTCGCCTGACCCCAAGCAGTTGGGGCCCTGCTGGCTTCTCTCCAACAATGTGGAGTCCTGCTGTGTCCCTACCGGCGCAGATGAGGGCTGTGCTGCAGGAGTCAAGCCTTGCCTACTGTCCCCAAGCAGTCCAGAATCCACGCTCACTGGGCCAAGGCCACCGAGAGATCCTGCTTCCAAGGCCAGGTGTGGCACAGAGCACTGAGGACCCGGCACACACGTGGGTCAGTGATCCAAGGGCCTGGGACGAAGCTCTGACTTTCCTGAAGGAGAATCTGCTGGGCAGGTGACTGTCTGTTCTCTCTCAGGACCAATGTGGGGAAAGAAGGCAGGCCAGCCTGGAGAGCCTTGAGTGGTGGTGGTGGTCCCCGTGGGGCCAAGGTGGTCAGCGGACAGGAGGCTCCCCCGTCAGGCCCCAGAGGCCAGGCCTGACAGTGGTATCCACAGAGTCAGGGAAAAGCACTCGGATGCCCCGATCCGTGGAGAAAGCTCGGCAGCAGGTGAGGACACGAACAAACGCTTATCGTGACCTCTTGTCAACCTCTCACGAGTCTGACTCGTTCTAGGGGGAAAGAGGGCAGATAATTCTCTGCCCATCGTGTGCCTGCCACAGGTCAGGGGCTGTACCACATTACCTGACTTGATCCTACTGAGTCGTCTGAGGAGGAGTTTAAAGGTGCTCACATAACAGGTAAGGAACTAGAGGCTCACAGAGGTCAGGTCACTTGCAAAGGGTCGCACAGCTGGTAAAAGCAGTGGTGCCAGAGACCTGGGTGTTAGGAACTGTTAGGACTCACCTGTCGGACGAGGGCCAGCTGCAGGGAGACATAGAGGATGACCTGGGGGTCACCAGGTGCCAGCTGCTGGGCTCTGTATGGAGAAAGGGAGCAGCAAGTCAGTCGCCAGGGGCTGAGTGACCAGTGTCTGACAGGAGCCTCCAGCATGCCAGCATGCTGCGGGAGAACTGCTGGGGATTCTGCCTGGCCCCGCTTAGAACAAGGCCCAGCCGGGAGATCATGGCTTGGGCACAAAGCCAGCAGCGGGGGGCAGTATGCTCCTAGAGGGCTGGCTCTGGCTGGGGGGCTCGGGTTGTCCGGGACAGGGAGGATTGGGGGGTGGGGGAAGCCTGTCATCTCTGGGCAGCTGTTGGCCTGGCTGTGGCCCTGCTATGGCCTTGTGCAGAGCCTGGAGCTGCCCTCTCCACCGCAGGACAGAAGGGAGCATCTTCCTGAGGGTGGAGGGGCTGGGAATGGCCTCTCTGGGCAAGAAGCCTCAGGAGTGAAGAGGCGGCAGGGGACGGAAGGAAATGCCCCCCTATCCTGGGTGCCCAGGATGGGAGTGTCCGACCTCCCTGGGCTCGGGAACCACCTGCCTCAGCAGAGAGTCAGAAGTGCTACATGTTCCGAGGAGGCCGGCACAAGGAGTCGGGGGCAGGCCCCTGCTGCGGTGCTAGGGGATGAAGGTATGGGGGACAAGATATGCAGGGCCGAGGAAGGAGAGGGGAGCAACGCTGGGGGGCGGGCTCAGGGCTGTGGTGGAGACAGCGCTCAGCCAGTGTGGGTCTGAGGGAGGGAGGGCCGATGCTGGGGGAGGGGCCTCTCTGCCTCCCCCCTCTCCCCTCCACCCTGTACCTTCTGGACCCTGGGCTGCCAGCAAATCTCTGGGGGCGCTATGGGTCGGGGCTCCTCACAGCCCCTGGATTTTTGAGCTCCTGATATAGGCACGGCACTGTGCAAGGTGCTTCTCCTAATTTACCTCAGGTATTTATCACAACACTCATGGGTTATTACTCCCATTTTAGAGCCACGACTCAGGAAGGCTGGGGCTGAGCCTGGGTCGGGACGGTACACTGGTGTTGAAAGACTCAACCCCCCACCCAACCCCAAAGGCCTGCCCCGCTTCGAGTATGAGCTCTCAGAGCCTCGGCTTCCTGGTCAATAACATGGGGACAGAGACCTTTGCCCCGTCATACCAGAGGGTCCTCTGTGCCTCCGGGCCCCTCACCTCTCCAGTGTCTGCAGTGCTTTCCGGTGCAACTCATCCTGCTTGCTTTTCAGAGTGGCTGCAGGAGACAGGGTGGAGACAGCCATGAGGGGGTGCCAAGGGGTGCCGGCCCAGCCCCGCCCCACTCCGGGGCACACAGGCTCAGAACAGCAAGGCTCCATCAGGCCCTGTTGGCAAATGCTGGCGCTCAAGCAGCTCCAAACTGATGCCACCCACTGCTCTGGTTACGGAGGGAAGGTGCGAGGTGTCCACCTGGCCCCAGCCTCCCGGTGGGGTTCTGGCACACCAGGCCCTTCCCCTCCACCGTCGTTTTCACCACCTGGGCCAGCCTGACCCTCTCTGAGCCTGGAGAAAAAGGTTCCCACTTCCATCCTGGCCACATGCCTCCCTGGGCTTCCTTACCTACAAGGCTGCTGCTTCTTTTTAGCCATTGTTAAAAAATTTTAAGTGTATACAGTTCAGTGGCAGTAAGTCCATTCACAATGTTGTGTAACCATCACCACCATCCAGCTCCAGAACTCTCATGACCCCCAACAGAAAGTCCACACTCGCCGAACGCTAACTCCCCTCCCTCCCTCTAGACTTCCGCTCCCCCCGCCCCGCGCCACTCCGTAACCTCTGTTGTACTTTCAGGGGCCGATGCCTACCCCATGTGTAGTCTAGGGGGTGCAGTCGCCCCCTTCCCCTCAAGCTCCAAGGAGACAGAAGTAGGTGGCTGCCTTACCCGTGGGGGCCACACGGCTGAGCTGGCAGGACTGGGGAGAGAATGCTAGGCTCTGGGTAGCAGGAGTGAAGCCGCTCTGCCAAGCACAAGCATTTATTAAATGCCTTCTGTGTACCCAGTTCTACATCACACGTAGAGGAGGATTCCAAAGACCCCAGAAGATCACAGCAGTGCTGAGGTTAAAGGTGAACCAGCATGAGGTAGAATTCGGGGTCAGGGCTGGCAGCCCGTTACAGCTGCCGGCCCTCCGGAGTCCCAGGGTAGAGGGTGGCACAGGCTCTGCCAGGAGCTGGGCTGGGCCTTGAAGGGTGGGGAGAACTGGTGGATGAGGAGGGCATCCCTGAGAGTGGTGAAGTCCGGGCAAGAGTGGAGCTGGGACTGAGAGGTGTGTGTGCGCACACCCACCCCAGAGGAGCCCATGGAGTGCGTTGGGAGGTGGACGCTGAAGGAACAAGAGGCCTGGGCGGCCAGGGTCACCCCAAGCAGAGGTTCTGAGGGGGCACTCACCGTCGGTGGCCTGCAGGCTGTAGGTGAGACCCAGCGCCAGGTAGCCCTTGGAGAGAAACTCCCCAGCTTCCTCCCCAAGGTTGATCACCATCGTGGCAAAGCGCTCGGCCTCCTCCAGCTGTGAAGAGGAGAGGCACAGTTCACTGGGAGGGCTTCACTGGCCTCAGCATGCAGCCCACTCACAGTCCCAGCCCCGGTCACTCAGGACTGCAGTTCTCTGTGTGCGCAGCGTGACCAGAGAGGCCAGGCGGCGTGTCTGAGGCCACGCAGCCAGAGTGGAAGGATCAAAGCTGCTACCTCTACCTATGACTCCCAGGCCTCTTCACCCACCCAGGGGCCTGCACTCACGGCCGCAGGGCACTACATCTCTCACAGAAAGCGTCCCTCACCCCAGGGACCGCCGCCTCCCATCACTTGCCCTGCTGAGAGCATGAACCTGGGACCAGGCCAGTCTGTGCCAGCTCCTTTCCTCATCTGGCCTCTGTAGGTCCCTGCGTCTGTCCCTGCTTGGCAGAAGGAAGCCAGGGGCAGGGGGTACAGGCAGGGGTCTGGGGCTGGCCTGGGGGACACTACCCACCCTGCAGAGTGGTCAGGCTACCACCTCTGCTCTGCCTGTGAGCTCACTCCCTGACACAGAGAACTCAACTTCTTCGGCGGGGGGAAAAGGCCTGGGGCTGTTTTTGTCCTATTCCAGTTGGAAAGGGACCAACTGGCTCACATCATCATATACAACATGTGACACAAAGACAGGGGCATCCATAAGGCAGGCCTCCTGAGTCCTCTGGGTGACCCCGGCAGTCAGGCCAGTCAGGGAGGCAGGGGACAGTTGGGGGCCTCGGCCATGCCCACTCAGAGCCCACAGGCCTCTAAGAAATGCCCCCTCCCCCTTGCAGGCTCAGGAATGTTAGCTGTCTACATGCTTGGCGTGGCAGTGTACCCAAGTCTGTGTCACCAAGAACAAAGAAGGGGGCTTAAATCATTGCCAAAGCCCACAGCCACACACATGGCCCCCTTAGTCAACCAACCAGGGAGCAGAGTCACACCTAGGGTGGCTTCTAGCCAACCTAGTGTGCCCTGCCCCACTGGTGTCCCTGCCTAGGCCCAGCCCCACTCCCTTGGGAGAAGGGCAGCTCTGTGCATCTTGTGGTCTGACCACTGGTCACAGCTGGGGGTAGAGGGGACAATGGACTCTCTCTCCCCGGAGTGCCCAGTTGAGATGCTGAGACAGAGCCCGTCAGCATGGAGAAGTGAGCTGAGCTGAGTCCACCATCTGGGCGTAGCTGTGTGAGCTGCCTGCAGGAAGAAGGCTGATGGAGCAAAGAACCCAGCCAGTGAACAGAGAGGGAAACAATAAAACCAAACTCCAGTGGAGCCCGAGAGGGGAGCTGACAGCCCAGAGAGAGATAGCTGAGGGCGGCTGAATCCCTCCGGGGCCCAACCACCAGCCCTGACACATGCTGACCAGGGCGGTGGGCAACCTCCAGGTTGACAGGCTGGTCATTAAAAAAAATGAGGGGGTCGGGGAGCTGGACCTGACACCATCAGAGCCGAGGAGCTGGGGCTCAAAGGGAGCAGCAGCTCAGGAAACCCCACAGCTGCCTGCTGCCCACGGCCCAGCCCCTACTGGCTGGGTAGGGCCAAGGCTGGAGATGCTGAGATCTGTCTCCTGCAGATCTCAGCAGGCACCTGGCCCCGCAGGACTCAGGAGGGCTAAAGGGGCCTGAAGTCAGAGTCAGGTTGGGAGGAAAGCACAGGCCACCGGACACCATCTCTGATCCTGGCTCAGCACCTGAGAGCCATGGGACCTTTAGCAAGTCACTTAGTTTCTGGGCCCCAGAGATCCTCACCTGCACAGCGTGGAGTTGCCCCCCTCACTTTAACTGCTCCTCCCTACAAACCTCCACGGAGACCTCTGCGGCACCAGACTCCGTGCCGGGCCCGGCTGGGGCTGCCCAGTGGCAAGGGCACAGCAGGCCTGGAGAGCTCACACGGGACCCTGCGGCCGACACGAAGGAGGGCGAGATCCCGCAGAACAAGGTGGCTCTCAACTAAGGCTACACTGTGTGAGGCTGGCATGGGACACAGGACCTTTAACAGAGGGGCCGTCATGTGGCTGGGGTTGTCCAAGGAGGCCTCATGGTGGGGGTGGGGGGCGGCAGGCATCGAGGGGAGGGTGAGTGAGCAGACAGCGCCTTTTCTCCTTCTTCACATCCCACTGCCTCATCGCACAGTCTTTGGGCCTCATTATGCCTCATGCAAAAGGAACAGGCTTTTTTATAAACCTCCCAGTACAAGTTATAAAAAGAATCCAGAAACCTACTGCACTCCAAGTGTAAACACTCTCCCCATGTCCTTCTACTCGGCCAACTGCAGCCTCTACCTTCTGCAACCCACGTAGAGAGGGTGCTGGGAAGAAGGCTCAGCGATGACTGGCAAGCAGGGAAAAGCTACCGCCCAGTTTAAGCACATCCCATTCTGAATTCATAGAGCTCACCATCCTTGAGCTTCAAACAATGAAAACATACATCCTTGGCTTGTCCAACTTGTGGTCCGCTCTGACCCCCTAGCCAGCAGCCTTCTGTCACCACTGCTTGCCAGCGTGAAGTCCATATGCTTAAAATGGCCACTGAGCATGGTGTGTCTCAAATCAAACTCACAGGGCTTCAGCTCACCAGTTTCCCACTTGGCCAACACTATTTTGATTTCCATTACCAGAAACAAAGCAGCTTTTTACATGTGGAGCCCATTCAGAGATTATAAAGAAAAATAAAATCAGTGTTATTAAGTATGACAATATACAATGATAAACAACCCCCAAATGCATATGTATTTTAAATATAAAATATATTTTAAAACGAAATATATGTATTTTTTAAAAGATTTTATTTATTTTTTTAGAGAGAGAGGAAGGGAGGGAGAAAGAGAGGGAGGAGAAACATCGTTGTGTGTTTGCCTCTCGCGTGGCCCCCACTGGGGACCTGGCCTGCAACCCAGGCATGTGCCCTGACTGGGAATCAAACTGGGGACCCATTGGTCCACAGCCCATGCTCAATCCACTGAGCTACAACAGCCAGGGCAAAAATACATGTATTTAAAGAAAACATATATATACACACACACACACACATAGAGAGAGAGCGCGCGCACAATTCCCCTTTATCTAAGACAAGAGCTGGGATTCCTAAAGCCCTCGAGAACGTGGCTTTTCTACCTTTGTCCTGAAGACGACAATCCAACCTAAGTCCAGAGTCAGCGCCACACCCATGAATCAGCTCTCCATGCTCTGGGGCCAGACTTGCTGGGCTCAAATCCCAGTGTGGCTATCTACTGTGTGACCTTGGGCACGTCACTCCATTTTGCTGTGCCTCAGTTTCCTCTTTGTGAAATGGGGATAATAACTGTCTGCTTCATAGGGCTTCTCAGAGGATATGGTGAGTGCTCAGAGCAATGCCTGAATAAGTATAAACTGTCATTATCAGTTGTAATTTTATAGCTAAAATTAGTTCAATCTTCCAGGATTTTTAGTCTCAACCTGATAGATGTACAAGTGCCATCTGACCAGATCTCTCCCCTGTACTACATGATCGCAGCGACAAATCAAGAAGTGACATCAAAGACCCTCCTGAATCCAGAGAGGGAACAGGACTGCCTGCCTTTGTCTCCGCCTGACTCTTAGAGCAGGCTGGGCCTCCACAGCCCTGGCGGTCCGCTGTGCCAGGCTGCCCAAACCCTGCCCCCGACGGGTGGCCCAGGACACACACACACATACCCACTACCTACCCCTCGTCCCAGCACTCACCCCCACTGTGGGGCACACGTGGGTATTTTCTATCCTCTTCTCTAACAGTCTATTTTCATTTTTTAAACAGTTCTATTTCACAACCCACCAATGGGTGTCAACCTGGGTTGAGCTGCCCAGCACCTGCCCAGCCCCTGCCCAGCGTCTGCCCACCTATGCTCACCCTAGCCGTATCCTTCTCCCACCTAGGACCTCATTGGTCCTTTCCAATCTCCAGATGCTTCCTCCTGTGGCCTTAGAAGCAACTGCGTGTAGCTCTGTCGCTGTGGTTCCTGCTTCTGCAAGACCCGCTCGGCACTGGACTCTCCACGCTCATGAAAATACCTGTAGGATGAGGGGTCTTCGAAAATTTTTTTTAATCATTCCCTTCCCAAATGATCCACTGCTTTTAATGTCTCCTTTACCTGTGGCAGCCGTGTAACTTTGCACAAAACCCAGGTGGAGGTCCTCGGCCTCCCTTGCAATTCTAGAGCGAGTTGGTGCTCACCTGACCTTTCCTGGCACAGTGGCCACCTGGTGGGACAGGTGTTTCACAGTTGAAGGTTCTGACGCACAGGGAACTTAGGGGACCCACCCAAGGTCACCTGGCTGGCAAGTGGCAGAACTGCGTTTCCAACCCAGGTCTCCTGATCTACGTCTGGCTCTTTCTGAGCTGCCTGATTCATGGCTGCCCTCTGCAGTTCTCCCTCTTTCTTCTCTCTGACCCTCTGGGGAAAGATGCACTGGAGGATGTCATGCTTTTTGCTTTTCATAAGTAGGAAAAGTGACTTTACAAGTTCCTGCATCTCTCCAGTTGTCCTAATTTGGTCTCCACCTAAGACTGGCTTCGGCTGCACATACTGCTCACCCGCAGGCTGCCTCCTACCACCAGGCTGCCTTCCTCCTTGCGCAGTGGGCCAGAGAGGTTGTCCCCGGGGATCTTCACCCTCCTCCTCCCTTCCTGGGAACTGGAGAGAGGTTGCTTCTGAGCCTGCAGAGCTTGTTTGAAGAGCACCTCCTGTCTCTCCTTAGGCCCATCCCACAGGGCCCGGGACCTGTTGTTATCTGCTCCACTGAAAATGCACTTTTGTGCTCCGGGGAGGAGCAGGCACTCTTCCTAATCCCCACAAGCTAATGGCAGCAGAGCTGCTGTTCTTTCTTCCCTGCCTCATCGACCCTTTGTCCCTCTCCCTGGCTCTGCCCACCCCTGAATCTGAAAAATGAAGGCAAAGACATAAAAGCACATCCCTTTTGGGGAGCCTGCTCTTTTGAAGAGGCTGTCACAGGGACAGGACCTGCAACATGCTAAGCAGGGACACTGCTCAGTCTGGTGTTTCCAGGTTACAGCTGAGGCACAGCGAGGGAGAATCACTCCCCTAAAGTCACACAGCACTACGTGGGCAGGCAGGGATTTGAACCCCACCCTTTCTGCCTCCAAAGCCTGCACTCTCTCTACCACCCACACAATCCCTTCAGGCGAAGAGGCCCAGAGACAGTACCACCAAAGAGGAGCACGGCCTGCCTGTTTCATAACCTCCTCTCCTTCCCTTTCTGCACGTGGCACACAGCACGTGCACTAGCCCACCTCCATCCTCCTAGAGAAGAGCCAACGTTTTAAACTGCAGGGATTCTGGACTTCCGGCCAAGATGGAGGCATAGGTAGACGCACTGTGCCTCCTCGCACAACCAAGATAGGGACAACAAAGATATAGAAACAAAATAACAACCAGAACTGACAGAAAATTGAAGTTTATGGAAGTCGGACAACCA
>CM052543.1:120664515-120685999 GCA_028533065.1 Trachops cirrhosus
TGACACATGGACTGAAGTAAAGCGGGGTGATGTGGGTGGGAGAGGGTATTCAGGGTGGAGGGGAATGAAGGGGGATAATAGGACAACTGTAATAGCATAACCAATAAAATATATTTAAAAAATAAATAAAAAAAAAAGAAAAAAATAAAAAAAAATAAACTGCAGGGATTCTAAATAACTGCGTTTGAAGAGATATTAAAAAATATTTACATTTCCCTCCTCCTCTCCTGCCCCAAGTACCTGGCAGTGGACCCTGGTAGGACGCTGGCCATGCCAAAGCAGGCCACACATGACTGTCTCCCAGGGGAGCTTCAGGCTAAGCCTCCTGCCTGGTCCCACAGCTGCCCCAGCTGCTCCCACCACGCTGCAAATGCCCTATCAACCAGCATGTAACCATCCCTCCGCCGCCCTGCTCCCTATCCACCTCCGGACCCAGAGCCAGCCTGGGACGTCCCACACTGGCTCTGGCATATGGACAGGACGTGGGGACAGCAGGTGCTCCGCCTCTGGGCACATGGCCACCCAGTCCGGTTTTATCCAGCACAACCCGTTTTTCAAATGTCCCAGTTTCAGCCTCCCTTCCTGCAACCTGGGCCAAGCTGCCCACCCCTGGATTTCTGTCCCCTGCTAACAGAGCTGGGCTGGGCAATGGCTGGGCTGCCGGGGACTAATATGAGTCAGCACAGCTATGAAGGCAGGGGACAGAGGTGATGTCGGACATCTTTCAGGATCCATGCACTGCCCTGAGCACTAGCTCCCTCCCCTCTATGTGCTGCAGTCAGAGCCACTTTTCCTGCTGGAAGCCTTGATAACAGACGGTGCTGGGCCGTCTCTCCCCTGGCCTCCTTGGAGAACAGTCTGCCCTCAGCTACCAGCAGCCTGCTCTCAGCCCAGCAGCAACCCAGGGAGCCAGGGAGAACCACTGAACCAGATGCACACCCCCTACACCTGGCCTTCCTGGCCAGCTGGGGCAGGCATCATTCTATAAGATATTAGTGGACACCTATTATGTGCAGGGTTCTGTGTGGGGAAGAGGGGCCCGGGGCCAGGGCACGGTGCATGAAGAAGCTCCCCGTCTAATTGGGAAGGCAAGTTCCATATGAGGCAGAACCTGGTGCCCTGTGTCTGTGGTCATCAGCAAGTAGGATTCACCCAATGAGCACCAGGCATCAAGCCTGGGTTTCAAGAAGGAAGAGAGACAAGCCCTGTCCTCAAGAAACACTAATGATTACCATGTGAGGTGCTAAGTGTCCAATGCAGGTATAAAAGCGAGGCTTTAGGGAGCTGCAGAGGTAAGGTTTTGGTCTGGGAAGGCCGCCAGGACCGCCCCCGACCCCACAGGACCCACCCTAGCCTGCACCCAATTTAAACCCAGGCTCCAACCTGCCCCCTAACCCAAATATGCTCTCAGCTGAGGTTAAACAACTCACCCTCCTCCCCAATTCTGATGACAAGTCTGCCTGTTTAAGTTTCCTTTTGGGCTTTTCTATTTATGTTGTCATTGATTACTTTGCTCCTAACTCATCTGATTTCAATTTGGACTGATTTGATCCTAATTTTATTACCATGTAATCTGAATGCACATAATTACTGTAATTATGCTGCTGAGGGAAACAGCTCCTCCACTGCGGGAAGCCCTAAATTTAGGACTTCCTGGCAAGGGCGGCCGCTGGCAGGGTGGACCCACAGACACCTCAGAGCTGGCAGCCTCTGGGCACGCAGATGCCCTCCCCCCCACCTCAGTGAGGTGGGTATTTTGGGCTTCATCCCAGTGACGGGGTTAAGGCCCCTCTCAGGAGCCCTAGGAATATGTAGGACTGTGAGCTAGAGGTTGGCGAGCCCACCCTCTCAGTGTTCTCAGCTTGTACCGCCACCCTCTGCTGCACTGCTCAGCCTGGGTGGCTCCTTTCTGCCAGCACCTACATGCCACCCACATTCCAAGGCTGCTCTCCCTCTAGGGTGCAAGGTGCCAGCAGTCTCCCTAAAAAGACTTGGGGAGCAAGAGGTTTCCCTACTAATCATGGGGCTGGGGAAAGCAAGCTGTGACAGAAGGGCTTGCCGCTGGCCTGTGTGGATCTTTCCCAGAATTCCAAGCCTAGTCCAAGGCCTCCTCCTCCAGGGAGTCTCCCTGACCCATCCAGCTCTCTCCATACTTTGTCATTTATATCACCCTCACATACACAGCAAGATGGACATGTCCCCATCTTGTGCCCACCTGCTGCCATCCTCCTGCAGGAAGCCACCAGGACCTGGGCCCTACTGCCCTGCCCTCAAAGCTCACTTACCCAGTGCAGGGACCCGATGCAGACCTTGGCAGCCATCAGGGGCACGGTGGGGTCCGAGGGCCGCAGCTTCACACACTCCCGTAGCAGCGACACAGCGTAGGCCCACTGCAGAAGAAAGAGCAGAAAACGCCATCACGAACAGCCCTAGGTGGCAACTGACCGGGCACCTCCTGCACAGTGGGGGAGTCCCCAAATTGCCAGTCCTGCTCTGCACCCTTTTTCTCCCAAGCACCAGGAAGAGGGCCCAGCAGGAGCCCAGGCAGTGTGGGCAGGCAAGTCCCTCCTGGGCCTCCGTTGCCTCATCTGGAGAATGGAGGCTGTGACCCTTGCCCAGAGTGAGATGACAGCAGCGAAGGTGACAAGAGGTGGAAGCTCTTTAAAAGGAATTCAGATGTGAACCACATATACGTGAGGGGTGGCAAGGGGCTCTCTTAAACCTCTGGGTCCAACGCTCTTGGGTGAAGAGAGGATAAGATCAGGCCAAAACCACGTGGGGACGTGGAGGCAGGGCTGCTGGTAGGGAGTGGGGTGGAAGTGCAAAGGCTGGCAGACAAGGAGAGAAGCCAAGATGGCAGAGCCAGAGAGGACGTCCAGAATGGGGTCTGGGGATCCCCCCAGGCTCCGTGGACTCAGCCATGGAGACGGGGTCACACTGGACCCACTGAGGGTGGCCGAGTATGGACAGAGGGCCAAGGGGAGGAAGGCACCCAGAGCCAGGCAGGGATATAACTAATCACAGCAATGAGAAGAACACCAGCAACACTTATCTAGATCTTACTATGGACCGAACACAGCTGCAAGTCGGAGGGCCAAACTGGCCCTCTGCCTGCTCCTGTAAGTAAATGTTGGAACTCAGCCGCTTCCACTCAGATACGTCTTATCTGTGGCTACTTCCACGGTGGTAAGGCAGAGTTGAGTAGTTCCCACAGAAACTGTTGGGCCTGCAAGGTCAAACATGTAACTCTCTGATCCTTTAGAGAAAGTCTGCTGACCCCTGTTCCCAGTGCTTTATAAATATTAAGGCATTTAATTTTCCCAACCTCCTATGAGGCAGGTGCTATGTCCCTATTCGCAGATGAGGTAACAGAAATGCAGAGAAGTTAAGTAGCTCGTCCAAAGCCACAGTGCCCACAGGTAGCTGAGCGGGGGTTTGAATAGTCTGGTTCTTAGCTTGTACCCACTGCCCTACCTTGTCTCTGCAGTGCTTATCTTGGCTAGAGAGGACGCCTCTGTGTCCCCCTACCCCCCACACATACTCAAGGCTGGAACCTTTTGAATGAGTCCAGTACTTTTCCATGAAACTCAGCAGTGATCCTTGCCACCCACCACCCTGTGTGTACCCTCCCCTTCCTGTGTGAGCCCCAGGTAGGCAGGGATATGTGCCTGTAACTTCAACAGTTCCCACGTGCGGGGCCCTACCGTGGGCTGCGCTCCTCACCATGATCAGCTGTCTCCCTCCCTGGTACCTCCACAGGTGATGCTGAGGAACCAGGGACCTGCCCGGCCACAGCACAGTGGGAGGGACTGGCCGATGCAGACCTGCGACCCCTGCCTCTCTTGCACTACCCATCCTTTTGCCACTAGCTGAGGAAAAAGAGCTTTTCTCAGCCTAGATGTGATAGATCTCCCTGGGCTCTGGGCTCAGGCTTATTAGGTCAATACCAGCTGTCCCAGCTAATAGCCTGCTCTGTGCCCAGCACTGAACAAGGGTTAGTGGAGTCTCTGTGGGAACGGGGAAGAGGCCCTGGCTCTCGGCTGTCGGGAAGGCTGGGGAGAGCAAATACCACCATCCCCCACTGCTCTCTCAGGAAACATGAGGACCACGCACAAGAGGGTGTTAGCAGATGACAGGCTCCAACAGGCTGGGAGATTGCACAGGGTGCCCTGCGCGGGCTGGAGCAAGGGAGGCTGCAGGAGGCGCTTGAAGGAGCTGCCAGGCCATCCGCCTCTTCCGAGACCCTGTCCTGTGAATGCTGCTCCTAGCACTCCCAGCGTGGTCCTTCTGGCCACAACCCTGGCAAGCTTCAAGGCCCTTCCAGGCTTCCTTTGCTGGCCGCTGACCTCTGCATTCTTAAAATACAGCATTCTCTAACCCTGATCCCCACCAAATTCACATCTACCCCTGCACAGACCACGAACGCTGCTATTTAAGGAGCCATCTGCAGACTCCGCAGTCAGAGCAGCCGGCTCTTTTCTTTCTTTCTTTCCTTTTTTTTTTGTCATGCTGGTTACCTAGCAACACAGCCAATGTGCTTGCTGAGGAGACCAAAAGAAAGAGCGGACTAAATCATGCCATGGAACCCATTCTTTCTTCCTGCAGGTTGAAGTGCCAGAGGTATTTATATCTGCCCAGTCTCACCTCCTAGAAGAACTTTCAGGCACAATCACAGGTGCCGAACCTTAGGATCTTAGAAACAGCGAGGTCTGGCCAACCAGGCCGACCCATCTGGAGGGCAGCGTTCCTGAGGGAGGTGGAGAGTGTGCTTCTGGAACAATCCCGCGCTGCACCCAGTGCAGCGGTGGGTATAGCCCAGGGTCTCCGGCCTCCTGTGTGAGGAACACACCAATCGCCCCACTCCCCATCTCCAGCCCATTCTCATGTGCACCTTGCTGGCGTGTGAAGGAGCCGGGCCAGGGCACCAGCTCCCTGGATCCCAGGATGTGCCAGGCTGTGTTTGGACCCCTCCGAGCCTGGTTCTTCTCAGTCAGGAGGTCGAAGACCCCATCCCTCCCAAGCTAACGTGACACCTTCTCCTGAGCCTGGGGCCTTCCAGGAGCAACCGCAGAAATTAAAGCCAACTCCTGCGTGTGATACATTCTTTGGGCAGGGGTCCCCAGCTTTCCCTCGCATCTCGCAGGGGCCCGTGACTCACAGAAGGCTGAGGGCCCCCGTAGCTTGGGCCTCTCCTTCTGGTCCACACTGACTATTATAAAACTAGAGACATTTTTTCTGTTTCCTGAGGACAGGAAGAAGCTGTCACATGTCACTATGAGCTGCCGGCCCAGGCTCCATGTACACTCCAGTCCCTGCTCCTGCTTCCCCATCTCTGTTCTGATCTCTCCCTGAGCCCTGACAAGGTCCTGCTGAGCACGGAGCCAGGGCACATCATGCCACGGCCTCATGGAGGAGGGGGAAGAAGTTTGAGATGACAAGTGCCAGGAGGGGCGGGGTGGGGGCAGAGAAGGCTCCCCACTTGATTCTCGGCTGTATTTCCCACCTGCCAGGCTACAGCACCTGCTCTCCTTCCCTCTCCCTGCCAGGACCCAGCCTGTACACCCTCCATTCGTGATAGAGGAGCTGGCAAGCCTAGGAGGGCCCCCCCGGAGACGGCTGCGGGGCTAGAAATGGCAGGTGGCACAGATGGGCGGGCAGGCAAGGAATTCCCTCAGCCCCATGAAAGGGCCCTGGGTGTTTACAGCTCTTGGCATGATCTGCGAGCTCATGCCATCTTATTTCCTGCCTTCGAAGCATCCTCAGTTCCAAGAGCCCCAGCACCCAGCCCCGGAAAGCTTTTCCGATCATGTCACTACTTAAAATAGAGGCTTATGTAAGTGTGATTCTCATCCGAGGAAAAATGATGGGTGTTAAAACAGGGCTTGGTGGGTGGAGAGAAAATGCAGCCCTTCGACCCGGGATATGGTCAGTTCCAAGTTCACAGGCAGGTCCTTTCCTGACTCCATGCTCGGGGGGCAGGAAAACAGCTACAACCCCAATGAAACAACGTTCCCCTTGCTGGAACCTATTCCCCACACCTGTCTCATGCTGTTGTACCCATCAGTTCACCCGAGGAACTGCCCTGATGCCCCATGCGTGCACACGTCCTCAGAGAAAAGCACCCCCAGATGCATACTTGCACACCTCGTAACTCACGTGTGCACACTGGATGCACACAGGGGTCTGTGCATGCCCTCCCACGCTCTCACTCTCCTGGAGATGAAAATCAGCTGCTTGACAACATTTCTGAACACCCGCCTGCCTGCCTGCCGTCCCCCGCCTCTGGGAGGGACCAGAGGAGAGCAGAGTCCCTGAGAGTGATGTGCAACCCCCAGCCTTACCTTTCCACAAGCCACCATGGAGAGTGCCACTTGGTACCAAAGGTGAAATTCTCCACATGCAAACTTCATGGCCCGCTCCAGGCACTGGGGGCAGGGAGACGTCTGGTCAGCACTTCCCTACAGGGACACCCCTCAGCCCATCCCGCTCTTCCAGGGTAATCACTGCCAAGTCACCACCCTCAGGAGGCTGCGGGAGGCCCGGCCTTGGTTCTAGTTAGGAACTCCCGAGGAAACCTGTCCGTGCGCCTGGCATGCTGTGTTATCCCATACAAGTCTCTCACCCTCTCTGACCCTCGGCCCCCACCTCCATAGCATGTGAATGATCTCGCAGGGCAATGGTGAAAAGCGAATGAAACGAGATTTGTGAAAGTGCTTTCAAAATGGAGGCATCCAATGAAAATGTAAGAGCCGACATTTGTTAATATTGCGCATGGCGCCACTCTCAGCAGTTTACGTGTTTGGCCTCATTTACTCCTCCCGACCACCCTACAAGGTGGGTCACCTGATTTCTCAGATGAGGAAGCTGGGGCCTGAACGACTTGCCAGTCACGGGGCCTGGAAGTGGCAGAGCAGGCCGACTGCAAAGCCAGTGGTTAGGATGCCGCCAAAAAGTAAAGGCTCCTCTTCATCCTGCTTGTTCTCTACGCTCACCGAGAAAACCTAGCGCTCCGCTGGCCTGGCCAGTCCCGGGCAGGCCGCACCAGGGGCTGCCTGGTGAGACCTGACAGTCCCCAGCAGAAGTGGTTCCAGGGGCTAGAGGCAGAGGCTGCCAGTATATGAGGACAGGATTCCCGTGTGGCCACAGTCAGGTGAGGTGGGGGGCAGGTGTGGGGCGCAGGACCAGACACACACGCACAGGAAGAGTTCAGTGGCCTGGGTTCACGTGCTGGCTCGGCACGCACTCCCTGCGCCTTCTCCGGCAGAAACCAGCTCTCTGGGCCTCGCCTTCCTTGTGGTAAACTTGAGAGAACACCCCTTATCCTTCCACATTAAAGTGGGGGATCATCTTAGAAGGCAACTTGGACGGAGCCCGGCGTGAGCAGGGGGTGGGTGGGTGGCACGGTCCCCCCTTTCAGGAGCCCTCCGAAACACGCGGAAGGAGAAGCTACTACTCAGAGGCTCATTGCCATCACAAGGAGACAAGGGCCCCAAAGCCACCCTGATCTCCGCTTACATTTGAAATCTCAAAAACATGTGTACCGCATGCCTTGTGGGCAGGGGCAGAAGAAAGGGGGAAACTCAGTACCCCCAGTCCCCCACCCCGAACAGGCACCACCCCCTGGGCACAGCCCACGGAGCACTGTCCCAGCAGGGTGTGCCCAGCAGAATGGGGGTGTCTGTCTACCCAGCTCAGAACCCGGCCAAGAGAGGAAGCCACGAAACACCAGTGTCATCTCTGGGGGAAACTGAGGGATGCAGAGTTTTCTTCTTGTGCCTCTCTGTACAATGCAATGTGTTACTTTCAAAAGAAAAACACATAAGACCATTAGTAAAACCAAAAAACACCCAGCCAGTGAAGGGCAGCTCCCTCGGCAGTGGAGAAGGAACGGTCCCAAGCCTGGCCTCCCCAGATCTGAGCTGCGCCCTGGGTGGGGCTGGGGAAGGGACGGTGGAGGAGGACAGCTGGTGGCGCCACCCACCACCGGAGTCCCGGCTGGGACGGGCCGGCCATACCTCAGAGAGCATGACATACTGGCCCCTCCTGCCCAGCGTGATGCTCAGGAGGTCGTAGATGGCGGCGGCACTCTGCAGGCTCACCGCGCGGTCCTGCTCCTGCTCCGGCGCCCGGCTCAGCACCACATCCCGAGTAGCCTGTGGTGGAACGTGGGTTCGGGAAGGTGAGGATGGAAAATCAGCCTGTCCCCACAGGGCCCTTGCCTCCCAGGCTCAGAGACCGTCGCCCTTTCACCCCTGACCCAGGCCAGGCAGGTGGCCACCCACCCAGAAACAGCCAGCTCCTTTCTCACCCCCACGAAGGCCCTCTTCAGAGAGAGAAAGCCCTCCCCTCTCTGCCCGGGCTAGGGTGAGGGAGCCTCGCTGAAGGTTCGAGCTCGGCTAGGCAATGCTTTCTTCTGCAAAATTTCAAGCCTACAGGGAAGTTGCAAGCCTACAGGGAAGTTGCAAGCCTACAAGCATAACAGTAACCCAACAGTTAACATTCACCACATTTGCTTTGTTTCTCTCTGATAAGTAATAACAATCATGATAATAAGTTACAGCGACACGATCCTTTACCCCTCAACACAAGAGGACGTTCTTTTTAGAACCACAACAGAGACACCAAGTCAGGGAATGTGACACTGTCATCACTACCGCCCGATAGCAGTCCATCCCCAAACTGCCACCCGTCCCACTGATGACCTTTCTGGCCTTTAACTTTTTCTCACTTTAGGATCCAATCCAGGGTCATGCCTTGCACTCGGTGCCATGTCTCCTTAGAGTCCTTTCATCCAGAGGAGGCTTCAGCCTTCCCCTGCCTCCGGGACACTGGCAGTTTTCAGGAGGTAGACCAGTTGTTTGGTGGAAGAGCTCCCTGTGTCTGTACAGTAATTGCTCACTCACAGAAACAGCTTCAGAGAACACATGGAATTGTCTAGATCAGGTGGTGGGGGGGAGGGGAGCTCTGCTGCTTGATCGAGGAGGAGAGCTCAGGCTGTGGGCCCTCGGCGCCCCCTTCTCTTACCAAGTCTCTCTGATAAGGACCCCATACTTCCTTCCCATCACCCACAGGTCTATCCTTGACACTCTCCAACCATGGAGCTCTCTCCTCTGTTCTTCCCTGAGTAATCTTCCCCAAACGTGAGGCCTCTGGGCAGACGTCCAGAACTCAGGAAGGAGTTCAGTAGCTCCGAGCTGCTCAGGAGGGAGGGCCACAGTCTGAAGGGGAAGCTCTGCTCACTAAGCCCGAAATCTCACCATCAGGGATCCCAGACCCTCTTGTTCTGTGGCCTCTGACCCTACCTGGGGACCCATACCTGGGGACGGCACTTGGGCTCAGGAATAGCTGAAGAGAAGTTATGGGGGTTTCTGAGCAGAGCAGCAACAGGGCAGGGACCCCACCCCGCAACACACACACCGAGGGCTGAAGCAAAGCTGAGTTCCGGCCACACGCCCCCACTGGCTGCTCCCAGCATCCTCTTCTCTCTCACCTGTCCTTTGGCCAAGGGGTCTCTTCCCAGCATCCCCCACCCTCCACATAGGACCTCAGACCAAGGACCAGCCTTCCCAACTGAGTAAAGGGAACTGCTGGCCCTTAAAAGCCAGATCCCTCTGGTCAGTTCCAGACAACCCTTCCCGTCACAGACGGTCCTCACATCCTCCCCCTGGCCAGGACTACCACCCCCCACTCCAGGTCAGGGGCTAAGGCTCCCACATGGCTGCACAGGCAGAAGCCCAGCGGCCTTTGGACTGCAGGCTCTGGACGTCCTGCTGTGCAGACCTGAACCACGTTCCCATAAAGGCTTCTGGAAGTCAAAGTGCCTCTAAGACCCAAGGAAGTGACTCACCCATAGGGGCATTTCAGGCAGCAGGCAGGTCAGTGGCCAGGGGTCCACAATAGGCAAGAGCTGCCCACCGCCACCATGGACGTGGATCAGCCCTAGGAGAGGGCATGGGAGGCCAGGAGACCCCCAGAAGGGCTGAGCACTAGTGCCAGCCTGGTAAACAAGAGCAGGTCAGGAGCTCGAAAGGGTTAAGGGAGAGGCGTGGAGAGGGAAAGTGCCAGAGAAACCCCCTCCTTCCTGGTGAAATCCACCCACACAGGCACCAGCAGGAAGGGAGAAGAAATTTTAAGGAGATGCTTGGCAGGAGCTGTTTCACCGAGCTGAGTAGGAACACAAAACTCCAGAACCTGCTCTGTGCCCGGCCATGTTCCTCCCCACTCCCCTACCTCCAGCCTTCACCTCCAGCAGCTCCCCAGCTCCGGCTGCCCAGGATGGGGCGGAGAGGCAGCTTCCACTACGTTCGGGGTACGGAGTATTAGGGAACAAGAGGATGGGAAACACGGCCCCCACCCTCAGCAGCAGCACACAGGCACATGCCGAATGGAATCTGAGCTAGGAGTCTGGCAGGACAGCGGTCCTGATGGAGAGGGAGCAGGACAGGCACCCCGCAGGGCAGCTTTTCTGTGGGGCGGAGGGAGGGGTCCGGCAGGGCACATCTCGGATCTGGGGACCTGCCCATGCGGACCAGCATTGTTCAGGGCAGGTGAGCAGCAAGCGGTCAACAAAGGTCTCAGCTCTGGTTGGTCTGTCCTTGAAGAGTAGCCCTTGCCAGAACCCAGCTCCCAACCCCCTCCAGACTGCCCCAGGATAGGCAAAGTCCTCTCAGCCCCCAAGTAGATGCCCCCTGCAGCTCTCCATCCTCACCCTGCGGCTCCCTCTCCACCCCACAGCCTACCATTGTTCCCTCCGTCACCTTGGTCGCCTGCTGCCTCCTCACCACTCAACGAGGGTGTCTGCCCCCTCAGTGACATCCCTGACTTACGAGGCTGCACCCCCTTGTCCTCCCCTAACACTGGGCTCCCACTGCGACCCTCACACATCCAACTGGCTCCCCAGTTCTTGAGGCAGGGACATTTCTCTAGACTCCCAGGCCCAGGACAAAGCACTTTCCTTGGTTCACGTGCGTGGAATGAGTGATATTTGAGAGAGAAACATTTCTGGGCCGAGTGTGGGAACTTCCTCCTGTCTGCCCTAGACCTTGACCTTTAAGAACACAGTGTCTCCTAATGTGGGCCTGCTAGGAGGGAGGGGTGGATTTCTAGCACACTGGGAAGGAATTAGGTCATAAGAACAGGAACAGAAGAGGGGGTTGCAGCAGCATCTCCTCGGCCGAGAGCACCTTCCCAGGGGTCCTCAGGATGTGGGGCCTGTGCCAAGTAGGAAGCGTGGTTCCCCAAAGGAAAGCCAAAAGCAGAAGTTTGCCCAGTGGTTGCTATGGCTCCGGGGCAGGGCTGCGGTGAAATACTCCAGTGCTTGCTGGGCTTGGCAAATGTAACCATGGCAACAGGGTGGGGTGGGGGAAATGGGGCAGAAAGAAGGAAGCCTAAGCTGTTGGGGGAGCAACAGGATCAGGTTCATGCACAGCTCAGGGGCCAGAGCAAGCCTCAGAGGACAAGGCCCCAGACACTCTTGAGGGCTTCCAGTCCCCACCCAGGGTACCCCAGCTGTCCCACTCCTTCCTCCCAGGGGCTCACCGCCATTAAACTCCCACAATGCTCCCAGCTCCATCAGGAACCTGCCTTGAGCTAGTCCCAGTCACACTCTTTTCCCTCCACCATTTACACGGTCTCACTAGAAAATCCTCCAGATCAAATGCAGTGATGAATGTGAATGCACCTGTGACATTCACAGTCCATTAAAGCAATATGGACCCTCAATTTTCTTCTCACCATTGTGGACCTTACTAGTCTTGGAATCATGGTGGAATATTCTCCCCTGGTTTCTCCCTGCATAACCCCCAGGCCCACTCCCAGGCCTCCAGCCTCTGGGGATACCCAGCTCTTGTTTAACCCATGCATTTATTCCCAGGCAGGGTTCATGCGACTGTCCCTGCTGCTAGTTTTGGATGCTCTGCCTGTCCTTCCAGGGCTGGCCTCCCCTAAACTAATGGACATTCATTCCAGGCCTTCCAGCAGGTCAGAACAGACAAAGCCAAAGAAACGTGCTTTTCAAAGTCCCATCATCACGGCCAGCATGAACCCCGTCTGGTCTCTGGATAAATACCCAGGAAGCAAACACGAACCTTATAAGAAGGTCCATGAGGGATTGTGCATTTCCCCACGTGGGCCAGCCCCTGGGAAACGTAAGGCAGGCAGCTGCTATTCAAACAGCCATCCCTTCTGTGTGTGACATGCACAACCTTTCAGGAGCTGAATTTTCATGTCCATCACCTCATCTGGCCTCGTGGTGACCCCATGGACAGGTAGGATGAAATTACTGTGGGCCCTTCACAGATGGGGAAACTGAGTGCCGGAAGGTCCCAGGAGTTCGGACTAAGCCAGTTCAGGGCGGCTTCTGCTACCCTGTGTTCTTCCTCTGCCAGCCCCAGTCTGACCCTCCACTGGCCAGAGAGTAATAACCTTCTCTTCTGTCCAGCCCTGGCTCTCTTCTCGAACCCTGGGAACAAACAGGGTAGGAGGAGGAAAGGGAACGAACCTGTGGATACTTTGTAAATGGCTTCTCTTAATTCTCATAATGACTTTCTCACATACTACTGTCCTATTGTACAGACGAGAAGGCTGAGGCCCAGGGGCACCAGGGAGGCGCCCCAAGGCATACAGACAGATGGCTGGGATGCAGATCAGAGCCTGGACTTCTGGCTTCACTCCCTGGCTCTCTCCTGGCCTCCAGGCACCTCTGAGAAAGTGCCCAGTAAGCTCGCCCAGTTCATCGGAGGGCCTGGCATATGTCTGCTTATGGAAGAACCCCAAGCAAAATCCAAAGGCCAGGCTTTTCCAACCTCTGCTTCTCTTCAGGGAACAAGGGCCTTGGGCAATGTGGCCAGGGTCCCGCTCAGCCCTGTTCTCAGACACGGCCTCTCCACTGGCCAAGGACCCAGCCTCAGGGCCTCCTGCTGACACCCCGAGGCAGTTGCCCTAGAAAGGAGTCTCCCTGAATCATCTGTGCATGGCACCTGCCACTCCTTAGAGGACACTGTCATGTTCCACTTGGGCTGTTGTCCCCCAGTGGAAGACATAATTACCACCGGCTTTCGAGCTGCCCGTCCAGAGCCGAGAGATAACATGCCCTGTGACGTGTCCCATCTCCCAAGGCCCCGGGCCAGGCCCACGCCAGCTGCATCAGGCTCCTGCCACAGAAATCACAGCTCTTCCTGCCAGCTAAGGCGAGAGGCTCTCCCCCCACCGAACTGAGTGTTCCGAGCTGGCAGTGTGATCAGACCCTTTCCCGTTGCACAGCCGGGCCTCGTGTGAGAGCAGAGCAGGTGCCAAGAGCTGGAACAGTCTGTGCTCTTCTGCTGAGTCCCACATGGAATCGAGCCCAGGAAGCACTTCACTTATTTATTTTTTTAAACCAAATGGTATCCTCAAACCAATTTCTCTCCCAACGAGATCTGAACCTAAACGTTTTCTAAAATGACTAAGTCAAACCAAGTAGAAAACAGACACGTGTTGGACACCCCCAATGTCCCGGGCACTTTCATGATCATTTTCTTAACCCACTCAGGTCCCTGCAGGGGAGGCCTGCTTAGCCCCATTTTATAGATGAGGAACCTGAGGCTCAGGAAGGCAAGAAACTTACTCAGGCCATGGAGGTTGTGAATGGCAAGTTCGAGATTCAAGTCACCAATGCCTGGCATTGGGTTTGGCCAAATATCGGTATGTAAGGTCCACCCCCCCTCACTCCCCACCAGGCCTTTGTTGCCCTCTCAGTTCCCAAGAACCTGACCCCAGCAGCAACCTTTCCAGCAGCTGATAAACAGGGAACCAAGGAAAAACTTTGCTGTCGCACATAGTTTTATGCCCTAGATCAGGATTTTAGAAACGGCCAAGGTTCCCGTACCCCCTGGTTTCCCAACTGTTCGAGAAAAATCGAGCCGATTTTGACACGTGGTTCTTTCAAAACTGAGACTATGCATTTGGGATTCAGAAGATTGGCATTAATTCCATCTGACTGGGGGGCCAGGATTCCCTCCATGGCTCCGGACAACACTCCGCCGGCTGGGAGCACAGGTGGGACAGGTCCAACTGAGTTGCTCCCGACTGCGTCTCCAGGACCGAGCACGGCCTGGCGTGCTGCTCAAACAGGGCTGGGCAGATGAGAGATGGCTGTGTGTGTGTGTGTGTGTGTGTGGTGGGGGCGGGGGGTGGATTTTAAAATGCTCTTTTGGCCCCAAAGACTCAAAACTGAATCCAAAACACAGATCTTCAACCAGTTATAATCACATCCCTTGTGTTTCTGTGGAAGCACTTGTAAGATGTCTATTTACCTCTTGGAAGAACTTATTCATTCTGATCACACTCAGTCGGCCCATAACAAACACCATAACCCAGGCACCAGCCCCACACGCAGATTCCATGCAGGCTACTCCTCTGAGCTCCAAACCACAAAACAGGGGCTGCTGTGCGCAGGGAGCATGCAAACACCCTTCTCGGAGCAGCTGCCCGGGCGATCCTGGAGGTGGAGCGCTAGGATGACATCTCCGGGGCTGGCTGTGCTGAAAGAGTTTTCACCGCAGCCTAATGAATTCTGTAGGTATGAGGGGAACCCAAGTAGCAGCCACAGCAGCCCGCTGCTGTGCTAGAGGTTCCTCCCTATCATCTGCATGCAAACCCAGCCAGCATTAAGGGAGGTAAGGAAAACCCTGCAGGTACATGGAGGCCAGACTGAATCTTGGTTCGCTGGAGGGGTCAGAGCAGGAGCCCGGGAGGCTCACACAGTGACGCCCACACCTGCCTGAGAACGTGACTGCAGGGAAGGAGGGTGCGCAGCAAGTACAAGAGAGAAGCCAGAAGCGGCGTGGTCACTGAGGAAGCACTCTGAGACACAGCCAGATCCTGGGTGGAAAGCCCTCTGTAGATGAGACACCCAAGCTAAGTCCATTGCCAAAGCTCTCCCCCAGACTGCTAAAGTTTCTACATGTGTGTGACAGGTTGGGTGTGAGAAAGAGGAAGCCAGCCAGCCAGCCAGTCCTGGGAGAGGTGCCCCCTCCAGCTGAGCTGCACCTCCTCTGCTCTGCCTGCTGCAGGGAATTCCCAGGACACCACCTGGCCCGCAGGCCTGGACCCTCTGAGTCCCCTGAGCAGGACAGCCAGCCACATAGCCTTGCGAAGAAGGGAAAGAGCTATGTGGAGGGAAACCACACATTCAGGAAAACTCATCTTGGCTCCGAGTGTGGGCCACCTTTTAGCAAAAGGCATTCTTCACCTTGTTTTAGGGCAGCTCGAGGGTTTGGGGAGGGATAACCTTAATGGAAAGGCATCTGAACTCTGGCCCTGGGCACCCAGATCAAACAGAGGCCACAGAAAATTCATGGGGAGACAGAGCCCAGCCTTGACCCCAGCCTGTGCTTTGGAACCTATTTAGGGAAACAGATGTGATTGGAATCATGGCTGCACGGATTCTAACAATGTGACCTTGACCGAGACACATACCTGTTCTGGACCTTACTTATCGGTAAGCCAGGAACATAACTATTACACTGAACCACGTGAGACTGTTCCTTTTCCTAGGGCCAACACAGTGCCTGCCTCTATGCGGTATCAGCTTGGAACCGGGCAGAGAAGGACCCGAGAACTGTTCCTGTTTCCCCTTTGACCTCCCACCTGTGGGCCACGCTGTGACCCTCAGCCCAGGAAGGTGATGATAATTACCCGTTTCCTGAGACAGGCGACTTCAGTCCCACCTCGTCTGAGGGTGTAAGAGGTGAGATGGCTAACTGAGGTGTGTGTAGGGGACCCAGCAGGGACTGGTCTACATCTGACATTCCAGAAGTAGAAACTGGGGTTCAGTCTGTAGTGAGAGTGAGGGTCCTTCTCCTTCTTCCATGGAATGTGTACTGTTTTCCAATGAAAATTGGGTCTGGCACTTGGCACTGCCATTGTCACATCAGGCTAAGCAGCTAGGTGTCCCCTCCCTGCAGCAACCGCTTCCTCCCTCACAAGCCCACACCCTGCAAACCTTTCGGGACTGCACCCTGGCCAAGTGGCACTTAGATCCAAATACCCACACCCCTGCACCAGAACTCTCACATCTGAATGGAGCTGGCTGAGGAACGACACTCTCTTGCCCCCTAGCCCAGCGTCCCTCCTGCCGGAGGACCTGTTGAGCCGAAGGTAACCACTGACCCAAGTCCTCTAAACCAGCGCTGGCATCGCATGGTCCCGGGTATCCAAAGGAACATTCGTATCAGGCTGCTCAAGGATCCAGCTCAGGTGGTCTTAGATTTTTAAACTTCACTTCTACACACTGCTATGAGATGCATCATCTTTAAAAATTTAGTTCTCAACCTGGAGGTCCCCAGCTCACAAGCTCTGAGGGGCTCCTCAGTCAGAGGACTCCCCCACATCACACCGTATCCAAGGCACCTCCACACCTGGCCTCTGCTGCACTTGCCCTCCCCGCTCCACCCTCTTGGACCAGTGCAGGGCACCCATCATCTCACCACTTCCTGGACCACCCAACCACACCTCTCTCCTCTGCTGAGCCTCCCAGGCCCAGGCCTGTGTGTGTGCTCACATGTGCGTGAGGATGTGCATGTCTCCCTGCCCAGGCCAGGGGACTGGGTCTAATAAAAAAAAACAACACAAAAACAAAAAACTTAAAGAGCACTTCACATGTGCTTTGTCCGGCACATCCCCCCCTGCCCCCCCCCGCCCCCCCGCCCCGCTTTATTTTTCCATGGCGCGCAGACACTGGCGCCTGGGGTATTTTAGCAGTTAGTGAATTTATACCCCACCCCTTCACTAGAATTAAGTTCCAGGAGGGCAGGGATTTTTCCCTGTTCTGTTTGCTGCTGCAGCTCTGGCAGCTAGCAGGGCCTGCCACAAAGTACATGAGGCTCGATAAATACTTTTACGAACGAATGAGTTCCTTTTATGGGCACACTTATTCTGGGAGTGACTATCACTGCATAGGTGAGGAGCTGAGGCTCGGAGGGGTTAGGTGGCTTGTGGAGGGCCCTCAGCGAGGGAGTGGCAGGGCTGGAACCTGAGCCCAGGTCATGCACTTCGGGAGCGCACGCTCCTTCCGCTCCCTTACATGGCCCCAGACCCAGCACAAGCTGTTCCGAGCACACTGCAGCCTTGCTGATAACCATCGCTTGTAATCCCAGAAGAGGTGGGTGGGGACTTGTTAGCTCAGTCTTTACTCATTTGGAGGCAGCACCCAGGCTCCCAAATGCAGCCTTATGCACCTGACCCAAACCTTGTGCACCTCACCCCTGAGTGTGTGGGGGGAGGGCAGACCTATGGATCACGCATCAGGGATGTCCTTGGGAGGCGGAACTCAGCCGGGGCCTGGTGGCCTGTGCTGAGCCCTGCAGTCCTACCCCACGGGGCAGAGCAAGGCCCTGGAGCTTACCATGGACTCGCTGATGAGGAGCAGCAGGAGGGCCTCCTCAATGTTGTCCTTTGGGCAGTAGAGGCTGCAAGACACAAAAGGCGGCGTGGCTGCAGCACGGCCCCGCGCAGCACTGCTGGCCCGCCGGCCCTTCTGCCCTGGAGTCAGCACCAGCACCCGTAAGGTGACCCCCTCCTGCATAATTCACAGGCACCGGATACCACCTGCAGCCTGTAGCATGCCCCAGAGTTACAATCTGAAAGGCTGTTATGGGCGGCCAGGCTGGAGATGCTGCAAATGCTCCCAGGGAAGAAATGGCCCCTCCGGTACCCAGCACTGCATGAAGAGGCTGGGGCAAGGAGCTCTACTGGGCAGTCACAGACACCACCTTCAATTACTGGCACAAACAAGAGAGATGGGGTATTACGCAAGACAGACAGGAAGGCCCCAAATAATTTGTGTGGCCTTGGGATGCCCTATAGGAGTCTCCTGCCGACCCCCACCTGAGACCTGCCTTGCCTAGTCTACTTGGCTCCTACTGACCCTGAAGAGCCTGCCTGGCAGAGAGCTGGGTGGCAGCTGGAGGAAAGCATGGGGCAGAGAGAGGGCCCGGGCAGGGCCGAACCCGGGGTGTGGGGTGAGACAGGTGTGGTCCGGCAGGGCTGGCAGAGCTTACTTGTCTCCTTCGTAGAGGTGAGGTTTCCGCAGGGCTTGCATGACGAAGGAATTCTCCTCTTTGCTCATGAACTCGGGCAGAGGGTGGGACAGGGGGCTCCAGTAGCAATCCTCACTCAGCGAGTGCAGCAGGACCCCGGCCAGGTGCTTTGCCGCCATCTGGCAGAGAGGGGGGCTCAGACCCTGATGTGGCCACAATGCCCTCCACCCGCCTCCCAACCAAATCCGCCGGCCTTGCGAAGTGCTGCCCCTCCAGAGGGTCCCACCACTCCACTCCCACGGGCCCCCTCCAGCGCTGAGGTTACCCGACCTTCCCGTTGGCTTTTGATGGCTCCTACTTGATCATTTATCCTCATTCCTCTCCTAGAAAAGAGGTGCTTTCCCCCCTTCTCCTGGGCCTGTGGAGCCTGGCACGACTCGGAGTATTCACAGGCCTTTGCAGGGCCTGAAGCCACAGGCACAGGCAGCTCTCGCTACCCAATACCTTTCTTATATTTGACCAAAAGTTCCAGAGTGAAAAGCAGCTCTGGCTCTGATTTGGGGAGACTGAAAGCCCAAGAAGGCGAGCCTGCATTGGGCAGCAAAGCAGGGTCAAGGTTATTTACTATGATCAAAAATCCCTAAGAATTAGCCCACCACCACAGGACATGGTGGCCGTAGGTTCCAACTGAGCCAAGGGCAGGGGCCCCTGCAGTGCTGAGATGAGAAGGGTGCTGAGGGTGCTTCCCAGCTCAGCGGGAAAGCACCGAGACTGATAAACAGTGTGCGCCACGAGCACAAACGGGAGAGTAAAAGGACGCATGTGACATATTGCCATCCTTGATTCAGGGGCTGCCCTCTGGGACTTCTGCTGTCTCCCACTGAACTGGACCCCTGAATAAATCAGCTACAGCCAGCCCCCAGCCCCAGCCCCAGCCCTTAGCCCTGGGGCCTCCTCCACGTTACCACTTTGAAGTTCTGAGTTGCTTTGGTCTCCACCGTCCGGAGGACCTCCCGGAGCTCTCTCATGCCTTTCACGATGTTCCTAGTGGGAAGACAGCACAGGCAGGGTCACTCACTCCCAGCCTCGTTCCCAGCCTCGTTCCCCCCTTGATGAGGATGAGGGCATCCTCATCAAGCCTGCAGACACTAGGCGCCTGCCCGAGTTTTATTTGAAAACATTCAACAATTGGAATGGGAGGTCAGACTTGTAACACCGGGACCCTAGAAGGCCAGGACATCACCCATCAAAGAAGAGGGGGACTTTCTCTCCAGGTCCCCTGAAGGAGACCAAGACCAAGTGTTTCAAACAAGATGTTATTCTGGCCCAAGGGCCTTGGGCTGGTGTCAGACTTTCTGACTCCAGTCAGTCTCAAAGGCTCCCCCTGCACTCCCTGCAACGGGCCAACGCTAGACTCATCCTCACATCTCAGTCCTGTCCACCAGGGCCCAGACTGGCCTGCGTCACCTCGGGCCTGGACAACCACCCCGACCAGTCTCACCCCTTCCAGTCAGCTCTCTGTGCCTTAAAATAATTTTCAAGTTTTTAAAAGTGTGACCCACAGTAAAAAAAAATACATTTGACATTGCAACCCAAGGTATATACACATTTTCCTTACACACAAGTGAAGCAAGTTTCTTGACATTACCTACCTCTACTACCTGCAATCCACGCTAACAGTTCTATTTTATGTATCCCCACTCCCCCTTTGGAAACACATGGGCTAAGGCCCCCTAAATAGATTTTGCAACCCGCTAATGGGCTGTGGCCTGCAGTTTGAAAGATTGCTTCTACCGTCCCTCGAAGGGTCTACCCGACATGCAAAAGCCATCTTGTTCCTCCCCAGCCTGGCCCTGCTGTTGGCGCCCTTGACACTTACAGGGTCCTGTTTCGGCCTTCAGTTGTTGGGTCCGCCTCCCGTCTCTCTGCCATCTCATCGCCCACCGCCCAAGTCCTTTCTCAGTGACCGGCCACGGTTCCCCGCGTCAAGTGTTGGCACAGGCTTCTCACATGGCCTTCAACAGCCTTTCCCGTATGTATCCTTTAAAAACTATTCCAATATCACTTCCTTCTTGCAGCCTTCCCAGGACCCTTGCCATGCTGCATCACTCTTGCACCCCATTAATTCCTCTTCTGAAGCAAGCACGACATTTTTCAGTCACTTTCTGATGACAGGCTGGCTAACCCTGGTGCCCTGAAGACTCCCGTCTGCTCTGGAAGCTCAGCCCTAGCACAGCCCTGGTGCACAGCACGTGCACGGCCAGTGTCTGAGGGCCACTCTTCTCACTTGTCCTAGGGCTTCCCCGTGTCACAGTACACAAGGGAGAGCTGAGGCTGATAGGCCAGCGAGTTAAGAAAGATCACAAGGGGTGAAATGCAAAGGCGGCAGCCAGGAAAGTCACATGGGCCCCTCCTGCAACTTTCACACACAAGACAGATTCCTGGGGGGTTCGGGGCTGGAGCTGTAAAAGGACAGGTTTGTAGGTCAAGTCCTGTCTTCTGGGGCCTCTGGCTGCACAAAAACAAGTTCCAAGTGTGCAAACTACCAGCATTAGAGAACACAGGGCCTTGTTCGGGAGGCCGAGGGTAGAGACGAAGACCTGTGAGGCAGAGGCAGAGGCAGAGTCACAGTGACCCTCTCTAATCCAGCCTGAGCTTCTGAGACACAGGAGGGGCCAGCGGGACAGGGCACTATAGCATCCTTGGAGACGGTCCAAGTCTGACGCTGCTACTCACGGCCGAGTGGCCCAGGGAGGCAGGCTCACCCCTGTGGGCCGTGCGTGGTCTCCTGCTCTATAAAGTCAGGCCTGTGGTTCGGGCCAGCAGCTCCCAGACTTGTGTTATCTGCATACCGCATCTACAGTTTTCCTCCTAGCTGCAGACCATCAGAGTTATTACTCATGTGATACTTGTCTTTATAGCTTCTTTTTACTTCAGTAGCTATCTTACTTTAATCAAAAATACCCTAGCCCTGGCTGGTGTGGCTCAGTGGATTGAGTGCCAGCCTGCGAATCAAAGGGTCACTGGTTCAATTCCCAGTCAGGGCACATGCTTGGGTTGCAGGCCAGGTCCCCAGTAGGGGGTTGCAAGAGGCAACCACACATTGATGTTTCTCTCCCTGCCTTCCTCCCTCTCTAAAAATAAATAAATAAAACCTTTTAAAAAAATAACTGAAATCATGGATTTGGTGTGCTAGTTGTTATTGTTGTTGTCATTATTATTTGCTAACAAACATTAAATATAGAAGCACTTTTAAAAAGTTTGTGTATGCCCTGGCTGGTGTAGCTTAGTGGATTAAGCGCGGGCCTGTGAACCAAGAGATCACGGTTCGATTCCCAGTCAGGGCACATGCCTGGGTTGCAGGCCAGTTCCCAGCAGGGAATGCACAGGAAGCAACCATACATTGATATTTCTCTCCCTCTCTCCTTCCCTTCCCCTCTGAAGATAAATAAATAAAATTTAAAAAA
>CM052543.1:120686499-120711708 GCA_028533065.1 Trachops cirrhosus
GGCTGGTGTAGCTTAGTGGATTAAGCGCGGGCCTGTGAACCAAGAGATCACGGTTCGATTCCCAGTCAGGGCACATGCCTGGGTTGCAGGCCAGTTCCCAGCAGGGAATGCACAGGAAGCAACCATACATTGATATTTCTCTCCCTCTCTCCTTCCCTTCCCCTCTGAAGATAAATAAATAAAATTTAAAAAAAAAAAAAGTTTGTGTATCACTCAAGACCGCCTTGAGTATTGCTAGAGCTATTCGTCCCATACTTTGAGACATTAATATAGACCACAGGTTCTCAAAGTCCTCAAAGTCACTGAACCAGCAGCATCAGCACCCCGGAAACTTATCAGAAGAGCAAATTCTGAGACCCCCTACCCCTCCTCCAGACCTGCTGAGTCAGGAACTCCAGGGTGGGGTCCAGCAACTTGGGTCTTATCAAGTCTCCAGAGCATTCTGATGGACACTTGAGTTTGAGAACTATTAACCGCTGGGGTTTAGATGACCTCCAGGGTCTTCCAGTTCTCCCATGCCACAAAGCCAGGTTACAGAAGGGACAACCAGGCATGACAACCCCAGCTCTGCAGCCAGATCCTGAATCTGTAACCTTGGGAAGGAAAGCGGCCCCACTGAGTCCTGGCCTCCCCACGCGCAGCAGGAAGGCTCCTCATTTGCTCACAGTGCTGTCGGGGAATGCACACACAAGAAGCCCCACGCATGCCAAGAATGTGGTAGAGGGTCACTAAATGTTAGTTATTTTCCTTTCCCCTTCTAATTTGGGTCCTAAGGCTCATATATTACTTATGACTTAAT
Source organism: Trachops cirrhosus (assembly GCA_028533065.1). Taxonomy (NCBI): domain Eukaryota; kingdom Metazoa; phylum Chordata; class Mammalia; order Chiroptera; family Phyllostomidae; genus Trachops; species Trachops cirrhosus. The sequence continues at coordinate 120,687,299 of CM052543.1, forward strand.
GTGCCACAATGTCTTGCATGGACATTCGGGAGCTAATGAGTAGCGGGGAGAGGGCACCTGCCTGGGGAGATCCTCCCTCCAGCTTTGTGTCCATCTTTCCCATTCCACCATCCCTCGCCCCCGGGGGCTGTGGATTCCCTGGTTGACAAACTACACCCAGGTACAGATTGGGAGCCCCCTCGAGTCCTGTGGGAAGAACTCACAGCAGAGGCTCTTCGGTGCCACTGAGACCTCTGCCTTCGGAAGGAACCCGGAACTGGACAGCAGGCCACCACCAGGAGAGAGAGAAAGCACAGAGCGCACGAGCTCCCAGAGGAGAGGAACTGGCCAGCTCTGGGAACTTAGGCTGCTGGAGAGTTCTGCCCCAGCCGCTGGGCCAAATGGCCATGGGCTGACATGGGGCTGGAGGCGGGGGCTGCCCAGTGCCCACCGGCTGAGGAGGCTGTCACTCCCTGGGACCTGGGAGTGACTTTCCACTCTGTGGGCTACCTGCCAGCCTCCTCCCTGGCAGTCTGGCCCAGGCTGCTACCAGGCGGCCAGAGCCAAGAGGGACAGTGCCCCATCGTCCCGGTCCAGCACAAGGACTGTCCTCTCTCTGCCTTTAGTCTCCACGTCATCCCCACTCAACAGTGCTGCCATACCAGCAGCCTTGACATTGCCCAGGGGCTTGAGAGAAGGGCAGATTCTTGGAGTCCCTCCTTTCCCCAAAGCACACACAACTAAGGAATTAGAACTGCATATAAACAAGATCCTGTGTTCAAAAAATTGTGTATTTTTACCATTTTCAAATCTACAAGGGATTCTGGTTATCAAAACAAGCTCTCAGGAATTCTTTAGCTAAGGAAATAATCACCCTCAGACACCTTTTGGGCAAATCCCAAATTTTATTAAGTGCACATAGAGAAAAACTAATACAGAGGTTCCAGTGGCCGGGACTAAACAGGGACAGATTCGGGCTCTCAGCTGGCGCTGACCTGTTCTGAAGGGCTGGGGCACCCCTCAGATCACCCCTTGGGGAAGCGGGAAACCAGACAGGGTTTCTCACACCAGTCCAAGCAATCCTGCCCCGAGGTCTACAGTTGCCCGCGCCAGGTACAGCTGGGGCTCTTCCAAGCCTCGTGAGAGGCTAGCTTGAAAGATCTCTTTGTTCTGATCTCTCACACCGACCTTTCTGAGCAATGCTGCCACTTTCAACAATATGCTAACAGGGCCTCAGACAAACCCTAGCCCAGAATCAGGTGGCATGTGGGGAAGCCAGGAAGCTACTGATTCCAATTCAAGTCAAGCCCAGCTGGCCAGGAGCAGAAAGGAGATGTGCATGCAGTGAGGGGTCAAGGAAACCAGCTCGTTTTAGGGAGGCTTCCCGGTGGGACATGTAGGGAAGTGGCAAGCTCCTTGGGTCCCTTGGTCAGCAGTGGGCAGCAGTACAGATTTTTCAAAGTGCTTCATCTCACTCAGTTTGTGCAGCTTTTGATGAGGTGGATGAGGTGGGCTTTGTAATAGAAGGCACTCAGGAAATCAGTGTGGAATAAATACCCCCGCCACCGTTTCCTCCAAGGGACGAGGCAGGCTTACTGCAGGCACCTAGGTGTTCAGCTTTTACTCCCCTTTAACTAAAAAGACCCCTGAGAAAGACTCCTGTTTTTATTTTTCATTTTTTAAAATATTTATTTATTTTTATAGACAGGGGAGGAAGGGAGAAAGAGAGGGAGAGACACATAGATGTGTAAGAGAAACACTGACTGGTTGCCTCTTGCCTGCCCCCAGCTGGGGACCCTGTCCGCAACCCAGGCATGTGCCCTAATCAGGAATCGAACCAGCAACCTTTTGTTTGGCAGGCTGATGCTCAATCCACAGAGCCACACCAGCCAGGGTGATACTGATTTTCTACTTGGCATGGTTACACTTTCCTCTCTCAGCCATTAGAACTCCAGGACTCCCAGGACACAACTGCCTGAGTCTTTCCGAAGTGCCCACTGCACACCAAGCACCTGGTCATCAGACCTGTTCTCAACAGGCGTCCAACAGGTACTGGTGGAATGAACCAAGAGACTGAAGCAGTGGATGAGGATCTCATTCACAGCCCTGCACCGAAGGAGCTCAGTCTGTTAAATTAGACACATCCCTGATGCACTCAGAGCTTAGCAAAGTGTTTTGCACAGAGTAGGTGCTCAACAAAATAATTTGGGGGTTTTAATTTGCCTTGAAACACAGAATAAGAAACTGCATGGAACTTAGGGCTGCATGGAACCTACACAGACAGCAGTGCACACGACCCTGACCGGAAGTCCCCGTTTCAGGGCTGGCACTGGAAACTGTGTGCAAGGTTTCCAGTCAGAGATACAGAGCACAGGTGGTTGGCAGATCCCAATGGCAGAAGGGTTGAATCAGGAGACTAAGACAAGTGAAGTTCAAAAGTGAGCAAGCTGTTTACTCCTGTCATAGACCCCCACCATTAGTTTTAAAAACTAAAGCTCTCTTTTTCACCCCTAGCCCCAGAAAAAGGCTGTGACACTGTCCTTGTGGCACTGAGATGGTCCAAGCAAGGGGCTCTTTCCTCTCTAGTGAGGTGGAGATGGGCAGTGGTGGTGGGCGGGAATGATAAATAAAGGCTGCGCATTAAGAGAGGCTGGAAGAGCGCATTCTTCCCCGTGGGGCTCAGAGGTCTCCTCGTGTCCCACAGTGGGACATAGGTCACCAGGAGGTTCTCCTGGGCTTCGCTGTTGAGTGATTCTGGCCCGTGTATCCCCCCTGAGAGGCCTCCCCCCGCACTGCAGATCCTGGGTGGCTGCTGAGCATGACAACAGGACTGCTCGTTGAGCCCAGCTCTCACGGTGTCACCATGAGACAGCCTGCAGCCTGGGGTTTCTAAGGTGCCTCTGCAGAGCCATCTGCAGCCTTAACTGCCTTAGTGGCTTCTCAGCACCTAGCTGGCAAGGTGACGTGTGTGTGTGTGTGTACGGATGCAGACACACACACACACACACATGGCAGAAGGGGAGAGTGCTTTCCTAAGGCTGAGCAACCTGCCAAGCTCCTGGGAACTCCCTTAGAAAACACCACACTCCCTTCTCTATTGTTTGGTTTGGTACAATGAGTACATATTGCTTTAGTATTTTAAAGAAAATTCTTTTTAAGAACATGCACAAAACATACAGCCTACCTGGTTCAACACACATGGCCTAAGCATACTCCCAGCCCTGAGCCAAGAATGGGCTCTGCGGGGCGAGGCAGAAGGAAGGAAAAAACCACCCCAGAAAAGAAATGGCCCCTTGCCCACTCTGGGGAAAAAAAGCTAACTCAGCTCATGTTCTTATTCTTGGGAGATGCCTGGAGACTTGGACCTCGTGGTCAAGGCCACAGAGGGAGGGACAGTCAGCTTCTGGGGCATTGCATTGTCCCAGACCCGCTGCTGCCTCACCCCTGGAGCTGTTTCCTGCAAAGAACCAAACCTCCCCCACAGCCAGTGCCCTGGGCCCAGCTACGACTGTTCCCCAGAGAACATGCTAGAAAGGTGCCCCCTCCTGGCAGCTGACATCCTCAAAACTGCCTGGGGTGAGGCTCCAACCAGAGTCTACGGCTGCCCCCTTGTGGCCAAGAAGAGACTCAAACACCAGGCATCTCAGGCCCCCGCCCTTTGGGTGGGTGGTGGGGCTCCCAATTCATGATTGTCCTTTCGTGCCAGCACCTACAGTTCCAGGTCAACTAGGAACCCTGTCACCAGCCTCAAAGCAAGGGGAAGGAGTCATCTGGGGGAATTAGCTGCTGGATCAATAGGGCAAGGCCCCTGGAAAAAATTAATGTCCCTCAGACACACTGAGTGAGTAACTGGGCAGTGGTTTTAGACCCAGCCAGCCTCGGGGAGGACCGGGCTTCACCAAAGCTCAGAAGAAAGGAAGCGCTGTCTGGAGCTCAAGCAAACGTCACCCACTCTGCACAGCAGAGAACACCACACCCTTTAGGTTCTGTCAAACCCTCCGCTGGAGGGATAGGGCTGGATCCTAGCAGCGGGCACAGCTTGCAGCCATCTGGTTGGGCGGTTGCAGGGGGACCGAACGACACACTCATTTCTCAGCAGGGGCTCTTCCAGCCCCTCTGAAAGCTGGGTCCACCCCAGGCCCAGGTGGGAACGAGCTCCAGCTCTCGGATTCCCACCCAGAGGCAGGTCCCACCATCTCTCCCTGTTCCTTAGGCCCTAAGGAGCCTCTTCTAATACCCAAGAAGCACCTTAGCTCTGGGCTCCACCCTCCCTGGCCCCTCCTGTCGTCAGGGTCCACCCAGTCCAGGCAGTGTCCCCGCCTCCCTGTTTTCCTTCCCGGCCCAGCTGGAGGTCAGAGACTACTTTTGACTCCTTCACTGTTGGCTCCCACTGGGATGTAAGCTCCCTAGGAGGGGACCTGGTCCTGCTCCCCGCTCCAACCCTGCCAGTCAGGTGGGGTGCCTGGCACTCAGTGGGCTCTTACCTTGGCCCTGCCCCCCCACTGGGCCGAGAGCTCCCTGAACATACCCAGAGCCCAGCAAGCGGGATGGGGGCAGTGATGGTGAACGTAACCGGCGGGAAATGGCCCTGGAGCCCTTTGAAGAACTTCTCAGAGCTGCACTGGTACAGAAGACTCAGTGTCTGCCCTTTGAGACCCAGTCTCCCTCTGACCTCTGCTTCTCACTGTCAGGCTAGGACAGTGGATCACAACTGGGGGCAACTTTGTGAACCCCACCCAGGGCATTCGTCCATGTCTGGAGACATTTTTGGCTGTCACTCGCTGGGGCGGGGGAGCCACTGGTATCTGTGGGTGGAGGCCACTAAGACCCACAAGGTACAGGAAAGGCCCCCACAGACCTGGTTCAGCCAGAGTCACCACCTGTCAGCCCTGTGACTTTGGGCAAGTCCTTCACCTTTCCTTTTTTAGTAAAATGGGAACAGTATTCCTACTTCATAGCATTCTGTCTGGCATGCAGTAAGTACTCAACAAATATTAGCTACTATTAAGAAGATGTGAGGAAATTAATTAAAGCCCCACTGGGCGCACAGGACTGCGACCCCTGCTGTCACATTCTGGGGCCACTTCTGAGCTGGGTGTGGCGCCAGGAAACCCACCAAGGGGCTGAGTGGCTGCCACGTGTCCCGGAGACTGCTGCTCACACCCAGGCGTCCACATGTTTGGGCTGTTTGCTTGGAAAGAAATGATGACTCAATTTCCATTCCTCTCTAGCTGGGAGGTGCCAGAGGATGGGAGGGAGAGGGGGCAGAGAGGCAGCACCCCGGTTTCAAGGACTTAAGTTGTGCTTCAGGAGGAAGACAGTTTGAAGGGAGGGGAGCAGAGTGACGGGAATAGAGAAGTTACTGAAATTACTTGGGCTTTCCTGGAGAGTGATGGTTGCTTAATGCCTCTGTTCACTGCTGGCACCACACACACATACACACACACACAGCCTGAGTGTGCAGAATGCAGAAGACAGGGGAGGAAGCAGGCCTAGTCTGAAGAGGGTGTGGCGCCAGCTAAAGGGAGAGGAGCCACCACCTCTGGGATGGTGATTCCAGTCCCGGAGGGGCCATGGGAGCCCCTGGTCAGCACTCCAAGAATCAGCCCAGAGACTCGCAGCCATCCTCGGGGCCCTCCTGTCCTTCTCCCACACACGCCACAGGCTGCCCTGGCTGTCCTTCCACACCCCAAACTGGACAGGGCATGGGTTTCTAGGCCACTCAGATCTGAAGTTGAAGTACCAGTGGGTGAGGTCGGGCAAGCTACTCAACCTCTTGGAACCTTTGTCTCCTCGAAGGTGAAGTGGGGCCACACGACCTTGTGCACAGAGCACACGGCCCAGCTTGGCACGCAGCAGGTGCTTGGAACCTGCTGGTCTTCCCCCTCCCGGCTGTCCTTGCCGGTCCCCTTAACCTCATCACACCTGCAGAAAAGGCAGGGTGGGGAAGGGAAGCAGGCAGCCCTGAGGGGCGGAGAGGAGGGTGCCGGGGGGAGAGGGAGCTCACAGGAGTGCCTCCTGTGCTCGAGGCGTCTTTTCATTCCCTCCCTCTTCTTGGACCTTCGCACCCTGGGAGGCAGGACACAGAGAAGCCCCCAATAGAGGGGAGGAAGCAGAGCTGGAGGCTAGAGAGGAACTTGCTCAAGGCCATCGAGTGGCCTCCATCTGCGCCCTCCTGTCCTGATGGCCTCTAGAAGGTGAGGGCACCCACCAGGCTCTTCGAACCAGAAGCTGGAACCGTGCCTACCAAGCTTGAGCGCTCTCAGGGTTGTGAGCAGCAGGGTCCTATTAACCCCAGGGTTTCTGTTCTGAGCAGGGTACCTGGTGGGTAAGAGTGTCGGACAGGCCCTGCATCCATAATCCTGGCTCCGCCCATGACTCACTTATGTTCTGTGCCTCAGTTTCCCACGTGTACCACGGGGATGCTGATGACAGCATCCACTTCGAAGGGATGTTGGGGGGACTAAACGCACATGCAAGCAAAGCACTTAAGTCCCTGGCACAAACTGGGCACTCAGTAAGCGCCATGTGTCAGTATAATGAATATTTGTTGAATAAATGAATGGAGGGGACAGAACACTGAAATTAGAACTGTCCCCTCCCCACAAAATCTACCCCACAGGGCTCCCACGCAGAAGGAGGGGGCACCACTTCTACAAGAGGCCTTGGGAGAGAGGGCTCTCAGACATAAAGCAGGTGTCTGTCAGCAAACGCTTTCCTATAAAGGGCCAGAGAGTAAATATTTCAGGCTTTGCCTTATGGGATCTCAATCTCAACTGCTCAGCTCTGAGGGTGAGACTGTATGTCAACCATGGGTTGTGGCTATGTTCCAACGAAAGTTTATTTGCAGAAACAGGCTGCAGAGGTTCAGCAGCCCCTCCCTTCTTCCAAATCTCTGCAGGTAGGGGCTGAGGGTGGCATCTCTTCTTGTCCCCCATTCATCCCTGAGCTATAACTGCCGACTCGAGGCTCCCCGGGGGAGGGCCCCAGCTGGGGCTGTGGTAGTCTCCAGCCAGAAAGGCGGCCGGCACAGCTACCTGGGCAGGAAAAACAGGAGCCAGCCCTCTAGGCCACTGTCTCTGAAAGTAAAGCTCAGCAACGAAAAAAAAAAAGCAGGTGGTAGAGCTAGAGCAGAAGCAGCGTGCTCCCCAGTGTCCTTGTCATGTCCCCCAAGACCCTCTGCCCGGGCCCCAGGGTGGCCTGGGGAGCTCAGGGTGGCAGGGCCAGACCACCCCCCCCCGGCTGCCACTGCTCTCGGCCTCCTCGTGCACAAGCCCCGAACGGGGACCCCACTGCTTCCCTAGCCTAGCCCTCGAGAAATTTTCTAAAGAAAAAGCTAAAGGTGTAAAGTTCAAGCATGGTATCATGTGCAAGAATGGCGTATTGAAAAAATGTTAAATCAAAAGAATCAATAAAGTGAAATTTAGCAAAATAAAGCACACCAGAAATAAAATACAGGCTCCAAAGGGCTCTAGCCAGCACAGCAGAGAACGCTCCGTGGTCCTGAGCCGTTTCCACTGTGAGGGACAGGTAGCTGACACCTGTTTGGCTGCCCGTGGCCCCGGGAAGGCTCACGTGAGGCAAGGAGTGTCCTGAGCACACGGAGTCCCTGGCTTGCCCCGGGTGTCCTCAGAGCCCGAGACGGGTCCTGTGGAGGGCGGTGCTGACGCCAAGGAGGGGGCTGCTGGGGCACCAAGCCTCTGCTGCAGACACAGGCAGGAAACGCCAGCCCCACCTGTGAGTCTTGGGACAGGTGGTGGCATTTCCGGCAGGCAGGACTGACCCCGGAGGAACCGCCGAAGAGCCAGCTGCCTGCCGCACGTCCTCCTGATTCTGCAGCTTCTCCCTCCCTCCTTGCCGCTCATGCTGCCGCCCCTCCCGCCCAGGGAAGAAGCACCCACCAGGCTCTTCAGCCGGGAAGGCCCAGACTGCAGAAGGAGTCCGGTATCGGGGCTCCCGGGTCCGAGGCGGGTGAGGACGCCCAGGGCCCCCCAGTCTACGTGCAGACAACGCGGCCTCACCTCTTCTGCCACCTCAGCAGCAGAGGCACTGGCATCCCCACAACAATGCCAGGCCTTTATTCTCGCCACACGCCCTCTCACATCTCACTGCTCCTTGAAAGCTGAAATGAGCAGGAATCAACGTCCTCACTTCATTTCTGGGGAGACGGAGGCTCAGGAAAGCAAAGTGACTTTACCCAACACTGAGGTGACAGTGAACAACACCGGTGGGCGCCTGCCGCCCAGCTTGCTGCCCTTCGCTCTGTCCCTTCCAGAGTCCCAGCTCTCTCCCGAAGCACATGCAGGCTTTACTGCTCCTGACGCTTGGCCCTCCCCGTCCTGAACAGCTCAGCCTGACTACACGTGTCCTCTCTGGAGCGCACATACAGAGAAGGGGAGACCAGACTAAACACCACCAACGCCAGGAGCACCCAACCTGAGAAAAACTGCCACGTCCCCACTCGGCTGCCAGCGACCTACCCCTTCTTCAGGTTCGTCACGTAAGCGCTCTGGAGGGCAGCTTCCAGGAAGTAGGTGAGCTCATAGTCAATGGGGTGAGAGCCTTTCAGATGCCGAGATGTGGTGTTATTTGTGACCTGGGAAGAGAGCACAGACAAAGCCATGGTCTGAGAGTTCTGCAGCAGAGGGGCTGGGCTGAGGGTCAGCCCAGGCACAGAGGGCCCCACTGACTGTCCCAAGTCCTCAGACATTCCACGGGAACGTGGTGCAACTCTCAGACCAAATCCATCCTAACTTGCTTGAATTTAAAATATGTCTATAGCACTCTCTCCCCATCTAAATCCTGGGTATGCCACAATAGACCTACAAAGCTGGTTTTGTCTGAATTTTATAGAAGAGGTAACTGAGGCTCAGAAAACACTCTAAAGTCACAGAGCTGGCATGTGCCCCAACCTCAAACTCAAGTCTGGGCAGCTACAGATTCCGGGCTGCCTCTGCTTCTTATCGGTTCATCCATTCAACAAACACCTGAGTGCCTACCACATGCCAGGCCCCAGTGTCCCTATCGTATAGTCATGAAACATCCAACCAGCCGAAGGGCAGGCACCCTAGCTTCTAGAAAAGCTGAGGAACAATTATGTTATTAACGGAGCTGTCCTTAAGCCTCAGCTTTAAGAGGACCAGCCAGCCCTATCGACCTGCCTTTCCGATGTCACTTCCCTTCTCTGATTCAAGGAAAAAACTGATGAGACAGCCACCTCATCATTCAGAAATCAAGGCAGATTTAAGAGATGTTCTCAGTTCCTCAGCTGTTGGGGCTGGGCCTTAGGAGGAACACACAGCATTTCCGAGAACGCACAGGGTTATCTGGCTTGCCCTCCCTCAACCCAGGATAACTAGCCATCGGGGCCACTGGTCTGCCCACCGCCACGGGCATCGACTCCAGGCCTGGGCACCATTACGGCTCATCACCGTAATCCCCTTTTAAAAGTCCAAAGCCTAGGCTTCTGGCTGAATGGGAGACTTTGATCTTTTTCAGGAAAGTCTCCAAACCCATGCAATTCAAATGTGAAGGGCACCTAAAACACTGCAGGCTAGCAGTGATCCACGTGACTGACTTCAGCAGAGGTCAGCTTGACCCTGCCAGCTCTGCTCCTTTCCTCCTGAAGTCCGATCAAGGACAGGGACCCAGGGGCAGTAACTCTCAGTAGGGGGACAATTTTGCCCTCTAAGGACATGGGGCAGTAACTAAAGACATTTTTGCCTGTCACCAACAAAAATGGCGGCTGGCATCCAGCGGGTACAGGCCAGGAATGCTGCTGAACACTTTACGAAATGCAGCCCCACAACCAAGAATTATCAGGCCCCAAATGTCAGGAGTGATGAGGCTGAGAAAGCCTGCTCTAGGGGAATTGGCCTGGCCTGAGGAAGACTCCTCCAGAAAGCTCTGTCACAAAAACAGGCGATAGGTTGACATTTTGCCAAAGTAGGTGAGTGAGGCTCAAATGTCTCCTGGGCTCTAAGTCGCTCGGCTCATAATCACCTCCTCCTGCCGGTTGCCAGTCCTCACCTACTCTGCCATCACGCCTGTCCGCCAACGGCATTGAACATCTGCTAAAGAGAGTGCCTGAGCACCACCCCCAGAATCTCCCCCACAAGGCGCCAGAGCCACTCTCCCAGGGTCCAAATCCTGCTGTGGCCATGTATTAGCTGTCTGAACCCTGAGAAGTTATTTAACTCCTCTCATAGGTAATGAGTACAGTACCTATTTCGTCCAGCCTCAGTGTGGGGGTTGGGTTAGAGAAGGATGGGAAGTACTCAGACAGTGCCTGACAAAAAGTCAGGGGCTCGGTGACTGTTAGCAGTATCCTTGTTGTACACGCCTGATTGTTCTGCCCCCAGTGAACCAAGAGCCCCGCAGGAGGGGAACAGGGGTAACACCACAGTGCGCTGCTAACACCTAGAACTGCCATCCCACACAGTTCATACAGGCCCCCCCACCCAGGGGGAGCTGGGAAATGAGGGGGCCTGAGAACTCCCAGGCTCCTTGCCAGCCTCTGAAAGGCTTGGAGAATGAGCCCCAGACCTCACTTCCCCCAGGTGAGCCACTAGGGAGCTTCCAGGGCACCCCAGAACAAGAAAGTGTCTGCAGGCCTCGCCTGACTGTACCCATTCCAAGGGGAGTGTGGTGAGCACATGGTCTGACCTCTCCAAACCTCACCAGGGGTGAACAGAAGAGCCACTTCAGAGATGTGAGGAGTAACCACGAGAACAGGCACAAACAGGGCTGTCACACTTGGTCGTACAAGCTGAGCTCACCAAGGAGGGTGCTGGCTGCCCAAAGATGATGTGGACTCATCTATTTATTAAAACTACATCCTGGCAGTAAAGAGTCTCATTCTAGCAGAACTGGTCTATTAGGAGTTCTCCAATAGGTGAGGTAGTGTGCCTTTCGAGGGGTACAGGGTGCCTTTTTCTTATTTGTACAAGGCTGACCTATGGGCTTAGTGGGGGCCTTGGGTATAGTTCTCAGCAGAGGGCAGCTATGAACATGGTGCTATAATTCCCAGCTCACCTTCTCCAGATCCTGCAGGAACACCTGAGCGATCCAGGAGGCCCTCTCGAAGCAGGTGATCACTTCTTCCTCCCTCTCAGTCAGGCGGTGGCGGGAAGCGATGGAGTTGGGTAGGCGTTCCAGGGAGAGGCCTGCAGGAGGAGAGTCCCTCAAACCTGCCCTGCTCAGGCCCCCGACTCCAGGCCCTTCCCACGGGCCCAGGGTGGGCTCAACAGAGGTCTACACTCCGGAGCAGCCAGCAGGAGGCAGAGGTCCACGGAGGGGAATGAGGAGGCTAAGCGCTGGTGGTATTAGCAGCAGCTGGAATCAAGCAGCAGGCAGATGGCAGGCACCCATGCCCCACATGGGGAGCCACACTGTGACACCCCCATGTCCAACTCCTGCCTATGCAGCCAGACCAATCTCTCCAGGAACCATTCCCAGCCCTCCTTCCAGTTACTGGAAGGAATCACCCAACCCCCAGGCCCTTACCAGGTCTGCACTGTAGAGCAGTTATTTATGCCCAGCTCTCCTCTCTGCCAGTAGCTAAAAACTCCAGTGGACAAAATGTGGCTCACTTTGGACCACCGAAACCCCTGGCACACGGCAGATGCTCGAGTTACACAGCATTTTACACGCACCTCTCCCGTGGAACCAGCTGCCACCTCGCCTAAGTGATCTGTGTTCAGGCCTTAGCTGCCCAGAGTGGATGGACATCTGCCATTTGCGCCTCCCCGGCATCCACCTGCCATTCTTTCAGCAGCAGCACCTGGCCTTCCCTCTGAGCACCCCTGAGCAGTCTCAGCCTGTGTGGTTCAAGGGCGATGACCCCACTCCACCTCTGGAGGAGCACGTGAGCCAACATCCGGCCACAGTCGGGGGCTGAGGAGGAGCACACAGCCTGGTCTGAGCAAACGGTGAGCCAATCCCGGAGATCTCCCTCCTTCCACGGGGCTTGGTGAGCTGGTAAGAGGTCAGCCTGGAGATGCCGGGGGAGCCTGTCTTCAAATGCAGCTCTGCAACGTGAGTGCGGTCAACACAACCGAACCGCACGCCCGACAGTGGTGAAGACAGTGCGTGTTATGTTACGTGTTCTTTACCACAGTTAAATACCTCTTTGACATGAAAATAAAAGCAAAGCTCTAAAGCAAAAAACAAAACCAACCAAACAAAAAACAACCCAAAACAAAAAACCATAGGCAGCCAAGAAGGGGAAGCATTGTTATACTTCCTAGAAGTAAATGCTGCAAAGGAAAACAACTATATTTGCGTGAGTGTTTTTAAGACAGGAAAGAATGAATAATGTTAGTCATAAAAAAATCAAAGAAGTCTACGTAGAGGAAAGATGAGAGACGGATACAACGGGAAAGGGCAGATTCTTACAGATGCTGTTTGTAAAAGGCGAAAGGTTTATACGACCTGAAGAGAAACCAGAGAATTAAAGGTGCTATTTGAACGCCTTGCCTGAAGCTCTAGCCCCTGAAACTTTCCAGCACAGGTGACAATAAACCCTTCCCCCACTGTTTTTGGGTCAAAGTCATTTCAAACTGAGTTTCTGTCGTGTGCAACTCACACAGACCCGACGGGGCGGGGGTGCTGTCCTAGACCGTCGGTTCCCAGTAGGCAGAATCCACGACACGCTCACCTTTGCGCCCCCGACAGTACTCGACAGGTACTGGGTGCTCAAGATGGACTGACCGAAGAGACTGTGAGAACAGAGCCCTCAACTCTCTCCTGCCCTAAGACCCAGCATACAACTGATGATCAGGCCCCTAACAGTTAAACCGCCGCTCCCCTCCCTTCTCGTCCTACCTTATTTCAGGCTCTGTCTCTTCAGAGGATGACCGCGTGGGCCTCCCAGCTGGCCTCCCTGCCCCCAGTCTCACTCTAATCCGCCCTGCACATGGCCCCCAGGGCGAGGCCGCCCAGTCCCACCACTTACGACCCTCCAGGAGTGTCCACCGCTTCAGGGTAAGGTCCGAACCCCTGATGCTGCCAACCAGGCCCTCCAAGACCCATCCCCATCACCTCTCCAGCCTTGTCTCTCACCATATGCTGTAGATGGAATGTTTGTGTCTCCCTCCCCCGACCCCGAATTCATTTGTTGAAAACCTAATACCCAAAGTAGCGTAATCACCTTTGGGAGGCGATTACGGTAGGTCCTGAGAGTGGACCCCCCACTAATGGGATTAGTGTCCTTCTAAAAAAGGCCCCAGAGGGCTCCCTCCCTCCTTGCACTGCATGGGACCACAACAAGATGGTGGCAGCCTACAGTGTGGCAGACAGCTCTCCCCAGAACCTGACCATGCTAGTGCCTTGATCTTGGACTTCCAGCCTCCAGAACTGAGAAATCAGTGTCTGTTGTATATAAGCTGCCCAGTCTGTGGTCTTTTGTTACTGTAGCTTGAGCTGTCTAAGGTCCCTTCACTGCCACATCCACACCCAACCTCCCTCGCCCAATTGCAGACCCTGCTCAAGTTGCTCCTGCTACCTAGAACGCACCACCCCCTCCCTGCTGAGCCCACCCCAAATTACCTCTCCCCTTCTGCCCCGGAGTCGCCTCTATGGAGCCCCTCCCAACATAACCCTGGTATAACCAACCATCCCTGCTTGGGCCCCGGTCTACGCTTTACATTCACCTACCCCACCATTTCTTAGACTGATCTGTTCACACGTCTGCCCAGCCAGACTGTAGACTCCCCAAAGCCATCGACCTTGTCGCACTCACCTTTCCACGAGCTGGCGCACAGTAGGCGCTCAGCAAGCACTGGCTGGCGGAAGAAACAGCAAGCCCGATCACGTCTGACAGTACAAAGTGCTCTGCCAATACCAGGTAAGGGATTATTATTGTTTTCTTGGCTACATCCCAGCTCATACAGAGTCAGTGACCTTGCCCTCTGCCAGGCTGGGGTGTGAACAGGTCCGAAGGTCGGGGTGCCTTGGCCTGAGTGGAGGCAGGAGCAGAACGGGAAGGCCCTGGTTCAACATAAAGACTGTCACCCGTGTCACTGGGTGTCAGTGTGCTTCCTGCCAAATGACTCACAACTAATTCAGCTCCTCGGCCGGAGAGGACTGAAGGGGAGGAGACACACAGGGGGTATTGGAGGAGACGCAGAGAGAAGGCAGACAAAGGAGGCCCCACCGCTCTCTGCCGTGCCGGCCCAGCCGCTGGCCCCAGTCATGTGGCCTGTCCACCCTGCAGGAAGGTGGGACAGTCACACACGCTGTTCAGGGGCCTGGCCTGGGAGACCAACTGCAGATGGCAGGACACCACCACCTCCAGGAGACAGCACGGATCTGTTTTCACACGGCTACCCTGTCCCCCTCCTCTGGGCCCAGAACTGGGAAGGACGATGCCAGGACCTGCCAGGTTCAGGCTGCCGGTCCCAAGCCTCCAGTCAAGTGGCCACTGCAAAGCAGGGAACTTAGTGACGTCTGTCTGTGGGCCTCCCGTGCTTCCTTTGCTCCTCTGCTCCCAGCAGAGGCCTCTCCACCTTGCCTCTTCGGGGATTCTGAACCCCAACTTCTTGAAAGCTCCCAGCAAAACCACCTCCTCTACGAAACCTTCGTAAGCCTCCCGACCTTGAACCAGCAGAATGTTTCAGCTGCATGGCCTTTGTGTATGCCTTAGTCCTACTTTGTCACCATCCCCTCTGCCCACTTCTGACTGATCTCGGACGGGTGAGGAGGGCCCGGCCCTGAGTGTGCGGAGGGGGCACAGACGAACATACACATACGCTCCGGCTGCGTGTCGAGCCCAGCGGGTTTCTCTCTCCCTCTCCACGTAAACAACAGTTCTCACAGAATTCATAAACAAATTGTATGTTTATACAATGGAATGCCACTCAGAAATAAAAGGACAAACTCCTGATATACACACAACATCAATGAATCTCTCAGAGATTATATTGTGCAGAGGTCAGATACCAAAAAGGACATGCTGTAATATCGCAGTTAGATGATATTCAAAAAAGGGCAAAATTAACCTAAATTAATAGAAACCGACCCACCATGCCTGAGGCGGGGCTGGGAAGAGGGCCAGCTGGGACAGGGCCTGAGGGCACTTCCTGGGTGATGGAACCAGCCTCTGTCTTTACTGGGGTGCTGGGTGCATGGGTGTCTGCACTTGCCCCACTCGTCAAATCACTCACCTAAGATCTGTGCACCTTACGGTGTGACAAGTCACCTAAAGTGAATGGACAGAGTGCCCTTTTAAAAGGAAGCAGTATCGATTCTGGAGAACCGAAAGGTCACTGAGGTGGTCTTCTCTCACAGTTTCCAATATTCCTAAGACCCAAAACTTCCTGGAGCTGGCAATGGCTTTTCCTGGTCAGGGTCACAGTCTGATCACCCAGTTCCACCCATTAAAAAGGGAGCGTCTTCACCTTCCATTTACTCTTGGATTTACATGAAGGTCCATTTTCCAGTCCACGAACATCTGGTCGGAAATGGGCTGGAGACTCCAACCCTTGGGCTCCCCTTCACCCTCTGCCCCTGAGCGTTTCTGCCCGAGTGGCCAGACTACGGCCCTGGCTCCAGATGGACACAGACTGCTCCTGAGCCGGGCCCTCTGAGGGCGCCAGTGGTCATCACACAGCCTTGTCGACCGGGCAGGAAGCCAGGGCTGCCAGGAAGTGCCAGGTACTGCCTCACAATTCCCACTGGAAGAGGCGCCTTTGTGTGAAACCACCCAGCTCTATAAGCCAAGGGAGGGCCCCTTTGAAGAGAAGCACTTGCTTTTTCATTAACTCCAAACTTTTGTTTGGAGGCAAGCTGACCCTGGCACAGTCCGGGGCTCAACACTCAGGCTGGTGCCAGCCTCCTCCTTCTGGGATGACTCATCACATCCCAGACAGCTGCCCTTCCAAGAAGCCCCACCCTGGGACCCCTGGATGCAGAGGTGGAGAGCACAGTGCTTCCTCTGCAATGGAACTTTCCATAGGGATGGACCGCCTCCCTCTTGCCTTCCCAGCTGATCCAAGAGCACAGGGCACCCACGGAGGGCTAAGCCCAGAGCTAGGGATCCCAGGTTGGGGTAGGGTGGGGAGAGGAAGAAAAGCAAGTCACTGCTTCAGCCCCTAGGGAGGAAGCCTCAAGGCCAGGTAGGGAAGAACCCTCATAAATCACACGCAAAAGTTGGCAACTGTGGGAATGTAAAACGGTTCAGCGGCTGTGGAAAACAGCCTGGCAGTTCCTCAAAAAATTAAAAATAGAATTACGTGTGACCCAGCAACTCCACTTCTGGGTATATACCCAAAAGAATTGAAAAGGAGGTCTGGAAGAGATATTTGCACACCTGTGTTTATAGCAGCATTATTCATAACAGCCAAAAGGTAGAAGCATCCCAAGTGTCCATTGGTAGATGGATGGATGGATAAACAGAATGCGGTATGGGCATACAGTGGAATATTATTCAGCCTTAAAGAAGAAAGTTCTGCCTTACATGACAACATGGATAAACCTACATACATTATACTAAGTGAAATAAGCAATCACAAAAAGACAAATACTCTGTGATTCCACTTTCCATGAAGTATCTAGTAGTCAAACTCAGAGACAGAAAGTAGGATGGTGGTCACCAGGTGCTTGGTGGGGGAAATGGGGAGTTATTTAAAGGGTATGGAGTCTCACTTTTGCAAGGTGAAGGGTTCTGGAGATTGGCTGCACAATGTAAATGTACTGAACACAACTGAACTGTATGCTTAAAAATGGTTAATATGGTAAGTTTTATGTTATATGTATCTTACCACAATAAAACACCCTTTTAAGTGGTTAAGATGATAAATTTTATGTTCTGTATATTTTACTAATGGGAAAAATTTTTTTAAAGTAGGCAAATTGACTTCTCTCAAAGTCTCCAAAAACTGCATACACTCTGATGCAGTAACTCTACTTTGTGGAATTTAGGTGAGTGTTCTAGGAACCCATTTGTATCAGTGCATCAACTAGCTCTGCTGTGAGAGGCTGCGTTTGGCTCAGGTGAATTTTGTTTTGGAGACATTTTCAACACATTGGCCCACTTCGTGATGGTGATTTACAAGTGCACCTGCCCACTCTGCGCTGCGTGTCCAGCAGTTTCTGAGCAGAAAATGGCATGATCCCCTGTCCTGTCTCCCTATCCACCCAATCGTGCCCCAAGTGACTTTTTTTTTTGCTTCCCCTAATGAAAAAAGTCCTCAAAGGGAAATGTTTTGCCGATGTGGAAGAGGTAAAACAAAAGTGGCAGAAGCACTAAAAGGCATCAAAATTGACGAGTTCAAAAACTGTTGTAAGCAGTGGAAAAACCATCTCCATAGGTGTATTGCATCAAATGGAGAGTAATTTGAAGGCAACTGAAGTTTAAACATATAAGAATACACCATTTTTTATAAATAAATTCCAGTTTCTGGGGGCCACCCCGCATATGCAAAAATTTAGGTTCAAGGATACCCACTGCAGCGCTGTTTATAATGGCAAAAAAATGAGATTTAACCTACAGGCCCACTCACAGGGAACAAGTTTGCTCAATGACAACAGGCCCCACAGCAAAACACTTGCTGTGGAGTGATGCAGATGTCTACCGGAAACGGGTTCATAGAAGTACTAACTTTAAAAAATGTAATTGTATGAACTTATTTTTGTTAAACACAGACACACACACACACACACACACACCCCTATAGAAAAAAAATAACTGGAAGGATGCCTACCTCAAAATGTTTGCAGAGAGTGAAGTTTCCCCAAACGCAAGATGGGAGTACCTACTAGCAATGGCTACCTTGTAGGGCGGCTGCGGAAATTAAATCAGGCGGTTTTACAAAGCGCAGAACATATGCTTTTAGACAACGGTTTCAGGGGATGCTCACAATGGCCTCTTAGGTAGGGGTTGGGCCCTTCCCTAGAATGACACATGAAAAATCTAATTCAGGGAGAAGAGATTCTTTCCAACACCACTTATTGAAAAGTGGCAGAGTCCAGACTAGATCCAGGTCTTCTGGCTTCAGTTCTGTCTGTTTTCTTGGCCCAGACTCTAGCTGTCTTTCCTTACACTCAGGTCATCCAGGGGTTCCCAAATCAAAGCTTCTGGCCAGCCCACGGTGGCTCACCTTTCCCATTGATGGTTGAGTTAGTTACAGCTGTCTACCCTAGTGTCGAAGCCGGTTTCTCAAAGGCACCCCTCAGAGCCCGCTCCACACTCTCACACCCACCGACTACTCTCTGGGGGGCCTCCCACAGTGGAGGAAAGGCTGCCAGCAGGAGATAAGGGGAGGCCGCCCCTACCTCTTCTCCTGCAGCCCCATGGAGTCCCCTCCTGTGATGCTGTTCACCATCTTGCCCTGTGTTGTATCCCGCAGCCCAGGAAGGTACGCAATTAAGGCTTGGTGTGGACACAATGAACACACCCACCTCCTTCCAAGACGCCTCAGCAGCGCCTGCTCATGCCTCTCCAGCCAGAAGCCAGGCTCCCACTTCACGGACCACAGTCTGGGGCCAGGGCTGCAGAACCCAAGTGCCGACCTGCTTCCCCGCAAGGCAAACAGGCCACGCCCCTTTGAGAAGGAAACCAAAACAAACAGCTAATTCCTGCCATACCAGGACTAAAAATAAAAACCAGAACCAAATCTGCCACCATTTCCTGTCCTAGGGGAGGCCTGGTGTTCTTTCTTTTATTTTTAAAAGTTTTATAAGCCACAAAATCCCAGGTGAGAACAGAAGAGCCGGGGTTGCACTGACTGAAAGAGAACTGAAAAAGAAAAAAAATCTCAAGCGGGGAGGAGAGGAGAATTTCAAGATCATAATTCTCACAGCTGCCGGGTGTTTTTCACATTTTGACTTTTCACGGCACTGCCACAGTTCAGCGTTTCACTGCAGTATTTTGGGAGGATGGGGGCCGTTTTTCTGCACAGCCAGGCCGATCGTTGACCGGGCAGCCAGCGGGCAAGCAGAGCTCGGACGGCGGCCTCCCAGGCGCTGGGCTGTGTGAGAGAGGAAAAGGGGTAGCTAGGCCAAAACATGGGCACAACTGGTTTTCAAGGGGCCTGCAGCTCATTTGTGGGGTCACAGTGAGCCCCAAATTAGGCTTGAGCCAGGACTCACACTGGAGACGTGGCGGGAGGTGAGGGGATCATTGTCCACATCACTACAGCATCAAATTAGTGCCAGAAGTGGAAGTGACACAGAAGGCTTGAGGAGAGAAGGAAGCCTTCGCCACGGAATAGGCCTGTGAGAGGTAGACAATGGTACTGGGGTTTTGGGGGGATGAACTGGAAAATGCTTGCGATGTCAAAAGTGCAGGCCCTGAAGCATCTGCATGTCCAACAAAGCTGGGCATACCCCTTAGGGCTCAGACCAACAGAAAAGAGGACAGCCTGTTACCCTATACACACAAAGGCCTCATCCTGGGGTCTAGGGCCCAGACCCCTCTGCCCCAGACAGACCCAGACACAGTGTTGACCAACAGGGGGGCCCTATTTTAGGCGAAACAGGCTGGGCCACACCAGTCATGGTGGCGTAGCTGGGGCCGAAGTTCTAGAACACTGGCAGAAAGGGGCACCCTAAGCAGTACTGCTGGGCTTTCTGTGCCCCTTATGTCCCACTCACTCCTACATGTGCCCCCTCTTAGTCCCAAGAAGGTGTGATTACAGCCCACCTTTAAACAAGTCACCTCCGCTTCCCTTTGGACTCTACCAGAAGGCACCCCTCACACTCATCTGCAGGTGATACCTCCTTTAGATCAGGCTCACCTCCCAGCCTACCTGGGAAGACTCCACACTCGCTGTGTCTCACTCACTTCCCTCTCTGGAACTCAGGGGTCTGATCAAACCACTACTCCTTGGATGAGCCCAAAGCCAGAGACTGAGAGAGCCAAGTTCAGATCCTGACCTGGTTACTACTGGTATAACCTGAGGTGAGCCAGTTCTGCCTCGGCCTTGAAGTTCTGCTCCCTGAACCTTTCCCCTACTCTGGTAGCAGCACCTCAGTTTTCCTATGAGGAGCCATCCCTCAACCTCGGTCCACAAGATTCAGGAGAGGAAATCCTACCTCAGTACCAACCCAGCAGCCTAGCTGCTGGCCACTGTAACTCGTTCCAGGGTGGGCAGGAGACAAAGCCAGGCCAAGGGGGCAGCAGTCCCAGGCTGAGTGCTGTGCTGCAGGACCACGTAAACCCGGAGCTTCAGAGAAAGCCCTCAACACACAGCCTCTGGATCCAGCTATGTCTGATGCCTCCTACCCCGACAACTCAATAGTTATAGGAGTCTGTCAATTTCTAATCTTTCCCCCTTTTGGTTGTTGCTTTTCCAGATAATCAGAGTTGCATTTTTGTCATTACAACCATAAGTCTGGCGATACGGAAACTGACCCCAGAAGCGTAATGTCAGAGGGGACAGTTCCTGGAGTACAGGACTGGCTGAGTGGAGGTCAGGTTTGGGAGTGAGGACTTTGCTATCTCCCAGATACAAAACTGGAATTCCAGATACAGCGCAGCAGCACCAGTTAAAATGCAGCCTATTTTGTCTTGAGGTGAGACCTTGGGCCATGGAAGGTGGAGCTTTAGGGCACCTGGTGAAACATTCCAGAGTATTAGTTGGTGTTGGATATTTCTGTGGGGCCCACAAAAGTGGGCAAGCTTCACTCCTGGTAGCCCCTCTGAATGATGCAGCTCTGCTAAGGGGCCTTTTCTCCCTGTGGACAACAATTCAGCGTGGCTGAGGAGCAAGTCAGAATCAGGGCCGGACACTCTCTGCTCCCGTGGAAGGCAGTGCCCGAGGAGGCAGAAAGACCAGACCCTATCAGAGCCAGGGCTGGGGCCCGGGGAGGGCCCGATCCCCCCACCCCCACCCCTGGACTTCACAATGCCCCCTGCTGTGGTTCTCACAGGCTGCTGCACAACCTGAGGGGCCAGGGGCATGTGCACCCCGGCCTAGCCCATGGTTTACCCATCACACTGAGGGCTGGGGGCGCTGAGAGGAGCCTGGGGTCTGCTGCTGAGAGAAAGAAACTTCTAGGCCTGGATCTAGATCCAAGAACCCCAGGTAAACATAGTCTTTGGCTCTAGTTTCTCATCATGGAGATGATCCAATGCCAAATGCCCAAAGGCGAGTCACTGGGGAGCTCCAGGGAGCTGCAGAGGCAGACAGACCCCCAGACTTGGCAAAGGAGCCTCAGGCCGCTCAACCCACAGGGCCATCCCAAGTGTGACAGGTCCATTTGGAAGTGGGCTGCCAAGGAACTGCAGCCCCAGAGGGGACTTCACAAATGCCCCTCTCTGGTGTCAAGGCAGAGCTCCCCACAGTGCAGAACTGGGGGCAGCCACATGGCCAGGGTGCCACAGCCAGGCAGCAGGCCCCCTGTCCTGCCCTAGCAGGCCATGGTAACGAGCTACAGACTGAGCTACAGACCGGTCACCTGTGGGGCGTTCGAGTGTCCACTGCACTGGCACCGTGGCCTATGGGTGCAGAGCCTGTGCAGGAAAGGGTGGCACCAGGGAGCTGGTGACTCATCAGTTCTGCCTCTGCGCTCAGCCCCTCCCCCTGAGCAGCTGCTGTCCCAGAGCCACTTCACACCAGCCGCAGGCTTTGCTCACCTGCCTGCCTCCCTCACGGGAAGCGACCTGAACTGTTCATCTCAGTGTCCCCGGTAGACACTTGCTGAATTTTACTTCCCTGGCGAATTTTACTTTCTCCTGTGGGAGCTGGCCTAGGGACCTCAAGGAGCTCAACTATAAAAGGCCAGGCCCCTAGCAGGAGGAACGTGCTGACTGACCTGTGGCTGGGGAGACACTCCGGGCCAAGGTCCAATGAGACTGGAGCGGGGAGAGAACGCTGTGGGCTGAACCACCAAGGGAAGGCGGGGCACCTGAGCTGTGTCTGAGGGCATGTCAGGGCTTTCTACATGTGAGGACAGTGGCTCAAAAGAGGTGAAGGAGCAGAACTTTGTGGGCCACACTGTACACTAGCAGCAGACCTCACTGGGCTGGAGTATGGGGCTTCAGGAGGGCAAGGAGGAACAGGAAACCGGGGGTGCCGAAGAAACGACCACCATCCTCGTGGGGCTCCAAGTTCAGTGGTGAGGCAGGGCGGACAGCCACGCACACACGAAGTCAAACACACAGGTTCTGCTGCGGGCTTCATGGGAGTGGACAGCACTCAGGCCTTCTGAGAAGAGCCTCGAAACCCAATTATCCTGGATTTTTAAAAAAGTCTTATTCATTTATTTTTAGAGAGAGGGGAAGGGAGGGAGAAAGAGAGGGAGAGAAACATCAATTGGTTGCCTCTCACACACTCCCCAACCAGGGACCTGGCCTCCAACCCAGGCATGTGCCCTGACTGAGAATCGAACCAGAGACCTTTTGGTTTGTGGGACGACGCCCAACCCACTGAGCCACACCAGTCAGGGCTAGGTAGTTCTTTTAGTACAAAGTAAATGGAAGCGTTCCCCCTGCAACAAACCAAAATGGTAGTGGGCTGCCCCATCTGTCTTCTGCACCTGGAACGGGTGAGGAGCACATCTTCCCCAGGGCCTTCCCCTGGGCTGACACGCTTCGTCGGGGGCAGAGGGCTGGCCCTCAACGGTGCTACTCCAGGGCCAGGGGAAGAGGGTAGGAGGGGCAGGCTCCCCATTCTGAACCAAGGGGACTGATGCTGACATATAAAAGCAAATTTTCTAGACAATTTGCCCACTGGCACCAGAGCCTTGGGCTGCTTCTGCACTAAGCAGACCCATAGGAGAGCGGGGGCTGGAGGAGGCAGGGAGACGCTCGAGTCCCCTTTTTCCACAAGGTCCAGTTAGGGCCCCTTCTCAGTTACCCTCAGGGACGGAATGATGGTGCCCAAATGCACTGTCCCGCCTGACCAGCCCCTAGGCTCTGCAGTAAGTGCCGGGAACCTCTCTTTCTCTGTGTTCCTGCACCTCCTGCATCTTCCTTGTCTGCACGAACCCATCTCGGAGGTACCTATAACTGCTCCTCATCACCCTCTGGTGGGCTCCTCTGTCACAGGCAGGACACAACCTGGGAAGACAACCACCTGGCCACCAATCCAAGTTCTGCCTCAGTGTCTTCATCCATAGAGCAGGCGGAACAACTCCCTCCCATCTTACAGAGATGAGCTGAAGGTGAATCCCCCAGTCAGCAAATATTTATCAAATAAGAGTTCCAGGGCAGTGTTTCTCAAACTGGAAAGTGCATTCACATCACTGGGAAATGCAGGCAATATGCAGGTTTTGATTCAATACGTCTGTGGAGGGGCCTGAGAGTCTGCATTTTCCATCAAACTCCTGAGGGGTGCACATGCCATAGTGCTGTCCCCCCCCCCCATCAGACCCGCAGGTTCCAGAAGGAAGGGTCCACAGCCCATTTCTGGGCCCACCACTGAAGTCAGGTACACCAGAGGGCTCGGGAAAAGGACTCTTGGGGAATGAAGGACTGAACAGGGGATTCTGACAGCAGAGAGAGGGCCCTTGGCTCTGCCCAGGGCAGACAGGTGACTTGGGAGCAGCTGGCCACAGGTCTGGCCACATTACGGAGTGGCAGACGAGTGAACCCGGCTGAAGCAGGACCTGGGAAGAGACAGTTCTTCCTCCAAAGTCAGAGTCTCTGACAGGGCCCCACCAACCTCCTGGGTGCCACTCGAAGGCCCTAAAATCCAATTCTCTACTCCTGGCAGGTCGGTCGGAGCACAGGTGTGACTATAACGCAGGGGACAAGGAGTGCTGGGGGCTGGGCACAAATCGCTCAAACAGGGAATGACAGGTCTTCCCATGAAGAAGTTTCATTTTTTTTAAATATATTTTATTGATTATGCTATTACAGTTGTCCCATTACCCCCCCTTCATCCCCCTCCACCCTGAACACCCTCTCCCACCCACATTCCCCCCCTTTACTTCAGTCCATGTGTCATAAGTTCTTTAGTTTCTACATTTCCCCTACTATTCTTGCCCTCCCCTGTCTATTTTCTATCTACCATCTATGCTACTTATTCTTTGTACCTCTTCCCCCTCTCTCCTGCTCCCACTCCCCTGTTGCTAACCCTCCATGTGATCTCCATTTCTGTGGTTCCATTCCTGTTCTAGTTGTTTGCTTAGTTTCTTTTTGTTTTTGTTTCAGGTGCGGTTGTTAATAATTGTGAGTTTGCTGTCACTTTACTACACATGTTTTTTTATCTTCTTCTTCTTAGATAAGTCCCTTTAACATTTCATACAATAAGGGCTTGGTGATGATGAACTCCTTTAACTTGACCTTATCTGAGAAGCACTTGATATGCCCTTCCATTCTAAATGAAAGCTTCGCTGGATAGAGCAATCTGGGATGTAGGCCCTTGTCTTTCATGACTTGGAATACTTCTTTCCAGCCCCTTCTTGCCTATAAGGTCTCTTTTGAGAAATCAGCTGACAGTCTGATGGGAATTCCTTTGTAGGTTACTGTCTCCTTATTTCTTGCT
>CM052543.1:120712208-120764493 GCA_028533065.1 Trachops cirrhosus
TATTTGTTCAAATATCTTTTCCACTTGTTGTTTTTCCTCTTCTCGTTCTGGTACTCCTATAATTCGGATGTTGGAACGTTTAAAGATGTCCTGGAGGTTCCTAAGCCTCTCATTTTTTTGAATTCTTATTTCTTCATTTTTTTTCTGGTTGTATATTTTTTTCTTCCTTCTGGTCCACTCCAATGATGTGAGACCCATCTTTCATTCCATCACTATTGGTTCCCTGTGCATTTTTCTTCATTAAACTTATTGTAGCCTGCATTTTTTCATCTAATTTGCGAACAAAATCAACCAATTCTGTGAGTATCCTGATCACCAGTGCTTTGAACTGTGCATCTGATAGGTTGGCTATCTCTTGATTGCTTAAAAGGATGGGTTCTGGGGCTTTCAATTCTTCTTCTGTTTGAGCCATCTTTTTGCTGGTTTTTTTGTTTGTTTGTTTTGGTTTTGGTTTTGGTTTTGTGGAGCTCCTGTAGTGAGGGGTGGGGCCTTAGGAGTTCACCAGGGTGGGGCACCCCAGTCGCTGGGTTGTGACGCTGTACGTGGGGGTGGGGTCCAAGACGGAACAATGGCGCCTGCTCCACTCTCCGTAGGACATCAAACCCTTCCGCCGCTTTCTGAGAGCTAACTGGGCCCCTCTGGCACCGATTCCAGTATGGGTGGGCCTGTGCACCTTGTGGGACCTTCCTTTTCAGTCAGTGACCCAAAACTCTATTTCCTGGGGCTGGGACCCTGAGTTGGGTGCAGTGCCTTTCTTCACAATGGCTGCCTCACTGGGTCTGCTGGTCGCCACCCCCTGGCCAGGGCCCAACAGCCACCGCTGCTTGTGTGCCCAGGGTCTGCTAGGTCTGCCGGTCACCACCCCCTGGCTGGGGCCCACCAGCCACTGCTGCTTGTGCGCCCAGGGTCTGCCCGCTGGGGACTTGCGTGCCACCCCAGTTGCTCAGGTTCTGCTCCACATCCCTCTCCCAGCCCGATTCCGCCCCTCCTACTGGTCTGGATGAACGTGTCTATTTTTAAATCCTTGGGTGTCCGACTTCCATACACTTCAATTTTCTGCCAATTCTGGTTGTTATTTTGTTTCTATATTGTTGTTGTCCCTATCTTGGTTGTACAAGGAGGCACGGTGAGTCTACCTATGCCTCCATCTTGGCCAGAAGTCCTGATTTTTCTATCTTAGTGAAAACTCTGTGGTTTTGACGTTGTTTCTGAACAAGTCTGATATGGACAGTAGCATTCTTCCCCAGACAGAAGGGAGGTCAGGGACCCCTCCATCCAGTGTGTACAAACATGCACATAATGGCTCTGCGTTTCAGGCAAGAGAAACTCAAGGCTGCTACCACTGCCCCCTTCCCCTGTCTCCATGTCAGTGTTTAATACCCTCCTGGAGAGTCAGGAGGCACCTTCTGGTCCAATCCATGCCCGCCCCCCCGCTGCCCCCACCCCTCCCACATCAGAAGAAGGCTAAGTCTGTGAGCAAGGCCTCAGAGGGTCACCCTGCCAAGCCCTCTGCGCTATAGGCGAAAGCAGGTGAGTTGAGTGTGTTTTTATGTTTCAGGGTGGGGGGGGGGGGCGGGAAGAACCCCAGAGCCTGTTCCCTACCCCTCAACAAGAGCAGGAACTCCACAACAGAGATGCCCACTTGGTGTCCCCACTGAGTCTCCAGGCCTGGCCTGCTCAGCTTCCCCAGGTCACACGCCCGGTCTTCCAGCCGGCTGTGCCTGAGAACTCCTTGCCCCACTGCATGGAACCAGACAGAACTGCAGAGCAGAATCCCATGCACGGTGGCAAATAAGCTGTGGTGTACCGGCCTGGCCAGGCGGAGTGCTCGGGAGCAGGCAAGGCAGGCACCTGGGGCCTGACAGCGCCTGCAATGGAGAAGCTGCCTGGGTTGGAGCATTCCAGTGCAAACACCAGCTACCTGACATCCTGGGTAAGTCGCTTCACTTTCGTCAGCCTCGGTTTCCTCATCTACAATGCGAGGCATTGACCTAGATCATTTCTGTGATTCCTCTCAGTCTAGAATTCTGACCACGGCCGTTTGGGAGCTCTGGCTGCCCAGGTGCAAGTCCTGGCCCTGCCACATCTGGTGAAATCCACACCAGCCCCTCCTCCTCTTTGACCATAGCTCCTCGCCCGTAAGGTAGGAACGAAGAGAACACCCACTCAGGGGGTTCCGTGTGGATGTAATGAGGGCACACCTGCACGGAGTGAGGCCTGAGGACGTGTTATCACCCTGTGAACTCTGTGGCCTCCTGCCGCCACTATCCTTTCTCCGCACTGAATGTTCGTGCCCCTGCCCCAATTCACACATTATAGCCCTAACCCCCAGTGAATTGGTATTTGGAGATGGTGCCTCTGGGAGGTCATTAGGGTTATATGAGGTCACCAGGGAGGGGCCTTGTGATGGGATTAGTGGCTTTATAAGAAGAGGAAGCGAGAGAAGGATCTCCCCATGCCCACACGTCCAGGCAAGGGCTTGTGAGGACAGAGTGACAAGGCAGCCATCTGCAACCCAAGGAAGGAGACAGCCCTCATGTACACCAACCCTACTGGTATCTTGATCTTGAACTTCCTACCTTCCAGAACTGAGAGAAATAAAACTGACTAATACAAACCCCCTGCTCATAAATGGAGTCAGGACCAATGACCAGCCATCCCCGTCCCCTAGTCTCTGCGTGGGGAGACCCACTGGGTCCCCCCAAACCTAGGAAAATCAACATCATGCATATCTGGAGGCCACATGCATGGTCTCAAGCACATGCAGGGTCAGGTGAACCTCAGCATGCCAAGCAGCAGGGCACAGTCACTGCAACAGGACAGGGAGGACAGGCAGAGAGGAAGCAGGCAAGTGGGAGGTCACGTGCAGTCAGTGAGGGGCGGGGACTTGGCGCAGCACAAGACCGAGCAGCCCACGCCCGGCTCCTTACCTCCCCTGCAGCACATCTGACCACCAAGAAGCTGGAGGAGTGCTGGAAAGAGTAGAGAGCAGGAGACAGGGAGCAGTAGGTACCGAGCCAGTTCTACAGGAAAAGAAGTGCTGGAAAGGACCCCCAGGGAAAGGTGTTAGGTTCAGGAAGTCTGAGGTAGAAGTGGTTTCCAAGAGGCCTGAAAGACCCAAACACCAAATGAAGCCCACCCCCAAGACTGGCCTGTGCCAGGAGCCCAGAGGAGAGGAGGAGAGAGCAAAGGGAGAAGAGCCCACAGACCGGACTGCCCCCGATGGGCACCTGCCCCTCCGCAGGCTGGTGCTGGGTCTGTCCAGGGTGACATGCTCGGCAGATTTCCTGGGATGGGGAGAACAGTCTCCCACTGGGGAAAGGGATCCAGGGCCCCAGCAGTGGACAAACAGGGACAAGGAGGCTGTGCCCTGCACAGGTGTCCAAGAGAGATGGAGGAATGGGGTTGGGGGACTCATATTCCAAGGCCAAGGTCCCAGAGTGGAGGCTCCTGTCCTGGCTCCACCTCACATCTTTCGGTAACTTTGAACAAGGTATGTATCCTCTCTGAGCCTCAGTTTCCCCACACATGAGACGGGAAGAACGTCCCTATCTGTGATGGAAAGAGGGTGACAAACACTCTGCCAATGCCAAACACCAAATCCCCACAGGCCTACACACATTTCTAGATTTTTCTCTGGAGGTTGATTTGTGCTGAAATAGGGAAATGATCAAACATTCACGATTCCCAGGCAGAAGGGCTCGCGGAGCCTCACTGCCATCAGGGGCCACGCCTCGGGCTCTGTGGCCCCAGGGATTTGAATCCAGGGAGGAGGAGCCTGAAGCACAAAGTGGGCGTAGGGCTTTTACTAACGTGAAACACATTCAGGGGCCAGCTCAATGGCAACATTACCCCAGTCGGGCCGCCTGCAGCCTCCTATACCAGGAAATCCCTACATCACTGGCCCTGTGTGCCTGGGTCTCCACCCCGGCACCTGTCGCCCTGGGAACTGGTTCTGCCCTGCCCGCCACTGGATCCTGGTACCACCTCCCTGGGCTGCTCACTGTGGGTGCCTGACAAGCCTGAGAAGTGACGGACCACTCTGTACCATCAAGCACCCGATTTGTAGCCAGTGTCAGCCACCAGCACCAGCCAGACAAGAAGATGGCACATTGTTCAAGCCTTTCTCAACCTGGTTACACAACTGATTCCTTTTGGTCATGGTAACCCAGTGAAGGCAGGTATTACAACCTTGTCTTCCAAATACGTAAGCTGCGGCTACGAAAGGTGAAGAGGTAATTCGCCCGAAGGCACACAGTGGGCAGCTAGCTGTCAACAGAGCCAGGGTAAGAACCTGAGTCCTCTGGCATCCAGCCTGGTGCCCGTTGGCAGCCGGGATGCCTGGTCACCACTGGTGTCCACCTGGCTGGTCAGCTCCTGGCTCTACTGGGGTGACGTGTCTTGGACATTAGCACAGCAGGCTTACCCTCAACCCAGCAACTGCTGCTGCCCTATAGCTGCCGCCTGCTCCCAGCACAGGGGGGCCTGGGCGTAACGTGCTGTGCATGGGGGTAGGGAGCCCCAGCCAGCACCCACACCTACCTTTGACGACAAAGGCCTCCGCCAGCAGCCGCATCTGATACAGAGGCTTGGTGTCCACGGACATGTCATCAATCCCGGCCCGCGCATACATGCTGATGGCCTCTCGGTAGGAGCCCTCCACATAATGCAGCTTGCCCAGGATCAGCATGGCCTCACACAGGTACCGTGGCTGAAAGGACAAGGGCCACATCAGCAGGCTCCTGCCTGAAGTCCCTGCTGCCACCCCCACCAGGTAGCACGAACAACCCTCTCACTGCGCCATGACAATTTGCCTAAGACCCTGCTCAGAAGCCTCCTCCTCTAGAAAGCCTTCCCCGACCCTCGAGCACATGCTGAGGGGCTCCCTTCTCTCCACAGCTGCAGTTCATGGCCTACTTGCTGAAATTCTCATGAGTCCCCAGCCCTTTCACGTGTATCTTATGCACCCAGCTACGCTGTAGGCAGCTTGCAGACTGGGCCCTGTCTTCTCTCTCCTGCAGCCCCCAGCGGCTTCAGCCCAAGGCTGGCACTCAGGAGTTCAGGCACTTGATATATATATATATAGACAACCCCCCCTAAATGGTATCAGGTCAAGTTTTGTGGGGCCTGATATCATTTGGGCAGTACACACACACACACACACACACACACACAACGGGTGAAAAACCTTGGAAAGAGCCCACGCAGGTGACAGGCCTCAAGCTGAAGCCCCCACACAAAAGCAGGACCTTCGGGGGCGGGGAGCGGCCACATCGGCAGTGTGGGCCAGGAGAGAGGAAGAGAGGGAAGGCCTGCTGGGCCACAGTCCCATTTTATCAGAAGCAGGTAAGAAAAGTGCCCAATCAAGGGCCTAAATTCAAACCTGTACTCTTTGCCCTACTTTTTCGGGTGTTGCTTGTGCCCAGATCTTTACCCCATACCAGGACGCTCAGGCCCTGAGGAAGTCTGGTTGGCCCTGCCCGAGAGTTACGTGGCCTTGGACAAGATCACCACCTTTGAGGCTACTTGCTCTAGCCTGCCGTCTTCACCTCTGAGCTCTGCAGGCCCATCTCCCCTTCAGCCAGGCTCTGGGCACCGTCCCCACCACACAGCATCGGTGCTGTCCACAAAGCTCCCTGGAGGTGTCGCGCTGGTCCCCACGCCAGCCTCTGTCACATGGAAAGGTGCTTCCCCTGACTCCATGGGGGGAGATCAGACTCTGGTGACAGACCCCAGGGGAAGCCTCCACATTCCCCATTATCTCTTGCCCTCTCAGAAGTCAACTAAGAAAAATGGAGTGTGGCACAGCCAAATTCTCCTTCCTCACCTGTCTTTTTGGTTTTTGTGAACACACATTCTACCACTGCCTTTGCTCACACAGGCCCCTATCTGAAACAGTCTCCCCTTTCCCTCAAGCCTTACGGATTCTCTTCCATCCTTTGGGACTTCGCTCAGGCCCACCTCCTCTTGGAAGTCTCCCTGACTACCAGGGAGCTCCCTTCTGCTAAATTCCTACAATACCTCTACCAAACAGGCCCGTTTGGCTCCTGCAAGCCTGACCTGCTGACTACTGATTAACTCTCAGAGGCTGAATTTTTCAAGGGCATTTGCTAGTCTCCCCAGTAGGCCACCCACTCCCTGGGCCAGGGCCGCAGGTTACACACCCCCAGGGGCACTCCGCCCACGGTCCCTCCAAGACGGGCAACACCTCTGCTATTCTCTGCACTTGGTCTCAAGCCACAGGCACATTTCCTCCCTGCTCGGCCTCCTTTCCCCACTGTGAGGGCGACACCCGAACACCCACCCCTCCCCTCCCCTCGCAGCAATGCCAAGAGCATGAATAGGGGCAAAGTCTGGAAAAGAGCTTTGAACTTTTCTTTAGAAAGAAGCATGATAAATACAGGGCATGAGTAATTATTATTATTATCATCCGGTTCTACCATAAACAGGGGAAAGGGCAGCTGAGCTCAGAGCGACAAGTTTCGGGGCGCGAGGTGATGACAGGGTAGAGCTCTGTGGTTCCTGGTAGACCAGCAGTTCACAACAGAGCTTCCACCTCGCCGGGAGAAATTAAGGACCCGG
Organism: Trachops cirrhosus; assembly: GCA_028533065.1. Taxonomy (NCBI): domain Eukaryota; kingdom Metazoa; phylum Chordata; class Mammalia; order Chiroptera; family Phyllostomidae; genus Trachops; species Trachops cirrhosus. The sequence goes on from CM052543.1 coordinate 120,718,791, forward strand.
TGGGGAATGTTCCGTAAAGCTGAGTCTGTACCACTTAAAAAGTGCCATCAGTTCTGAAAGCACGTTTGTCTTGTTTTTTCTTTTTGGTGTTGAGATGTACTCTCTTTTAGGGAGTGATGGTGCTAGAAAATGGTACAGTATTGCTGTTATTTGTTTAATGCCCATATTTGGCAAAACTGAAAGTTGGCTACACGCTGCGGGGCCCGTGCCTTTGAGTCTGAAATGTTCTTGGCCTGTTAATCCAGTAGTGGTCAGGGAACCACAGAGCCCTGGCCCAGGGCAAGGATGCCATGCAGGAAGTCGCTCGGTCTGGGCGACAGTCCCTCTGCTGGGGAGCAGGCGTGTCACCTAGCCTTTGTGCCTCGGTGTCTCTGTCAATAAAAAGGGAAGAGCGACCACACGTGAATCCCCAGGTTAGGGGAAAACAGATGAGGAAATACTTCACAGAGGCAGACTGGGACCGTAAGGGCGGGAGTGTCACCACTGTCACTACACTAATCCGAGTCTCCCTGTCACTGTTTTATCTCCACACAGGACTTAGGGACACAGCCCTGAAAAGTAGCCAAGACCGCAAGAACTTGGGGTGTGGACACGAACAGGCCTGCGACTCCGGCCCCTGGCTAAGGGACGAGCCTGTCCTGGGTCTCAGTCTCTTCCCCTGGAAAATGGGGATACGAGGAAGTACCACCGAGAGGGTCACTACGAGGCAACCAGGAGATGGCGCGATGCCTGGGCTCAGTGGATGGCAAGTTATGACAAAGGGTTCGTTTTCCCTGAAGTCAACAGAACCGAGCTGGGCAGGATCGTAGAGGTCACCGAGAGGAGGTCTCAGGCTACCCTGAGGAGGTGCCTCGGAACCGACTTCTCCGTTCTCCCGGTCCCATCAGATACTCAGGACAGATGGGACTCTACCTGGGGCTTCATCTGCTGCCAGGAAAGGTCATCCCCTCCCCCAGCCACACCCTGGCCTTCGGGGTAAGATGGAGAATCCCATACACTACTTCTAATATTTCATTTTGCCTGTTCAGCATTAAGTTTTTTGGCTTTGGCCTGGAAAACAGGGACTTTCTCAATGTTATCGGTGCCTATGTATGTCTTTGACGAATAAAGCATGGTGGAATTTGCATTTAATAAATGTGATGTGACGGACAAAACAATTTTCACAACAATACAGGTGTATACTGTTTGGCCAATACAAAGAACGAGGCGTTGGCATGGAGAAAGCTCCAGGTGAAAGTTCTCGTGCAAAAGCACAGCCTGCCAAATATGTATCCTGCGATTCTAGTAAGAAGAGAAAGCTTTATATGTGTGTACGTGTGTTTGTGAAAAAACAGAGGAAGGAGTGTGGGTCACACACCCAGTGGGGACCAGTGCTCCACGCTGGGGGTGGGGATGAGTGTGGGAGCCGGCTGGCATACAAGGACTTTGATTTATCATCCGAACTACTTGTTTGTGTAGTGAACTTTTTACAATAAGCCAGAGTCGTTTTTATTTTTAAAACAAGTTTAAAATATTTCATGGAGCCTACTAGAAAGAAAAACATTAAAAGGGGTCTTAGTGGGAAAACCTTGGGACCCACCGATCAAGTCCAACCCCTTTGATTGGCAGATAAGGAGCCGGAGGGCCCAAAAGGTCAAGGGACATGCTCAGGGTCAAGTGGCTATTTTAATCGGATACAAAGTCTCCCAGAGCTACAATAATCCCTGTGGAGGAGGCTAAAGGCAGGAACCCTAAACTGCCAGTACACCCTCCCTGCACGCCTTACAGAAAAAGCCAGATGCTCCTCCGTGTGGCTGGTGTTCCAGTCCCTGTTCTCTGGCCTCAGTGTACTTCTACCATCTAATTACCCACCATTCCCTTTCACTCTTGCTAACTGACGTATTTTAGTGAAATTCTCGTAAGAGGAACCCTTGGATTGCACACGGCTTCCTGAGCTTGGAATGCCCTGTCCTCCCTCTGCATGTCTGTCGCCCTCACTCTTCACGGTCCAGCTCTCCCCCAAGGGTCCAATTCTAGTACTACCATCCCTGAGGTGACTCCTGCCTCACCCTAAGGAGTGTTCCCCTCGGACTTGCCTCTGCATGGACACCATGCCTGTGGCATATGTCACATGTCACAGGCCACACTGGATGACGTGCTAATAGGACTTATCTTCCAGGAGACCTGCAACCTCCCGGAGGACAGGGTCCATCTGTACTCACCTTTATGGCCCTCGAAGTACATAACACAATGCCTTGCACACAGCTGGTTGCAATCAAACATTGAGGTCAATAAATATATGACTTTAGAACATCTCTTAAAAAATCACATCTTCATTGGACATACCAATACCTCTACTATTGAGCTACAGCTCAGCATACACTGTAATCTGTTTGTCTCAAAGTTTAATGTGCAATAGAGTTTGTTACAGGCAGATTCTAATTCAGATTTTGCATTCCTAACCAGCTTCCAGATCATGCCCGATCTGCAGGTGGGTGAACTGTGCTTTGAGTAGTAAAGGTCCAGAGAAAGCTGTGACTATACTTCCCTCTATACCTCCCCTCAGTTCCTGGCATACAGTAGTAGGTGCTCAATAAATGCACTTGGACTTAAACTGGCTTGCCCTGTTCTAAGCTCTTCCATCACTGTCCGGCTCTACACATTTGCCTGTCTCCAACTAGACTTCGGGCTCACTAAGGTTTTCTTCCCCTGAGACCCCCAAAGAACACACAGGACCAGGCACACACCAGGTCAACCAAGCACTGTCTAATGGAAACATAACTTCAGCCACATGTGTAATCTAAACTTTCTTAGAAAATTTCTAGTCACATTAAAAAAGGTAAACATAGATAAAATTAGTTTTTAATAACACTTTAACCCAATTTATCCAAAATATTATCATCTGAACATGTAACTGATGTAAAGAATTAATGATCTTTTACATTCTTTGTTTTGTACTAAGTCTTCAAAATCCAATGTATGCTTTATATATATAGCGCATCTCAATGTGGAGTAGCCAGACTTCAAGTGCACGTGTGGCTAGTGGCTACTGTCCTGAACAGCACCAGGACAACCCTAAGAGACACTTGCTGTGCAGGTGGCCGAATGACCCAGGGAGACGGACAGCAGACAGCAGGCAGGAGAAGAGAGGGGACCGCAGGCCTGGAGGGGCTGACCACTTACCGACAGCCTCCCACGGTTGAGGATGCCGCTCAGATGGTTTCTGGCTTCATTCATCTTCGGCTCATTCTTTTCCAGCAAAGGGATGGAGTCTTTTATCTTGGCATTATTCTCCTTCAAATACTGCTCCAGGAGGGCCTCCGCCAGGAGCAGTTTTCCAAAGTCATCTGAAAAATAGGGCAGTGATCCCCTGAACTTGGCAAATGTGGAGACTGGTACCTGTCCCTGTACTGACCCAACTGCCACTCCCCCAGCACATGAGGGGCCCAGGTTTGAGAAAATCAATAAAGATACTAGTTCCATAAACTTAAATAGCCTTAAAAAAAAACAGGCATTCTACCATTGTACCAGCATAAACCACCCCTTTGGGTTTTGTAGTTTCGTGGTTGGGGAGGCAGAGTTCCTAGGACTTGGGACAAATTCCCAGAATTCCAGAATTTAAAATGAGGGACAAAGTCACACCCATGCCCCATTGTGGGTAACAAGTTCTTAACTCAAGAAGGAATTTCTCCAAACGGCCAAAGAAGAAAATGTGAAGCAGTTTAATACTGCGTTTGCACATGCTCCCAATTTCCACGTAACCATATTGGGTCTTCTCCACTCTGGAGGTATTTTATTTAACGTGACCGGGGGAGAACCTAGCAACGAAGTGCAGAGTAAAGGTGGAAAGCAGATTTACTTGTGCACCAAGGCAATTCCTTGAACAGCTTTAGTACTGGCACTTTCTGGAGTTCTCCACTGTATGTTAGCTTATCTGCAGACCTCACCACCCAGCAGGTGAATTTATACCGCTTGGTTTAATTTGCTGCCTCCCCTACCACACTGAAAACTCCAATCTTGTGACCATCGTATTCCTGCTACCCACAGCCAAAGCAACTTGGATGGAGATGGGATTCGGGTGTTCAGTGTGCAGGGCCAAAGGTCAATTTGCTTTCATGATGGCCTCGGGTGGCTGTGGTTGATGTGACTGGGTCATTGACCTTCCCCCTTCAACCAGGGCAGGGCCCAGGCCCATCACTCAATATAAGAGCCCAGGAAACAGCTGCCAAGTGAATGGGAGCCTCTCCACCACTGCAGGAGGAAGCCAGGAGGCTCAGGGAGTCACGTGCAAATCCAAATGTCTCCTGGAGTGTGTGCTTGGTCCTGTCTCTCCAGAGTGCTCTTTCTGCTGTCAGAAAGGCATCCTCAGACCGGCCTGGGGATGCCACTAACTCCTCACTTTCAGGACCACCACAGTTTGCTCATAACTCAAAGCCACTGGTCCCAGACTGCATGTCTCTGAAGAAGACTCTCCATCTGCAAGGGAGATTCCATGCAGAGAGCATTCCAAAAACCCAGATCTCAGAAGACAGTCAGAGGAGATGTTCCCTCTGAGGACGCCAAGGCCTTTTAGCAAATCCTTTGCTCTACTCAGCTCACAATTTCAAAAACTAACATTTGGAGGACCATGGCCAGGCAAGTACTGGGTTCAAACTATCATCCATTGCTGGTAGGGGAGAAGTTGGTAGGACATCTATAAAGGGCAATTTAGCAACTCATATCAAAATCATTTTTGTGCATTCCCACTGACCCAGCAATTCTGCTCCTACATGTGTCCGGCAGATGTGCAAAGCAACCTACATGTAAGGTCACTCCTGCAGCACTATTTGTAATAGCAGAAAATTAGGGACAACCTGTACGTGGATCAACAGGAAGCTGATTAAACAAAGCATGGTACACCCATAAAAAGGGACACCACGCTGTCAGAAAAAAGGATGAGGAAGCTCAGTATGTGCTATTATGGCATAAACTCCAAAATAAATTGATAAAAAAGCAGAGTCCACACAGTGGACATAATGGGCCACTGGTGTTTAGGCATCCATAAAAATACAGCATCTGGCACAAATAACGCCCCTCTCTTATTATATAAAAATCTTTATTACAAAATCATAAGCATGTGATTCTGTAACATAACAATTCCACACTCAAGCACACCATACGACATTTTAGGTGAAACATTCAAATTGCTGTCCATCTCATGTGAGATGTTCACGTACCCTCCCAACCACACTCAATGGCGTTACTTCTGTCAGACTCTGTATATGAAAAAGATACACAAACATCTGGGAATCTCACTGGTTCCCCGGGAAAGGGGGCGGAAACAGGGGAAGAATTTTCACTTTCAGTGGGTGCCTTTGGAAGGTTGACCCCTGAGGACATACTACCTATTCACAGATAAAAGTTGAAATCAACTCCGGAATGAAAAGGCACTCATCTCAGCTAGAAGCTGGGATGGGATGCTTAGCAGCGAGTGTCCCAGCAGCAGTCCTGAGAGGTGGGCCTCTAGGCAAACTGCTCTCCCTCACCTGTTTGCCTCTATAAAAACCAGGCGTGGGGTTAGGAACCTGCTCCTGGAAGGGAACCGCCCCTCCCCAGGCTCTGGGGTTGGTCCCCGCCCTCCTCCTTCAAGTACACCAGCTGGGGCAGCCAGCTCCCCACCCAGTTCACAGCAGCAGAGCCTTCCTGCCACCTGGCCCTGCCTCCGACAGCCAGCTGCCCCGCCCAGAGCTCCCCACCGTTCATTGGCTCCGTTCCTGTCCAGCCTAGAGAAGCCAGCTTCCTTCCAGGCAACCCTCAATCTGGAAATACTCCCCAGGGCAGCGCCACTCCTCAAAATGATGGGAGTGTCCTCTGAACACCTGCTGCTCAAAGTGTGGTCAGTGGCCTGGAACAGGTCGGTCTGCGAGGGTCTGTGACCCAGTTGCTGGAGGGAAGGGCAGAAATTTAGAGTACACATTCACAAAGGTTGGTAATGTGGCAGAATGATTTTAAATCTGTTGACTTGAATAGTAAAAAATTGGAAGAGTAGAAGTTTGTGTATGTCACGAAAGTACTGGAGCACATCAGATTGGGAATGTAAAAATATAAAACGGATCCTTCACAAATCAGTTGAGAAGTGCTGCTCTAAACCGAGAGAGGGCCTTTTAATGCAAAAGAGGAGAAAAAAGAGAAAGGGGACTAATGTTTGTCGAGGGCCTACTGAGTACCAGGTACTTTACTATACGGTATCATTTAATCAGCACAAAGGTAGATATTATTCCCATTTTATGGATGATAATGGAGATACGCAATGGGCCATAGCCCATAACAATAATATGACACAGCCAAAGAATAGTCGTCTCCCTTTATCCCACGTAGAGCAGAGTCACTGGTACCTTACAAATGAAGAACGGTGTAAGAGCTGTAAACAGTGAGTTAAAAGCAAACAGTAATTCCAAGGGCAGGAATGAGAATTGCTCTCACTGTTTTATACCCAGGAGCTTCAGACTATTGTAAACACTCCAGGTCCTTCTCCAGAGCTTTTCTCCCTCCTCTTCACCCCCTACTCGATCTCTCTGTTAGGGTTAGCAGACACTCAGTAAGTGTTGCGAATTTACTTTCTTTTCTTCCTTGCTCAATTCTCCTTCCTCTCCCTGTGCCATTCTTTCCCCTCCTTTCCCCTGTTCTTTCCATCCCACTGTTCTCAACTGGCCAATCTATGGGATTGAAGGATATTTTGGAATGAAAAGTTCTAGATTTTTCAGTTGTTAAATAAGAATGCAGGCGAATAGAGGCTTTCCTGTCCTCTAAAGGTAAACAAATTGTTTTTTATCATCATGTTGTCCAAAATCTACCCCCTACCGAGTTTGGGTAAACTGTTCCAGCTTCTGCTCTCCCAGCCCCCACCAGGGGCATGAGGAAGGCCTTCCTGACTGAGAGACACAGACTCTGGGAGCCCAGCCCAGCCCCCTGCCCTTGACAGAGACCCCAATGAGGCCACCCCTTCATGGCCACCCAGTCTGCCCACCCATCTTGTTTTGAAGGCCTCTGTCAGCTGGCTTCCTCTCTGCTCCCAACCCTGTCCAGGCTTCTCTCAGGGTGCCAGGTCAGAGAGAGCCACTTCAAGGACACCTGCCTCCTCCCCGCACCCCCATTTGCAGAAAGGTGTTCCCCTCTCCACAGTCTGCCAACTGGCTGTTTGGAAACCTGGGTCCAGCCAGCAAGCCTGGAGTTCAGACCAAGCCTTTCCTCACTAGGTCACATGGGGTCACAGCGGTCTCCCCAGCTGCTCACCTCACAGGACTGCAGAGGGTTGGGACTTTCCAACCATCACCAGACGAGGAAGAGGCTGAAACTAGTAAGAGGCCACCTGCCTCAAACATCCCCTCTAATTCACCTGAAGAAACACTCAGAACAATCTCCAGTTCAAAAAATTATTCAGTTAAAAAACGAAGGTTGGAGGGTGGTGAACACAGATTAGGAAAGACTTCAAGATGGACAGAGAGAGGGACAGGCGTGACATGGCAAGTGCAGTAAAAGAACACCAGAATCGGGGGGTGAGCTGCAAAATTCTTTTGACTTTGCTATATGCTTGAAATTTTCATAATAAAATGCTGGGGAAAAAAGAGAGACCCAACTTATTAACCAAATGAAATGTGTGGCCTTGTTTGGATCCTGATTCTGACAAACGAGCTGTAAAACGCAGTCACTAGACCAGAGAGGCTGGCTGCAATAATGGTGCGGCAGTGACACTTTTCAAGAGTTCTTACTTAGTAAGTATAATACACATTGAAATACCGCAGCGCAAGGGAGAAATGAGGATAGAAATAGCTCAAACAGACTGTTCATGAATTCATGAACGGGGATGCTGCTGACGGATGGGCACGAGAGACTCACTGTCTCCACTTCTACTTTTTGGATGTTTTGGAAATTTTTCATAATCAAGTTTTCTTTCCTTTCTCTTTAACCACTTAGATGGGCTCTTTCTTTTTACATGAACAAGCCTCACCACAAACAGCCGTACTCAGCTCCATCCTGACCAACTCTAAACCGGATGTGAGTTTGAACGCAAATGTACAAAAAGCAGCACTACCTTCCCCCTGGGCGGGTGGCAGGGCGCAGCCTCCCCAGACAGGAAAGGCGGGTAGGGGCCCCCTCTCAGGGAGTGTCTCCTGGCCCTTCACTCTCAGCAGACTAGAAAGAGGCACCCCCAGCCCGGCCTTCCCCTCCGACTCCCTACAGTGAAATCCGCATTCTGGGATTCGAGGTTTCGGAAGGAAACCCCACAGATACAGCAGGGCCTCTCTCTGTAAAATGGGGTTCAGCTGGGGTTTGGGTCCCCCCGCACACCTTCCTCTTCTTTCCCAAATTATATAACTGTTGAAGCTTCCAGTCACTGACTGTAGGGGTCTAACAGGCCAGGTGTGGGACTTTAAGAATCTTCCTCCTGGGTTGCAGGGGCATCAACACCAACACCCCTCCCCATCCCAGAAAATAGGCTCTCAATCCCTACAGTGATTAAGAACTCTGTGGAGAGCCCTGGCTGGGTAGCTCAGTTGATTAGAGAGTCATCCTAAGTAGGCCAAGGTTGTGGGTTCGATCCCCAGTCAGGACACATACAAGAATCAACCAGTGAATGCTTAAGTAAGTGAAACAACAAATCGATGTTTCTCTCTCTCCCTTCCTCTTTCTAAGATAAATTAAAAAAAAAAAAAAAAAGAGCCCCATGGAGAGAGAACCAAAATGCTCCAGCACCGGCTTTGGGAGTCACTTGTTTTCCTTGTTTGTGTGCGTGCGTGCATGCATGCATTTTGGGATAGTGTATCTGGGTTTAACAGGGGGTGGAAAGTCACTCATAGAACCAAACCCAAAAGCTGGCAGAAGAGACTCCCCCACCATCCTTCAGTCTCCCCTGTGCTGGTGAGCCCCCACAGCAAAGCCAAGCCAGGCTCCGTGCACCCCACTCTGTCTCTGGCAGACATGGTAGCAGGGACTCCGGCTTGGGTAGAGGCTCTGCCATGTGCACACATGTGACTTCTCTGAGTCTTGGTGTCCCTGTGTTTAAATGGGGACTAATTTCTGCCCTTCTCACAGGCTTGTTTATAAAAATTCAAAAATACAGAGAGAAAGCACTTTATACCATACCATTTAGAAACGAGGCCATACAGTTTTTGCCCAACAATGCTTCAAAGAATACAGCAAGTTTGGAAAATTTGGTATTTATACTCTTCCCTTGGCTTGCACATTACAGGCAGATGAGCTTATTAAAGGCCCTGAGAAGTCCTGCAGTTTAAAAAAGTCTGTTAACGATATTCAATCCATTAGGTCCAATTTCTTAACTAGTGTGGCTCTCTAAACCCTTTCTTCCTTGGGTGCCAATGAATTAACTAGTCAGTGTCCCTTGAGCCTCTAAAGAAGAACTTGGGAAATACTGCATGGACTCAAGGAGTCCCGGTGCCTGTCTTGGCCCCAGTGTGTTTCTCTTAGTGCCAACCTCACTCGCATTCCTGCACCTGTCCCAGGTTCCCATGCCCTCTGCATGGGTCACTTCCCATTCCCACCTTTACCGGACCCACCCCAGCACATCACCCCATGTAGGGGAGAGAAGGGAACTTGCAATTTATCTATTCTTCCCTGAAAAGGGGCGCTCACCAGCTTCTCCCATATATGTACCAGCTCTGGCTACTGTCCCTCACTGTCATGCTTAGACCTATCTCAAAGGTTCAACCCGACTGTGCATCTCTGCCACCTAGGCCCCCTCAATGTCCTTCTACCCTTCCTCCTCATTGGGCAGACACACTCTGCTCTTCCCAGCACCAGTCAGAGGTCAGCACACATTCTGCTGCTTCCTGAAACCCTCTCCCCTTCCTCTGAGCTCCACAGTCTAACACACAGTTGCCCTCTGATCACCTCCCTGCCTCCCTATCCACCTTGGCAACTCTTCAAGCTGGAATTGTGTGCTACACACTTTTGAGGTAGGAGTGCAAGTGGTTAAAAATATGCACTGAGAAGCTTGGGTTCAAATCCTGATTCTACCACTTATCAGCTGGATGAATAAGTCACTTAACTTCTCTGTGCCTTGGTGCCCTTATCTGTAAGTGGGGCGGGGCGAACAAGAGTACCTGCTTCACAGGGTTGTTGAGAGGAATTAATGAAGTGATTAAAGTGTTTAAGACAGTGCCTGGCACACAGTGAGTACTAGATAAGTGTTGGCTATTACTATTCCCATTATTTTCATTCCTTCTCCCCCACAGAGCCTTCCACAGGCAGCCTTCAAAACTCTCTATCTCTGTTTATTTACACCCTTCCAGAGGGCTCTGAAGTGCTCAAAGCTAGGGCTTAGGGAGGGCTCTCCAGGTGGAGCTGAAGGCACCAGGGACAGGATTTGAGGTTGGAGACCTGGGCAGGGCTTCCCCCTCTGCCACATCTGGGTGCTTTCCCACGTCAGGGCAGAGTGAGAGTCCAGCCTAGCCAAACCAGCCCTACTGCTTAAGCTTCCGGCTACCAAAGCTAGAAGGGCCCCCAGTTTGGCCACAAATGAGGAAACTGAGGCCTACCAGTTGTTTTTCACTCTTCACCACCCCACCCTGGTGCTTATCAACCATTCCAACTAGGTCTGTTGTGGACAGAGCTCCGCTGTCAACTTGGCTTGGGGGAAGGAGATGTAAGGCAAAGACAGACACACAGTCTTCACCTGATGGAGTTTAAAGACCTGCGCGGGGATTGGGGTAGTGGAGGGGCGGTGCAAGAGTCCAGCCCAAGACCTAATCTGGCACAGGCCGATACTACCATTTCACAGTAGACGGAGTTGCCCACAAGATCCTAAAGGGCACAGAGTAGAAGACGTTTATCTTTCTCCCCCAAAACAGCCAACCTGCATGATTTTTCTCCTGGGCCAGAAAGCCTTTCTAACTGACCTGGCACTCCTAAAACCAGCACTACAGGAAGAGTAATACCGAAGACGGCCGTCGTGGGCTGGGGGGCAGTCGCGGTGCGCTTCCTGGAGGAGGCGGCGCTTTTCGCGCGCTCCAGCTGGTGAACCAGCCCCTTCCCTCACTCACCGGTGTCCAGAGAGGTGAACGAGTTGCCCGGAATGGCTCGCCGGTGGCCTCCTCCTCCACTGGGCACGACCATAGCCTGCATCTGCCGGACCAGCTCGGGCATGCGGTACCAGTGGCCCTCGGCTCGGCAGCGCTCCAGCTCGCTCTCTATCTTCAGGTGGGAGCCGTGCGCGCCCTTCGCAGCCATCTTCGAGCGGGTGCTGTCATGGGAGGTGCGGCCAAGAAGGGGAGACCCGGCCGGGGGCGACGTCCTGGCTGGGGCGCACACGCGGGAGGGGTCGATGGGGGAGCGGACGACAGAAAGGGCCCTGGTGGCGGCGGGGGCCCAGGCGGCGGCGGGGGGACAGCAGCAGCAGCACTCAGTGCACCGCCCGGCGCCTCCGGGTCGGGGCTCCGGCTGCGAGGCCGGGATGCGTCCAGGAGCAGCCTCCGCCTCTGCTGCAACAGCTCCTGACGCTGCTGCCGCCGCCGCTGCTGCAGCTGCTGCCACAGCCCCCGCCCCAAGCCGGGGCGCCGCCAGCTGCGGACCCGCCCCTGGCCTCTGCTCCACCCCTGCGGGGGCGTGGCGCGGCTCCGGCGAGCTGGGCGCGCTGACGGCCACCTTGGCCACAGCAGCCAGGCGCGGGAAGAGCGCTCGCGCCGGCGCCAGCCCCAGCCCCTCGCCGCACACGCAGCGGACTCGGCGTTCACTTTAATGTTGCCGGGAGCCCCGGCGCCCGGGGGCGCCTTGCTCCCCGCCCCCTTCCCATCCCATTGGGGCTCTTAGCCTGGGAGGCCTCCGCCCCAACGTCCCGGCTTTGTGTGGTGACCCCGTCACCACTGCTGTCCTCGGCACGTCACAAATCCAGGGAGAGGCCCGCCGGTCCAGAGTCCCAAAGTCCGAGAACGAGCCTTCCGGGGAACCCGCTGCCGCCGTCCGCGACCTGGCCGGCTCCCTGCTCGGAACGCGATGGCCTTGTGCGCCCCCTCTAGCGTAAACGAGAGAAAACTGGCTGGTTTCGAGTCCTTCAACTCTGGACGCCTCCGCTGCGATAGATTTTTTCTTAACTTTTTTTTTAACAGCAGTGTTCCTCTTTCCAGCTTGACTCCCCCATACTAACTGGCTGGCCTGTCCTCTGCAGAATCCAGTTTCCCTGGATTTCTTAAAGGTTTTAAACTGTTAATCCAACTTGGTATTTATTTCTTAATTCTGGTGTCTAAAGACTGCGATCAAAGCTATACTGAGCTTTTGGCAGGGTTTACTTAGTCCTGGGCTGTGGGGTACTAAGAAGTTTAAGGATTATTTGGTGGCCTGAAGGCAGGGGGCAGACAACACCCTTTGCCTGGTACGGGTTATGGTGGCCCCACCTCCGGAGTGACCTCGGATTACAGTTCCGTGTAGAAATTGAGGCCTTCACGCAAGAAATCACAGCAAGACCAACAAAAAGCAAGCAAGCAAGCAAGCAAGCAAACAAAACCCTGTGTTTAAGTAAAGACTCCTAAAAACAGGCTGAGTCAGGGCAAGCTTTTAAGCGTAGACCCCTCGGACACCTCCACGTGGGTCTTTACCACTGCCGGTCAAGTGACCTTGGGAGTGAGCTTGACCTCTCAATGTTAGGAGACTGTTGGCGTTTGCTTCTAAACAAGTGTAATCGTGGGAGGGCTTTTTGTCAAGCCGTGCCCAGGCTCGTGGTGCTTCGTCCCACTGGGCCCTTTGCACCCACACGAGGTTATTTATTGAAGGCAGTCTTCCTGCCCTACTCCGTCCTCACCCCCACCCCAATTCCCCCAGGGATACCCTCCTTCCAGGTTGCAAATGCAGCTCCACTCCTTGATTGACAGACAAGATTTCCTTACTTTGGAGGCTGCTCTGAGTACCTGGGGTCTATTCTGAACTCTCAGAAGCCAGGAAACAGGTGAAGGAAAATTAGGACAGCTCTGGCAGTTAGAACTTAATACATTCCTCCTTGCCTACTCTGGTCAACTCCTCTAGCTGGCTTTTGGTTAGTTACCAGAACCGAATATTGCTAGGAGAGTGATTTGTGCATGTCCTCAGGAGGAGAGTGGCCCGAGAGCACCCTCTGACTTACCCCTGGTCTGGCATTCCCCACAGTCAGCCCCAGGGCAGGCAAAATAAAGCAGAGCTGATGAGCAGGAGGCAATCTTTTTGGAAAAAGGAAAGCCTCCCCTCCCTCTTTTCTCCAGTCCTTTGCCAGCCCTGCCCCCAGGTTGCAGGCCTCTGGGGGAATTCACTGGAGGGGAACGGGAACGGGAATGGCTGCTTGTTTTTCCCAGGGCTCCAATATTTGTGGGTTGTGGTGGGGTGGAACACACCCTGGCAGGGGAAGCCCTGCCAAGTATTATGATGAAAACTTACGACAAGCTGCTCCTCAGTACTGTGGGACACGTGCCTTCTTGTCTCTTTTCCCGCAGAGACAAGACTCCAGTCCTGGAGTGACCAGCATTGATAGGTTTAGTCTGGTAGAAAGAATATCAGTAGAATTGTTTGCCCACAAAGAGCTTCAATCTGTGCTTGAGCTGCACACAAAAGTACTGGTAAATCAATATCCAAATTAGCCAGGACCTCATTAGAAATAGGGAGGTCTTCTGGGACTGGAAGGAAGAAGCTATCAGGAGAGCATTTGCACAGTAAATCCCTTGCTATTAAGTTAATGAGTGTAGTGTCACAACCGAGAAAACTTTCTTGGGTTAAAGGTTCAAGGCTGACAGTTAAGGCCAGGGGTGAGGGTGCTGGAAGAAGGTGTGGTGAGGAAAATTAAACAGATGCATGGGCATCACCGGAGTAGTTTGTTGACTCCAAGGAACAGGCTGTACAATAGTGCTTGAGTTGAAGTTTAGTATTATTGTTCCATATCAATCAAAAAGTTGTAAAGTTGTCCTTTAATTTTTAGAGAAATGTTTCCTTGCAGGTTTCAGAGTAGAATGGGAAATTGAACACCTTCGTTGATCTATCTTTCTTTCTTTCTTGCTTTCTTGCTTTCTTGCTTTCTTTCTTTCTTTCTTGCTTTCTTTCTTTCTTTCTTTCTTTCTTTCTTTCTTTCTTTCTTTCTTGCTTGCTTTCTTTCTTGCTTTCTTGCTTTCTTTCTTGCTTTCTTTCTTGCTTTCTTTCTTGCTTTCTTGCTTTCTTTCTTGCTTTCTTGCTTTCTTGCTTTCTTTCTTGCTTTCTTTCTTTCTTTCTTTCTTGCTTTCTTTCTTGCTTTCTTGCTTTCTTGCTTTCTTGCTTTCTTTCTTTCTTGCTTGCTTGCTTTCTTTCTTTCTTTCTTTCTTTCTTTCTTTCTTTCTTGCTTTCTTTCTTGCTTTCTTTCTTGCTTTCTTTCTTTCTTGCTTTCTTTCTTGCTTTTTCTTGGTTCTAGAGCTCTTTCAATATAGAGCTGTTTCAAGGTTTTGGAGATCTGACCATAGCACTATTTCCCAGTCTGCTTTTTGCTTGCATAATACATTCCCTATTTTTAGTATAGGGCCATTCCCAAAAAGATAAGAGGGAGAGCCAAGGTCATGTCTGCTTTGGAATTTATTCCTGAATGTTGCCCCTAGGTATTGAAGAACCTCTTCCTGAAGTCTCCATCAGATTTCTCCTTTTTTGGTTCAAACAGCTGGATCAGACCACAATCTATCTTCACCGGAAAGAGAAAGGATAGTTTCTCAAAGAACTTGACCAACACCTGCAGCTTTTCTAAACCTCTTCAGCATCCAGTGCACTTCGAGGTTTTTAAGTCACCAGTGGAGGTTTTCCAATTCTGACTTTTTCATTTATCTTTTTGCATCTGACATTCCTACTTAACATATGGACCAATTTGGTATATATCTGGATGCTCTAGATTATATGTCCTTCAAAATACCCTAAATTCCTCTGTGATGTTCTCTGTCTTTTCTAGGACTTGAAGAGAGTCTTTGATAGAGACTTTCAGCTAAGAATGAAATCAGAACTTAAAAATTATCACAAAAGGTTTTCCCTGTGTGGAAGGAGGTTTACCTTAAAGAGGTAAGTGAAACTTGGTGTATCTGGCTGGCCAGGAGAGGAGAGTAGGTCAAAGGGAGAGATGGGGCAGCAGGGATGGAGCAACATAGGGTTGTTACCAAAAAGCACTTGGGGTTCTATTGTCCACCGCTCCACCGCCCAATAGGCAAGCCTCTGAGGCAGAGGTATGGTGAGAAAGGAAAGGGGCCATTTATTCAAAAGCTACATAATTTTAACAGAGTGGCAGTTTTCTGCCTTAGAGCCCATTCCCTTGAAAACCCCCAAAGAAAAACAACTCTGCCACCCTTTGCCAGGCCAGACCAGGCCTAGGTTGTGCCTTGAGTTCCTTCTCCCATTTAAAAATACTGTCCTTTGGGAAATGCAGGCAGCTGCATCATAATCATCCAGGCATTTTAGCTGGCTCCCAGTCACGGTCTGGCTTCAGGCGTCTTTTGGAGTCTGTGCGTGCTGGTGGCCTATTTGCTGCACACTGCCCTGTGCTTTCTTCCCTGTGCTGCCTACTGACCTAGCACCTGCCCCTGTCCCTCTGGCCATAGGCCGGCCAGTGCGTCCATGTGCCTGGTGGAGCTGGATCACGCAGCACAGTGTCAGTCACCCAGGATGCTGCCAGACCATGCAGTCTCTGGGGCCCAGTGGCCTGGGAATGCATGGAACCCAACTGGGTGAGTGAGGGGAAGCAGAAGGGCAAGTCTCTGGGTGCACTCCGTTTGAAAGTCGGGGCCCCAAATCCCATGCACTGCAGAAGCATCTAAATTCCCAGCCGTTCCGCTCTAGGCTAGCAGCCATCATGCTCCTCAGCTTGCGTAGCATCTCTGCCCCTCTTTTTGTTACCATGTTAATCTCCACCATACACAGGTGTTGTGACCATTCCAGCCTGCACATGTTCTGTGCAAGTTTCCTCCTGCTGTATCACAAGCTGCTCTAGTTTCTTTACCTTTACCCGGGGGTATGGAAATCTATCACATGCCAGCTGCTATTTCAGTCCTGCAGCCTCTAGTACTTCCCGATTCACTTCGGGGTTCCCTCCTCTCTGCCCAGTGATCTGGCCAGGTCTCCCCTGTAACAGGACGGAGAAGACGATAGTAGGTTTGAGTTGTGATTTGACGGGATGTACAGGACTGATAGTTTCAAGTTGTTCACATTTGTTTTTTTGTTTTTTGGTTTTGCTTTGGCCGAGGAATCTGTTAAGGAAGTAATTTTGAAATCCAATTTCTTTTGGATGCTTTCTTACCTAATTAAAAAAAAATAAAGATCATTGGATGTTAGGAATTGTGTTCTCTTTTTGTTCTAGTCACTTCTCAAGTGAATAACTTTCTTCTATCAAAAACTTGTAGTGGCCACTGTAATTCTAAATTGTCCTTGGTGAGTTGATGCTATTGAGAAAGATAAGTGCACAAATTTGGGCCACAGCATAAATACATGTAAGAAGCAGAAGCTGGGCCCCAGAAGTCATGGACTGAGGTTTATACTGAGTCTGGGAATGGTCGGTGGAGAGTTACTTATGCCTCTTGTGGCTCGGGGCCCCCAACCTCACAGTTGGGCCTTATCCAACCACGTTCTGATGAATTTGCAGTTCCAAGCAGATGGAGGGTGTCGAGAGATCACTGCTGAATCAAACTCACAGGCAAAACAAGTCTGAGGAAAGTTCTCATGACGTGTTGAGAGTGGCCTGAGACAAACTTTGTCCCTGGGACAGCTTAGGGGTGGGCTTATTGGCACCCACCTGTCCTCTTTGCTATAAGGTCTCCTCTTCTAGATGCACCGCAACACGTGACCAGGTTGGACACTGGTGAGCAGTAGCCTTGTTAATAATACAGCAGATATCCACAGAGGAGAAAAGACTTTCAAGTATGGCCAGATAATCAAGGGATTCCTAAGAGGTGTTCCTCGTTGCTAGGAGACAAAATAGACTCAATGTTTGGGGAAATCAGTAAAAAGAACAATTAAAAACAGAAATCTGACCTTGTACCTAAAGCAGCAGGCTCCCTCACTGGTGTGGTCTGAAAGACCCCTCAGAGGGGCAAACTGTTTCTGAGTCAGGGGTCTTGCACCACAGAGGGGAGGAGGTCTCACGTGGATCTCGATGGGCCTCAATGATTAAAGACTGGCCCCCTGAAAATATGGAAACAGCCTCGTGATAATGCAAAGCTGAGTTTGTTCCCATCGCACAAAGGGAGAGCAGTACTCTGTAGAACCATACAGCATCTGGAATGGGGGAACAAAGCTGGGAAATTTAGGAAGTGTTGAGTCTGTTTTACAGTGGCTCTTCCAGTGATGGGGCATGTTTAGAACAGGGCAGGAAACATGAACGATAGTTGGGGATTTCTGGGCAGGGTGAAGTGATAGTTTTAAAAAGTCTTAGAGAGTAAAAATATGAGCTATTGAAAAGTTCATTTAACTTGTTTCTTCTTGAAATTTCTGCAAAAAACAAAAGTTAGTTACAACTTGTCCCAGCCTGGGCAAGAGTTTCCTGCAATAGTAAATTCACGTTAGCATCAACAGTAAATTGTTCGGGTATAGATGACTTTGGCTCTTCCCGTGTACTGACCCAGAGATGTATTATGGGTGTTATTACAACAGCCCCTTGCTCCCATCCAATCTCTCTCATCTGTACTGGTGATCACAGTGGCCATGGACAGGGGGCCGTCCAGAGGTGGAGTCGGCCTGGTGAGATGTCTTCCGCACCTTCCACTCCAACCTCCTCTCTCACACTATTGTATTTGCCATTTGGGGTGCCCCAGAGCCCTGGGTTCCCAATAGGAACCTTAAGATCCTAAATTTGGCCCTACCTGGTGTGTCTCAGTGGATTGAGTGCTGGCCTGCGAAGCAAAGGGTCACTGGTTTGATTCCCAGTCAGGGCCCATGCCTGGGTTGCGGGCCAGGTCCCCCTGGTTGGGGGTCCACAAGAGGCAACCACACATTGATGCTTCTCTTCCCCTCTTTCTCCTGCCCTTCCCCTCTCTAAAAATAAATAAATAAAAATCTTTAAAAAAAATTCTAAATTTGAATGACTTAAACCTTTACTCATTGTCAACAGTCCTCTTTCATCCACGCTCATCAGCAGTGTGACATGGGCAGAGTGACAACTGCCTTCCCAAAATTCTGTAGTCACACGGCCCACCATCCTTACATTCAGAATCAACTTTCACTTGTTACCGTGATTATTGGCTCATCGCATTTCTGGCCATGAGGTCTCATGTCTTTGTGGATTGTCAATATCCACAATATCCTTTGGTGGACTGGCTGGCTGCATGGTCATGCTTTCCCTTAACAGCTGCCAGAAGAACTGGGGGTCATCATTAGGTAAGGGACAAAGCCCTACAAAGGCTAGCTTCAAAACCGTAAGTTCTTTGTGCTTGTACATAGTAGATAGTAATTACTCGTTATGTTAATTTTAGAATCCTAGGATGTTAAAGGTTTTCCCAGGCCTGGGAGATGAGAGCCTTGGGTGACCCATCCTCACCCACCCACTTCCTGGTTCCGATACCAGTACCTCCTTCCATGCACTGCCCTCCCTCCCATGCACTGCCCTCCCTCCCATCATCCCACTTCCTTCTGTTCCCTGGGGCCCCAGGTGACTCCTGCTTCTCCTTGGTGGCTTCTGTGTCATCTTGCAGCACTGCTGCAACAGTCCTCTCCCACGAGAGGGGGCCCACGCTTCCTGTCTGCCTTGGTCAGTACTGGTTCTCCGCCCTGCTGCTGCCATTCTGAGGGAGAGAAGTCAGCCCAATGCACCAGCACTCAGAGCTCACGGGAGCTGGTCTGATTTTAAGCTCCCCCCTCAACTCCTAAGGTCACCTGAGTGTCTGCCCTTCAGTGATTATAGCAGATTTAGGCCTGAAACAATAGCTTTGTTCCATCTGCTTTTCAAATCATTTATTTTTCTTTCCTATCTTTTAAGAAACACTTTTTGGAGAAAAAAAAAACAAAAAGGAAAGTATATGAAACATAACTAATATAAAGGAGGGAGAGGAAAATAACGCTGCTTTCTCTGCACAGGGACCTCTGCCCCAGGGAGGCGCTGCGGGCTTCCTCCTACAGCTGGGGCTGCAATCTTGGAGCTGCCGCGCCCTGCCTGACTCGAGAGCCCGCGGCTGCGCAGTCCACTGCTGGACTGCCGCGCCTTCCGCTCCGCCGCAGGCCCACACTCATCTCCTGCATGGTACCCAGCAGTTATGCAGATGTTGTCTATGCCCATCCCGTGAGCAGGTGTAGGAAACAGATGCTTCTGATAAACCCGTCTGGACTGGGCTTTCCAAACTACTCAGAACATCAGAGAAAAGGTTCTGATTATGAAGGCTAAAGGGTTTGTGAGATACAGAGCAAGTTTCCATGGACATTGTAAGACAGATAAGACAGACTACAGGATAGTGTTTTACAATAAATTCTCTTCTTAAACTTGGATGGGGAAGGGTTGTTTATTAAAATCTTGGCAATTCTGGTAATAAACCTCTAAGATAGCATCTAAAATGAACCTGCTTTGTCCTCCTCGTCCCCTACTGTGCCTCCAATGCCTAGTGGATGAGCCATCAGTCAGTACAGAGAGGTTCATCTAAACATTCTGGGTAGTTCTTCCAAAAGGATTATTGTCTATCATTCAAGCCTTTACCCTCTTCTGAAAAAGAACGCTCTGCCAAAGGAAGTCCCTTTTCATTTTCATGTGTTCCTTTTCTCATGCCCAGCATGGTACTTGAGTGTACCACAGACCTGGGAACACTTATCCTAACCACTTCCGAAGAATAAATGATCGATTGATGAGTACACAGAGGGTTTGAACTAATACTTGGAGTAAACACTGGCCGGAAAAACGCCAGAATGAGTAAATACCTCTGTTCATGCAGTGGCTATGATGCTGAAGAGTGACGTGTCGATCGAAGTTTTGTAAATCAAATCCCATTAGAAAGGCAGAAATGATCATCATAGAAAATGCCCTCTCTAAGGAGAGGCTTTCATGATGTGCACAGCAGACTGGAACCTGTAGATTGTGTTTGTTTAGCTAATGGCCTCTGTGTGTCCCAGTCTCGTGACTGAAAGCCCGGTGCTCCCGCTCATCTCTCGTCTGCTGGGCGAGGCCTCCCTGTGCCACCCAGGTCCTACAATTCCTGTTCTCGCATCTCTGTGCCCAGTTTCAACATTGTCTGTGTCCTACAGCTCAGCTCGTTTCAATAGTCAATTCCTGCAATGTTTTTGGAAAAGAGATATAATAATACATTCAAAAATGCTTTTCTTGATGCTTCCCTTCTTGTCTCTATTTCTATTGTGATCTTCGGTATATTTATAATAATTTCAGGTACAGGTCAACAGGTGTCATTGTGAAAAATAGAATTTAAAATTCTGGCCATTCTTTTAAAATTGATCAGCCGATTCATTTACTCATCCACCCCCTCATTTATTGTTATTAAAACAGATGTTGAGTCAAGAAGAGAAAATAATTAGTAATGTTACTTAGAGAAGAACAGATTGTAATAGTGGGAATTTGGGGGGAAGGCAGGAGAGAAGTCACCTTATAGGTGATATAATCAAGTTAATTTATTCTGAGCAGGCATGTGTCAACATTTTACTAAAAAACAAGTACAGTGTCCTGAACTGACCTACACTTAAAAAAAAAAATACTGCAAGCTGAATAGAAGCCACCCAGGTTCCTAAAGGCCAGTTCATGGAAGGATCAATTAGTTCAATGTCCCAGCTACCCCCAATTTGCCAAATGTGCAATTTACCAAAAACTTAGAGTTTGAAAATATCCAGTGACTATTAAGGTATTTTTAAATGAATATCACATGGAATATTTTTATTCAAGATATTCTTCCAGATATTATTCTCTGATATTCTAATTCAAAACATTCATATTTGATATATTCTGGAATATGTTTTTCTTCATGAATATGAATATGTTCCATAAATATATTTATTTCTGTTTCTTTCAAAACATCTTAAAATGATGGTAAAAATAAGGCAAGCTTTCTGTTAATTAAAAAGCTAAGCTCATAAGAAAGTAGGGAAAATCCTCAGTAGTCAGCAAATTAAGGGAGAGCTAAGTTGGGAGATGGGAGAGGGGGTGTTGGATGAGTGGATACTGGGCTTCCTTGGGGTTCACTGGTCTCAGGGCCCACGGACTGAGTTTTAATGGACACATAGCAACAGGAGAAGAGCCGTCATGTTAACAAGAATAAGGAGATAGACTTGATACTTTCACATAAAGTTGGAACTCTCAAAGGGTTATGCCTTGGGTGAAAGTATGAACCAGAAACAAAATCTGCAGAGACGTACAAGGAAACAGTAAAACTGTATCTCATGGCCTAGCATCTTGATTGGGGGCACAAAAATGTCCCTGAGATTTGTAATTAGAGTCTGCCCATATTCTGGTCTAGAGTTCAACCTTACGCTGCCTACAGAAACCCAGAATGCACAAGTTGAAAATTTAACTTAAAGCGGATATTAAGCAGATAGTAAAATCTCTTTGAAGGAAAGTACCTTCCACCTGGACCACACAGGATTCCCACAGACAAAGCCCCACTAAAGATGAGGTTATCTTCTAAAATCATAAAATGCAGGAGGAAAAAATCACTGTGGGTAGTCACTGAGGGAAGTGATTGCAGACCAGGCCTAACATCGTAACATCAGCCCGGCACGAACACTCCATAGTTAAAGCCTCCTCATCGTCGGGAGAGTCTGTCCGTAACGGAAATTGTTTCCTGTGCTTACCCAGCCAGCCTGTTCGACAGCCCAGGTCCCACACAAGACTCTGCTAGAAAGTCCACTAGCTTCTCACCCACCCAAATATCGAACTAAAAAAATCCTAAAACTCACTGTTCTCAGAGTGTCTTTAGTGTTTTCTTCTCTTTTATAAATCCCTTTTTGTTGACAACAGTCTAAGGACTATTCTCTTTAAAATAAGTGCATGTATCATTTGCATGCAAATAAATAAATGCCTAAGCTGTGCTCTGACAGAGTCTAAACAGTACCCGCACAACCCAACTAGACCCCCCAAACTGGGGATAATAGAATTATCAGACTTTTTAAAAAGCATGCTTAAAATAATTAGACTTATCCCTAAATATTTTATGTTTTTGGTTGCTATTGTAATGGTATTTTAAATTTTTCATTTTCCACATGTTCATTAACATGTAGAAATACCATTAATTATTTTATCTTAACCTGTAGCCTATGGCCTTGATAAATTGACTTAACAGTTCTAGTAGCATTATAGTAGTTTCTTTAGGATATTCTATGTGCGTGATCATGTCACCTGTGAATAAAGACTTATTTTCCTTTCCAACTTGTGTGTCTTTCACACCTTTTTCTGCAATGGCCTGAAGTTCCCATGGAACGGTGCGTGGGTGGGCGTTGAAGGCGGCTGTGCTTACTTTGTCTTGATGTTAGGGGCAGCTCTGTCTTCCCCTACCAGCACATTCGCTGTAGGTGCTTCACAGGGGCCCGTTATCGGTCGGAGAGACTACTCCTCTACTCCTCATTTGCAGAAAGTCTTCATCATGAAATAGTATTGAGTTTTGTTAAATGCCTTTCCCCCCATATTTTTACATGATCATATAGCTTTTCTTATGAGCAAATATTTATTTCCTTATTTAAGTACTGAGGGAAAAGGACTTTGAACCTGAAGTTTTGTATACAGCCAAATTTTCATGTTGATGAGCGAGAGTGAGTAATAAAAATGTTCTCAGGTATGCAAAGCCTCAAATATTTGCCACAGTGAAAATATCTTTAAAGGAACTGTTTAAGCAAGAGAAACAAATCCAGGAGCATCTTCAAGAGAGATGGGATGTCAGGGTGATCAAATATTTTGATAAAATCTATTGTTCTTTAAAAAATGAGACTGAAGAAAAGAAGAGAATATTTATCCAAATAACTAATGTCAAAATATGCGAACAAAAACGTGACTGGAAGGAGAGGGAGACAAAAAGGATATTAAGACATGTTGATGTATTTGACTTTCCAGGGACAAAGTATATATAGGCAGGAGTTTATAGAATCAGCAGTCGTGGGACTTTTCATCAGGATAAGTTCTTTGCTAACAAACATGGAAGAAGTGAAATCATTAAGTACAGGTGCTCATCATTTCCACCACCCCAGTTTACAGAGTATCTGAATTTAGAACATCCAAACGGAAGCCAAAATTCTTTTGGCACCTTTCGCCCTTATCAGAAATATGAATAAGGGAGACAGAAATATGAGGCCCTTCCTCAGTCCCTTCATTAAAGCAGATTTTACTGGACATCAGTGTTTTGAATTGCCCTTTTTGGGGTTATCCTGAGCTTTTTATGCCCCGGGGCAATGCATCTTACTAAGACTCAAAATGTAAGGTCCCCTTAAAAGTGAGGAGGGAACATAATGGGGACAGGGAGTACATGTTCTAAGCAGGTCCTTGTCAGGCAGACCAATTTTAGCAGAGTGCCCATGAAAACGGAGGCCCTGAAAGTCCTCCGTGTGAAAGTCATCTCTGAAGCCGCCTGTGCCTCGGCTCCTCTTGGAATGTCTCCCCGGACCCTCCGTGAATGGTGACGGGTCATCATGGTGGGAATGGAGGTCACAGTGTAAGGCTGGCTGGCTAGTTTTGATGACTTAAAACATAAGAGAGCTTTAAAGTGATAAATTAAAAAAAAAATCACCAGCTCAGAATTTTAAATTCTTTGCTCAGGCCACAGTCAGAGGCTCTAAAAAATGCCTGAAAAAAAAAATCTCTTTTATCTTAGAGCTGCTGGACAGAAGCAGCTAAAATCTAGAGGCCGTGTCTGATACTGTGGGAACTTCTGTGATTACAACTGGAGATGAATTTACAAACCCATCATGTGTCTTATGAGAAAGATGTGGCATGGACTAAGAACATATGGAACTTTGGGAGTTAGAATGGGGGAATCATGGTGAATTTCAATTCACTGAGTACCTGGAATTCCTAAAACTGAGAGTCTCCTTTGCCAGTAGAAGCAGCTCCTTCCTTCCATCCTCTCATCTCTTGCTGGTGCCCTCTACTAGCTCAGCCAGCAGAGAGCCAGGTGACAGGGGAGGCTAGGAAATGCCACCCACTGAGGTCAGCCCCCTCGTGAGGCAGAACACCATAGGGGAAGAGTGAGGAATGGCTCTGACGTCATATGGTCCCAGGACAGGACGCCCCTGTGCTTTCTGCACGTGCTACCAGTGTCTGGAGTCCCGCCATGGCCTCCGGTTGTCAGGTGGATCCACTTTGCATTCTCCTCACCCCAGTCACCAGGTCTCTTCTGGGGGCTTTGCTCTCACACCTGGCCCCCTCGGAGGGCTGGGGAATTCTCACCTGCTTTTGCTGAACCATGCTGTGGATAGAAGGACTCCTTGGGGATGCTCTTAGGCCCATCTTTCCAGACATCACCCTCAGTATCGCTTTTTCATTGTTCACGTCCCATGGTGGGCCCCACGGGGCTTGGAAAACACCCAAGGAACATGGAGCCTCTACCCTGGCTCAAACGCAACCAAAGTCAGGAGCCCTTGAACCAGCTTGAGATCATTTTGAAGGGGATTGTGGCCAAACGGTGTCTACCGGAGTGCCAGGGGAAACCAGACATTGGGAGAGGGCAAGCAGCCTTCCGAAAGAGGTGCTGCCCATGTCAAGGGAACAGCAGGGAGGGCTCCAGCAGGGGGGCCACAGGAAAGCACTGCGCATGAGCGAGCGAGCCAGCATCAGACATGGGTCAAATGAGGGGTCGGGTGGGGGTGGAGGAGCCAACTTATCATCCCGGTCAAGTCAGAACTTCCTACTCCCCTAACCACTCTCCAGTGCACCCCCCATTCAACCCTGGTGTGGTCTTAACCAGCAGCTAGCAGGAGGGAAAAGAGTTGGTGATTGAAAGAGAGGAACTTGTTTTTAATTAGGCAACTTTCTGTTCTGTTTTTTTTTTCGCTAGGCATATCACATATAACTTAGATACAAAAACTTTTCAAATTCAAATTCAAGAAATGCACATTAACCATTGTATACAGTCAACTAATGATGCAGAGTGCATCATTGTAAATGAAAGATCTCCAATTTCAACCGAGCCTTCAACTCAGGCCAGAAGGTCTTCTATCTCCCCTAGGCAGCTCGCTTTCTCAGTTACACAATGAAGATTTCAAATGTTGACCCACTCAAGCTCCCTGCTCCTGCCCCAACATGGCAGTCTCAGAAAGTTGTCATGCTTCCCAAATTTCAGGCTAACCTCCCCTCTGGGCTTTGTATCCACTCTCTCCTGCCTCCTCCATAACCTGATTCTTTCCATTTTGTCCACTCTACTGTTTCTTCAGTCTCATTTTTGCTGGCTCTTTCCCAGAAGGATTTAAAACATATACAAGGTCCTCTACCTTAAAAGACAACCCTCCCTGCCTCCTGTGTCTCCCTGGAGCTACTGTCCTGTCCCTTCACAGCTAGTGCTTGAAAGACTCACACATACCTGTCACACCCACTGTTTACCTATCAGCCACTGGTCACCCATTGCCATTCAGCTGCTGCTTGGTACTCCACATAAACTGTTCCCCGAGCCCCCAGTGACCTCACATTGATAAATTCAGCTCACATTTGAGTCCATATCTTGTCTGACTTCTTTATCACTCAGGAATGCTTTGAACTGCAAGTAACTGTTTTAGAGCAGCTTCAGCAAATAGTTCTCCCCCTGCAACAGGAGAACCGGAGGTAAGCAGTTGCTGGCACCATTCAGCAGCCCCACGGCACTGGGGCCGCCTTTCTGAAATTCTCCCATTTCCCTTAGTGGTTGAGGATGACTCTGAGGCGATGCATACCCCATTCAGGGCTGGAAGAAGGGGGAAGGTCTATACCAATCATTTGTCTCTTTTATCAGCAGAGCAAAAGATTTCCCAAGTTCCCCGTATGTCTCATTGCACAGAATTGTGTCACGTGGCCATCTAGCTGCAAAAAGGATTAACGTTTTTTAGCCTTTATTGTGGAGATGTTGAAAGAGAAGGGGGTCGGAAATGGAAACTGGGCTACCACCAAGTATTAGACTGTGTAAGTCTTCTGGGGGCTGGCCTTTGTGTGCTCAGTTGCAGTTGAGGCAACTCAGAACAACAGCTGCAGGTGGAGAGAGGCCACCCACAGTCCATCTCTGCTACCTGGGGCCTCAATCCTAATTTCCTGATAAAGTTGCCTCCTGCCTGTCTCCACTTCCGGCTTCAGCCGGGGTATACAAAGAAAATCATTTTTTTTTCAACCCAGCAAGTTTCCAAGTTGTGGGACTCAGCCAATGCAGGTTGTAAGCCCTAGGTAAGGAGTTCTTCTCTTACGAAGAGTTTATTTAATCTCTGCTTTCAAGTCAGTTACAACTCTCTAATTCAGATTTGCCACTTTCTTAAAGGACTTTGCTGAAAGCTACTTTTAAGAAAATGCACCAGTATCCTACATCATTCCTGAGATTTCTCCTTTGGCATGTGGCCAAATCCAGCAAGTGACAGCAGTTTGACAGTGTCACTACTGTTTAACAAGTTGGCCGCCAACTTTCCAGCATGGAATAGAGTGTCTTCACCCCTGGCTACCTGAACCCTTTGCTAGCCAATTCCACATTTTAGTGCGTTTTCAGTGCCCTGCTTCTGTTACCAAATGATTTGCCTGTTAGAAATGTGTTCAGCCACAAGTTATAGAATCCTGGCCTATAAATGACTTAAACAAATGTATCATCTCACTTACGGACTAGACTGGGGCAAGATTGGAAGCAGGGAGGTCAATTGGGAAGCTTTCATAGTAATCTAGGTGGCAGATGATTTGTTGAATGTCAATTTTATCTCAACAGAGCTCAGGGATTGTGTGTGTGTGTGTGTGTGTGTGTGTTGGGGGGATAACTCCTAGCATTTTGGGTTGAACAACTAAAAAGATAACAGTGACATTCACCCATATGGACAAAACAGAGGTATATGTTTGGGGATGAAATTTAGTATTTGAGGGACCAAGTTAAGTTTGTGATGCCAGTTAGACCTTCACGTGCAGATGTCAAGTAGGCAGTTACTTAGAGGAGTTGGGACTTACAGGCAGAGATCATCATGAGAGATACAAATTTTGGAGTCATCTGCTTAGAAACGGCACCTAAAACCATAGGACTAGATGCAATCACGTAAGGAGAGTGGGTAGGTAGAGAAGAGAAGGCAAGTCAGGATAGACCCTGGGTGCTTTGACACTTGTAGTTTGAGCAGAAGATGAGAAGTCAGTGAAAAGAATCCAGAAAAGAAAGCCAGTGAGGAAGGAGGAGTGTACTGTTTGAGAACACACGAGAAGAAAGTGTCTCAAAGTGGGAGTGATTGACTGTGATGAATAGTACTGAAAGGGCAAGTGCAGGGAAGGAGAAGGTACCACCGGATTTGCATGAAGACTGCGGTTTCAGCAGTGTGGTAGGGGAGAAACTAGAGGGCAAGGTTACATGACGATAGGAATGGTTTACTAGAGAGGGAGCACTTGGTGTTTCAGGAGAGGGAAGAGGTTAAGATCCACAGAAGTAGAGGCACTGGTATCAGATACTGAGCTTTTTTGTTTCTTTCGTCATTGTTTTTTGTCCTTTTGTTTGTTTTGTTTTCTCTTATATTTTTTTCTTTTCTTTTTTCCTCTTTTGACACTAAGCTTGGAGAAAGAGACCATGTCTTATTTGTATTTGTATCTCTAGTAACTCCTAGTACAGCAATTTTCAGCCAGTGTGCTGCAAGAAGTTTTAAAGCATGCAAAACCTTACTATTTTTTAAAAGATTTTATTTATTTATCTTTAGAGTGGAAGGGAAGGAGAGAGGGAGAGAAATATCAATGTATGGTTGCCTCTTGTGGGTCCCCTGCCGGGAACTGGCCTGCAACCCCAGGCATGTGCCCTGACTGGGAATGGAACCGCGATCTCTTGGTTCACAGGCCCGCACTCAATCCACTGAGCTACACCAACCAGGGCCAAAACCTATTTTAATCAGGACACTGACTTCTTTTCTCTTCGATTACTAAATTTTAAAAAATGACAACAGCCAACACAGTAATAGCTATCTGGTGTGAATGAATCAAAATTATACCTATTTTTGTCAGATCGGCAAGAAATATATTTTTAGGGTGCTGCAGAAGTTTAGTAATTAGTTCATGTGTGCCATGAGATGAAAAAGGTTGAAAATAGCTGTCCTTGTACATAGGAGGTACTCAAGAAATGTTACTGAATTACTGAACAAATGAGCAAATGAAAGAATTAGGTGGATGGCAGATGCAGGGCTGGAAAATGAATTATATCAAACCAACTCAAATTTCAGAGTAAGGAAAGGAGAGGGGGTCCTGGATTAACAGGGTTTCTTCAGGAACTTGGGGGTCCTGGGACTTTCCTCTGGGATAGGATTAACAGATTTCAAACTCGGATGAAGGCAAGAAGGAACGAACCACTGTCCATGGCAGTTGCCTCCGCCAACTTTCAAGGCACTGATCTGCTAAAGCCAATTGCAGGAAGGGTTCTGAGACCATCTACGTCCTTAGCCACTTTCTTTCTTTCCTTTTCTCTCTTTCTGGACCCAGACTTTTATGAAAAATGATTACGTATCTTCCTGGAGACAAATGGGAGAAAAAAATTTTAATGGCACTCTCACATGAATTTACCTATCTGGTTAATGGATATTCACGGAATGACAGTCTTGTCTGGAGGCAAAGGTATAAATAAAGAGCAGGGTTATGCAGGGCTTATGTGTTCGTTTCTTCTATTTATGCGGGTTTTTTTTAATGCTTGTCTTCTATTGAGATAGAAGTGCAAGCATTTCACGAACTGTACAGGTAACGTGGCGTTTGAACTATCTTGGGGGGACTCTACATGAGTGAATAGGTATTGCCCATGATGGCTCTTGTGGAATGGAGAAAAGAGTCTGGAAGTAGGCGCATTTTGGAAACACAGGATTCAAGGCCTGCTCTGGCGTCTTTTAGCTCTTTCACTAGGAAAAGAATTAGGATTCCCATGGTCTTTCTTTCCAATTTGCAGTTGGAGAAACTGCTGTAAAAGTGGAAATGGAGGCGGAGCTAGAAGCTAGCTTTGGCGTCCGCTCCGCTCAGTTTTTGCCACTCTACCTCTCACATGGGACAGCTTTCCTGGGAGGTTCCGAGGCCTTCCAGGCCCCTGGAGGTTCAGGTCAATCACCCCAGGCGCCAGCTATAGTTGCCTTTGGAAGCAGAAATAAGAACTGCGTCTACCCCTCCCTCTCGACTCCGTTACACGTGGAATTACCTGAGCTGTACACACTGAGGGGCTCTGGCCAGGGGCGGGGCCTCACGGCGCCAATGGGCGGGCAGAAGGGACCGCGCTTGCGCAAGGCAGGTCTGGGGGCGGGTCGGGGCCGCGGAAAAAGCGTTCTGAGGACGGGGGCTGGCAAGGCTCAGGCTGGAACATTTCGCGTCTGAGAAAACTGCAGTTGCGGGCAGCGAGGGTGAGTGAACCCGGGAGCATCCCAGGTGCGGGCCGTGGCATGTGAGTCCCCTGACTCGACCCCGGGGAAGGAGGTTAATGGAGAGGCGCCCAGGGGTCCGCAACAGGGCGGAATCCCAGTGTCTCCCTGGGGGTCTCCGGGCCTCGGGCTCAGGTTGAGAGGCCTCTGCGGCCTAGGTGTGGGTCTCGGTCCCCGAGCCACCTCGAGAAGCTTAGCTGGCTAGGAGCAGAGCCTTTCTCTCGGGTTGTTGGGGACTCTGAAGCCAGAGGGGCCCGGCCGGGCAGATGTCTGCCCTCTTGAAGGACCGGCTGTGGGGCGTGACTCAGTCTGCTGTTGGTGTCCCCCATCCTCCGTCCCCATCGGCCCCTGGAGGAGACCACAGACTGGTCCTGTCTGGCCAGGAGAGCCTGACTTGGCTGCGCCTGGGAAGTGGGAATGCGAGGGAAGCAGATTTCCTCTTGTATTTCCTATCCGGGCATGCTCGCCATCCACTCAGTGCCCAAGCCAGAACCTCGGCGTCATTCCCAACCTCCTGTGCTCCTTTACCACCCATATGGAATCCATCACAAATCTCCCTCAGATAGGTCCGCTTCTACACTGCCAGTCACTGCTCTGGCTAGTTCAGGCGACCATCATCTCTTCCTTGGACTATCCAAGTAAACTCCTGACTGATCCCTTGTATGCCTTGTTGATTTCTCTAGTTTTGTACTGGGAAGCCAGAGTGATGGTCTTAAAGCACAGATCTGATCATGTCCCCCTTCCCTCTCCCACCTTTCAGTGGGTTCTCATTGCTCTTCCATGCTATCCAACAGGGCTTGCAAGCCCTTTTTGGCCTGCTGTCTTTTTACTCTTAACTCATCAGTCTCCACAATAGTGTGTCTTCAACCATATTGAATCCTTTTTAGCTCCTGGGTTGGACCAAGTTCTTTCTATGCTCAGGTGTCCGTTACACCAGGTTCCCTCTGCCTCAGGTGCTGTCCTTTGGTTGAAAAAAATTCGAATCCTTAACGAATTACTTCAGGTGTGGGTTGTGTGTCTTACTGGTCCACAGGCTGTAATCTGTGTGAGTGGAGCTTGTCGCAGCCACAGTCCTACCCTTAATACCTTATGTAGCACCAGGCTATCAGGAAAGATTATGTTATGCCCTGGCTGGTGTGGCTCAGTTGGTTGGAGCATTGTGCGGTGATGGAAGGGTTGCAGGTTCAATTCCCAGTCAGGGCACATGCCTAGGTAGCAGGTTCAATCCCCAGTCCAGGTGCCTCTGGGAGACGACCAGCCAGTGTTTCTCTCTCTCACTGATGCTTCTCTCCCTTCCTCTCTTTCTCTAAAAGCAATGAAAACAAATGTGCTCAGGTGAGGATTAAAAAAATAAGTAAATAAAGAATATGTTAGTTAAATGTATGAAGGAAGCATGGCAGCTCCTTGGGCTCCCCGATCTGCTCTTTCAGAATCTGTTCTCAACCCCGACCCATATGGAGGTTTCTTTGGCCTAGGAACTTGGTTATTTTCTCGTCTTCAGTTCAAGCCCAGGGAAGTTTTAAGTGGGGAAGTACCGCTCAGATTTGTTCTTTGGCATTGACTCTGAGTATGGGGTGTCTGGATGTTGGTGAGTGTGGCCGCTTTGAGTCTGAACTCTTAACGGAGGGCCCTTGGTGTGAGGGAAGTGCTGCTGACAGCTGCTGTGGTCTGGATGGGAGAAAGGCTGGCTCCAGACTGTTCCGTGCTGACAGGACAAACTGCCTCATGGGAGGGACGGGTGGGCCAGGCCAAGTCACTGGTGGGAGGGCTCCATGGAAAGTCATTTTTCCAGCTTAGGCCAGAACTTTTGTGATAGGGAACAACTCAGCTAGGGCCAAGACCCACTGCCCTGATTCAGACACGAACGTCAGCTGTCTGTAGGTCAGCTCAGCACTTTGTGATAACTGTTGTAGGGTAGAGAGTGATAGAACAGATAGGTTCCCAGCCCTCAGAGAGGGAGGAGAAGAGAAAAGCAAAAGAAGACCAATATGTTACCGTATCTTAAGGTCAGATGAGCATGAGAGGCTGCAGACTGAGGGCCGAGGAGGGAACGACTGATCTAGGCTGGAAGAGCCCAGAGGTGATATTTGAACGGGGCCTGGAAGGAAGAGGGACGGCAGACAGGTGGAACCAGGGGGGAGCAAATGCCCTGGGACTGGAAGGGGACGCTAGAGCAGCGAGGGGAACCCTGTCGCAGTCCCAGCTCTTCAGGAGGCTCACTGCTGCCCATGGTCTGGTGCGTCACCCCCAGGACTGAGCTTCTTGTGCAGGATGTCTCAAAACGTGGCTTGTATTCTGAGGTCTCCTTCAGAAACCTCTCCTCCTTCAGGCTTTCTCTGACCTAACCTTTAGATTTTCTCAGAGAAGGCCAGTGAGGTTGGGAACTCCTAGGGTTTACTCAGGGCTGTTTGCTCATGGCCTTGGGCTAAGTGGTTGGACTGTGGGTGATGCAACTTGTTCAGAGGGGTGATGGGAACTGCTTATGTTTCTTTCCGAATGTGACTGTTTAGAGTGTTAGGTAGCAGTCAAATTCCCTGTGTTCATTGCCACTCTGTGTTCATACATTTGGTTTCTGTTGTGTTCTAATACAGACACATCTCGGAGATATCACGGGTTTGGTTCCTGACCACCACAATAAAGCAAATTTTGCAATCAAGTGAGTCCTATGAATATTTTGGTTTTTCAGTGCAAATAATAGTTATGTGTACACTATACTGGTACTCTCTTAAGTGTGCAAAGTACAAAAAACATGTCTAAGAAACTGTGTACATTCCTTAATTAAAAACGCTTTATTGCTAAAAAATGCTAAACATTATTTGAGTGAGGGGAGTCGTAATCTTTTTGCTGGTGGCGGGTCTTACCTCTGTGTTGAGGAGAAACAGTAAAGAGAAGCACAATACAACGAGGTATGCCAGTAGTTAGAAACCTGCCCCAGCCAGCCAAAGTGGGACACATTCGGCATCAGTGGTTCCTGGCCTTTACTCTGCCTCCCTTGAAGACGGGATCATTTGGACCCATAGTTACTGCGCTACCAATCACTTGGTTACTTTTCAGTGTTGTTTGGATAGAATCCTTGCCCCTGCCCCCACCCCCCACACACACACACATTTAATATACTAAGTTTCTAACCGTGTACTTACGGGAAATGGTGCCATGGGTTTAGTGATCACTTAGCTCAACTATCTGATAGATATCTCAAAAAAAAGTTGTATGCTCAATTAGATTGACATCCAAACTTGGCAGCATGTACGTGAAAGTGGGGCTCCCCATGTCACCCAAGGACCATGGCACACGGTCTAAGGACTCTGCCTGGCAACTTCTGTGCCTGGCACTGTCTCATGCTAGCAATGTAGATGCAGCGCCCACCCTCACAGCGCCCAGTCCAGCAAGGGGCACTGACAGTAGTCAGGCGTTCAAGATCATGTTCACAGCTATTGTCAGCAAAGGACAGGACCCTTCTGAAGGGAGCACATGGGAAGGATAGCTAAGTCAGACTTGGAATTAAAGAAGGCGTGCTGAAGAAAGAGGCCTCTGAGCTGTATGAGTCTGAAGGGCTTGGGAGGAACTGGCTTCTCTCTCTGATCCGTCCTGGCCCAGAACTCTAACAAGCCTTTCTGTTCCGTTCCGGCCTGTGCTGTCGCTGCTGAGAGTAACTTGAAACCTTGTTTTCTGGTACCAGGCGCAGTGGCAGTGGCCTCATCAGGGTCTGGATACTTTTAAAGTGAATTATTCTTTATAGACTTTTGCAGCCTGTTCTTTTTGTTTGATATAAACCATATATATTGAACATCTTTTCCTATTTTTAATTTTGACAGATTGCATTAGGATATCCCTCTTTAGCAGTAAGACTAGGTGCTGCTTTTTCACCCTAAAAGTCATGCATCCTACTGACTATCCTCCCCTTGGAGAAGGCATGGGAGGTTATACTGATAGGCAAAGCGGGTTTGGAAAGTTCCCTAAACCTCAGGAAAAGGTGGTGTTTTCCAGGGTCTTGCCCTTTAGGATGAGTGGGGGGCTGCCACGTGTCCACTTCCCAGCCCAGGTGCAGGGAGTGTCGGAGCGGGGCTCCACGTGTAAGGGCATGGCCAGTGCAATATGCTTTCTCGTTACTGCTGTAGGTTTGGGGCTGTGGCTGCAGTTGCCCCTTAGAACTCATGGCCCTTGTCATCCAGCAGAATCTGCATGCTGCCTTTTGGGCAGTGAGTGTGTGAGTCGGGGCTTCTCTCTGTGTTGGTGTGCAGGACTCCGGGCTGTCCTTCCCCTTCCTTCTCGGAGCCAGTCCGTAAGCCCCAGAAAGGAACGGGGCTTTCAGTTTAACAAACAGTTAGTTAGTCAAGCCCTGCCCGATTCTTGGCAGGGAATACTGATGGGAACAAAGCGCTCCTGGCCTCGGGGAGCTTGCTCTGTAGCTGACTGCCTTCCTGTTGTTGACCACAGTTGCATGTCTAGCCAAACCTGGGAGTATTTGATGGAATCCTAATTTCTTTTATTTATTTATTTATTTATTTATTTAGTCATTCATTTATTTATTTATTTTAGTGTATTTGTTTTTAGAGCAAGGGTCAGGAAGAGAGAAACAGAGGGAGAGAAACATCGATGTGTGACAGAAACATTAATCGGTTGGCCCTCAGCCAACCTGGGACCTGGCCCACAACCCAGGCATGTGCCCTGACTGGGAATCGAACCAGCAGCCTTTAAGTTTGCAGGCCTGAGCCACACCAGTCAGGGCAGAATCCTAATTTCTGTGTACTTCTTTTTTCCAATGCTCTTTCACAGTGGTTAAGTTACTGTTCTTTGTCATAGGCCTGTAAATGAAAGAAGAGCTTAATGTCATCTTCTCTGCTATGGCCTTGAACTTACCTCATTCCTTCCATCAACTAAATTGAAGATTTTTTCTGTATTTGCTCCACTAAATACCTTCCCTGGTGCTGGATTAGCCATTCTGAAAACAAGCTCTGACCTCATCTTCCATTCAGGAATCCTCAGTGGCTCCCCATTAGCCTCAGGATACTTCAGTCCTCTTGGCTTACCACGCAAAGTCACCGCAGTGCTGCTTGGTCAGCCTTTGCAGCCTGTCGTGCACCGTTCTGCCTGCTTCACAGCCTCTGGTTTCCAGACCAACCAAACCTCTCGGAGTTTCTTTCCCACATGTCTGCACCTGCCACTCTGCTCTCGCCATTCCTTTGGCCCTTTAATCCCTGCACGTCCACAGCACACTTGTCCATCCAGGCCCAGCCGAAGTGTCCCCATGTCCGCCAGCCTTCTCCGATTTTCCCTCACCCAAAGGAAATTTTTTTTAATTACTTTATTGTTGTTCAGTTACAGTTGTGTGTATCCCCCCCACTCCAGTCAAACCCACTTCCCTCCCTTGCTTCCACCCTCTGAAATTTCTTTCTGTGAACTCAGAGGGTTTATCTGTCTTTAGTACAATTCACTTTCTGCCTTTATTAGCACTCCCAGTAGGAAGTATTTCAGCAGACTGTAAGTTTCTTCTTTTAAAAAAAAGATTTTATTTATTTGTTTATAGAGAGACAGGAAGGGAGGGAGAAAGAGGGAGAGAAACATCAGTGTGGGGTTGCCTCTCACATGCCCCGATCAGGGACCTGGCCCACAACCCAGGCGTGTGCCCTGACAGGGAATCAAACAGGCTACCCTTTGGTTTGCAGGCCGGCATCAATCCACCAAGCCAGGGCCAGACTGTGTTTCTCATAGGCAGGAATGATCTTCACAGCCCTTTAGGCTGTCAGTGAGGTGCTTTCTGAAGCATTCTGAAGGTGCTTCAGGAAATGTCATGGACTCGCCCGTTTGCATGACGGGGCCCTCGAGTCTAGGGGTCTAGTGGCAGAGCTGGCCTTGGAGCCAGATTAACATGTTCTCTTCCCCGACCTTGCTCCTTCATCAGGTTTCTCAGGAGCACACTGCGTTGAGCCTTGAAAGAACTTCAGCTCTGGTGTTCTCACCTTCATTTTCTGTGTTTCCCACCTCCCAGGCACCAGTGACCATGAGATCTCTGCGGCTGCTCAGAACGCCCTTCCTGTGCGGTCTGCTCTGGGCCTTTTGTGCCCCAGGCACCAGGGCCGAGGAGCCCAGGGTCGGCTCTTCCCATCCTGGCAGCTTGGGCCTGGATAAGAATGCAGTGCACGACCAAGAGTACGTATGCAGCCAGGGCCGTGGGCCAGGGGTCTCCCCTTTCTCTGCAGCTGCAGCCAGCTTCGATGGCACCCTCGGTCTCTTTCCCTTCTATTTGTGCTCCTTGACATTTTTCAAGGATGAGATTTATTCCTTACATCCACCCGTAGGTCAGGTGTTCCCTTTGTTGTGAAATCACCAGTGGGGGTCTTGAGGCCCCAGTGGGATCCATGACTTGCTTGCCTGAACCCATTCCATCTCTTACTGCAGACAGCCAGATGCACGCACGCACGTATGCAGCCGCAGTGGTGGCAGCCAGGGTGGGCTACAGTTTCTTGACTCTGACAAGGTTCTTTTTTTATTGGCATCTTCCAACATTGAATCATTTGTTGCAACTTCTGTCTTGGTCCAGTTAGCCTCACACATTATACTGTTATTCTTGAATTGCTTAAAAAATGTTTTTAAATTGATAGCCTCAAAAATATTAACACCATTCTAGTAATAAAGAAGAAAACACCCATAATCTTGCCAGCATAATAGAGGCAGTGTTTGCCTCTATTATGGTTTGGTTTTATTCCCTGCTCCTTTCATGGCCTTGCCTATACCTGCCATCCTTGAATGTGGTCTGCCACTGTATCTGTTTGTTTTTGTTCAATGGGTGAATTTTCAGACCTTGAACTTTCAAGAGTCCTTTGGTTTTGGCATGACCCCACCGGCCCTGCCAGGTGGTCTGAGTCTCACTGTTGGTTTCCAGGCACATCATGGAACATCTAGAAGGCATCATCAACAAACCAGAGGCACAGATGTCCCCACAAGAACTGCAGCTCCATTATTTCAAAATGCATGACTATGACGGCAATAATTTGCTTGACGGCCTAGAACTCTCCACAGCCATCACTCATGTCCATAAAGAGGTAGGTCAGGCAGTGGTGCACGGGGCTGTGGCCCGGAAAGGCCTCCCTTTGGGACTGAAGTCCCCAGGCTTGGTGACCTGTGCTGTCCTTGTGCACCAGTATTACTGCTTCTCCTTTTTCTGCTCGCCACTCTGTTCTGTCTCTTATTCTATTAAGTGGTCCTTCTCGCAGAGGGTGACCTGCTGAGGCAGAAGCCCCAGGCCCTGTGTCTTTAACAAGTGCCATAGGCCTTTCTGCTGCACGCCAGAGTTTGCAAACCAGTTCCCGAAAGACAGACCATGTTCAAAATGCAGAGCAGGGGAGAAGTTATTTTGTTTGAGAAGAGTGGGGAATCGGGAACTAAGGGACAGAGAGACTCAGCGATCATTGAAGGTTTGTACACTCCTGCAAACAAAGCAGTTTACAAAGCACTTTTGTAGGCTGGAGATCTCACTGGATCTTTGCAACAGCCTGTGCGTAGGCAGGGGCAGGCATTGTTATTACCTGATTTTGGAGGGGGGGGAACTGAATATCAGATCTTACGTCGTCAGATGGAATGTCGGTCCTGCTCTGCCATGCTGCAGTGCAGAGAGAAGGGGAGAGGCAAAGTTGGTGAGGGGGCTGTGATCACATCTGCTGCTCAGGAGAGGAGGTTTGGGCTTCCTTTGAAGGCAGTGGGGAGCGCTGACAGCTCTGCACAGGAGAACGGCACGTTAGAACAGTGCTTCGGGAAGCTCTGTGCCGGGGGAGGCCGACTGATGGACGTGAGGGGAGGCTGGCATCAGGGAGAAGAACGGATTCAGGGTCCTGGCCGGCGAGCGTGGTGGTGGCTATAGGAGAGGCAGGGGCGGGCATGGGAGAGGGGCCAGAGGAGGAATCGCACGGGATGTGAACAGCGTTCGCTCAGCACTGGGCACAGGGAGCCTCTGGAACAGAAGTACCTTCCCCTCAAAGATCCGAACCGGTTCTGCTGGTTGGCAGTCCTTCCTCCTCTTGTTCTGACCCCGAGGTGTGGTCCAAAGTGGACTGCTTCTTACTTTCTCGGGGCAACTGGTGCCCAGAGCTGTGAGCTCTTCTCTAGGATGGGTCTGTGGGTCACAGAATCTCTGAAACGCATAGTTCTATGTAAGCTAGATCTGTCTTTCTACGATGAACATGTATGACTTTTGTAAATAGAAAAGGATGGAAAGTAATTTGTAACATAAATCAGCAAGGGCCAACTTTGTATCTTTCTTTTAACTGGCAAATATAATTTCTAAACTGGATCATTATGAATTGACTCTATATTGGATATATGGTTTGTGGGTTCCTACAAGAAGCCACGTACTCACTGAAGGAGTTTTTGGACACCTATAAGCTTGGACATTTTGGAAATTTGCTGAGCACTTCTGATAAGATGCCAACTCACTGTCTGATTTGAATTTTGCAGGGAGGGGAAGAACAAGCACCACCGATGAGCGAAGAGGACCTGATTAACTTAATAGATGGCGTTCTGAGAGACGATGACAAGAACAATGATGGATACATCGACTATGCCGAATTTGCAAAGTCACTGCAGTAGACATCTGACCATCTCCTAGTCACGATGCAAATGTGATCCATTATAATGTGATTGGACACTTTCCATCATACAGGATAACTCATTTCCAACTACTGCT
This sequence comes from Trachops cirrhosus, assembly GCA_028533065.1. NCBI lineage: Eukaryota > Metazoa > Chordata > Mammalia > Chiroptera > Phyllostomidae > Trachops > Trachops cirrhosus. The sequence continues at coordinate 120,756,874 of CM052543.1, forward strand.
GAAATATTTTGGTAAAAACATGTAGCAAATATTACACTGGTGTGAGAAAGAGAAGTCGAGAGAAATAAAAGAGAAGCAAAATGGGACACAGTGTAGTCCCCAAGTACTGTTCAGTCTCCTGTCGGACAGGGCTCAATTAAAGAATCTTTTTAAGAATATTGGATAATCGGATAATTGGAGCTGAGTACTCAGGAACATGACTATAGAATACTGCTAGTCTCTTGGTTTTAATTGATGCTGCCTGAAAAGTAAGACAGGCTTTGCCAAGTGGACACGCTTTTCAGTAACAGCGAAGGAATGGAGTTAATGCCATATGTTTCCCTCTGTGGGTCCTGTCTCTTCGGGTAAACGTGGTCAGTATTCTGTAGCGTTCTCCAGGCTTAAATGATTACTTGCTTTGGGCAAGTGAGTATTGATTAAGCTATTTCAAATTCACAGCATAACACAGACATCAGCTGTTGAGTTCAGCTCGCCGCAGAATGTGTGTCTTCTGGCACTCTGGATGTGATACACCACTGACCTAAGTGATTGCCCTTTCTCAGTTTTTCAATATTTTATAAAACTACTGCCATATTCTCATACTTTATTTCTTTTATGCCTTCTTCAACCTGGGAGAGACCTTGAATTTAAAAGCATTCTCTAATCAATAGCAAATGTTTTAGCTTTCTTAATATTTGTATTTAACTCTGTTTTTAGGGTTTGTTTTTTTTTTTTGCAGTTTAGAAACTTAGGAATACCAGGGTTTATCCCTTCTGCTCGATGCAGTGTGGGTAAAACTACCAGCCACTTCTGTAGCTCACCTGGAAACTGAAAAGATTGTTCACCAAGCACAGTGATTAACCTGAGTCAAGTGCTAATTAGAGGGAGTATTGTGTAAATGACCTCTTCTAACCTAAATATGTGAATTCTTTCAGATCGGGAAAGATTAGAAAAGAAGCCTAAAAACTCTTAACAGTGTGAAATCTCAGTAATAGTTTAGAATGACAAGGAGCAGCAAACTGTAACTTGGGTATTGGATGTGATGGGCATACTATGGTAGAAAATCTTGAAATGATGATCGAATGGAGAAAAGGACTGCATAAAATTTGTTGTATGATGTATAGAGATTTATTTTATTAAAGTATTCTTATAAGAAAACATACGTATTTGTAAAAATGGTTTCCTGTGTCAAGTATTTGTGCATTTAGAGCTGAACTATAAACTATTCTTGTAAAATCTAGTTATTTTGAAAGATTTATATAATGAATTCTGGATATATGACCAATAAAACTGATGAAACAAGGTAAAGAGCCGTTGATTCTGTCCACGTGGGCTTCTTCTCCCGCCACATGAAAGCGTTGTTTCCTTACTACAGATGCTTACTTGGCCTGCTCTGTCACAGGCCCCGTGACCCTCCCTGGCTGTACCCTGTTCCTTTTGCAGGGATTGAGTCCCAGGATCCAGTCACTTTACCCTTTTAGGCATTTTTTTCCCTCTGAATGATATCACTTTTTGGACCTTTTTTTTCTGGCCAAGTTCAGATTATGACAGCATTTTCTGGCTTAGGAAAATACAGACTTTTCTCCTTGAGTCTGGTGATTGTTCTTTCTTTGCTAGAAAATTTAATTAGATAGCTTTATTGCAAGCCTCCCAGGCCCAAGCAAAAAGAACAGTCTCCCCTGGTTTTTTGGAGATGACACTTTGTTCTGCCCGTTGAAAAGCAAGGAAGGGAGTTACCATTGCCTTTCCTTCCCAAGACCCTTGGATCTTGCACTGGCCCTTCCTCATCCAGAGCTGCCCCTCTGGACTGATCTAGCGAGTGGGCTCACACTTGGAGGAACCTCATGCTGTCAGCAGCTGGGGAGGGAGTCAGGCAGCTGGGGAGGAAGAGAAGCAGATTCTTAGAAGGCAGAGTCATTCCGTTAGACAAGACGGATACCTCCTTCCTCCACAGCTGGCTGCCATTGGTAATGGTTCCCCACTGGCCTCTACAGCCCTGTTAGTCTGCTTTTCTTTTCTATAAAGTCTCCCTGGGGAGCGTGGGGCCTGTGGCATCAGGTATACAGCATGATTAGTCATTTCTTTGATATCCCTTTATCTCCCCTCCCCTTCTTGAGGCCTTGGCTTTCTCATAGCTCATCTCAATGGTCTTTCAGGATGTTCTAGAACCATCTCTGTACCTCAGTTTCCTTATCTCTAAAATGGAGATAAATATACCCAAAAGAGTCAGCCTTGTATGAGCACAAGCTTTGGACTTGGGCAGACCTGGGTTGAAATCTTAGGCCTGCTGGTCTTTAGCTGTGAACTTTAGTTTCTCATCTAAAAAATAACTATAATAAAATACCTAAAGGGTGTTTAAGAGGATTAACAAAATGAAAAAATATGTATAAAGCATGTAGTAAGTGCTTGGCACAGAGTAGGTTCTAAATACAACTCATCTTTCCTCAGTCTGGCTAGAAAGCTTAGAGACCTCCCTCACTGAAGAGTCGGGCTGCAGGGGCTATAAAGAAATGAATGACTCCTCAGGGGCATTGATCCAATAAATATTCTATTCCACAGGATATTTATTGTGTGTTTGCCATATAACCTCTAGTCTGGTTTCTGGATTTCAGTATCTTCTGGAGAAGAGTAAAAGAAAAAAATTTTTTTTAAATCACATGTCAGACTTCCCCTGAAGGTTCTAAGGGGGGACACAGAAATATTCTTGTACAATAAGAACAAGCTAAGTCACATTTCCACCACAAGAGGGAATTCATTATCTCAAGAACCTAACCTAATATCTAGCATTTCAACCAGAGAATTGGTAGCAGAAATCATGAACATTGTGTCTGAACTTACTGGATGTTAAATAATTTCAAGACTTCTGCTTCTGGGAAGATGGACTATGTGCACTTTCCCCTATTCCTCTAAGCATGACAATATCCCAGGACATTCTATGTGAAACAACATAAGGAGACTCTGAAAGATGGAGAGAAGTCAGATTGGCTAGGGGCCTTGGGACCTAAAGAACAACATGGTGGTAAGTCTCCCATCTTCCCCCGTCCTCCCGCCCCTTACATTCTCAGACTTGGAGCTAAGGAATCCAGCAACCCAGAAATGCCAAAAAGAGCAGACAGTAAAAAAAAAAAAAAAAAAAAAAAACAAGAAAAAGAAAGAAAGAAAACCTGCTTTCTCTAGCCATAGAATGCAGAAAAGCCCAGCCTAACAAGGCAGAAAGCTTCTAGACAATAACTTGTCTACTCCAGCCAAACACCACAGGGAAAACTGGCCTTGCCAAACACCACAGGGAAAACTGGCCTTGCCATGGACTGGGGGTTGGGACTTCCACCCTTGCCAAGCTGTCATGAGATGCCCTTCTTCCTTCCTGTACTTGAGACGATGCCAGCGGAGGCCATGTAGGGAGCTGGACTTTCATTTTCCCACCCCCTGGGCGGTTATCAGGCCCCTCCTGCCCACAGGGTCAGTGGAGAGCACACAGGGGACCTGAGCCTGGGGCTCCTCTCCCCCAACCCACTGGCTGTGTCAGAGGAGGCCTAGTGGAGAGTCAGGTCACTGATCACTGCCCAGTGGTAACAAACATACCTTCTGCTGCAGTGTCAGTTGAGACCATGGTGGTGGGTAGGGGAAACCTCCCACCCCTGCCTAGCACGAATGAGGAGCTCCTGGCCTTGGGCGTCATGAAGCCAAGTGGAGAGTTTGGACTTCTCTCCCCACCTGTCAGTAATGAGGCAGCACCTCTCCCTTCCCTTGCTGGAGTGATGCCATAGAACACCAGACAAAACAGAAGTTTAAATAAAACCCAGTCTCATTACATAATACAAAGATGTCCAGTTTCAATTAAAATCACTCATCACACCAAGGACCAGGATATCTCAACCTGAAGGGGAAAATGAAGCCAAAAGTGAGGCAACAGATGTTAGAATCATCTGACAAAGGTTTTAAAGCAGCCATGAGAAAAAAAATACTACAACAACTACAAACATGCCTCAAACAAATAAGAAAGTCAAGTCTCAGCAAAGAAATGGAAGATGTAAAGAAAAACCAAATGGAAAAGTAAGAACTGAAAAATATAACCAAATAAAATAACCAAAATAAAAATGTCACTTGGATAGGCTTAACAACAGAATAGAGGGGGTAGAGGAAAGAATTAGTGAACTGGAAGATAGAACCCAATCAATGCTACCCAGTCTGACCAACAGAGATAAAATGGACTGAAAAATAAATATGCAGAGCCTCAGGGACCTATGGGACAGGAACAAAAGATCTAACATTCTTCCCGTCATCAGAGTCCAGAAGCAGAGGAAAAGGAGGCTGGAGCTGAACAGGTATTCCAAGACCTACAGGCTCCTGAAGTTGAGCAAACTCCAAAGAGGATAAGGCCAAAGAAAATGACCCCAAGACTCGTCATTTTCGACCTTTTGAGACCTAAAGACAAAAAAATTTTTTTTTGAAAGTGGGAGAGAAACAACACCTTTCCCATAAGAAAAAAATGACTTGAATGACAGCATATCCTTCATCAGCAACCATGGAGGAGAGAAAAAAGTGTCACAACAGTTTTCAAGTGTCAAAAGAAAAGAATCCTCAATCCAGAATCCTGTATCTAGTGAAAATATCCTTTAGCAATAATGGGGAAATCAAGATATTCTCAATGAAGCCAAGAACCAAATCAGTGATTTGGAACATAAAGAAGCAAACCACAACCAAACAGAATAGCAAGGAGAAAAAAAAAGTATCCAAAAAAGTGAGGATAGTATAAGCAGCATGAAGTCAGGGACAACTTCAAGAGGTCCAACATTCACATCATAGGGGTGCCAGAAGGAGAAGAGAAAGAGCAAGAAATTGGAAATCTACTTGAAAAAATAATGAAAGAAAACTTGCCTAACTTTGTGAAGGAAATAGACATACAAGTCCAGGAATCACAGATAGTCCCAAACAAGATGGACCCAAAGAAGTCCACACCAAGACACATCATAATTAGAGTGCCAAAGGTTGAAGATAAAAGAGAGAATCTTAAAAGCAGTAAAAGAAAAGCAGTTAGTTACCTACAAGGGAGCCCCCATAAGACTGTCAGCTGATTTCTCAAAAGAAACTTTCAGGCTAGAAGGGATTGGCAAGAAATATTCAAAATGATGAAAAGTAAGGACCTACAACCAAGATTGCTCTACCCAGTAAAACTATCATTTAGAATCAAAGGGCAGATAAAGAGCATTCCAGACAATAAAAAGCTAAAGGAGTTCATTATCACCAAACCAGTATTACATAAAATGTTAAAGGTTATTATTTAAGAAGAAGATAAAAAATATGAATGATATAATGGCAATACATACAAATCTATCAACAGTTGAATCTAAAAGCAAAATAAACAAGCAGAACAGAAACAGAATCATAGATTCAGAGAGCGTCTTGATGGTTGCCAGATGGGAGGATGTTCAGAGGGATGGGTGAAAAAGGTGAAGGGATTAAGAAATACAATTTGGTAGTTATAGAATAGTCATGGGGATGTAAAGTAAAGCATAGTGAATAGAGTACACAAAGAACATATATGCAGGACCCATGGACATGAACAATGGTGTGGGGATTGCCTGAGGGAATGGGGGGCTAGGTGGAAGGGGACAAAGAGGAAAAATCTGGGACAACTGTAATAGCATAAACAATAAAATATAATTTTAAAAATAATATTCTCAGATAAAGGGAAATGAAGAGAATTTCTCATCAACAGACCTACCCTAAAATAATGGCTAAAGAAGTTCTTTAAGCAGAAAGGCAAAAGTAAAAGAAGGAAGGTTAGAACATCAGAAAGGAAGGAAGAACATGGTAAACAAAAATATAAAAAAGTGAACAACCTAGGTGTCCATCAATAGATGAATGGATAAAGAAGATATGAGACATACATATATGTATATATGTGTGTGTGTATATGTATATAATGGAATATTACTCAGCCATAAAAAGAATGAAATCCTACCATTGTGACAACATGGATGGGCCTAGAGAATATTATGTTAAGTGAAGTTAGACAGAGAAAGACAAATACCATATAATTTTACTTATATGGGGAATCTAAAAAACAAAAATGAACAAACAAAACAAAACAAACAAACTCATAGGTACAGAAAACAAATTTATGGTTGCCAGGGGGAAAAGGAGTGGGGGAGATGAAGGGGAAGGGAATTAAGAAGTACACACTGCAGCATTATAAATTATGTCATGGGGATGTAACATACAGCACAGGGAATACGGTCAATACTATTGCAATAACTAGACTTATTATGAATAACTAGTCTGATTCATAAGGTATATCAATATTGAACACCTGAAATTAATATATGTCAACTATAATGAAAATAAATTTTAAAAGGAAAAAATAGGTAAATGCAATAAACTTTCTTTTGTATTTTATAAATTACATTATATAGTTGAAGCAAAAATTATAATATGGTCTTATTATATTATTATAATATATAATAAGTATACACAGAGTTAATATTTAAGACGATTGCATTTGCAAATTTGGAGGATAAAATAATGCAAAGAAAAGTAAATTCTATACTTCACTTAAACTGGTAAGATGAATGTAAAATAGTACAGGCAACCTGGGAGACAATTTGGCAGTTTCTTAAAAAACTAAGCATGCAACTACGGTCAGCAATTGAGTTCTTGGACATTTCTGTTTTTCCGAAAACCAGCACATGAATGTTTATAGCACCTTTAGCTGTCATAGCCCCAACCCGGAGACGACCCTGATGTCCTTGAACAGATAAATAGCTGCAGGAGCTGTGGCACCTCCGCTCCACTCAGCAACTGAAGGAACTCGCTGTTGAGGTGGGTGCAACCTGGATTGTTGCAGTCCACCATCCCGCGGTGACTGCAGACGTTGTAGATGGCTCGCAACTGGCAAGAAAAACATACACATGGACTACCGAGTCCTGTGGAGGAATAGTGACGGCATGGCTACCCTCTCAAGGAGAGGGTGCCTCCGAGTGGCCTAGCCACTCTCTCAAAGGAGAGCGCCCGGAGCCACAGCCTCAATAGGCTTGTATTAGGTAGTATTGGGTAGGTGAACAGATACAGAATGTGGATTCATTGTCTAGCAGAAAAGATCAAACAGGTAGATAATTTACATAGAGTTCAAAAGACTCACGCTGGGTTTTGGGGCTGGTATTACCTGACAGGTACATGATTAGTCTAGTTTCCTGCCAGAGTGTACACATCAAGAGCATCCTAGCAAGCAGGTCTCACAGGATTTTACATATCTTATGCCTCAGGTCCAATTCACCCCAGGTGTCCGCTGACTCTAGTGTGAGCCTCACTGCCACTGCTATTTCCGCAGGCCCTGAGGCAGGTGGAGGAGACAAAGGCAGCCAGGAGACTTGGATTTCTCACATCCAGAACTAGGACTCAGGCTATTTGCAAAGCAGAGGGGGCAGGGGTGATGTCGATCACTCCCTCACTTCCACAGCCCCTTGAGTCTCTTCCCTGATGGCTTATTCCCACGTGATTGTGTCTGTCTTAGGTCCATTCTTTCCAGAGAATGGTTGCCCGTCATTGACTATCCAATCAAGCTGAAGGGAATAGCAGAGCAGGCAGTGCCCATGTTCAGGGAAATAAGTTTTGTCTCCTTAGGCCTCCCAGTTCTGGGAG
>CM052543.1:120764993-120909920 GCA_028533065.1 Trachops cirrhosus
CTCCCTCACTTCCACAGCCCCTTGAGTCTCTTCCCTGATGGCTTATTCCCACGTGATTGTGTCTGTCTTAGGTCCATTCTTTCCAGAGAATGGTTGCCCGTCATTGACTATCCAATCAAGCTGAAGGGAATAGCAGAGCAGGCAGTGCCCATGTTCAGGGAAATAAGTTTTGTCTCCTTAGGCCTCCCAGTTCTGGGAGATTTCTCACTCAGCTTTAGCCACGGGGGGTTAGGGCTCCTGAAACCAGGCAGGGCAGACACCACACTGGATGAATGTCCAGAGCATCGTGCTGAGTCAAAAAAAGCCCATCCCAAAAGGTTGCACACTGTATAACTCTATTTATATAGAATTCCTAAAATGATAAAATTATAGAAATGGAAAACAGATTTGTGTTTGCCAAGAATTAAGGAGGGGTGGGCGTGGCTATTTGAGGGCAACACAGGGACCCTTGCGATGATGGAAATGTTCTCTGTCTTGACGGTATCAGTGTTAATGTCCTGGCTGGGATATTGTGTTATAGTTTTGGGAGATGCTATCCTTGGGGAACTGGGTCAAGGGTACACAGGATCTCCCTATGATTTCTTACAACTGAATATATTATAAACCTAATAATTATTTCAAACTAAAAATTTTAATCAGTCACAGTGACAGATGATTGCTAGAATTTGTGGGGTGATCACACGGTAAAGTATAAAACTATTGAATCACCTAAAATATGATATAACTAATATAATATTGTATACTTAGATTAAAAAATAATTAAAAGTTTAATTGAGCCCTGGCTAGTGTGGCTCAGTGGATTGAGCACCGGCCTGCAGACCAAAGAATTGCCGGTTTGATTCCTGGTTGGGGCACATGCCTGGATTGCGGGCCAGGTCCCCGTGGGGGCAGGTGAGAGTCAACCAATCGGTGTTTCTCTCTCTTTCTCCTTCCCTTCCCCTCTCTCTAAAAATAGAAATAAATGAATTTTTTTTGGTAAGTTTAGTTGAAAAACCAGTTTTGAAAGACATCCTTGTAGCCTTTTCAATACCACCAGGGCAATGTAAAACTCACCACAGAGTTAGGATCAGCCCACTGGCTGGTGTTAGAGCCCAAGGGCAGTACTGGCTGTGCTCACAATCAGAGTCTTCTTTCAGAGGCTTTCAGAGAACTTGCTTTGCTCTGCCAGAATCCAAAGGAAACACTGCACTGGGCATTTTCTGCACGTGAATTTCTAATTGCCTTTCCACTGGGTGGCTGGGGAAGGACATGCAGGCCACACCTGCCAAGGCTAAAAGGCCCTGCAGCCCAGAGAGGGGTGAGAAAGTTTAAGGAGGTACTTCTACTCTGCTGGACGGGGACTATGCGGGGCTGACCTGAATGGCTGGAGCCCCACAGAACGGAAGCAGAATGAGTGTCCCTTGCCCCTGGCTGTGTGTCAAAGCAGGCAGGGAGGAGTGTGCAGCTGTAGTGGATGAACCTGAGAAAAGAGATCCAACAGCTGTACAAACTGAGGAGATCACAGGGAGAGATCTTGACCTCCATGGATGTCCGAGAATTAGAAGAGCAGGAAATAGTGACGGCTCATCCATGAGGCAGGCTCTGGTGTCCATAGCTAAATTCTAAAAGCGCCGTGGAGTGCGACGTGGGAATAGTGCGACCATATCTGAAGAATGAGTACACTAAACCAAGTGTCCCTAGACTTGCTCTGAAGGGTTTTTGCCCATTCTCACACGGTTGTGGGATCCCAGGACCCCATCTGTAACAACCTCACCAAAACCCAACCTCGGGCTGTTGGGGCAAGTCCCTGCGTGGGAACACGGTGGTGTAGATGGACCAGAGCACGGAACAGTGGGGTCTAGGGCTGCAGACGATGACCTCTACTTCAAGGGGTCCAACCTTTAGCTCGGGCATATGCCTCCCTCTTGACTGTTTTTTTTTTTTTTTTTAGATTATTTATTTATTTATTTTTTAGGGAGAGGGGAAGGAAGGGAGAAAGAGAGAGAGAAGCATTGATGTGCAAGACAAACATTGATCTGTTGCCTCTCACACACCCCTAACCAGGGACCTAGCCCACAACCCAGGCATGTGCACTGACTGGGAATAGTACCTGCAACCTTTCAGTTTACAGGATAATGCCCAATTCACTGAGCCACACCAGTCAGGGCCTGACTGTTCTGATAACATTTCTCCCCCTCCGAGAATGCAGACGTACTCAGGGTTATAGAAGGCCCTGTCTAAAGGCCACAGTTTCAGAGCTAGGCCCGGATACCCACTCAGGTTGGGTCAACACAGTCTCTGTCCCAGGGATTCGGTATTTGGGACGGAGGAGCACAGCAGCAGGGAGGCATGGTGGTGGAGACGGGTGAGTGGTGCCCTTGCCTGCACAATGTGTGGTCCACGGACCACCGGCGTCACCTGGGGGTCTTACGACTGTCCTACCTCAGGCATCACCCCAGATCAGCTGAGTCAGAGTTTGCTCACTGACAGATGCCCAGTGCTGTGGGCGGGAGAAGCCCAGCTCTCTCCAGGCACCTATTGTCCAGACCCCTGAGCTGCCCCATTCCTGCTGCTCTGAGAAGTGTGGTCACCGTTCCTTGGATTCCAGTGGAATCCTGTTGAGTTTGCTTCTACATTGTTTATAACAAGGGAATCTTACTAGTGCAGATGAGCAAGTCGGGGGGGCCGGTGTGATTCCAGGGCAGGCAGACCCAGTGTGCCACGCCAACCAAATGTCATCAACAGAGGTCTGTCCCCTGGATTCATAGAGGCTTGGACAATCATCCTGAAATGAAAGTGTTTTTAGTCATTTATCTTTTAGTGCAAGGTAGCTTTTCAGATTCTTTCCGAAGGGACCCATTTGCTGGGCTGGACATAGAAGAAGTCATAGAAACCCACCCACACGGGCAGTCTGGCAAAGCCTGGCTCTGCTTCCCAGATAAGGCCTGTGTGGAAATTGTCCTGTGGGGCCCCTTTTAATAAAGCGTGGAGATAATTATGATAATTCTGCCTTAATAAAACTGCAAGAAAAAATGTGAAGAAGACATCCATTCCCCGTCCTCTGTGACTAGTCCGGCCCAGGGTCATCTGTCCCTTCTCTGAGTCCCCAGGACAGCCACAGTTGACCTTGGTGACTATGGACTCCTTTAAAAACAGTGTTTCCAAACACATAACAAAAAAGGGTTTCAAAGAAACCAGTTATATTGAGATACACATATCCAAATAGTTTAAAAGACAAGTGATTTAGTGATACATGTGCTTCTTCACGAACATGAATAAGAGCTAGCAGCAGGACAAACAGTCACTGTAATTTCGAAGTAGTGATGAGTAAGTGATCTGAGACATCTAGAACAACCGTGCTGTGATAGGAAAATATTTTATCATTTATGTGAATGATGAAGTCACAGGTTCTAATAACACCACCATGGTGTGTTACTTAGTTTATAACGGAAGGAAATGCTAAATTTCAGTCTGAGGTTTATGAAAACAAAGATATAACTTTTTCCACCCTATTTTATGGGTGAACCTAGGTTGGTAGACCTGAGGTTAAGAACGCTTGCCTTATGGAGCACATGGTCAATAACAAGTAATAAATCATTATGACCACTGAAATGATACGTGTTCTAAAAACGGCAAGCCAGATAGATGTGTGTTAAAGCAGCGTTCCAGTCCCCATCACTCCTCCGCTTGCCATCCACTGGGGTTTGCTCTTCTCCTACCTGTCACTCTTTTGGCAGGCACCTGCTTTTTGGCAGGTACTGGGGCCACGGGAGTCTGTCACGTGTCCTGCACCACCAGCCCCGTGCCAGTGAACTGCAGGGGCTGGGCCCGGAGTTTGTTGACTTCATGTCAGCATCTGTTGACTCTCTGGCTGTGATGACTCTTTGAATGCCAGCATTTTAAGATTCTGAGATTTTATTTTCCATCCTGACTATTGAACCCCTCGGTAGGTCTGATACAAAATTTGTCATTTGCATGCTAACCACGAGATGGCAGCAGTATCTCACAGAGTGTCCATTCCCAGCCTTTAGTATCCTGTCCAAGGGCTACTTATTTTTTTTATAGTCAGTTCTATTTCACTCCTGGAAAACCCAGGCTCACTCTCCCTCCTGACCTCCCCTCACCTGCGTAGACTTCCCAGATACAGTAATCACTGCATTATTTTGTTCCTCCTGTCAGGAGACAGTGCAGAACAGTGGAAAAACACGGGTAGGTAAGTAGTCCAAGGTCACGTGCAAAATGCTCCTACTGCTCTGCATGGGAAACTCGATTGCTCCCAGCATTTACCGAGCAGCTGCTGCGTGTCAGACCTAATGCTGCAGTTCACGGACAGAGATACGCTGTTCCTGCCGCAGATGTGCGGCCGTGCACCGGGAATGAAGGGGAAGAGCTGCGGTGGCCTTTGGGGGAAGGAAGAAAGGTTTAGTTGGAGCTGCAGTAATGCTCTCACGGGGCCGTTGACTCCACTTGGAAAATTTAAGTCACAACAGTTCTGACTATTATGAAGCTAAAATACATATGTGGATGAGGTCCAAAGGTGACACGCAAACATGAGATCAGTGGTTGTGATGGAATCGAAGGACAGTATGTACAAAATGCTCTCTATACAAACTGCTCTGTCCTACTGCCTTTATATAATTAAAAAAAAAACAAAAAGATTAAAAAACATTGATAACGCTAGTAAGGAGTAGACCTTAAGGTAGTCCCCAGGTCTGTTACACATGTTGTTCACAGACGAGTCAGGTTTGGTGACAGACCTTGCTGGAGATGGCGTCCAAGCGGCCGAAATGGTGGGAGCGACACAGAGCGCTTCCATGCGGGGCTGGCTGCTTTGTTTGCTTCAAGGTGGAACGGAAGACCCTCAGTCTTCGAATTCAAGAGCCAGGCTGGCTGACATCAAATGCTTCCGCGTGTTCCAGAGGCAGACCGGAATCACGCGGTCTGAATTGTACGTGACTCCCCCTTCCCACACGATCCTTTACAAGGGCAAAGGGATGGGTCGACTCCTCTTCAAACCTCCCTGAATCAGACAGCCACCAGAAGCCCCTCCACACAACACACAGCCACACAACAACAATGAAACCATTCAGAAACAAAGAAGGACTCGAGAATGTAACCACTCAGGCTGAACTACTGTGGGGAAAGGCGCTGTTTAAACTTTCCCTAAACAATGAAAGCGATGCCCAGAGGGGTGAGAGCTGGGGAGGTGCCGTGGACCCAGTAACGTCTGAGTGGGCCAAAGCAGCCTCTTCTGAGACCTGTGAAGGACCTCACCTTGTCAACTTCTGAGCCACCGAGCTTTCTTCCCCTAACACAAAGGCCTTTGGAGACATCCTCACTGTGCTGCAGCCAAGCTGAGGGGAAAAGGCATTTCCCCAGCACTGTTGTTAGGATGGCTCTCCGGGGAGCAGGGCCACCCCCGAGGTCGCAGTTGCAGGTCGCAGCAGTGTGGAGAGGCATGGCCATGGATGGGACACAGCCTGGATTTGGAAAGCCTGGTAGATGGAAAGAACCAGACCCTGAAGGAGGGGTGGAGTAGGACCGGGAAGGGGGTGCGGTGCTCAGTTAAGTGCCTTGTACCCCAGAGTTTACATCCTGACTCAGCCCTTAAGGGTTTATGCCAGCAAGCCCTCCAAGCATTACCAAAGCTGAGAAAATCCTCCTGCCACTGTCCCTCTTCAAAGTCTGAGAAAGCCAAAACCCCAAAAGAGGTGAGAAAACTTTGCTTTTTAAAATGTTCTCTGTTCTCATTGCTTCTGGGCCTTTTGGCTAAGATCAAGTGTAGTATCTGTTCTTATCAGTCAAAAATGTTATCTGTTCTTTCAGCTGAAACACCACAGAGAAATCAAACTTGTTTATTGATTGCCAAGCCTTGAAGCACAGACTGAGGTGTGGTGTTCTACCCTTGAGCTCAGCAACCGGTTTTGAGTGTCTCTGGGAGCCAGTGCTGTGAGGGTGGTCATGAGTCTCAGACCCAGGGTTCAAGTTCCAGGCAGGATGCACAGGAGTTATATGGCTTCACAAAGCCTCAGTTACCTCTGTAAAGGGGACAATCTGGTGCCTGTTTCAGAGGATTATTGTAGAGACTAAGGGCAAAGACCTTAGCACAGAGCCTGGGGCACTTGTTGATAATTAACCAATAAAGTGTATATACTGATGTGCTGTTAGGAATGTATTCATTCAGCCTAGTCTGATGGATCTCTGAGTTCAGAAAGATGAGAGGGACCCAGTCTCACTCTCAAAGAACAGGATATTTACTGAGCCATTGTGAAGCCGGGGACATATGAGGGTGTGTATATATGAGTACACCCACACATATCATATTTCATTCATTCTAAAGTGTTCTTTTTCATATTTTAACATTTTTGAATTTGATAACTTTTTTTTCTTGGTGGTAAATGACATAATGGTGTGGCTTATGATGAGAGGTGTCTTTGATTTGGTGAAAAACAGTATAAACATGAAGACAGAGACGTCAGCTCTCCACCCGGACCCAGCTCCCCCATGGACGCCTAGCGCCAGAACCCCAGGACAGGTGACTGGGGATGCTGTCTTCTCTCTGCTCGGATGTGTCAGCGTCCCTGCTACCTTTGGGAGACAGGACTGGGAGGGGCCTTAGGGGTGACTGGATGGGTCACCTTCTTAGTGGCTGAGGGCTGGACTGGACCTGAACACCAATGCAGGTGCAGGTCTGTGTTTAGGATGCAGGCCTTTAGGTCCTGCCCCAGAGGAGCTGGTTGGGTAGGTCTGGGGCTGGAGCCCAGTGAGTCGGCCAGCCTTGGCCCCTCCCTGGTGGGAGAGGATTCTCTGTTTTCAGGGAGCATCTCAGTCATGGGCTCATGAAATGATCTTACCCTAAAACTGAGTTTGCTTCCAGATGCTACAGACCCAGCAGTATGCCGAAGCTAGCCCTTACTAGTCAGTGTGAAATCAGCCACGGCGGGGGTATTTACACCACAGCAACTGGCAAATCCTACAAACGAAAAAACCAAGGCTTCCCTCCCCCTTCAGAGAGTCAGTTTACCACTGTGACCTCTGCTTGGCTGGGTGACCTTGATAAAGGTCACTGATCTGAAGGGGGATAATTATATTTCTCACCTCATAGACTTGTGGTAGAATAAATGAATCTTCAAGTATGAGAAGACATATATTCCAATGCTAGGCTTTCTCAATTTATAGTTTTTCTTTAGCTCCAGAAGTTTCTTATGATGCTTTTTCCTTGGAAACTTGCCAAGAAGAAAATGAAATGAAATGCATAGTCTTCATGATACAATTCAAATCTCCATGTGGTTAATTAGCATTCAACAGTAAGGATAATTACTAACTTGATATCATCTTTTACAATTTAACACATTGTATTTAATGTGGCAGATTAAATATGGCAGACACTGATATTCCCATTTTTCAGATGAAACAATCAAGACTCAAAGAAGTTAAGTGACTTGCTCGTGGCATGTGGTTGTAGTGAGGCTGGAGCCACAACTTTTGGTGTACTTCCCTCCCCACTCCCCAACCCCCCCCCATCTCATCACAGCAGACCCTGTGTGAAGATCCCTAGGTGGGTGGCCAGTGTTAAACCAAACCAAACCCCAAGTCCCACGGAGTTCCTGCCTGAAGCTGAAAGTTCAGCTGGGAAAGTTAAATACCCACAAGGGAATCACTGGAGAATGATGACCAAGCAAAGCGGCAGAGGGTGCCGTCAGCAGAGGTTGTGTGAGTGCACTCACACAAACACGCGGACCCTTAAGACTAACACAACTGCACAGCCTCTTCCTTTGACTGTGTTTCCCGACTGCATTCCTCCACCGCTCCTGTGTTTGCAGGGAACAGAGCTGGGGCTGAGGCGG
Organism: Trachops cirrhosus; assembly: GCA_028533065.1. Classification (NCBI taxonomy): domain Eukaryota; kingdom Metazoa; phylum Chordata; class Mammalia; order Chiroptera; family Phyllostomidae; genus Trachops; species Trachops cirrhosus. The sequence continues at coordinate 120,772,820 of CM052543.1, forward strand.
CACTTTCCTCTTTCCCTTGGCTACACTTAGGCTCTTGGTTTTCTCCAAGACAAACACTAAATTCTTGAAAGGTGAGACCGTGCACCTTGGGTGTGAATGCGGATGGTGGTTTAGTCTTTGGTTTCTCCAACTATGAACTCGATTGCCCAAGCTGCTTACTGACTTCTGAGCTGATTAAAAGGAAGGGGGGGAAAACGTCTTCCAGCTAAAGACACACACCAGGCTTTCCCCAAGTTTAAATGAAGTTGAAATTCGGCCGCAGTTTGGCTGCAGTTGAGGAAAGGCTGCAGCCTTGGAATTAAGAAGGCCTTGAATGGGCCGGGCTCGAAGCTCCAGGGAGGACAATCTCTTCCCGTAAAAAGAGCTTCTGGCTGAGTCCCTCAACTGTGGGTTTTGATGAAAAGATCGAAGCAATTATTCAAGTAATTCAGGAATCCAGTGGGAACTGGGAGACCCGGCCACAAGTCTCTGGAGATGGTGCAGCTTGGCAGTCACGATTGGCCGTCCTGATGCTGTCACCCACAGGCCCTCTGGGCACACGCGTCCTCCCGGTCTCTGACCTCTCATCTCTCTGTGAAGGGGGTGCGTTTCAGGGGCTTTCCACGGAGGGCTGGGGCTGAATCCGCTCCGTGTGAACTTTGCTTCCTTTCCCTTCCCTTCCAAAAACGCGTGTGCCTTTAGAAGGGGAATGCCGCTGCAATCCGTAATTCCCGCCGTTTCCTGGTTTCTGTGCCCCCTTCGAGCACCCACAGCATGACAGCCTGGAAAGACTCTTTCTGCTTTACAGATTCTGTGATTAAGATATTTATGATTTGTGCACATTTTGAGGCACTAAAATCATTTGGTGGAGAAATATTTTTTGATATGGGAAAATATTCACAGTCTAATGCTACATGTAGTAATAATAACACTGACATGAGAAAGTCATGTACTAAAATGTGAACCAGGGAAATCTCCCAGCTTTGAGATGACAGCTGACTTGTGTGTGTTTTTAATCTTTCTGCATCACGTGACCTCATAATCATTAGTGTCCACGCGACGCCCGGGTAAGCTGGAAGCTGAGGGCAGGGTCTGCATCTAATGTGTTTCTCGATGTTTCCATTGTGCCAAGAACTGTGTCAGGCACACAGAAGGCATGAGATGCATATTTGTCGAATGAATTAATGAGTGCATTTCTGGGTTGTATGAGCTATACAATGAGTCTGTGTTACTTTTATCATTTTTGAAAGGTAGGGAGGGCAAATAATGTTCATCAGTGAATAGGCCATCCTCCGATGAAAATTCATATCCTTAAATGCTCTTATTAGAAAACAAACAACAACAAAGACCCACAGAGGTCTGAATATTGTGTGAGGAACCAAATGTTGAACAGGGATTATGCTGTCACGTCAGTTTAGGAGGGGACATTGTCAAGTCCAAGCTGCCCCCCCAGCCACGGGGGGTCTCTATGCACACATGGAATCTTCCCCGGGGTCAGCGTTGCACGAGGCGCGTCTGACCCTCAGCCACCGCAGGGCTGCTCTGGCTGGCAGGGCTAGGGATAGACTTTTTATGATAAGATATGCGATTTTTTATTAATACCCAGGAGTAACCGGAAAGCTTGGAATCAGCCTGCAGTTTCACTGGAAGAATGTAAGTTGCTAGAGGCTGTTCTGAGTCTCTGCTTGCACCCTCCTGAGGCCGCTCATCACGTGGATGGATTCCAGTCGTTGGGAGAAGAATTGCTGTGGGCGCGAGGGAGCTTTGTTGACTCCTGTGTCCCAGACCACGGAGGCCTGGTGGCGCTCACTGCGAGCCTGTGGTGACGATCAGCGATCAGCAAAGGGTTAGAAACGACATGAAAGAAGCTCCCCTGGCAGCCTGGAGGGCCTGCTGCACTGGGGACGTTTGGTGAGGACGGAGGAGCAAGCGTGTGGGACCAAGAGGACGCACGCATGCATGACCACTGCACGGAGGGGCAGCGTTTGTGTGCATTGGTGGGAGCCCCAAAAGAGATTCAGCCTCTGGCCTCGGGTGAGGTGCAGCTGCGGCTCCCCAAGGTACCACATGCTGCGCCCAGGCCTCTTCCCAGGGTCCGTGACTCCCATGGGGTATGGGAGTTGGCAACATGACGTCATGGGCCTGGGCAGAAACCGCGTTCTGTTTCTGGGTCCCCCTAGCAGGTGGCACTCGCTAAAAAGCTTGCTGTTTTGTTCACCGATCGGCAGGCGGAGGAAGGCCAATTTAGCCTTCAACCTCAGCTGTATTTGAGAATCACTTGGGTATTAAAGCTCCCAATGCCCAGGCTCTAGCAATTACATCGGAATCTCTGGGGGTGGGGCCGTTTTAAAGCCCCTTCCCCACCTGCAGTTCCACAGTTGATGCCACCAGCAGTGCAGGTTGGGAGGCAGGGATACACCGGAGCTCCAGGCCTTCTTGCCTCCTATCCTGACCTCCTCCTGGCCCTGGCTGACCCCCAGGTGCTCCCTCAGAACTCTTTCTGGGGTGATCCCTGCTGGCGCTGGCGAGGCTGCCTCTGGCCGTCACCATGGTCACCGGCTCCGGCTGATTTCTCGTTAAGTGTGATTTATGAGGCAAAAATTTCTCTCTTCATAAAAATGTTCTATGTTCCTGTCACGAAGGGTAATTGAGGCTGTTAGCTTCTGTGTCACAGCCCTCCCACTTCCTTGTGTGCCCAGGGTATTGCCTGTGGGGGTTAAGTCCTGTCCTCAGTCGGGGAGTCTCGCAGAGGCTGTGAAACGCACATCCAGGCCAGCTGACTCAGCCAAGACCCGAGTCCCCCTCCTCCCACCCCAGGCCGTCCGTCACCCCAACTGGGCCTAGCAGGGCATCACGGAAGGAAGGGCTCGGAATGACTCCTGCTTCCTCGGCTGTAAAAGGGGTGCCTTTATTCTTGGGGTTACTCTGAAAGTCCAAGGAGGCCATGAATTTGAAAAATCTGGTGGTTTATTTGAGCCACCTGCCTGCACTTCCGTGTCTGTCCTCTCCCCACCAGGCCCTAAACACACACACAAACACAATTCCCCGCTCCCCACAGCAAGCAGGAGCTGAGCAAATACTTGAGAACTGAATTCCAAGCAGCTATGAATTAGGGCTGTTGGGGGTTTTAGGCCCATTTCCTTTCCCCGCCAAGAAGCTCTCGTTCCCTCTGATTGCAGACCACAGCAAGGGCTCTCCCTGTGCCTGAGATGGGAACCCCCGGAGTGACAGGCTGAGTGGCCCTCACAACCAACCCCTCAGTCTACCTTCTCGCCTCAGTTGCACCCCTCTGTGGTCATCGGACCTAGGAGTAAAATACATATCATTTTTTCAGTGGGCAGACAAGGAAATGGGGAAGTAAAGCTATTTGTCCAGGTCACAGAGCTAGTGCTCAGCCAGCGAGCAAGGGGCCCCCAGGCCCTCTGACTGGAGGGCGAGGGCGCTCTCTGGAGGACTCTCCTGGGAGTGGAGTCTTGGAGGGAGGGAGCCTGGAGTCAGGATGCAGAACTCAGGACTCCAAGACCTGGACGTGGGGTGCCAGGGTACCTGGAAAAAGAGAGGATGGGGCATGAGCTCCGGGGCTGGTCCAGGCCAGGCCCGCTGCTCCAGGGCAGCAAAGATGCCAACTCACCATGGCCAACTGCGACTCACCCGTGGGTTTTGTCCTCTGGAAAGAGCCCTGCAATGCCACATCCGCTCTGATGGTGGGCTCTGGAGACTGCAGCAGGCGAGCCAGGCTGAGTGTGTGAGACGTGGTGAGGGTTTGTGGCCCTGGCTCTCCCAGTTACCTGTGGGTGATCCTGGGCCCAGTTTCCTCAACTCTCCATGCCTCAGCACTCCCATCTGTAAAGGGCAGGGAACAGTGTCATTCTCGGTGGGCTGTTAGAAGGATAAATGAGCGCGTGAAAAGCCCTTACAAAGTTCCTGGCCCAGAGCAAACACTGTGTATGCGTCTGCCATGCTCAGCGAATCTGAATTCATCGGCCCTTTTCCAGGGGCCAGGCGACAGCAGAGCCCTCTGTCTCGGGTTGCTTCTCCCACAGTCCCACCTGCCCTTGTCCACCACCCAGCTCTGCCCGACCGAGGTGGACGGCCACGTGCAAGCAGCCCAAGCTAGGGCTCAGTTTTATCTTAGGCGTGGAGGCCACTCTGTCTGTGCTCTTTGTCATTTGTTTGTTGGTTTGTTGGTGTTTGGCCATTCTGACACGGGTGAAATACTGCACTATTTTTGTTCTAGTTTGTATTTTCCTGAATACCAATTTTAACCCCACCGCAGTATTTATTTTGCTTTCCTTCCGGTGTCCGCCCAGAGACATTTATAATTTCGATTAGTGTGTGATGACCTGTACAGTTTTCAAAGCCCCCTCACATAGAAGAGCTAATGCAGTCCTGCCCAGCAGGAGACGGAGTTTGCCTGTGTCCCTGCTTCCGGGACGTGAAGAAGGAGGCTGGAGACACGAGGGACGTTTCCGAGGTGCGGGTGGCCTTGCCTACTGATCCAGTGTCTGAGCCTGCGCAGTTCTGTCCTCCAAAATACTTTCCCACCTGACTTTTGACCTAACTCCATACTTACAAATTTTTAATTCTTTTTTGTACTTCATATTATTTCAAAAAGGTGGTTATCTTTTTTTTTTTAACACTGTCATCTGCCTGTCACTTGAATGGCTGCATAATAGTTTTACTCGTGAGCCCCAGGTTGTCGCTCATTTAGGCCACTCCGTTTTGCTGTGTTAGAAGCAGCTCTATTGCGGCCTCTTGGGGCCAGAGCAGTTTCATTCCTCGGAATTCTTTCCTTAGAGCAAATTCACAGGAATGGGATGCAGGACTCAAGGACAGTGAATGTCTTCATGGCTCTGGATTCACCTTGGTGTCATTGACTTCCGAAGGAACCAGGACTGTTTACTCATTATCCATCAATATATGCATTCACTGCTTTGCATAGCCGTCCTCCCACCCACCCACTCAATATACACTGCATCTCCTCTAAGCCTTACATGTAGTGTGTAAGCCCCAGATGGAGTGTGTGTCCTGGTGTCTGAGTGGGTGCGGGTATAGGAGAGGAAGTCCCTGCCATGCCCCCCAGTCCATCCCCCAGTTTCTATTCTTTTCTTACACTAGCCCCTGCTACAGCCCTGTCTCTCCCCGAGCAACATATTCCGAGGGTCTGTCCCTGCCTCACGGCCCTCAGCAGCCTCCCTCGTTGATACTGACCATCTTGGCTCCCTCGGCTCCCCTTTGGTTATTTTGGAAGGTCTGGCCATTTAGCTGCAGCCTCTGGAGTCATTTGGTTCTAGTTGTTGCCCCAGGGCCTGGCTGGTGGAGGGTCTGGGTCTGAGACAGCCAGCCTGAGTTGGGCGGGCGGTGGGGGGGTCAGGTCCCTGGAGGAGAGAGAGGCCAGCAGTAGTTCTGGGACGTCTTCAGAGGATAGTGGTCTGTTGTGGGAGACTTGACTGTGGGTGAGTTGGCCCTAGTCACCCCTTAGAAGATCATGTGATATTTCTGAGATATTCCATTCCTTCCATCTATAGCTGTGGCCCACTGTCACATGAGGGCACAGATAACCGGGTTCTCAGTGATCATGAACAATGAATTGAACTGAACACACAGAGAGTTCATAGCAGAAAGAGAGGGAGCAGATTTATTAAGTGATAGTACACTCCACAGAACATGGGAGCGGGCCAGCTCCGAGCAGAGACTGACCTGCAGTGGCCGGAGGGATTCTGTTTTTATAGGGAGGATATTTCCTGGCTGCTTTTGGTGGGCTTTTACTGTGCATGTACAAGTAGTTACATTACTTTTAAGCTACTGCACATGCAGTCTGCCATGATTTTCCTTGATTGGCCACAGGGGAGGGGGAACCCGCAATGCTGATTTGTTATAATGAAGCAGGGGTCATGTGGCATCTGCACAGGTGCATTCATGATTCACTGTGATTCAGCGCTTTCCCAGAAATCAGGGCACAACAGACTCCCTGTCCTGTATCGATGTCCTTTGTCCTAGTCCTGGGCCACCTCTGGAGTTTCCTCACTCCTATCTCCTGCCTCACACCAATCCCACTGGAAGGGACTCTTTTTTTTTTTCTCCAAGAGAATCTTGACAATGAGGTGTTTTTAAAATTAAAAAACCCCTCTCTGTTTCTTTATGAAATAAGTCAAATATTGCCTTGGTAGCAAGTATAGGTAAGCAATAAGAAAAATCACCTCTGATTCCACCACCCAAGTGCTGACACAGGGTGAGCACCCTGGGAGGGAGACTGGCGTGGCTAACGCGCAGGGACTTTGCTGGGTCCAGAAGGAGATGAGGCTTGAAGGCATGGACTACGCCCCGGATTTTTCTGTGCCCCAAGGGGTTCCGAGGAGAGAGGTCATGGGTCTTATCTTCAGGCCTGGGCTCAGAACCTAACTCTGGCTGGTCGTGTGATCTTGGACAAGTCACCTAACATCTCTGAACCTCTCCTGTCAAATGGGAACAATGATATCTACTTCCTGGGATTAAAGGTGAGTGGCCATGTCTCGTGCCTCGCACAAAGTAGTAGCAGTTCAATGGGTGTCAGCCCCTCCCCAGCGAACTTGGGCTTCCTCCTGTGAAGCCGTATCTTAAGCATGGGAGGGAAAAATGTATTTCTTGCGACTGACACTTTGAAAACCATTTGCAGGATCATAGGATGCAGTGCTGATAAGGTGTGAGGGAATGTTCATTCTCTGCTACAATCTCTTCTTTCAGAGCAGTTATGCATCAAAAAAACTTAAAAAAAAACCCCACCAGAAACCCAGAGCCTACCCTTTAGTCCAGCAATGCTACTGTAAGTAACTTGTCTAATGGAGATCATCAGGCAAGATGTATGTACAATGGTATTCATTCATAATGTTGCTTTCAGTGTAAAAATGGCAAATAGGCTAAATGCCCAACTGGGCACGTGCCTCTAACTCTGACACATCCTTACAGTGGAAGCATAGCCTGTAGTAAATGAAGTTTTAGATCTAGGTTTCTTAACATTAAAAAATGTTGGCAATACATTTTGGAATAAAAATAGGTTACAGAGAGTGGATTTTATATTTGTATATGCATCCACGTTTGTATAGAAAATGTTTTGGGAGATTTCTAAGGCCCTCAAGCTTGGGTTAAGGCCTCCTGGATTCATTAAACTGAGTTTCCTGAAGCCAGCTCCAGGGGGCGGTAGTTACCAGTAGCCAAACATCACAACCAATTCGGAAACGAGCCCTTCTGCTTGGCAGGGTTCTTGTTCTTCGGAATGCTCCGCAGATCAGAAGACAGAGGGCTTCCTGCCTCGGCTTCCCCAGGGGAGGCATGTGAAGGAGACCAGCTGCTCTCAACCCTGTAAGCCAAGGGGAATTTCGGCCTCTACAGAGGAGAGTCACCAAGGTTATAACCGGCACTTTTCACTATCTGTGTAGGGAACAGAGAAGGTCAAGGTCAACACTGGCATTGGGACATTAGCCCAAAAGTATTACAAGCACCCATTACATGCACCCACTGTGCTAGGTGTATGAAGATAAATGAGCCACAGCTGTGCCCTTAGGAAGCTCAGTCCGGTGGGGAAACAATCCAAGAGAAGGGGGACACTGAGAAGGAAGAGGGTGCCCTGCTGGGGGTAGGGGGTTGAAAGGCCTCCCTGAGGAGGTGACCCTGGCCTGGGCTTGCAGGAGGAGGACAGGTGTGAGGTGGGGAGCAGCAGGAGTGGGGCCGAGGCATGGAAGGGCTGTGTGTTTGGAAAACCTCCCTGCACCTCTGGGCTCCTGCTTCTTTCTTCTCTCTTCTGGCAGCTGCTTTCTTTGCCTTCCAGCCCACAGAGTGGGGAAAACAGCCACCCACGAGCCTCAACTTTTTGTGGCTTCTAACCAGGGGACAGTTGGACCTGCCTGCTCTCCTGGCCCCAGGCTCAGTGCTGGAGACTCTGGTGTGGGCAGCTCTGGTCCTTGTTGGCAGGGTGGAACCTTAGTCCCAGTTCCCATTTCCAGGTTCTGGCCTTGTAAAGTGTGTCCAGGGGCAGGGGCAGGGGCAGGGGACATGCCTTTTGGAAAGAGTTGACAAGTGGTGGGTGAAGGGCGGCTCCCAGGCAGAGGGAAGTGTTGGGTGCGGTGTGGAGCAGACAGCCCTCCATCCCCCGCACCACTGAGAGATGGGTCCCCAGGCTGCTGCCTGTGCTGCCCACACCATGTTATCTCTAAGACATGAGCTTGTGATTGAAGGGTAAGCTTGTGACTCCCAACTGTGTTAGGAAATAGTAATTTTCCAGGTATGTGCTGCCCCATGTGCACTCAAGGGGGCCCAAGCACGCACGTACGCACATGCACGCATGTCCACACGTGCACACTGCACGCACAAGCACGTAAACCACATAAACTCACATTCGAGCTGAGAAAAGCCAACTTCTCCTGCAGCCTGACTGCTTCCTCCCAGGATCATCATCGACACAAACAATGCAGGGGTGACTCACCGTCCGGTGACTCACCTCGCTGCAGGCCCTCAGGTCCTGCTGGCAAAGGGCAAACGTCTCATTACTTGTCCTTTATCATTGTTTGTCCTTTTTGTCCGCTGAGATGGAGGGTCCCCTCACCCAGGGGAGCCCCGGGGGAAGCAGACAGTAATTGAGGAAGTGAGGAGCATCCTGGAGAAGCTTCCCTGACTGCTGCACTGAGTGGTGGCGGGGTATTACTTTATGAAATGATTTACGGGAGATGTATTTCAACACAGCATTCCCCACCAGGCATTCAGAACAGGGTATGATTACCCCAAAACCAATTTCTTGGCATATTTTCAGGAATCTGTTGATTGTGCAAAGTGAGGTTGGAGTGTTGGGGGAGAGGAATAGCCTAGTGCAGGGCAGAAATTCCAGTTGAGAGGTCAGAGAGGGTCTCGGGCCATTGGAGCCACTTCCTACCACCACCTGGAGCACATCCCTGATCCCTTGACGTCGCCTTTCCCTCCCTCTGCCCCTCCCTCACCTGCCTGCTCCCCTGGCCCCAGGCTCAGGGCTGGGGACCATGGGGAGGGGCTGCCCTGGTCCTCTGGGCAGCTTGAGTCTCTTGCTGAGTCTGAGAACATTCCTTTCCTGCCACGGGTGTTTATCAAGCATTCACGGTGGGCCCCGTGATATTCAAGGGTAATGGAGGCATGTGAGAAGCAGGCCAAGCAGAGGGTGGGGAGCAGACTGCATTTGGGGGCCAGGCTTCAGCTTAGAGAAGATGCTGCTGGACTCCAGAGCAGGCTCCCATAGTTCTGGGTGGCCAGATACCCGAGAGTGAGGCCAGAAACCACCATGATTCCTGGGGACTATGGTGGGTATTTTGATCCACTTGGGCCTGGGCTGCAGCCCTGTGGGCACACAGAGCTGTGTCACCTTCTCCCAGGGTCATGGAGACAAGGAGCTGGCAGTTGCTTGATGAAGTGGCTGTGGCTGTAGTGACAGTGGAGGGGCAGCAGGGGCTAAATTTGCATACTAAGCCTGTGGCACTTTTAGGAAAGCGCAGATCTGCTCTGAGGGTTTACATTGCTGAAACAGTTTGAGCTACCAGGTAGTCTGGGACAGAGACCCAGGCAGGAGGAAGGGCTGTGATAGCTCGGAGATGCAAATCAGTGCAAGGGGAAAGGAGATGAAGGCCGTGGGCTTGCCCAGCTGACCAGAGGGAAGAGCGTGTGCTGGGCTGGCGTCTCTGTCCGGCTCTCTCAGGCCTGTGTCCCCACCTGACTCGAACTGATCTGATGGAACGTTTCCCTCAGAGGTGACAGGTCCTTAACTCGGGCTCTGGGATGTGTGCCCTGGGGAGGGGCCAGTGGGGCACTTGGTCTATAAACGAATAAAAGTGAGCCACAGCGGGCAGAAACAAAGGCCTAGAGACAGCTCTGCTTTCATTGTTTTGCATTTTGAGTAAGTTGACAAAACACCCTGGGCTGGGCCAGTGGAATGAGGGCTCTCGGCTGCTCTTGACAGATGCCTCCTTGAGCCCTGACGGCCCGCGGTGTCAGGGATAGTGGAACATGCTGTAAGTCCCAAAGAGGAAAAACAGTCACCCAACCCACTGGAGTGGAGGATGCTGGGAGAAGGAGGGAAGGAGCCCCTCAAACTCTGGCAGGTGCTGTCCTTCAGAGAGGCCTCAGGGGGACTTCTGGGACTGTGTTCTAGAAGGCTGGAGAAGTGGGCTCCAGACCTGGCCCCATTCGGCCCCTTGGGGGACCTTGGGCTGCTCACAGCCCCTCTGTGCCTCATCAGTGCCACGAGCACACAGCCCTTAACTCTCCCTGTTTTTGGGATTATGCTCATCACCGGGACACCCGCCTGGGAGCCCTGCTCCAGCACCTAGCCCCTTCCTGGCTTGTATGGGCAGGGGCACCCTGAGACCCCTGTCCAAAGCAGGCTTTCTCAACATTTGGGGCTGAAAACTCTTTGCTGTGGGGGCTGTCTCGTGCATTTCAGGATGTTTAGCAGCGCCCCTGCCTTCCAGCCATTAGCTGCCACTAGCACATTCTGCCACAACAACCAAACCGTCTCAAGACTTGGACAAATTGCCTCTGTTCAGAACCATGGATCTAAAGGGAGGGCTTGAGTGGAGACGAGCCTGGGGACTGGAAGTGACTGGACGGGTGGGAATTTGGATGGGTCCCTTCATCTCTCACTGGATCCTCAGCTTCCTGACTCTTGTAATGGGGACCAGAACCCTGGGCCTCTGAGAAGGGGAAGAAGGTTGCTTGGACCCAGAAAGCTGTTTTTAAGTCAGGGGCTAGGGGTAGGGGCTAGGGGTCACAGCATCTCCCACCAGGACAGCACTAGGAGAAAGGGCGCGTGGTCAGGGAAGCTGGGTGGGGGGGGCACAGGTTTGTTTCCTGTGAGAACGGTTTTATTGGGTGTGCAAAAACACACCTAGCTCACAAAATATACTAACTGGCTTCTGGCACCTTGGTGAATCTTCCTCCTCCCAGTCACTTCCGATAGTTTCTGCTCCTGCTGCCCCTCTCCCCTGGATCGCAGTTGAGTCCATGCCCTCCTCCCAGCCCCACCATCATACCATGGGCCAGTCCTCCTTGCCTCTCACTGGGGCTACTGCAGTGCCTCCCAGAGCCTTCCCTGCCTCCACCCTCTCCCCCTTCCAGCCCTGCCCCTGATCTGTCCTTCACAGTGCAGTGTGTTTTCTGAGAAACAGATCTTCACATCATATTCTCCTGCCTAAAACCTTTCAATGGCTCGCTAAGGCCCTCAGGATGAAGCTCAAGCTCTTTAGGCTGAGCCCCCAACCCTGCCTTTGAGCTTTGTCCCCCCACCCCCACCACAGCCTCAGCTTCATCCCTGCTGTTCCTCTCCTTGCTCATTCCATTCCAACCTCTTGCAGTTCTCCCCTGTGCCATGCTGTTTCATTCTATTCCCTCTGCCTGGAGGAGTCGTGTGTGTGTGCATGTGCGTGTGTGCACACGTGCTTTGGTTTGCCTGTTGAACTCCTATACACCCTTCAAAACCCAGCTTAGGACCCATCTCTTCTGTGAAACTTTCCCTCACCCTCCTGAACGAGCAAATCATTTCCTTCCCTGTGCCTGTCTAATCCCACTATAGAGCAAGAATTCCTGGAGGGATGCTCCCTGAGCCCAGCACAGAGCCAGACACAGACCGCGTCCCAGGCAGTGTTTGCTGAGTTGAATTCAATCCAGAGGCAGAAGGAGACTCAGCCCCTGATAGGAAGGCAGAGGCCTCACCTCAAGGAGGCTCTGCCTTGCTGAGGGAGAAAGGCTGCCCTTCTCACCACCGCAGCTTGCGGGACGCCCAAGGATAAGCCACCGCAGGGACACACAACCATTAGACATGTGCCACAAACTGGGTTCTGAGGTGGAACTCCAGGACCTTGAAGTTGAAAGGGGGCTCTGAAATCCAACATTCTTGTTTACAGGCAAAAGCATAAAGAAGTTACATGCCTTCCCCTAGACATCCAGGTACCCAGAGACTCAACTGGGACCAGAATGCAGGCCCCTGCAATCCCAGTATGGGGACAGTGCTGCCGAGACAAGCAAGCTGACCTCTCTGAGGAGTAGCACTGACTTTGCTGAGCTGCAGGGTGGGGCTCAGCCTCTGCCTGTCACCCCTGGGTGCCCATGGGCACATGGGAACCCAGTACCCACCCCCAAGGGAGGCAGGGTGGGCATCCTGCAGCCCAGTGGCGACACACAGCAGGTCTTCACAGAGGCGAGTCCCCTCAGGCTCTGCAGGGGAGGGCGCCAAGCACTGAGGCCAAGCGGTGCAGAATCAGGAAGTTTGTTGGGGGCGAGGAGCCAGGATTCACAACAGGAACTGCTGCTTCCTGAGGACACTGTGTTCCTGGAGGCCTCCCCTCCTCTCTCTTCAGAACCCTGTCCACCCCACCCCACCCCCACGCAGTCACCCACGGCTGCAGGTTCAGCCTCTGCTTCCGGATATGTGCCCCCAGCCACAGCCGCCCTCCTGAGAATCCGCCCCATGTTCCCACTGGCCAGCTGGACCTTGGCCTTGGCTATCACATCCTCACCCTGAAGACTGAAGGTCTGAAACACGGGCGGTTTGTCAGAGCTGCCTTGGTGCCGTTACAGCTTGTACCAGAGGACAGGAAAGTGTCTGATCTAAGTCCGGGTGCTTTGTTGGCTCCTCGGGGCACAGGACACGTGCTCCCTGTCCACCCCTCCATCACCGCTGCTGCCCTCCCCCATCAGCTGTCCTCCGCCCCCAGTGTCTCCATTGTTCTTGGACTTGTCTCCCATACTACTCAGCCCAGTGCTGTTGGCATTGGGCGCCACGTGTCAGGGAAGCACATGAGTTTTTCAGCCTCGAACTCCCAAGGGCCAAGACACACACTTTTTATCTCCATAGGCTCAAGGACAAAGTCTGCTCTCCTTTTCTCTCTTTTTTTTTCATTTTTTAAATTTTATTTTAATCATTGTTCAAGTACAGCTTTCTGTCCTTTACTCCCATTCCAGCCCACCCACCCATCCTTTTCTCGTTTTTTGAAAAAAAGTTTTCACAGTGTGGCTGCCACCACCCCCTGCAGATACCAGGGTGACATTGGGATGGCCATCAGATAGGTGGATATTAGACCAGAGCACCTAGAAGTACTCAAAGCTTTCCCAACCTTTCAGCCCCTCAAAGAAAAAGGCACAACAAAGTAAGAGGAGACTCTGTTGCCGGCTGGAGCTTTGACCCCAAACCTAGGAAGCAACACAGGACCACCATTTTCCTCAGAGAGTCAGGCCCAAGAGCTGCGAATCAAAGGGCCTCTGCCGCCTAATGCCACCAAGTGTGAGGTGAGCAGAGGCCAGCCCAGGGGCAGTGAACGGCCCCAAGGTGCGGGCCCCGTGGCCCGGGTGGTCTGCCCGGGAGCAGGCTTCTACTCGCCTCGTCCGCAGGGAGCAAGCCTGGGCCGGGGCAAGCAGAAGGTGCAGTAAGGGGCTGTCTAGGGTTACTTGTAACAAGTGGGGAGAAAGACACCCCCAGAGAAACATCTGTTCTAAGGGAGAGTGATCCTGAGCCTTTCCTCTCTGGTCTCCGCCCTGGCTGGGAATCGTTCAGGCCTGGCCTGCAAGGGGCCACGCTCTAGTGCATCGGGTCTTTTAAATAGGCACGATGACCCTACCCACTATCACGAGGGCAGTGGAAAGGGAGAGAGAGAACTTTGTTCCTTTTCAAAGCCAAGGGCCACACCCTTACCTCCCTCCCCCGATATACATGCCTGGCTTTTTTTTTGCAGCTTGTTGCACAATGACCTAGGAGGTGTTCTCTTTTTACCAAGGTTCCTAAGACCACTGTGATAAATCAGGTAGCAGACAACAAAAGCCACAGATGTGGGAGGTCCCAAGCATTCTGCAGTCCCCAACTCTTTTCCTTAGAGGAGGCCCGGGATGCTTGGTGACCTCTGACCTTGTGGCATTGTGTCTTAATTGGGTGATGTCCCTTTCCCACATCTTAAGTTTCTCCGATTTCCCCAACACGCCTCCAAAAAAATTTACTCAGGTAAAAGGAGTGGCAAGGCCAGTGGCGAAGTGAAAATTGCCAGCTGTGGACTCAGCCAGATCTGGATCGCGATCTCTGCTCTGTCACTTCCTTCCAGTGAGATCTTGGACTAGTTCCTCGCTCCCCGGGCCCGGGTTTGCTCATCTGCAAGATGAGGGCGTTGTCTTCCAGGGTGGCGGTGACGGCCACTGAGATGGCACGTAGGGACAACCTGTATTGTGCCTCATGGTACTAGGTACCCAGGGAGTGGTTACGAACAGTTGCTCCAGATTAGAAAACGAACGCAAATAATAGTAATAATAAACACTAGCATTTAGAGAACACTTACTATACATCAGACACTAAGGCTAAGGACTTAAATCTATTTGTATTTAATCCCAGAACAGCTCTATGGCATAGGTACTATCATTTATCCCTATTTTGAGAGGAATTTGGGGGCACAGAGAGGTAAGTAACTTGTTCAGGAAGCAGAGCCAGGGTTTGAACCAGAGACCTGGACTGAGAGTGGTTATTATAGGAAGGGGCAGCGAAAAAGGTCAGATGTGAAGCTGGGGCACCAGAGTTTTGTCTGTTCTTAAAGGTGAGAACCCTCTGAAGCATATGGTCAAGACCTCAAGGTCCATCCCCTTGCAGGCGGTGTGCTGAGCCACCCCAGGTGGGTGCTGGGTGGGGAGAGTAGCCTCTCCCATCTCTCAGAGTCTCTGCTGAAAGAGATCTTCCGACCTTTTGCCCAACCCTGATACATTCCAGGCTTCCTAGGCCCAGAAAATGGGAGGTGGGGATCCACAGGGGCAGCATCTGGTATCTCAGAATATGGAGGGAAGGGTCCTCTGTTAGTACTCAAGCTGAGGATGTGCATGAGGAGCTGGGATGGCAGCGCTGCTGACTTGCAAAAGATAACTGCTGGCATGCGGACAGTGTGAAGGAAAGCTTGTAATTGGAGCCATAAATCAAATGCAGACAGAGGGGAACCTGTCAGACTTTTCGAGTTGTTTTGTACAGAGGTGGAAAAATGCAGCTGTGAGGTGATAGCTGGGCTGCTGGATGTTGGCAGAAGTGGGTCACCATGGAGTGGAGGAGGGTCCCCTGCCCCAGACAACTCTTGCTGTGGCCCTCACTTTTAGGATGACAAAACAGCCATTCCCCAGAGAAGGAGGCACCTTTATCATGGGGCTGTCCTGGGTAGGGTAGGGGGGCACTGCGAAAAGCCAGGTTTATTTTTTAGCACTTTTGTTCTCTTCTTTTGGGTTTGAGTTCCAGCTCTGCCACTTAGAGCTCTGTGCCCTTTGGCAAGCCTCCTAAAGGGAAATGACTGTGTGTGTTTGGTGCTTACCATGTGCCAACTCCTAGGGTTGGCCGCCTCAGCTGGAGTGTAGGTTCTTTCCACCAACAGAATCTCATTTAATTCAAGCACCCACTTTTCCCTAGCCAGGCAGGTGCTTCAGCCCAGGCTGGACCCATTCTTAGCTCCAGAAGTGGGTCCTGACCAGTTCAAGCCAACCGTGGCGTCCCATTCCTCTTATCTGGGATGGGCTTGGGCATGGCCAGACCACCCAATTCAGACCAGTAAGATAGAAGGGGAAGTTTATTAGGGCTGCTTCGGGGGAAGCTTTCTCATCTCATTCTTATTGGAGGAAAGCATCTCTCGAACCTCTGGAGACTGTGCCTAGAACCACCACAAGCACCTAGCTCCCAGCCCAAGGCTGACAATAGCACTGAGGACAGCAGAGCAGAGAGGTAGAAAGGACCTGGGAACTTGGCGATGTCATCAAGCTGCTAAATTAACCATTTTGGAGCCAACCTCCCTTGTGATTTTCTGATATGTGACACTGTTTGAGGCATTTTGAGTTGGGTTTTCTGTTAATGGTACTGAAGTGTCCCTGCTATTTCTTGCTTCACTGAAAAATGGGTAGGAGCAGTATGTTCTCTGCCCAACGTTGGACAGTCCCATAGCTGGGTTGCTTGGTCCCTGTGGTGTCATTCTCTTTTAGCTTTTCATATAACAAATCACCCTCTCAGGTGCAAACACATCCCTAGGGTGGCAAGATGGGTGGGTTCAAGTAACAACCACTCTGTCCCTCCAATGCTCAGGCTGTTTGGCTGGATGGGACTCATTATGGCAGGTGCGTTCTCTCAAGCAGACATACAATGATCTTAGGAAGTACCTGTTGGATAAACATCCTTTCCAGCCTGTTTTATGGGTGCCTGGCTTCAGTATGTGATATAACCGGAATTATGAGATATTTTGCATGTAAGCTTGTGTTGGACAACATTAGTGAATTACTAAGCATCTGTTGTCTAGTTTTGCCTTGGAATGTCCTGTGCTTTCTGAATGTATATGATACAAGGACTGAAAACTAAACGGATGCCTTGGGAGATCTCTGGCTTTCCAATGAGAAGAAAATGAGGAACGGCCCTATCTGGAGTCTGCCAGCTCAGCTCTTTGCCTGGGGGAAGAACTAATTAATGTCCAACTGTCGATTCTTTCTGGTGTCAAGAAGAGGAAGATTAAAAGCCTACACCTCACCTCCCCCCACACTCCCAAGCCAGCAGCTGGGGTCATGGAGGTGCTTGCCCCTTGTCCATTTCTGAGATGCTGGGGGCCAGGCGATGGTCAGGCAGGAGTGTACTTCTGCTGAGAGGACTCCCAGCCTGTGTCCTATTTTTGACTAATGTGTTTTAACCAAGTAGACCTCTGCCTAATATCCTGGGGATCAAGTGCTCAAGTCAGACAACCCCCAGGGAGGAGCAGGGAGCCTGGAAATGGCTTGTCTGCACTGCATGCTCAGTCCACCCTTCTGTGGAGCTCTGCAAGGCCCAGGCGAATCTGTGAGTAGACACTCTTGGGAGTGCAAGGCTACAGGAACTCTGAGCTCAGTTGAACCCCGATGGTGATGACACAGGACTGATCTGGTCTCTCCAGGGACAGCCTCATCAGCCTGAGGACAGAGATGGGTTCTTGGTCAGGGGGAGGCAGGGAGCTCCTTCAGAAATAAGCTCATGGAAACAGAGCTTGTTCTCTGGGAAGCCGTGAATCCCTTCAGCTAGGAGGGACTCAGACCAGCAACTCAATGGTGCGCAGCCAGTGTCTGAACTGAGGTAGGTTCAGCGTTGCCTGCCTCAGTTCAAACGCTGGCTGCACCAGTACTATTTGTGCGGCAGTGTGCTCACTGTGTGACCCCTCTGCACCCTGCTGTCCTCACTCGCACAGCAGGGAGAATCACAGCCTCCTTCTCGTGGGATGGTCAGGGGTGTCACTAGAGAGGGTACATGGGGAGCCCTCATCGGGCACATGGTAGGTGCCGGATAGATGGGGGCTGTTATCGTGAACTCCAGCTGTCCAGGGAGCCGTCCAGCTGGGTTCTCTCCCACAGGCCCGTAATCTCGTTGTAATTGCCCCCTTTGTAAGATGTCTGTTTGCCCTGTGTTCTGAGCCCCACTCCTGATCTCACGCAGCCCTCACATTAGCCTGGTGACGTAGGTGGTCCTCTAGTATTGGTTCCATTCGATCAATTCCTGGAAGTTAAGGAGGTTTGGGGAGGAGCTGAGCGTGGGTCAGCTCTGTGTAAGGAAGACAGGTTTGTTCTTAGAACCCTGTCCATGTGGCCAGCCTGAGGTCTCCATGAGGAGAACCAAGGAGGACAGTCAGCACCTCCTGGTCTGGAGAACCAAGGCTTGTGGGGCCGGGGCTGAGCCAGCAGGGCTGGCAGGGAGGGAGAGCTGCTGCACAGTCCTGGGGCACTGGTGCGAGGCCTCTAACTCAGAGAGAGGCAAGAGCTGGGCGGGCAGCTGGCGGCCTGGCCTGTCTCGCCCGTAGGGAAGACATCCATAGTGCTCACAGACCTACGGTGAGAACACTGGGCAACGTGGAAAGTGGCTGCTTTCCAGGGTCCCTGGGGCAGAATTGAGGGCCAAGGGGCATTTAGGGCAGCTCCCCAAGCTTTTGCTCTTCTCTGAACTGTGCCCTGGGTGTGCCTCCTGTTGAGATGGTGTCATTGGGGGAATCAATCACGTGTCATACTCAGATACTCAGATACTTCTCTTCAAGGTGGAGGAGTGTAGAGGGAGATAAATGGTGGTGGGCGGGGACTTGTCCTGGGGTGGTGACCACACAGTGCTGTTACAGAGGCTGTGTGGTGGGACTGAGTGCCTAAAACCTGTGTAATTCTGTTAACCAGTGTCACCCCAATAAATTCAATTTTTAAAAAGGGAAAAAATATTTCAGGGAAGCTGCTTGTCTTCATCCACCACACTTCTGCCCCTGCAGGCTCCCCAACCCCACCCAGAAGCTATTCCCCAAGCCAGATTAAGCTGTTTCTTCTGCAATATCTGCCACTGGATTTTTCCTTTTTTTTTAGTCTAAAAACAACCTAACCATATTGGTAAAGAGACGTTTGATTTTTAAAAAAATCAGCCACAACCCTGCCCAACATTGTCATTTTTCCTGTTTTTCAAATCTTGGTCCAAGGGGTGGCCTGCTTTCAGCATACCATCTGTGTCCTACTAGTAAACCTGGGACCAGAGCCTGGTCGCCAACACCCCCCAGGTGTGCCGCTACCCTCTGTCTGCCCCTCCAGGTCCACTCTCCACTTTCATCCTGCTCTGGTCCGGGGAGCTGATACGCATGGACTGTGCTCACTCATTCTTATGCCTTGTGGCTTTTGGTGGGGTTTGGCTGATGTGGGGCACCAACCAGAACTTGTAAAGGGGAAGGATGGTAAAGTTGGGATGTTCATCTATATTCCTTGGCCAGGGCTGCTGTACGGAGTACCACAGACTGGTTGGCTTATATACAACAGACATTTATTTCTCACAGTTCTGGAGGCTGGACGTCCAAAACCAAGGTATCAGCAGGTCTGGTTTCTCCTGAGGTTTCTCTCTTTGGCTTGCAGAGGCCACCCTCTCTCTGTGTCCTCATGTGGTCTTTCCTCTCTGGGTGTGTGCTCCTGGCGGTTCTTTGTGCCCAGATCTCCTCTTCTTCTGAGGGTACCCGCCTCATTGGGTTCAAGACCACCTAATTTTAACTTAATCACCTCTGTGAAGGCTCGATCTCCAAAGACACTCACATTCTGAGATATTGGGAGTCAGGGCTTCAAAAAGAATTTTGGGGGGACACAATTTAGCCCATATCATCATTTCCCTTACTCCCTTTCTGTAGAGCCATCGAGGGCTTGCTGTGCCCCTCAGTAGAATGTCACGACTCTTGTCAGGCAGGCAGCCACAGCCGGTTTTCTCCCCGTCCCCTCCAGGCCTAGTGGAGTTAAATGTGCTGGGCTGTCACCAGCCCCTGGGGTGTCCACACGCACTCCCCACCCACACCTTTGTAAACAGCCCCTTTATTCAGCCCTCTCACATCATCCATTCTGAGCATGCCCTCTGTTTCCTGCTGGGCCCCGCCTGATACGCCAGGTACGGGGGCAGGCCCAACAGTGCTCCCAGCAGCTCGGAGGATTTCTACGTGGCGGGGTGGGAGCCACCCTGGTTCCGATCTCCTGTTTCCTGTCGTTCGTTGGCATTGGAACACTCTGCCCCGGACATTCATGCGACAGCACAGCAAATGCCTTAAACAGAACATTGCACACCTTTAAGGGTCTCGGTGGCCATTCTGTTCCTTCACACAGATGTCAATTGAACGCCTGAATGTTCTACTTGGCAGCATCTTGCTTTCCTCCAGCTGCCAGCCCCAACTCTCAAATTCCTGTTATTTCTTTTGTATTTTGCAATTCAGTAGGCCTCCCTCCACACTTGCAGCCCATTCGGGCCATTCCCCGGGGGCTTCACATTTCACACCCCGAAAGGCCTCCCGGGGCTGGACCGGACAGAGGCCTTCTCTGGGAGACTCTGCCGCCCACTGTGAGCCAACAGCCTTCCTCCCACCTTCTGGCCTCTCTTCCCCTGATACCAAAGCCCAGCAATCTTTCCCTGTGTGACACGGTCTCATGACGTTCCACAGAGCTGGTGTGTCTCGATTTACACAGCCATTCCCCTGCTGTTGGATATTTATGGCAGAGATACTTTGTGAAATGAAATTTAGACTCAATTCCTTCCATCTTCGTTTCCCAGATTTTAGGGGTGCGGAAGAGGCCCGTATACAGTGCGTTCGGTCACCTTTCCACGCAGAAGCTGCTCACTCCCGGAGTTACTTCAAGGAGATGGACGTGGGTGGCGCTCACCCAGGCCCAAGGCGCTCGGG
The DNA here is from genome assembly GCA_028533065.1 of Trachops cirrhosus. Classification (NCBI taxonomy): domain Eukaryota; kingdom Metazoa; phylum Chordata; class Mammalia; order Chiroptera; family Phyllostomidae; genus Trachops; species Trachops cirrhosus. The sequence continues at coordinate 120,792,973 of CM052543.1, forward strand.
ACCATCATGGAGGGGGACTCATGAAGACCAGAAAAGCTCTCTGTTGACCTTGGAGCTCACTGGAGAGGCAGCCGTTGCCAGGCCTGTCGCACGTGGAGCCCGTGTTAAAGGAATCATGACAGGAACAGCTCTGCCACCCAGCACTCTAAGAGCCGCGACTCACTTCACAGGGGTTTTCTATCTGAATTCCTACAACTGTGTAACAAGGCCAATGGAGACAGTTGCTCTTCATGTCAAACCTAACGGGACAGACTCTCCCGAGGTTGGGGCTGTGGAACACCAGTCACAGGGCACCCCCCGAACAGAGCACCGAGTGGTCAAGAACGTTTGGAAAACACTCTACCCACCTCTAATGCGTGTGGGAAAGTCTCAGCATCAGGGCATAAGGAAACATTACTTTTTAAAATCTAGTATTTCCCAGACTGGCTAGACCATTTTAAAAAATATAATACCAATTAACATCTCAGAAAACTTGAGGTTCACGGAATAGACTTTAGGAAACATTGCCAGAAAGTCCCAAAGGCTTTTCTGAATAAAAATAAAAGGGAGAGTGACCCCAGGTGGCCACCGCTTTATAGCCCTCCGGTGCCTGCTGACACAAACCTGAGGGTTACCTGGAGCACCGGGTCACTGAGGCCACCCTCGTCCTTTGAGCAGGCTAACCAGTGGCAGTCCCGGGGCACAGAGCAGCAGAGGGGAAAACACAAGTTAGGTTAAAGAAGTTTGAGGTGAGGTCTTGAGTGACAGGTTTCATTTTCACCACTACAGCCACAAAGAAGTTAGGGATATTTGGGACTATTGTGAATCTTTTGAAGGAAATATCAACTTAGAAAAAATTCCTAGTCTTCTCCTAGACTGTTCCTTACTACTATTCTTGCAGGTGGCAGATGAGTCTATGTCTCCAGTTTCCCAGCAGTGTGGCCCTGTCACGGTCAGGCGGCACAGGGACATCTGGGGTACAGATATCTGGGCTCAGGCCCACCTTTCCAGTTCTTTTTAGAACAGACGTGTGAAGTGGGTGGTCCTAATTCTGTGCCATTTTACTGCGCAGGTTGCCTGGAATAGTGTTCCCTGGTGCCAAACAGGACACTGCAGCGTCTTGATCATCAGCTGTGACTCCCTCCCTGCCTGTCCCCAGCCCAGTCCCAGCCTTCCCCCAAGGGCAGGGCAGATCCCACGGAGAGAGACTGGTGGGCGTAATCAAGCCATATGTCCCTGCCCAGAAGCTGCCAAGTTCTCACCGACCCCTGGCTGGAGCTGCAGCAAGGAAGGTGTAAATGCCCCCAGAGAGGTGGAGGGAAGGGGCAGGGAGTGGGTGAGATCTGAGGTAGGGAAAAAAAAGGGTAAAAGATTGTTGTGTCTGGTCTGGGCACCCACTTCTGCATTTCCAGTGAGGCCCAGCTGAGTAAGACTCAAAGCTGGTCCTTCTCAGCCATCGCTTCCCACTCCATGACTATCAGCCCTTGGATGAAAAAGCTGCCTGGCAGCAGGTGCTTGGGGACAGGATTTTGAGTCGCCTAGTGGGACTCCTCACCCATGAGACTGACTAGTGCATGTGAGGTTCCTTGTAAAGCTGTCCACTTGGGTGCAGGAAGTCGCCAGGATGTGCAGCTGTCCCTGGCTCATGCTTCCCAGTGAGAGACAGGACAGCAGTGGCCCCAGGAGGGTTGCAGAGACATAAGAGGTGGGGAGAAGATGCTCACAGCCAGCTCGCACCATGTAGAGGGCCAGGACCATGTGGCTAATGGAGAGGGCCAGGGCCAGGGGACAATGCCCTCAGATCTGGTAGTATTATTGAAAGAACCTAACAACAACAACAACAACAACAACAAACACCACGATAATGAGAACAACGATAATGAGAACAGCAACAACAAAAATTAATAGCTCATGCCCTATTCATTCAACTAGTACTCACTGTGTTACTCCTAAGGTGCCAGGCATGTGGTAGGCACCCAGCAAATGAGTAAACAAGATTTTTGCCCTTGTGGCCTTTGCAGTCCAAGGTAGAATCACATGAGTTTGCAAATACATAACGACATACCCTGATCATGGCGACAATTCTGGGGAGAGCTCACCAGGTACAGCCTTGTGTTCTGTGCGGGTATTGCCCCCTTCAGTCCTCACAACAAATCCACATGGCTCGTGCTTTTACTGTTCCATTTTACAGAAGGAGAAATGGAGGCTCAGAGAGATGAAATCCCACGCCCTCAGACAAAGACAAAGGTAATTGAACATGGAGAGGGAGGGGCCCGGACTTATCCACCACCTTTCTTTAGCTCTTGGAGGGGAGGCTCAATTCGGACACAGATGAGGAGGGCAGACTGTGCCTGTGGAGGTGGGGCGGGTGGCAATGGCATGGGCAGTGCCACATGTCAAGCAGCCACATGCGGAATGGCAGCCCCAGGCTCTGGGAATCTGTGGGTGAGGCTTGTGGGATACTGTAGACTGTATTCAGGTGCTTTCTGCCGTGTTGCCCCACCTTAGAGCCAAGGACTTGTTCTCTGTACTTGCAAGAGTGTATGTAGGTCAGCGGACCCCATGGGCTGTGGGCTGACAAGGGAGTTTCCTGCCAGGGACATTTGCTTTCCATGGGAGATGCCTGAGGACCTTGTACATCTGCCAGGCCAAAGGACATCTGGATGTAAGAGTGGCCAAGGCACTTGGGGGAGGAAGGGACTGCTGGTGGGGCAAGGTGCACATGCATCAGGGAGAGGAACGTTGTGGGGAGGTTGGGCGTGCCTTCAAGTGCCAGCATGCGGCCTGGGAGTTTATCTCATGTCCAAGGGAGCCGTTGGTGGTTTAGGCAGGGTTGACCTGGCAGACGAGAGCTGGTGCAGGTGGCCTGCAGGCCTTAGACCCCAGGCCTGCGATGAGACATCTGGGCCTACCCCGAGGCTGTCTGTAGGAGAGTCTGATGGCCCTGTCCTCTGACAGGCCTGCTGGCTCCTAAAGCCTGGCCCACCTGCCCCCCAGCTGCCCACTTGTCAGCTCTTTGGCTCTACCAACCTTCCCTGCGGGGAAGTGCTCTCTTTTGTTTCTTTTGCAGCATGACTGAGAAGCGGGGAACTCTCAAGTGCCCTGGAGAACCACATCTGGTTGTATTTGGAATTCAAGGGAACGGCTAATGACCCTCCGAGAGTCACGGAGGTGTCAACAACTGGACTTAACTACCTGGTGTAAAATGGCCCCAGAACCCCCAACCAGCGGCAGCACTTGTGGGCTGCATATTGCAGTCCCCGGGAAGCCTAAACAGTTCTGATGCCGGGCCTGGTCTACAGAGGTCGTGATTTAGTTGGACTGGGGTGTGACCTACGCAACAAGATTTGAAAAAACCCCTCCGAGGATTCCAGCGTGCGGTCAGAGCGAGTGCAATGCCCGAGGCACTCTGCAGCTTTTTGGTGAGCAAGGACGCCGGAGCTGCTCAGAGCTCCCCAAATCAGAGCTCGTCCCGGAGACTCCAGAGGCAGATTCTAGAGGCGATGGTCACCCTGAGTTTTCTGAAGTGCCCTGAGGTCCTGAGATGAGAGTTCTGTTCTCTGACTGATTCTATGAGGCTGAAAGGGCCCTGTCCTCACAACTATTCTTTCCTGCCCTGAGGCAGGATGCTCGCCCCAATCTGCTTCCCGGGCCAATTTTTTTTCCTTTTGACAACCATTAAAGATAAAAATGTAAAAATCATCTAAGAAGACATGTGTAACCCATTGGAAATTTCAAAGCAATGAGTCATCGCACTTCTGGGCCCCCTCAGATTCTTATGTAAGGTTGAGTCACTTTTTGTGAGGTCCATGCATAGCACAGAAAATTGGAAGGCTCTCAAGATGTGTGCGTGAGAGAGAGAGGTGTCATTTGCAGCTTTAAGAGACTGATGGTAACTCTGAATTAACTTCAGAGATTCCTCATTCACTACACTTGTTCTCCATTTCTCCATACTTTGTTTTCCATCCACAGTGACTTTACGGCTCCTGAGTGCAGGCATGTGGATTCTGTCACCTGGCTGCTCGGCCTCAGGTGCTACTGTCCCTGGGTCCCAAGGGCAGGCAGGGCGCTCCTCACCCAAACATTCTGGGCAGGGGCTATGTGCCAACTACCAGCAGGCCTGAGAGCCCGAGGGGTGGTGGATAAGAGATACCTGGGCCCAGCTTCCAGGTCTGGATCCTGTTTATTTCTGGTCTTCTCAAAAAACCCCAGAGGCTGTGAAGCAGTGTCTGGGCAAATAAAGAATTGCAGGCATTTTGAGGGAGCAAAATGAGGTTGCTCTTTGAGAGTTTGACCGTAAAACACACACGAAGTCATTTAAACACACAGAGAAAAGTCATCCTAAAAAGAGAGAATGGGCCCAGGGCTGGCAAGACCAATGTTGGTGCAGAGGGAAAGGAGTCTGCGGGTGGGAACAGGCCAGTCCGCCAGGGAGGTGCAGAGAAGAGCCAGGCCCCTGCTGGTGCCCACACCCACATCTCTCTGCCCCAGAGAGGAAGAGGAAGTCTGGCTGTGTCCCCCTGCTGTGGGTGGGTCTGCTGGGGAGGTACAGGCCTCGTGCTGCAAATCCTTGAGGTTTTCAGTCATCCACACTAAGGAAGGCCTGTCCTGGTTCTGTGTCCACGCTCCCCAGGACTGGCGCCCCAAGAACTGAGCCTCAGGGAAGGGGTGGGATGCTCGGACAGGCGGGAGAGCAACCGAGTGTAAATCATTTTCTTGTGAATGAGCAAGTCTACCTTCTGGTTTGGCATAGCAGTGCTGTGAGCTGGCCTCATTCGACTCCCTGCCCCCACCACGGAGAGGCACAGCTGAAAGATAATCAGGAAGGACCCTGGAGGCGGTGAAGCCATTAATAAATCCCTTACCCTGCAACCCACTGACATCCCTAAGGGAGTCCCCGGTGTTGCCACGGGCCTCATCGGTCTTCCTCCTTGAGCTGTGCAGTCCACAAGGCAGCCATCAGCCACACGAGACTGTGGAGCGCTTGACATGCAGCCACCTTGCAGAGATGTGCTGCCGGGGTCAAATGCAGGCGGGGTATCGAAGACAGTCTGAGAAAAAGAATGTAAAATATCTTACTGATGGTTTTCTATCTTGATTACATGTCGAAATGACAATATTTTCGATATAGGAGGTTAAATCAAATGAACTAACATTAATCTCACATGTTTCTTCTCTACCTTGGGTCCTGCCCCAAGCACCACCAAAATGAAAATAAAGGGACAGTTAACAGAACAGACAAAAGTGACAGAAATTTGAGCTCCAAAAATGAGATGGACCTTAGTGATCAGATAAAGTTGAATCTGACACTGTGCTGGGTTGAACGGTGCGCCCCGAAAATTCATGCCAACCTGGAACCTCAGAATGTGACCTTGTTTGGAAATAGGGTCTTTGCAGATGTAAGTGGTTGAGTTAAAACGAGATTTATACTGCAGAAAGGTGAGGCCTAAACCCAGACAAGTGTCCGTGGAAGAAGGCCTTGTGAAGCTTCAGTCACAGAAGGAAGAGGGCTGTGTGGTGGTGGGGGGCGGGGCAGAGACCGGAGTGAGGCGGCCACGCAGCACCAAAGGCCAAGCGCTGCCGGCAACCAGTGGAGCTGGAAGCGGCACAGAGAGATTGTTCCCTGGAGCCTCGAGAGGCAGTGTGGCCCTGCTGACACCTTGGTTTTGAACTTCTAAGCTCCAGAACTGTGAGCAGATACATTTCCATTATTTTAAGCCACGGGTTTGTTATAGCAGCCCTAGGAAACTAATGCAGTTAGCATGAAAAAAAGATGATAAACTATCTCATCAAGAATTTTTTATGTTAAAGTTTGCAACGGTGATATTCATTTGGGTTAATATAACTATGTTGGGTTAAATAAAACACACCACTGAAATGAATTTCACATGTTCCTTTTGTAAAAATGTGGCTATTAGAAAATATTAAATTACATACATGACTCTCATTTATGGTTTGCATTTTATTTCTACTGGACAACACTGCTCTATAGGGAATAAAACACCGTGTGTGAGACCCTGGGCTTCTTCATCTGGAGAAGAGAAAGTGGCAAAACTTTTGAACCAGAAGCTACAAAAGACAGGAAAGGTTTTTTTCACAAAGCCCAGCAGACAGGACATGCCAATACGTCAGCAGGAGGTTAGGCCTGAAGGAGAACGGAAGATGTCAGGAGAGGTCAGGAAATACCTTCCCTTACCTGTAGAACGGGAACCCTGTGCTGCCTCCCTCGGGGGCCAGGGGTCAGGGGCCAGGGGCCAGGGGTCAGGGGCCAGGGGGTGGGCTCCTCCTCTGAGGACAATAACCCCTCCCTAAAGGGATCCCTATCCAGGGAAAGCGGGACGGTCAAGGTGGGCTGGCTCGCAGCAGCGGGAGCCCCACATTTCTCACACTTTCGGAGGCCAGTGACTGACAGGCCAAGGTTCTGGAATCCTGCTGGAATGCCGGGCTGGCTGCAGGCAGTATGGGAGTGGGGTCTTGGGGTTACCCAAACAGCTCACTGGCTCCAGAGGGTGGGGGTGGGGGATGGAAGGTAGGGAGAAAGAAGCCACCTGGCTTAGCCAGACCGAACTCATGTTTTCCTTGGCCAGAGCTGGGATTCCTTTCAAGGTTTCTGCCCAGAGACAGCAGCTGAGCTGCGTGCGGCCGGACGCTGTGTTTCACTCTGTTCGTCCAGGCTGAGAGGGGAACCGGGATCATCCTTGGAATGTGTGCAAGTGATCCCAGCGGAGGCTGTTCCATTGGAGGTGGGAGTTCAGGGGGGTAAGGATTCAATGAGGGCCCAAGTAGAATCCCAAACAACCCCAATTTTCAGGGGTTTCTGGGTTGCAGGGAAGCAGGGTGGACTGCTCTGGTTATTCTTTGGGGTCCAAGGAGGCCCAGAGGTGACCTCGAAATGATTCTTTCAGAAGAGCCTCTCCCTACCCTCTGCACCATATGGCACCCACTATTATTACTGTTGTTATTATTGGGTGACTTCCCTAGAAATACCCCTGACAGGTCAAGGGTGCAGGTCATCCAAATTTCCGCACGCAGCCCATCTGCACCTAACCAAGCGCCTCTGTATTGGTTTCTAAGGACACTAAGTTGTCTTTTCTGCCTCTGAAATTCATCCCTGAGGAAACTGTCCCAGCTGAAATACCAGCTCACTCCAGGAGGAGTAATCCAGCAAGTCACTCTCTCCTCAAATATTCACTGAGTGCCACGAGACCAGATGCCAGATCTCATCCAGGCACTGGGGCCCGGAGCGAACAGTGCCTCCCTAAACCCAGCTCTTCCATCCCCTTTGTCTGAAGGCCTGGGCATGGTTAGGGGAGCACAGGGTCTGACCAGTGCTCAGGCTCCAGGCGCTGTGTCTGGACGGGCTTGGCAAGAGCCGTCATCGCCGCCTATCATGCCCAGTTTCCAATGGGATCTGGGTGCCCCTGCTGAGCCAGGAGCCTGCCTGCCTCCCTGGGCCCACCTCCAGCTCCTAGGCCTCTCATCCTGTCTGCTTCTTACCTCTATCTCCGGTGTTTAGAAGATGTCATCCAGTGTGGCCAGGGCTGTGAGCTGCTGTAGAAAGAGGGAGAGGTTTGCTGTGGGTGATGGGGGTCCCCCAGGGCCTGGATCCAGAGCTCAGAGCTTGTCAGAGTTGGAGAAGCCACCAGAGACCAGACACCTGCTCCCCGGCCCCACCAGCCAGCTCTACCTGCAGTAAGTAAAGATTTGTAGTTTTGATAGAGGGGGACAGAATGAGATGCTTTTCCTGTCCCACAACTTCCACCACCAGCACGTTTTAAAACAGGACATTGAGGGACACCCACTCCGATTTTCTTGATCAGAACGAGACCAGAAGACTGACTCCCTCCACTTAGGAAGGTGGCCTCCCGCCAGCTCGTTCAGGAGAGCAGAGCAGTCTGCAGGTCAGAGGACCCTCCCAGGACAAAGGGACAGGAAGGCCTAGGGGCAACCCTGGCTCAGTGGCTTGTCCTCTTTTGGGACAGCACAGGTTTTAAGTACTGAGTGCCCTGGGGTGACAGGGACCCCAACTGCTTTCCTTCAGATTCTGGAAGGACCCAAACCACTGTCTCTTCTAGTCTGTTAGCCACCTCCCAGTTCCCACAAGGACAGAGAGGAGGAAATGGACTTTAACTCCAGCAATGGGATGGGAATAGATGGAGTGGAGGTGATCCTGAGACTGGGGGCCTCCAGGCTGCTGATGGAGCCTCCCAGTAGCTTGTTCATAGACCAGCCCCGCCCTGTGGGCTTCGGTGTGTCCCTTGTGGAGGTGGAGGTTTTCTCCACATCTTTCCAGCCTTATAGTTTTTATAATTAGACCTGGAAAAACATCTTTCCTTTCTTCATTTCTTTGGATAAAGCAAGACTGGCTTAAACACAAAGTGATCACTTGGGTCTTTTGAAAGCAAAAAAAAAAAAAAAGAAAGAAAGAAAAAGGGAGGACCTTTTGAAATAATGTCTCCATCCCAACCCCCTGCCTCAGTCGGGAAAGTGCCCCTGCTGCGGCTGTGGCTGCAGCAGCGACCAGATACCTCCCCAGTGTTTCAAAGGCATTTTCCCCACGGGCCCAACTGCTCGCAAAGCCTCTGAGAAGAACTTGGCCAACCTCCTGGCCCAGCTGCTGGCCTCAAAACTAGGCCCGGCCAGGACGCCCATAAATCCCAGAGTCGGCAAGAGAAGCTGCGCCCCGGCCTTGCCCCTTTGCTCAGACGCCTGGCGGCAGGCCCTGGCCACTGGTCTAGAAGCCGGTGTAAATAAGCGCATTTGTCTGCAGCAGATCTCATCTTCTAAGGAACTGTATCCCCTGAGGGGCGTCAGAAGTCAGTCCATTGTTCCCTTGCCCTTCCCCACCTGACAGTGGACATGTAACTGATGGCTGCTGTCCTCCCCAGGTTTTCAGCACATCACCAGTACATGTTAGTAGAGTTCTGGCAACATGTTAACTCTTTGCCCTCAAAGCAGAGGGTGGTGGTTCTCCTAATATCTATTTAAACCTGGTATAAGCCCCCAAAAGGTTAGATGCACACATATCACATTGAAAATTCAAGTGTACTGCCCACTCTGAGGCCAGAACCAAGCACAGCTTGCAGATGGGAGTTCCCGGGAGTTGAGGCAAGCTGAGAGTGGTGGGTCGCTCAGTATTGCTTCAACTCTGGGAGAAAAGAAAGAACCTTTGTTCCTGAGGTGGAAACACTGGGGACAAATTTGTCTAGATGCCTCGAGGATGTGAGGACAGTTAGCAGCCAGGGTGGAATTTGGGATCCAGCAGAGCCGTGCAGCAGGTGTGGGGCAGAGGAACTCAGACAGGTGCATCCTCAGACTCAGGCACAGCCGTGGCAGGAGGAACCAGGAGGGTCTGGACACGGTCTGGGCTGCCGGTTCAGCTCAGTAGTGCCCGGAGGGGGCTGTTGGCCAGTCCGGCTACCCAGAGCCTGTGTGCTAGCCCTCCCTGGCTCCTCAGTGGCCACCTGGCTTCGGAGCAGTCCCTTCATTTCTGTGCCTCAGTTTCCATGTCAGTGGCAGAGGATGGTGATGCTGAAGGAGACAATAAAAACACAAAGAGTATGAAAAATGCTTGGAACAAGGAAGGAGCCAGCTGAGGAGGGGTGACTGCTTTGGGGTCCACTGGCCAAGTTTTGCCAGCTGAATTCCATCTTGGGCCCGGGAGCCAGCAGGGTTTATAAACACAAATGATCCTGAGGTGGCCATTGAACCACAGTGCCCGACAGTCGGGCAGCCCTGGTCCCCTGGTGGGCACAGAGCCTGCTTTCTGGTGGCTGGGGGCATCTGTCTCCCGGGTGGGGGAGCTCTCGGTGGACTGACATTGCCTTGGGAGATCCTGGCGGGCTCTTTCCCTCTCGCCCCGCTCCTTCCTGCTGGTGTGTTTGGGATTAACATGTATCCCTTGAATCTTTTCATTTTTCTACCGAGATGGAAACTTGGCCAGTGACCAGGTCTGGACGTGCTCGCAGTGTGGCTGGGCTCTGACCAAGCCCACGGTAATTATAATCACATGTGCGGTGCTCGCTGGCTCGCTGGGCACTGGGGCGGGGGGAGACACACAGCTGCCAGAGGGAAGGGCGCCGGGCCGGGCGTCTGGGCTCTGGGTGAGTGTGCGGACAGCGTGGCTGTGGGCTCCCGCCCTCGTGTCTCTGACCCTCAGTTTCCTCTTGATAAAATGAAGGCTTATTTTTAAATGATGGGTTTATAGGACCTCCGAGGGCCCTGCCTATACTCTGGGAATCTGGGATATCATGAGATAGGGACCAACTCACAGGGGTCCCTTTGGTTTTCCCACACCTGGCCTGGCCTTCCATGTTCACAGGGAGGGACCATGGCCGGGCGGTGGCAGGACTCCAGGAAGGCCTGCCTCTGCCCTGCCTCATCTACCCAGATGCTCTCTCCCAGGACACAGAGCACAGAGGGGCTCTCTGAATCAGGGGGTGCTGAGACTGTCATTACCCCATGAAGGTAAGCCCAGGGGCAGCTGGGAATATAAGACGTTGGGGTGGGATTGAGGGTGCTTAGAGAAGGGTCTGGAAGGACAGGCAGAAGATTATTCAAGATGATTTTCACCAGCTACCTGGCGCCAAGGCAAGCCTGATTCCCAACCCTCATTAGCCCAGGGGCTGGGGCTGCCCCTTTGCTTGGTTTAATCCACTCTCTGGTGTAACATTACTCGGAGCACTGATGGGACCACCCAAAGAGGTCTTCACTCAGTGGATTGTTGTGTTTTTTTTCCCATTCACATTGGAGTCTCAGAAAGCCTGATGTGGGAGAAAAGGGGCCACATATTAAAACTGATAGGCTCAGGGGAGGCCTTACAAACGCAGAGGCCTAAAGTAACCACAAACGATGGTCTGAAATAAACCCACACTAAGCAGTTCTCCGTGGGTAGTCACATCCTAGACCAGTGTCTTCCCTAACAGGTCAGTCTGGACCTTAACCGAGCCTGTCTGTTGTGTTTTTGCATTTAAGATAACGTGCCTTTGGCATGTCAAGATAATTCCCTTTTTCCATACCCCTCAGGCACAGTCTCCGGCGGCGGGGCAGAGACCATGAGCCCCTCACTGTTGTTCTCTTGCACACCATCTCTCTGTCCCGTAAATGTTCCCTGTTAACTGTGGTATACCCGCCAATGTAAGAGAGTATGCTGTCTCTGGTTTACTTTTTATCCAATCCCAGATGCTTCCCTGCTTTGCTTTCTCCTCCCTCCCTAATATACCAACAATGGATTTCCTGTAACCTCCTTATGTCTGCTCCTTTGTAATATATAAAATAAGGTGTTAAACTGCCATCCTCCGGAGCATTTCTCAATCCGCTGAGACTTTGCTTCCCAGCAGTTGTCTTCAGTTTTGCTCCAATAGGCTCACAACAAATTCTCCATAGGTTTGAACATTTCATCTGTTGACCCAGAATAAGGAGCGGGGGAGGAGCTGTGAACGGTGGCGAACTGGAATGGCGGGGAGCGGAGCTGGCGTTCCACAGCACACCATCAGAGCAGGGCTGCTGGGCCGTCTCTCCAGCGTTGCAGACCCCCTGGGGTTTCTCTCCCCTCCCCCCTTTCTGCTTGCACAGGTCTCTCCACACTTCTTCCTTTGTCAGTCTCTCTCACTTCCTCCACCTGCTGCTTTCCTCTTTCCTTCTCGTTCTTCTGCCCTCCTTTCTAGGGAGAGAAGCAGAATGACAGAGTAGAGAATGGCTTGGGAGCAGGCAGCTTTGACCTCCGGGAGCCTGGGCTTCTAATCTATGGAAACGAGGGAGGGATATCCTAACCTTGGCATCACTGGTGACGTTAAATAGAATGATATATAAAAGTGTCAGGCAGTACATAGAAATGTATCAGTAAAAAGCAGCAAATGCTATTATTTATCTAAAATATCCACTGAAATTTTTCTTAAAAGATTAGTTGGACTTAATTAACATTTGTTCCCATTCTCTATAAAAACGAGGATAATTTAAACCTTTTCCTTCCTTGTTCCCATAACGTTAGGAAAACTATACTCAGATAGATTGCTTTTTAGTTCCTGGTGGCTTCTGGGTTTTGCCCTGTGTGTCCACAGCCCAACAGGGAAGGAGGACTCTTGCCCTCAATGGCCCTGTTGCCCATGACTCTCTGGGATCTCTGTCGTGATGACGAGTAAGGGTGTGGCAGAGGGGCTCTCCTTTCTGGAACACTCAGAGTGAGGTAGGAGGGTGGAAACTCTGGGGGCACCCCAGGGCTAAGACAAAGGACATCAGTATAGGAGAGTGACCCTGTTCTAAGACAGATTGTCCCTGCTTTCTGGAAAAGTACTGAATCGTGGTGATTCATGACTGTACCTGCGCAGATGATGATACTTGACCCCTGCTTCATCATAATAGCACTATAATAAATTGGCATTGTGGGAACCCCTCCCCCCAAGTTGCCAATCAAGGACAATCAAGGGGGAACACATGTGCAGTAGCTTAAAGTAATACAACTGCTTGTACATGCACAATAAAAGCCCACCAAAACTAACCAGGCAATATCTGCCTATAAGAACAGAATCCCTCCAGCCACTGAGAGTCAGTCTCTGCTCAGAGCTGGCCCACTCCCACGTTCTGGGGACTATGCTATTGCTTAATAAGTCTGCTCTCTTCTGCTCACTTGCTTTCTGCTATAAACTGTCTGTGTGTTTGGTTCAATTCATTGTTCACGATCATCGAGACCCTGGTTACCTGTGCCCACCTGCAACAAGAGGACAGCTTCCATGTTCACCTCATGGTTCTGAGGCCACACACCCCAGATGGCTCCTAGCGAACAAACAAAAAACAAGCCTAGGAAACAATGGTTCGAGGGCCAGGTTGTCACTTTATATAAAGACTTTCACTTTCCAAGACGAAACTTTTACATTTCAGAAGGGTTTCTCCCCCCACATTCATTTTACATTGCTTCTTTATCTGTGTCCATTAGGGTCTGGTCAGAAGAACAGGAGATACTCTAGGTATCCCAAATACGGAGGATTTTAACACAGAGGACTTAGAGGCTTGTATAACTGATGGGAGGGCTGGATGACAGCAGGTCAAGGAAGCCACCATCAAACCCCACAGAATCAGGAAGTGCCAGAACCGCAGAGAAGATGCTGACATCAGCCTTTTCATGAAGGTGGTGCCAAAAGTGGAGAAAGAAGTCCCAATCCTTCCCAAAGCCAAAGCCAAAGCAAAGGCTTTGAAGGCAAAGAAAGCAGTGCAGGAAGGGGTCCACAGCCAGGAAAAAAGCAGAAGAAGATCGGCTGTCTCCTACCTTCCAATGTGGCGAAGACACTGTGGCTCGAAGGCAGCTCCACAATATCCTCGGAGGAGCCCCAGGGGAAACAAGCTTGACCACTACGCCATCATCAAGTTCCCCCAACTACTGAGTCAGTGATGAAGAAGATAGAAGACAACAACACACTAGTGTTCCTTGTAGATGTCAAGGCCAAGGAGCACCAGATCAAACAGGCTGTGAAGAAGCTCTGTGACATTGACATGGCCAAGGTCAACCTCCTGATCATGCCTGATGGAGAGAAGGAGGCCTGTGTTCAACTGGCTCCCAACTAGGATGTTTTGGATGTTGCCAACAAAATTGGAATCATCTAAACTAATTCTAAATATTAAAATGTTTCACTGTAAAAATAAAAATAAAAAAGAGGCTCAGATCATCTCAGCGTCTAGCGGTACCAAAGTGAGCAACTTGAAAATGCTTGCCTGGAGGATGTGGTAAAGCTCATGCCCGCCCCTGCCAATTCAGAGAAGAAGGGCTTCTCTTGTCTTTGGCCTCCTGAATCTTGTGCAAGTGACTTTATTTCCAGAATCTGACTTCAAACCACGCTGGCATGGAATGCAGGGAACTGAAGAAAGACTCCAGGGTTCTCTGCTGGAGCCCGAAGAACGTGCAGGGTTCAGCGAGGTGCTGCGGTCCTGGCCAGCCTGGAGGAGCAGCACTACCTCTAGGGCGTTTTCTCCCATCTGTCCAGCTGAACGGCCTTCCCCATTCCCTCAACTGTACTTGTCAGAAATAAGGGTTCATAAACCACTGTATCTAGGAAACACGGAGAGGGCACAGGAATAGAGGGAAAGGAGAAGAGACATTTTACATACATAGAGACATAAATAAGGCAGTTTTAAAACAGCTGTCTTTGCCAAGGGCACACTGACATCCTGGACCCATGGGAAGGGGAGGGGTTTGGATGCTGGGAGCAAACTGCTGTAGGTAAGTCACTCCTCTCTTTTCCCTCTCTGCTTCTTCATCCATAAAGTGATGGGCGAAATACCAAGGTCCCTTTCAGTGCTAACCTCCGTGACTCTGATGTGCATGAACAGAAGTAGGGTGCACTGGGCATCGAGGGCGTGACTTGCACGTTGCCTCTCCTTCCTTTGCTTCTTCCCTCAGCCTGTAAAATGTGCTCAGGACTCTGCATCCTTCAGAGCCAAGCAGCCAAACCAAACACTCCCTGTGATCTGATAATCCTCTTTTAAGGTACTTATCCATCTTGGTCCTTCCTTTTACCCTTGAGACTTCTTGAAAGCATTGTGCGTGTTAATGCTGAGGAGTAAGACACCGGGATTCAAGTCCTCTTACATTGCAAGTCTCAGGAAATAGCCGAAGGGCCCACCCACTGGCGGGGGGGGGAATAACGTCTGCGCTTATGTGGCCAATGGGCTGTACCGCCTTCTCGGGGAAATCGCCTTACTGACAGGTCCCGCTGCCCAGGAGGCTATATTTTGAGCAATGTGCTTGTATTAGTTTCCTAGGGCTGCTATAACAAATTATCACAAACTTGATGGCTTGAAATAACATAAATTTATTCTCTCACTGTTCTGGGGGCAAGAAGTCTGAAATTAAGGGGTTGTCAGGGCCCCACTCGCTCCGGAGGCTCTGGGAAAAGTCTTTCTAGCTTCTGGGGGTGCCCGGTGTTCCTTGGCTTCTGTCTGCATCACTCCAATCTCCATCTCTACCCTCACTCAGCCTTCTCCCCTGTGTTTGTCTTCTCCTCTGCATGACTCTTATAAGGGCACTAAATGTTGGATTTAGGGACCACCTGAATAAGCCAGGATGATTTCATCTCAAGATCCTTAGTCACATCTGCAAGGATCCTTTTTCCTAAGAGGGTCACATTGACAGATTCTGAGGATTAGGACATGGGCATATGTTTTGTGGGGGGTGGGGGGTCACCGTTAATCCACAACAGTGCTTCACCTCCCCAGGTGATTAGATGAGATGTGAAAGTCCCAGCCTCATTGCCAACTTCTGGACACGTGAGTGCGGACACCTCAGACAGCCAACTCTAATCAAACTTCCAGACGACGACAGCTGCACAGCTGACCCCAGCAGCAGAGCCACTGACAGAGCCCAGCCAAACTGCTGACCTACAGGTCATGAGCCAAGAAGAGAGCTGCTGCTTTAAGCCACTAAGTTTTGGGGGGTTAGCTATAGATGGCAGATATCTGATCCTCATGTAGCCAAGCCTCTGGCACCCCAAAATATAGAGTCAGGCTCAGGAGGCAGCTCCTGGTGGCTCCCAGCAGTGTATGGGAGAATCTATGATGCCCCATGAACCAGCCTGTCCTGACGTCCACCCAACTAGTGGCTCTGTTTTCCAGTCTTCATTGCAACCAAGTGTGAACACTTTACCAGTGGAATGGAATGAAAGGATGTGTGCAACTTCTGTGCTACTTCTTTGAAAAGAACTTGCTGGGCCTACACTTCCTCCTTTTCCCCTTCCTGCAGGCTGGAATGCAGAGCTTCTGGCCAGCAAGGGGTGACAATGGCCCCTAGGGCAGGGCTGCTCCAAATGTGGGGGCAGGGAGATGTGAGGCTGGAGACCACAACCTGCAGGGGGTTGGCCAGTGGGGAGTCCCCAGCTGGCTGTAATTTAAATAGGAGAATCTGGCTGCTGTGTGGAGGATGGACACGGGGCAAGGCCAGAGGCAGGGAGGCCAGTGAGGAGGCTGCTGGAGCCTTCGAGCAGCACTGACATTGGTCTGCAAAGTAAAGTGGCGCAGAGGACAAGTACATTCAAGAAACATTTAGGAAGAAAAACGGACCGGATTTTTGGATGAGTTTGTGGTGCGGGGTATGGGAAAGGGAGGAATCAGGGATGACTCGTGGCATTGCTGATGCCATTCTCTAGGACAGGGACAAAGGCAGAGAAGTGGCACGAGGAAGGCAAAGCTGGGGGGAGGCCAGGGCGTGTGTGATGGGAGGGCGGCAAAAAGAGCCCCCCCCCACCAGTTGCTTTGGAAAGAACTTATGGAGACAAGAATATGAGGATTCTGGGAAAACAGAGTGACATCAGTGACAGTAGCATGTACTGTCATTTTGGGTTTTTTATGCCTTTATTGAGAAATAATTTATATACCATACAACGCACCCATGTAAGGTGTACAATTCAATGGTTTTTGGTATGTTCGCAGAGTTCTGCCATTATCACCACAAGTTTAGAACATTTTTGTCACTGTACCCACCTCCCCCAGCCATAGGTAACTGCTATGCTAGTTTCTATCCCTATGTATTTGCCTAATCAATATTTGGTCCTTTGTGACTGGCCACTTGCATGTAGCATAATATTTTCAAAGTTCATCCACATTGTAACATGTATCAGTACTTCATTCCTTTTTATTGATGAACGATATTCCATTTCACGGGTGTACCGCTTTTTATTTACCCATCCACCAGACGATGGACACTTGGGTTGTTTCCACGTTTGGGCTGTTATGAATAATAGTGCAGTTGCAAACTTCATGTACAAGTTTGTGTGGGGACAGGTGTTTCCTTTTTCTTGGGTACACACTGAAGTGGTCATTGCTGGTTTGTGCGGGAACTGTGTGTTTAACTTTGAGGCTCTGCCAAACTGTTCTCTGAAGTGACGACACCGTTTTACATTCCCTCCAGCCCTACAGGAGGGTCGAGGATTCCGCATCCTCACCAGCACTTACTTACCCGTTTTTGTATTATACCTATCCTGCCACGTGTGAGGTGGCAGCTCATGTGGTTTCGTGGTTTAGATTTGCACTTTCCTAATGCTTAATAACATCGAACATCTTTGCACATGCTCAGCATCTGTCTGCGTATCTTCTTTGAAGAAAGACCTGTTTTGGTCCTTTGTCCATTTTTACATCGAGTCATTTATTTTTGAATTGTAAGAGTTCTTTATATATTCTGGATACACGTTCCTTATCAGATATATAATTTGCAAATATTTTACCCCATTCTGTATATTTGCAGTACAATTTTTAAAATTTAGCATATTAAAAAAACAGCTTTATGGAGATATAATTTATTTATATAAATTTCACCCATTTAAAATATGCATTTTAATCAGGGGTTTTTAAGTAAGTTTACAGAGTTGTGCATCACCATTACCATCATTGCAGTCTAGTTTTAGAACATTTCTAGCACCCTCTCAAAAAACTCTTGTGGCCATTTGCAGTCAGTTCCTGTTACACTGCCAGCCCCAGGCAGCCATGATAGAGTTGCCTGTTTTGGACATGTCTTAAAAATGGAATTGTATAATATGCGATCTTTTGTATCTGGCTTTTTTTCCTTGGAATAATGTTTTTGAGGTTTATTCATATTACAATGTGTATCAGTAGTTAATTCCTTTTTTTTAAAATCCTCAACTGAAGATACGTTTTATGCTGATTTTAGAGAGAGGAAGGGAGAGAGAGAGAGAGAGAGAAACATCGATGTGAGAAACTTTGATTGGTTGCCTCCCATACATACCCCAACTGGGGGTTAACCGGGGACTGAACAAGTGACCTGAGTATGTTCCCTACCTGGGGATCGAACCCACAGCCTTTTTGGTGTATGGGTCGACACTCCAAATGAGCCACTCGGCCAGGGCTATAGTTCATTCCTTTTTAATTGTTGACTAGTATTCCATTGCTCATCCATTCACTAGCTGATGGACATCTGAGTTATATAGTTTGGAGCTTTTACAAATAATGCTGCTATGATTCAATGCAATTGTCTTAGATAGCTTGGGATGCCACAACAAAATATTGTAGACTAGGTGGCTTGAACAGACAGTTATCTCTCACAGTTATGGCGGCTGGGAAGTTCAAGATCCAGATGCTGGCAGATTCCTGGAAAGAACTCTCTTCCTGGCTTGTGATGGCTGCCTTCCCCCTGAGTCCTCACCTGGCAGAGAGAGCGATTTGGTCTTCCTCTTCTTATAAGGGCACGAATCCCACGGTGGTGGCCTCACCCTCATCTAAAGCCCGTATCTCCCAAAGGCCACATCTCCAAATACTGTCACCTTGGGGGTTAGGGCTTCAATGTATGGATATGGGGGAGGACACAAATGTTCAGCCCGTAAGAGCAATTATTGATATGATTGGATTACCATTTTGTTCTTTGTTTCTGGCAGATCTCATGACTGTTTCCCCCCTCTGGTTCTCCTTTGCTGCCTTCTTTTGTGTAAAGTAGATATTCTTCTAGCACATCGCTTTAACTCCTCAGTTCATTTTTAAGCTATACTTGCTGAGTTATTTTCTTAGTGGTCACTCTAGGGATTACGGTATACAGCTTAACTTATCAGAAGGTAGGAGGACATTTGACATTTTATTTGACAATTTTTGCTTGAATTACTTAACAATTTAATATGTAATACATAATTTTAAGTATTTAATGTCGTTATATTTATTTTATGTTAATTTAAATGATGATTATTAAATCAATTGAATACACATTTGATAAACAAGACTTTCAAATGGTTTAATATTTAGGCATTTGCGATGCGGTCTCCACGTGCAGCCCTGCCCAGGTCCTGCAAGGCTGGGGGCACACCTGCCTTTCTCATTGTCGTGTGCACGCATTTTTTAACGAGGCTGTACTCATACTTTATACATTAGATAGTACTAATTATATATCCTGCTTTTTAAACTTAACGTTTTGCTCTTGCTTTTTGCGTTTGTATTTGCCATAGGTCTTTGTGAACTTCTTAGCTGCATTGTATTTTGTTGGGTGGCTAGGGAAAACTTGAGTTTACCATTTCTTTGTTTTTGGACATTTAGGCCATTTTCAGTTTTCAGCTATTTGTTTGTTTTTTTAATGCTGCAGTGAGCATCTTTGTGCATCTAACTCTTTTCACATTTTAGAATCTTTGGCATAAATCCCCAGTGGTAAGATTACTCTGTCGAAGGGAACCAATATTTTCCTTGTTCTTGCTAGCTTTTTGCCATATTATCTTCCTTAAGAATTGTAAGGTGTAATTGTTACCATACCTACATGAGCACTGGGTGTCATTTGAAATGGTTCTTATTTTCCTATTTAACTTTGCATTTCTTTGGTGATTAGCCAGGTTGGACATTTTTCTGAAAATCATTTACCAGTTATCATTTGTTTTATGTCAGTCACTTCTTTCTTACGTAGAATGCCCCCTGCCTATTTACATAGAAGGCTTTTTGTTTTTAAACTATCAGTTTGTATGAGCTTTTACGTAATATTCCCTCCTGAAAACTTTTAAGGAAGGAGGCAGAGTATAAATAAATAAAAACAGATGATCCTTTCTCTCCCTTCATTGCTGTCAATATTTCTCCCCACTTGCCCTTTTCAGCCATTTTTTAATGCAGAAAATTTACATTTTTCTGTAGTCATACCTGCTAATACTTCCTTTGTGATTTCATTGATGATTTCCAAGTTTAATAAAAGACATTCTCCCTCCAGAGATCTGATGAATGTTTAAGTCTCTCTTCTTCTAGTTTCCCTAGGTTTTTAAAAAGTATGTAACTCTTTAATCTCTGTAATATTTCTCTGTAAAAACTCCCTTTGGTCTGAGGAAGGTGATTTCAAATATATTTCTCAAACTCGGATTTCCTGCCCTGGCTTTCTTGGTTGTACCAGAACCTGGGGGCCCAGCCTGACCAGCCCCCGCAGGCCAACTGTCTGGATGGAGGGAGGGGACTGCGGAATCAGAACTTGCATCTTGAGCCAAACCCACATCTGAGGGGGGGTCCAAGGTGGTGGAAGAATATAACTTGGAACCTGAGTTTGACTTCTGGCTGTGTGTAGACTCTCAGGCTTCCATTCTCCCTCTCCAAAATGAGCCAAAAGATCCTTGACTGACAGGGCTGCTGTAAAGACGATAGGAGATGAAGTACAGAAAGTTCTCGAATACCACCTGGTCCATCATGTATCCCTTAGGGCTGTGCCTTTGCATTAACTTGGGTCCTGGGTCCCACCTTGTGCCCAAAGGTGTCCCCAAGCCTCCCTCACCACGGAGCATGGGCAGACCACCCGAGCAGTTAAGAGTTTACTCTTGTAAGTGAAGAGTTTGAGTCTTAGGTTGAAAGGCAGAGTAGTGGATGCTCTCGACTGCTCCGATAGCCTGTGTCCTCCCGCGTCACCGCGTCACCGCGTCACCACCTCACGGCGCCTCAGCTCCTCTGCTTCCTCAAATGTGAAATGGAGCTAATTGTCCTTGTGGTCTCTCCTGCCCGGGGTTATTTGGTGATCAAATGAAAGGCTCTGAAAAAGGCCACGGAAAAATCCAGAGGCAAGGTAGAGTCCCCAGGGGCCACTCTGTCCACGCCTCCCGCAGCCTGAGCACAGACGACGCCTTGTGTTAGCTCTGCGAGGCTCCCCGCCCCTGCTCCCCAGGAAAACCATGGGGAGCCTCTGTGAAGGCCCCTTGTGCCCAGGTCTCAGCAGGCAGGGAGCCCAGCACTTGGCTGAGGCCCCGGGAAGCAGAGCCTGGAGGTGAGCTGCACCTAGGCCCCACTGTGCTCAGCTTGGAGCAGCTTCTGAAGACTCAGAGGGCCAGGGTGAGGAGGAATGCTGGGGTCACCCAGGTCACCCCACTTCACAGTTGTGGAAGCTCAGGTTCAGAGCGGGGAGCCAGTTAGTGGCAGTGGCAGAAAGAACCTGGGCGGGGGATCCTGGCTCCAAGGTCCAGTACACTTTCAACTTGGCCTCTGCTGCTGCGGTGATCTCTGTGGGAAGGGCATCTTTGACCCTTCTGAAAAATGCTTTGCCATTTGAGCGAAACTGCACGATGTTAGAGCATCCGATGCTTTCACAAGCATGGCAAAGCACTGAGAACCTGATGCTCCACAGTCTGGAGGGAATTACCTGGGAATAGACTTTCCCAGGAAGGCAAAGAAACGTTGAGCAGGAACTTGGCTTTACAGGCGAGCTGGAAGAATGTGGGGGCAGTAGCCGGGGGCAGTGGCTGGGGGCAGTGCCAGGAGGCAGGCAAAGCTTGGGCAGAAATCTGGTCTCAGCACCCTGCCCTGGGAGGTAGCTGGGGGAGGGAGAAGGACTGTAATTTTTAATTAAGTTCATGGGCTATTTATTGCGTGGGACGGGATATTCTAAGTACGTTAATTAAAAGTGTTTTACCAGTCTGATTTATCTAAAAGTGAACAGAAAAAATACTGAATAAAGGCAAAAATAAAGGTGGCTTATCATTTCACTGGTGAGTTGTGTGCTCAGCATAACTGTGCCTTCTGAAGCAAGAGTGGAGGGAGGGGCCTGCTACCAGCAAAGAAGTGGCTCCCAGGGGTCACACACAGGCACACCGGTGCTCCTAGGATGCAAGACTGTGACTGGGAGGCTGGGGAAAAGCAGCCCTGGACTGTCCCTAGTGCCAGCTTCCCCTCCTCTTCCACCCAAAAATCACAGTGCGTCAGTGTCCTAGGCCTGCCAGGGACCAGTCCTGGGACCCCTGAGCAAAGTGAAGTCCATGCAGTGAGATTCCCAGCCCTGGGGCTGGAGGCCTCCTTCACATCCCTGTGGGAGGCCCTGTGGCAGAAACCAGAGGCTGCAGAAGCTCTGGGTGAGGTCAGCCTTGGTGCAGGTCAGGCTCTCTTCCCGACTTGCAGATGGCTGCTTTCTTGCTGTGTCCTCACTTGGCAGATGAAAAGAGCTCAGGTCGCTTGTGTGAGGACACTAATCCCACCACAGGGCCCCACCCTCATGATATCATCTAAATCTAATGACCTCCCAAAGGCCCCACCTCCAAATACTGTTGCGGTGGGAGTTGGGGTGTTAATATATGAATCTGAGGGGGAACACGAACATTCAGTCCATAATGAACACCTAGGTCCACTTGGAAACATGCCCTGGCCCCTGTGGGGTCCTGCTCTGTCCCCATGCGTGGAGTGTTTCTGGAAGCAGGCAGGACCAAGCGGGGGGCCAAGCCTGGAGGCTGCAGCGGGGAGGTGGGCAGGCCCTGCAGCCACAGTGCAAGGCCACCAGGGTTTCATTACCCTGACGAAAACCAAATGGTTCCTTTTCTTTCCTTCTTTTCTTTTCTCCGTGAGATGCCTGCAAAGCAGGGTACACAGCCCACAATGGCGAGTAAGGAATGGAGGGCCATGGAGAGAAAGGAGAGTCAGAGAACCGGTCAGAGAGAGGCAGGAGGGGACAGAGAGACATGCCAACACCCTCAGAGAGACACAGAGTGGGAGAGGAAGCAGAGATGGGGACAGGCAAAGACACAGGGGAAGTGGGAGCCAGAGATAGAAATCAGAGGACAAAGTGGCGAAGGTCTAGAGAGATGGGGTCCCTTAAAAGATACAGAGTACCTTCTAAGTAAGCGTGTGGGCTGGGACAGGGAGCAAGGCCTGAGGAAGGGGGAGGCAGACAGAGGACACGGAGGCCTCAGTTCTTTTCAGGGGATAAACTCCCCACCCCCAAACCACCCCTAGGAGGGGAGGAAATGGCAGTAAACAGGGCAACCACACCCTCCAGTGCTGTGCAGCTCACTGGGCATCCGGGTCACCCCCCTCAGTCTCACCAGCTGTCCTCTCTCCTCTAGTCCAACCCCTCACCTGCCAGTGAGGAGGGCAGGGCCTAGAGGGGAAGGGGGCAGGGCCCGAGGCCCTAGCTGACTGGGTGGCTGGTCTGATGGGTCCAGTGTGGCCAGGCCTAGAGACACGGGTAGGGATGGTGCACTTAGAGGCCCCTCTCAGCCCTGAGGGGACTGGACAGCAGTGGGGGTCACCGGACACCGTATGCTGCTCCTTTCACAGTAACTGTGTGGGTGTCAGGAGGGAGAAGAAATCAAAACCAGAGGATGAAGAGAGAAAGAAAACCACACACTCAGAACATCAGTTTCGAGTTGTCAGATGGTTATGAGTCACAGCCAGACCCTTCCCTCAGAGAAAATCCCATCTGACCCAGGCAGTGGGCAAGGAGGCAGCTTTCCAAGAAACCATTGTCTTCTCCTAGCACCCACTGGCGAGCCTCAGACCATAGGATTTTGGTTCAGGACCCAAGTCCAGCCCAGCCAGTGGGACCAGCTAGGGATAGCCTTTCTGTCCCTAGGGTAGGGGAGAGCTGGCTGCCAGGGGCCATAGAGTCTAGGGCAGGAAAATCCACCTAGAGAGCCAGACAGTGTCCAAAGCAACAGCCCACTCTCAGGACCCACGTCCCTCCTCCTGCCCTGGGCTCCCCCCACCCACCTCGTCCTCAGAAAGGCCAGTGTCTGGAGCAGGGCCCTTGGCAGCGGCTCTGAGCCGTCATGAGAAACAATGTAGAAACTGTTGGCAGCCGCATCTCCTCAGAAAGGATGCCTTAAGGAGACGAAAGATAACAGTGTCATTCTTCCTAAATGAAGATGGCGACGAGAGAGGCCCAGCTGCATTTGCAATTGGCTGGTCAGCCCTCTCAGGGCACAGAGAGGGACAGCAACTTTCCCAAGGCCACACAGCCAGACCCAGCTTTTGACACCCTGTTCGCTCCTCTTCCACTCCTCACAGTGTCCTGCGTCTGACTTCCCTGTATCTTTCCAGTCTTTTATCTCAATTGGGGTCACAACAGCCCTGAGATGTCAGTAAGATTTTCCTGTTTTACCAGAGGAAAACTGAGGGCCTGTGGGTGAATTCCTCAAGGTCACAGGACCCCTCAGAAGCGGGGCTGGGGCTAGAACTGAGAGGGGCTTGGATTCCCAGCTCAGGGCTCTTTCCACCTCTACTCTGATGAGGCAGCTCATTTTCTGCAGGAGTGGGGCTGGGGGAGGGAAAGGGGTGCCCTGTGCTGTGCTGACCATCGGGCTTCCCTCCCCACCTTCTGGCCCTGGGCAAGCCCCTCCTGTGTTGGCAGAGAAGGTGGGCACCTCTGAGCGGAGCCCCAGTCTGCTGCATCCCCGAATGGACTGGTCCATCCCAATCGAAGGGATTTGTTTCTTCGGTGGAGTGCAGTTTTCCAGGTGAGGCTCTTCGACCTATGCCCCTTCCTCACCCTCTGCCTCAAGCCACCTCATTCCTCAGTGTGGGTGTGTGTGTCCTTCCGGGCAGGAGGCTCTGGGACAGTTACAGCACAGTGACACATAGTCTGATGTGGGATGAGAATATTTTCAATCTGAGTTATCCTTCGGAGACTGGAACATGTGGTTTCCAGAAGCACAGGGGCACCGCTTCCCCGAAGAGGAGGAGGGGGAGCGAGGAGAAACTGTTGAAAGGGAGGACAAGGTGGGTGGGTGGGAGCAAGGCCAATCAGCACAAGCCCCGAGACTCTTGGGGCTGGCCGGGGAAGGGCACTGCCTGCTGACAAGTGTGGGCCAATCCCTCATGGTCCCTGGGGGCTTCTCCCCTGCTGCCCTCTCGGGACCCCTGCTCCCAGCACATTTCCTGCAGCATCAGCAACAAATTTCTATTTTTGCCCAGTCTCCTGGTGCAGCTCACTCCACCCACCCAAGTGAGCCTGGGTGACAAATGTCACCCTCTCTCTGTCAAGAGATACTCTGTGTGAGGGAAGGCAGTCACATTTTCCTCGTCCCTCATGACCCAGGCAGGGGGAGGCAGGAGACATAGGACGGCAGGGCACCGAACTCTCGACTAAGTGCAAGTGTGCCCCTCAGGGTTTGGGCCAGTGGGCACGCAGGCCATTCCCTGAATGCGGCCAGCTGGGGCCAGGCACAGGGAGCAAGCCCCCAACCCTGCCTGACTTCAGAAGAAGGGCCGCCCAGAGGAACGGTCATAGGGTGGCCAGTGAGTAGCCAGAGAGGGACAGAATGACCGGCCATCCTCTCCTGTGATGCAGACTTTTGAGTGTGTGTGGAAGAAACACAGGGAGACTCCTTCGGTTCTGGGGCACGGGAAGGTGGAAGGGGGCTCCCGGACTGGGCTGGGGAGCCTGAATGGAACTCAGTGGCATTCAGGATGACACTTCTGGGACCCTGACTTTCTTCTCAAGAAGCTGTCTGATTGGCCAGTAGCCACCACCCCACGTAGAGCATCGTATTGGGCAGGATCTCTGGGCAAGCCATCAGAAGAGGCTAGCCTCCCTCCCCGCAGCGGGGCCCCGGTCCCTGCTCTCAGCTGCTGGAGCAGGCGAAGAAGGTGGTTTTGCTGACCACACGGCAGCAGCCATAACCACGCAGCCAGGAAGGACTCTTTGGGGCCACTTTCCCTTAAGGGGCTCTGGGAGAGGCAGGTATCGGAGCAGCCTGAGTGACACCAGACACCCGGGCCTCGAGGCAGGGTTCCTTCATTTATTCAGTAAACAGTAATTGAGTGCCCCAGTCTGTGCCGGATCGGGGATGTAGAGTGCCAACCTTCACAGCGCTCCAAGGCCGGTGGGGAAGCATGGGAGTGCGCCACGAACACAGCCAGGTGTGGCGCCTTCGTCAACGGGGGAGACGGTGTTCTGGGTACTCATCGGGGTCTCACTCAGTATTGGGGGTCAGGGAAGCTCCTCAAAGAACAAGGACGATGCCTGATGATGTTAGTCAAGTGAAGTGGGATAGGGAAGAGCTTCCAAGGGGACAGCAGGTTGAGGAATGAGGGTACTTTCCGGAAATGACGCCCAGAGCGGAAGGTGAAGAGGGAGGGGCACAGAGATACAGCAGGAGCCGCTGGCGAAGGGCCTTGCGCGGCTGTGTTTTGATACCTGCCTTGAGTGTTCCGCCAGAACTGTTCTCAGCCTCCTACTCCAGGAGGAAAACCGGTGGGAAATAGTTACTTCCTGCCCGCAGAGGGAAGAAAACAAAAACCCCACAGTTTCTGCCTCACCCCAGAATGTCCAGGTTGACTCACGCTGGTTGAGGACGGGAGACTTTCTCTTTTAAAAACGGTGTGTAATTACTGCTTTTCGATTTGTGAAGGTAATACGTGCTCTATGTAGAAAACTACAGAGAGGAAAATGAAATCATGTATCGTCACTTTCTGTGGAGATCATTGATGTCAACACTTTGTTTTTCCTTCCAATATTTTTTTTGTTACATAGTTGCGATAAAACTATATATACAATTTTATTACCTGCCTTTCCCTAACATAAATATGTTCCTATGTCATTAAAAAGTCTTCATTTTTAAAAGTTGATTTTAGAGAGAGAGAGGAAAGGAGAGAGAAACATCGATTTGTTGTTCCACTTCTTCATGCATTCATTGGTTGATTCTTGTACGCACCCTGACTGGGGACAGCACCTGCAACCTTGGTGTATGGAGATGGTGCTCAAACCAACCGAGCTACCAGCCAGGGCAGAAAAAAGTCTTCATTTTTAAGGGTGGCATCACGTGGGCTATCTTGGGCTCCCCATGGCCTGTTGACTCCAGGCCTTTGCAGCTGTGGAACAGTGGTGCCCAAGAAAGCTGACCATGAGGATCACCCGGGGGCCCTGGGGACCACCCAGGCTTCTGCATCAGATGTGGCGCTGGGCATCTGCATTTTTAAAAAGCTCCCCAGGATGCTCTGAAGCCATTCAGGATGGGCCCTGGGGCAGGGGCTGTATAGTGCCTGCATAGCTCCTTCTAGGAACTCAGAGGGGCAACATCTCATTTAAAATCCGACGAAATAATATCTAACTTGCAGAACTGTTGGAAAAGAGAGATTTTGCTCATGGAACTCAGGACCTGATGCTCAAAAAAAAAAAAAAAAGAAAAAGAAAGAAAAAAGTAACTGCTGTTGTTCAGGTTCCTTTGCTCTATTTCCCACAGATGGGCATTATTTCCACTCCCCTCTGTGCCCCGCCCCCCACCCAGGGGAGGTGTTTGCTGCCTCAGCAGGCAGTTCTCATTCTCCTTTGCATTGAACACAGAACTTAAGTTCGTCCTTTCAGGAACTTACCTATTGTACAGCAGTCATTAAAAAAAAACAGAACACATTGCCATGAGAAAATATGTATAATGAGGACGGTCACAGAAAAACTGAGGTATAATGGCCATAGATAACCAGGGAAGACCTGGTCACATGGTGGGGGGCTATCAGACTGCCATTCAGCCAAGGTGGTGAGACTGCAGGAGGAAGAGAGGGGAATTAGCCTTCGCTGAGTATCTGCTCCAAGTGCAGTGTAGCTGTAAACAACGGGTACAAATCATTTGTCACTGGTTGTTGATGAGATAAGCCTAGAAATTGTGAATAAACACAAATTTTAGAGCCATTTGATATTGCTGCAGTATCCAAATGTATGATTATTATTTCTAGTAATTCATTTTTGTTGTATTTTACAAAAGCATTGGTCAGTGACTGATTGGATATAGAATATATATATATACACACACATATGAATATATATGTGTGTGTATTTAAATCCTCACCCAAAGATATGTTTTTTGTAAGATTTTATTTATTTATCTTTAGAGAGGAAGGGAATGAGAGAGGGACAGAAATATCAATGTATGGTTGCTTCCTATGCATTCCCTGCTGGGAACTGGCCTGCAACCCAGGCACGTGCCCTGACTGGCAATCGAACCACGGTCTCTTGGTTCATAGGCCCACGCTTAATCCACTAAGCTACACCAGCCAGGGCTGTTTTTTATTGATTTTGGAAGAGAGAAAGGGAGAGAGAGAGAAACATTGACCAGTTGCCTCTAGTACACACCTTGACCAAGGATCGAACCTGCAACTCAGGTATGTGCCCTGACTAGGGATTGAACCAACTACCTTTTGGTATATGGGTCGACACTCCAACAAACTCAACCACCTGGCTGGGACCTGACTGAATATTTTTATTTTTTAAGTATATTTTATTGATTATGCTATTATAGTTGTCCCATTTTTCCCCTTTATTCCCCTATGCCCTGCACTCCCTTCCCACCAATATTCCCCCAACTTTGTTCATGTCCATGGGTCATACACATAAGTTCTTTGGCTTCTCCATTTTCTATACTATTCTTAGCCCCCCTGTCTACTTTGTACCTACCAATTATGCTTTTTATTCCCTGTACCTTTTACTCCATTTTCCCCACTCCCTGTTGGTTAATGCTCTATGTGATCTCCATTTATGTGATTCTGTTCTTGTTCAAGTTGTTTGTTTAGTTTGTTTTTATTTTTGTTTTAGTTTTTAGGTTCAGTTGTTGATAGTTGTGAGTCTGTTGTCATTTTATTGTTCATAGTTTTGATCTTTTTTGTTTTCTTTGATAAGTCCCTTTAACATTTCATATAATAAGGGTTTGGTGATGATGAACTCCTTTAAATCAACCTTATCTGGGAAGCACTTTATCTGCCCTTCCATTCTAAATGATAGCTTTGGTGGATAGAGTAAGCTTGGATATAGGTCCTTGACTTTCATGAATTCAAATACTTCTTTTTAGCCCATTTTTGCCCACCAGGTTTCTGTTGAGAAATCAGCTGACAGTCTTATGGGAACTCCTTTGTAGGTAACTCTCTGCTTTCCTCTTGCTGCTTTTAAGATTCTCTCTTTATCTTTAATTTTGGGTAACGTAATGATGATGTGCCTTGGTGTGTTCCTCCTTGGGTCCAACTTCTTTGGGATTCTCTGAGCTTCTTGGACTTCCAGAAAATCTATTTCCTTTGTCAGATTGGGGGAGTTATCCTTCATTATTTTTTCAAATAAATTTTCAATTTCTTGGTCTTCCTCTTCTCCTTCTGGCACCCCTATGATTTGAATGTTGGAACATTTAAAGTTGTCCCAGAGGTTCCTAAGCCTCTCCTCATGTTTTTGAATTCTTGTTTCTTCATTCTGTTCCGGTTGAATGTTTATTTCTTCCTTCTGGTCCAAACCATTGATTTGTGTCCTGACTTCCTTCCTGTCACTGTTGGTTCCCTGTACATTTTTCTTTATTTCACTTTGCATAGCCTTCATTTCTTCCTCTATTTTGTGACCATACTCAACCATTTCTGTGAGTATCCTGGTTACCATTGTTTTGAACTATGCATCTGATAGGTTGGCTATTTCTTCATGGTTTAGTTCTATTTTTGGAGCTTTGATTTGTTCTTTCATTTAGGCCATATTTTTTGTCTTGGCACACTTGTTATTTTGTAAGGGGTGGAGCTTTAGGTATTTGCCAGGGTGGGGCAACCCACTTTACTTCTGCGTTGTGGTGCTATATGTGGGGGAAGGGTCCAAGAGGGAACAGTGCCACTTGCTCGGCTCTCAGCTGGCTTTCAGTTATTTTCCCTGCTACCCACAAGCAAATTGGGCCCTTCTGGTGCTGATTCCCAGGTAGGTGGGTTTGTGTGCATTCTAGGACCCTGTGGGTCTCTCAGAGAAGCTCTCCTGTGAGGGTGGGAGTCTCTCTCACCACCACAACCCCCATTGGTTTTTATAGCCAGAGGTTGTGAGGCTTTCTTTTCCTGAGCTGGAACCCTGGATTGTGCGTTCGGTCTCACTCCCCAGTTGTTCCTCCTGGTTTATCCGGGCACACAAATGTGGGACTACCAGCCACTGCCTTGCTGCTTGTCCTCTCCACCTTGGCTGCTCATCTCCGCCCCTCCTACTAGTCTGGATGAATGTTTCTTCTTTAACTCCTTGGTTGTCAGATTCCCATAAAGTTCAGCTTTCTATCAGATAGGGTTGTTTTTTATTTTTAAATTTGTTGTTGTCCTTCTTTTGGTTGTGCAAGGAGGCATAGTGTATCTACCTACACCTCCATCTTGGCCAGAAGTCCTGATTGGATAGTTTTAAATTGGTCCTTCACAGAAAGGTTCAGAAGCACTGGTCTAGAGATGGATGTATAATGTCTTATAATGCTCACATAGGCTCTGCAGGGTCTTGAATTAGAGGTACTTTCTCCTCCCCTCATAACCCCAGGAAAGCAGAACCCACCCTAATGTTGCTAAGTTTCAGCCAGAGGAAGGTGGCTCTGCTCCTGGGCCCTTAGTTCTACCCCAACCATGAGGCAGAGCCCGAACTCCCCAAGAAGACCCCAGAGAGTCTGGGGATCCCAATTTCCCCAGGAGATGGGGCCCTGAGCCCCTCAGGGTGGACTGACATGGGGCCTCACAGGAAGGAAATTCCCCAGAAAGACCCTGGCATTCATTTGGACTGACCTTTCCATGTCAGGGAGACCTTCTCTCCTGTCCTACCCCAGTCCCTGCTGCTGTAGCTGCTGTCCTGGGCTTGCAATCAACTAATAGTCTAGCCCCTGCCATATACTGAGATGGGTGCTAGCTGCTCTGGGAACACAACAAATGAAGATATTTTCGGTAAGCACTTGTTCTGATTA
This sequence comes from Trachops cirrhosus, assembly GCA_028533065.1. Taxonomy (NCBI): domain Eukaryota; kingdom Metazoa; phylum Chordata; class Mammalia; order Chiroptera; family Phyllostomidae; genus Trachops; species Trachops cirrhosus. Next base: position 120,823,302 of record CM052543.1, read on the forward strand.
ACTCATTCATTTTCATGATGACCTCATGAGATAGGTCCTATTTTTTACCTTCATTACACAGGAGAATCTCAAGGAGGTTAAAGGACAGGTTTAAAAATCACACAGCTCATGGCAGGGCTGAGGTCACCTCAAGCCTGCCCTACTCCAGGCCCGGAGCTCTTAACCACAGTTTGATATCACGGACCTGCCCTCCAGGGGACTGCAGTCTAGCTGGGTCTGTGGGACCTTTGAAGAATCCCAGATAGCCAGATACGCCTGACTCTAAGGACCAGACGAGGGAGGATACTGGAGCGGAGACTTGGGGGACTTCAGAAAGGAGGCAGCTGCTCTCAAGGCCCTGCTCCTTGGCCTTACTGTGCCTCCTGGGAGCACACTCATATCCTGTGTCCCTGCCCCTCTCTCCCCAGACATGATCTCACTCCTCCTCACCCCCAAGGCCCCAGAGAAGAGGCTATTGTTTCCTCCCACACTCCAGAACTTAGAGACTGCACAAGACCCTATCCCGATGTCAGGGCAGCTCAGGCTCCCCCAGTGACAGGATTGGGTGGCCGTCGCTACCCCATGCTCCTCAGCCCCTGGCACAGCACCCACTTCCCCAATTTATCCCACAATCTCTCAGCCTCCAAATTGCCCTTTTGTGCTTTTCTTCCTTTGAGAAGAATATGCACTAGGAATCCAAGAGGGAATAGCCCTATGGGGAGTCCTCCCACCTTCCTGTTTCCCTCAGTTTCCCCATGCCCGTCTCTAGTGTTCTCTGCTTTTTGGAGGGGGTAGAGTGAGACCAGGCAGCGGGCATCAGGAACTCCATGTCAGTACATGGCTGCCTTAATATTTCAGGGGCAAGTCATTTAAACTCTCAGGCTCCTCATCCTATAAAATGGGGGTAGGTGTGAGGATCAAATGGAAAGGGCTGTGCGAGCTCTTTGCCAACTCTGAGTGGCTCTGTCTAATCTGATTCCCTCCCCTCTTGGCTTATTTGAGTCTTGCCCAGCCTTCAAAGCTCAGCTGAAGCCCACTGCTCTCAGGAAGACCTCCCTGCCTACACTGGTATGGACCGAGTCTTCAGCCTGGAGAGGTCACTATCGACATTTGTTGACCCGTATGTTGTATGTTCTGCAGCCGTAGAGAGCCATGTATACTCTGGGCATCACTGTATGACCGTGAGTATGACCATGGACTCCACCATGCTGCCTCCACAGCCCCAGACCCAGGAGAAGCTCAGCCTTGATCCACTCATAACTTCCATGTCTTAAGTCTTCTGTTTTCCAAGTGCTTTTATAGGAATGGCCAGATTTGAGGGATCTCTTAACACAGGGAGATGGTTTGGGGAGACATTTTTGTTATTCCCACTACATTGGAGAGGAAAGTGAGGCTGAGAAAGCCCAAGAGATCTGGACAAGATCACAGGATTGGGAGTCAATTGCAAAGTCAGAATTCAAGTCCAAGTTCAGATGCTCTTAATAATCCCCAGGTGTCCACATTTGTTTAGGGCCTGAAGAAAGCCAAGAAACCTCCCCAAGCGTGTGAACTTCGTTTCATATGACCTCTTAAGTGGGCGTTTGCCTTTGCAGCTTCCCCCTGCTCCCTCCACCTGGCATTCCTGAACTCCCCCAGAAGCCTGTCCTCACCTGGCAGAGACAGCCGCAGCACAGACTGACGCGAGGGCGAGTGGACGAGGCGGCACCCGGACGCTTGCACAGATCTGGATCCTGGACGCAGCAGGCGGGGCTTTGTTCTTGGTAGGACAAACAGTCCCAAGGGCCTCCCAGGCCAGGAGAGGGTTTTAAATAGCCAATGACAGGAGGATTGAGAGGCCCAGTTTAAATTAGTTGTCAGTGTTCGATTGAAGCAGGTTTAATTGTTAGGTGGTGCTGAAATGATGAATGAGGTATGGCTTTAAATAGAAACCATAAGTATTTCAACCTCACCCTGGGTGGGAACTGCAAGTGCAGATCTGGTCTCTTATTCGAAGGGTTCCCTGGAGGGGGAGGTGGCAGACGGGGTGCACTGAGCTAGGCTGGCCTGTTCCCTGTGGTTTGTTATTTCAGGAGAGTGATCCAAGAAGAGCCCGAAGGGTCTTGGGAAGATGAGGGCTCATGGCTCCATCAACCAATCAGTCAGGCAATCCGTCAGTCACTTTCTCACTGCCCTGTGATGCCGCTGGCTTATTCCCATCTGTGCCTCTGCAGCTGCACCCAGGCCAATCTTTGTAGAGCTGACAGAAGAAGAGGGGGCTCTGCAGAGAGGGAAAGTTCGCTGTACTTGGGATCCAGAGGTCCTGCGTTCGAGCCTCACTCTGCCCTCGTTATCTGTGTGGCCTTGGGAAGCCATATGAGCATTCTGAGCCTCAGATTCCACATCCATAAACCAAGACGAAGCTTGCCCTACCCACCTCCCTCACCAAGCTGTTGAGGGACCAAGGGTCTAATGAGGAGAAGCTTAGAAAGCTGTCATCCATGCCATCACAGCTGGTGGGTCAGTGCCTCCCCTTCCTGGCCCTGGGCAAGCTGGGATGTGGGGGTGGGGGCGAGAGGGAACCCTTGGTATGACCTCCAGAGTCCTCAGCGTTACTGGACATTTCTGGTTCTCTGGGTTAGGGCGGGAGACCCCATTCATCCCTCTCACTTGGGGCCTGCCTGCTAGGCTCACCATGCTGTATCTTGCATTTTATCTTTCTTTAAGCCACTCCCAGAGCCAAGGAGGGCAGTCAGAAGGGAGGACCAGAGGAACCCACGCAAGGGCAGCCACACCTGTGTGCACACCAGTTCTGGGGCCAGGACAGGGGCGGTCAAGAGTCATCTGGGTCATCTTCCTGTGTCTGAAGGACCTGTACGGCCAAGGGTAGAGATTTAAGTTTCCTCTTTTTCCCTGGAGTTAGAGTTAGGACATCTGGGGCCCATGGGAGAAGGTGACAGGGAGGCAGGTTTCAGCTCGACCCTAACAAACCCTGCAGGTGAAGCTTCCTCGTGGGGGACAGCAGAGGAACTCAGGCAAAACCTGGCTGAGCCTTCCCTTGAGAGTGGCGCAGAGGGATGCCTCCCGGCCTGGGACCGACAGAGCTGGTGTCAGAGCTGGAGGATGACAACCTGGTTCCGCCGCTGACCTGCTCACTGTTCATGACCTTGAGCCACCTGCTTCACCTGCCTGAGCCACAGGCTCTGAATTTGGAAAAATGGGAAAATAAGGTCTTTCTAAAAAAGGGTGTGAGGGTTGCAAAATGAGCCAACAGATGCAAAAGCACTTCTTGCCAGGCCCAGAACTGGCCCTCAAAAAAACACTGGCTGGCTGTGAATCTAAATCAGGTGGGGACTTGTACCAAAGGGCGGCGACAGTCCTCTGAGATGCTGAGGGTCTCTGACATTAATCAGCACAATGGCCACAGGTAGCCGAATGTCCACGTGTAGATGCCACCAGACAAAGTGCCCCCGGGGGTTGAGAGGGGACCTGCTAAGAGCAGGCAGTTAACTGCAGCACGTGTCCTCAGCTTGACTTCTTTTGGGACGGGGAGTGTGAGGGGGCAGGCAAATCTTATGATCCATCTGAAGTGGAAAGAAAGCTCTTATCTCATTCCCTTCTCCCAGCTCTGTGATGGAGAGGACTGTGGCGTGGAAGTGCCGGGGAGTAGTGGGAGCTGACAGGCCTGGGCCACATTCCCCAGGTCCTCTTCCCACAGAGGCATCCAGAGGGGGGAAGCAGGCCTGATCTGCGGTGCCAAAATAAACTCGCATTGTTTCCAGCAACACAGAGTCCTTGAGCGAGGCCAGCTTTTGCCAAACCCTGTAAGGAAGGAAAGCTGGGGGAGGGGAGAAATGTCTGGAGTGGGAGATATATCCCACCCCCCACCAGCTTTCTCCTGACTTCCAGAAAACTCCATGTAGGCAAGCCCTAAAGCAAATCTCAGAGGGCCCTGTGGGAATCTGGGCTTTGGGGGGAGAAAGAAGGGACTAGAACTCCCATTTGTTTCGTGTCTGTGTGGTACGGACTTGGCTCATGGGGAGGGTCATGTAAGGGGGCTAGGGCTGCACCCAGGCCTGGGTTCAGATTCTGACCCTGGCATTTGCACACTCAGGGGTCTGACCAAGCACAGACAACACCTTTGCACTTCTGCATTCTCATTTTCTCGGGTGCGATGGAGCTTATCGAAGGTTAGCTCAGGTAATGTAATCAAGGGCTTAGCACGTCAAATGCACTCAAAACCTGTGAGTTGTCATTGCTATTAAAGAACTGCTATTAGTTTTTTTTAAGATTTTATTTATTTTTAGGCAGAGGGGAAGGGAGGAAGATAGAGAGGGAGAGAAACATCAATGTGTGGTTGCCTCTCACGCACCCCCTACTGGGGACCTAGCCTGCAGCCCAGGCATGTGCCCTGATCTGGGAATTGAAGCAGTGACCCTTTGGTTTGCAGGCTGACGCTCAATCCACTGAGGCATACCAGCCAGGGCTGCTATTAGTATTAATAATAATGACTTTCATGGCAAGGCTGAGAGGTGGATATTGTTCTGTGCCTATTACAAGTGTGGAAACTGGGGCTCAAGAGTGATTGAGGCACTTTTTCAGAGGCTGACGGTTCATGAGCGGCAGGCTCAGGGTACAAACTCAGGTCCTCCTGGCCCCAAGGCCCACACTTGCAGCACACGCATCTGAGACGGAGGCTTGACTGGGTTTCCTGATACAGATGCTAACTTGCTCCAAAGTTGGGGAGTTGGAAAGCAGTGAAAATAGGGCCTACAGGGCACCGTGTTCATGGCCCCGCTGCTCCCTAGACTTTGTTGGCGTGGCCCCTGTCCAGTGAGGCCCGGTTGACCACCAGGGCCCAGCGTTCCCCTTGCCAGGCCCCAGGGCTCCTCTGTCTCTGGAGCATCTGGCTGGAGTGTGTGTCTGTACAACTGGCCTCCAGGCTCTGCACAGTCGGCCTCCGGGTTGTGCATGGGCAGCTACTGACGCTGAGCAGCCGAGGGGTTAAATTCTGACTGTGTCGCTTACTAGCTGGGTGACTTTGGGTTTGTTGCTTACCCTCTCTGAAACTCTGTTTTCTCATCTCCAACACTGGAGTAATGATACCTAGCTTTCTGTGTCTCTGTGAGAATTACAAGAGATAGTGAACATGACAGTGTGTCTGGAAGGCGTTACCCCGCCCCCCATTCCTGCGTCTTGAGACAAGTGCTCCCCAGGACTGAGGGGCTCCAGGCTGGGACCTATTTTTCATCCTTAGATACGGACTCTCTGCATGTTATCCTTCATGAAAAATGAATAACTCGTGTTCATTTCATTAAGTGCTGCCCCCACAAAAGTGTGGGCTTATGCAATTCTCCAAAGGCTGTCAACTGGAAGATATCTCAGAGTTCCTCATAAATCAAAGGTTTCATTTTGCTGCCAAGACAGTCAACTTTCTCTGCCTTGAGTCAGGCGGAGGGTGGTGCTGGGCTGTGATGGGAATCTGGAGACCCGCCTGCTGCTCTGAACTCTGCCGATTACCGACGCGGAGGAGCAAGTTGCCTCCTGTTCCTGAGACCTCGGTTTCCTCCTCTGAAAAATGGGTGGTGTGTGTGTGGGTGTGGGGAGGAGTGCTACTGGATGATCCTCTAGCTCGTCCAGTTCTAAAATTCGGGAACTTGATCTTTCCTTCTCTGATTCTCTCCACCCTCTGGGCTTCACCTCTCCAGGCTCCTTCCCGCCCTCTCCTTCTCTTCCCACAATCTCCACCTCTCCTGTCAGTCAGGCCAGAGCAACCCAGGGCAGAGACTGTGGAGAAAACATCCATGCATTCCTGGCAGACGACAGTCTTCTGATGCCCCTTATTGCAAAAGCAGTCTTTCTTTGGGGTGAAGAGAAGGGCAGCCAAAATGTGTGTTTCTATTATGGGGTCCAGGAAGGAGGGCGGGCGTGTGCTCATGGGGCTAAGGGTGAATACGATTGGAAGTAACAAATGGCCCCTTCTCTGACTGCGGCTTTGGGAAGGGGGGCCAGCTCAAGGGGGTCCCATGGTCCCCTGGTGGTGCAGGTTCTAGGCCACCCAGAGATGTCCGTCCGTAGCGGGGGTTGGGGGTGGGGAGAGTACGTGAGGTGAAGGGCCCGGAGAGAATTCAGCCTTCTAAAAACCACAGTCAGAGCTAGTCTCCTGGGGAGGGAAGGGGAAGATAGCTGAAATGTTTGTGTTTCTTACCACTATGCCACCTGACTGACAGTAGGAGGTATAAATAGCAGACTGGAGGGATTGCCAAGTGCAGGGGTTAGAAAAGTAGAAAGAGCAAGAGAGGTACAAGGACAGAGATGGAGAGAGGCAGAGGGGACAAAGAGTGAAGCAAAGAAGGGAAAGGGGAAGAGAGGGAAAAAGAGAGGGAGAAGAGAAAAGGGGGAGGAGGGGTGGGGGAGAGGAAGGCAGGCAAGAGGAAAGAAACAGGGTGAAGAAGGATAACGTATTCCCAGACCGCGCCATCTGAGTCCCCATGCCCCCTGACTGAGGGGCGGGGAGGGCACGTCAGGAAGCAGCCTGCACATGGGGTGACTTTCCAACACCCCTTTCCTGGGTCATCACTGTGCCCCAACAAAGGCAGGTTCTGAACCTCTTCATTGCGGGACTCTGGGAGCACTATTTACCTAACATGCAAAGTGGGCCAGTGCCCTGGAGCTGTGTAAGGAAGTAGCAGGCCTTGGGTGGCTGGAAAGGACCAGAAGCAAGTCCCAGTAGCATAATTAGTTGGAGACATAGCTGAATACTCAAAATACAGCATGCATTGTTCCAGTCACCAAAATCATTTAATATGTTTTCAAATCTCTTCACTAGTTCAGAAAATAAAATCCCTTATTTACTAAAGATTTGCAACCATTGAGGTCTCTATCCATCCATCTACCCTTCCATCCATTCGTCTGGAGTCTATCCTTTCAGCCGACTTTTAGGCGAGTATCTACAGTGCACCCAGCGCTCTGCTTTACTGGGTCAACTGCAAAAACTTCTCAGTCCTTACCCTCAAGGGGTGCAGCCTCTACTGGGGAAATACACAAAAATAATTTATAGTAATGCATCATTATAAGTGGAATAATAAAGGCATTGCCAATTGTTATCTGGGGATAACAAAACAAAATCCACTGTGGCAGGAAACCCTTTCAGGGAATCTATAATGTGGGTCCCCGTGGCTTCCAGCAAGAGACGCCCTGCTCTCCTGCTCTCTCTGCTACTCAACTGTAGACAGAAAATTTGGCTAGCCTGACCTGACTTCAGAATTAGCATCCACATTTCCTTACTTAAAAAAAAATCACTTTAAAAGTGCATAAAACTTACTCATAGTTTAAAAAGGACTACACAGCAAATATAATTGTAACCGCCCAAAAGATCAAGAAACAGACCAGATCTCCAGTACCTGCCGAGGTCCCTGCCTTTCCACTGCCCCAGACAAAACTCCACCCGCTCCCCGGAGGTAACGATATCCTGACTTTTCTGCTCGCTATTATCTTGCTTTCCTTTACAGTTTTAGCATTTATGTATGCACCCTAAATGATATTAGGGTGAACTGCAGGAAACTGCCACTTTTGGGAAACAAAGTGGTTGAAGATGAGCAATTTCATATGGATTAAACTAGGAGCTTAGTCTATTTTTAGGTGTGGTAAATAAGTATTATACCTTCTGCGTTCTTTTTTTTTTTTTTTTAACTTGAGATATAACGAACTCTGTGTGGCCTGCCGTGCGTGTCTGTCCTAGGACCTGTGAGTACAACACATTCCTTCATTCCCCGTGCTTCTCTGAGTGGAGCTTCTGTAGGCACTGGGGTGGTCTTTAAAGACCCCACCAGAGGCTTCCCTATTTACGTATACCTGTAGCTCTTCTTCCCCCAGCATTTTCTTCCTAAATGTGTTCTTTCCCACCACTTTGTAATCATATCTCTATTATATATCAAGTATCTATATATGTGTGGATCTGTTCATAGGCTCTTTGTTCTGTTTCACTGACCAATTTCTCTATGCGGTGCCACTGCCACACTGTGCTAATTACTATGGCTTTATAAAAGTCACCATACCTGGTAGGACAATTCCTTCACCTTGTTTTTCTTCTTATGTACTTTCATATAAATTTTACAATAACTTTACCAAATTCTACATGCAAAACTTTGTTGTTTTGATTGGGATGCATTGAATCTATATATATAAATTTGGGGGAAATGACACCTTTACAATGCTGACTCATGCATCCACGAATATAGTATACCTTTGTATTTCTTACAGCATTCTTTAATGTCTCTCAATGAAGTTTAATTTTTTATAGAAGTCTAGCATAAATTTTGTTAGAATCATTCATAAATACATCATTTTTGTTGTAAATGTAAATAATCACTTTTAAAATATTACATTTCACAATGGTTATTGTTCATGTATTGAAATAAGCTCATTTTTGTACATTAATCTTATACCAAACAATCTTGCTAAACTCTCTTACCAGGTCTAATAATATTTAGTATTATCTGTACATATTTAAAGTTTTGTTTCTTTTTTCTCAATCTTTCCCTTTCCATTTTTTTCTTTCTTCATTGAAATGGGTAGGACTTCCAGTAAAGTGTTGACAGAAGTAGTGACAGTAACGATTCTTGTCTTGTTCACCCTCTCAAAGGCAGCAGCTGGACTAAATAATCTCTTGTGACGTGAAGATCTTGATTTTCCTTACCATCATATTCTTAGTCACAGCCTTCTCATCCCTTTCTTGGTCCAAGAGAAAGACTCATAATTGTATTCAAACCTCTAAGAGTTGCCTATCTCTGGCCTAAATCTAGAAGATTCTGGAGTCTGCTTTCTTATTTTCCAGCAGTTCATACTTATTGAGTCATTTCCTCTGAAACTCAGTTCCTCCCCAAACTCTAGTTCACATTTTGAATCACAACCCATCTTCAGAAACACTGTGGAGGCTGAGAGGTTGACTGTGCCCACCCCCCTTTCTGGAACACTCCCTGACCTCCTGTAGAGCAGGAGACACGCGTTTAAACCCTGCCTGAGAGAACTGAGGTGTGCTACGCTAGGCTGTTTTCTCTAGGTGTCTACGCAGCATTCAAGTGTAAGAACACCAGTGACAGCACAATGAAATCACCACATTAGCCCCCTTTCACTAGAGAAATGCCTAGTGCTCTAATCCACAGTATTGAGGATTAGTAGAACGGTACTGGAAGTTTTCTCGAATAGGCATTGAAGACAGTGTTCACCATGTTGGTCAATGTTCCTGGTGTAAGGACCCACCAAACACTATTTTTTTGTAGTTTAATATCAGCATAGTTGGTCTCTCCTGTTGAATAAATATGTTTCTGCCATAAAGTAATTAATGGAATTATTTTTGGAATATTATTAGATGAGATTTCATATCCTAAATCTTACTGTTCTGGGGTTTCTTGTCTACTGCAGCAATATTTGGGGCAAGAGGTAAGAGGAAGGCAGATGGATGCCAGCTCAACATACGCAGATTAGATTTCTTCCGAGTCTCACTCTCAGATGGAAAGATTCTCAAATGGAAAGATTCTCAGATGGAGAGCTAGTCATTGTTAAGATAAAAGATTTTCTAATTTTTTTTATGAACTACAAAAGAAATTTGTTTATTGAGGGCAAGAGGATGCAAGCAATATAAAAATCAAAAGCTTATCTGGCTTTAATTGGCTTTTCTTTCTCTTGTCAAATGGGGGTGGGATTTTATTTGCACATTTTCTAAGGGTCCCAGTCTGCTCATGAAATCGTCATGCAGGGGGAAGCTGCTGGGCAGAGATTCCTTAAGTGACCCGCTGGGAGACCTCTTTATCAGGGAGGAAGTAGCTGCTCCACTGTCTACTTCTTTCCCTTCTGCTCCGTGTGTACTACAAAACAGTCATTGCACGCGATGGCGGGCCCAGCAATTAGCAAAAAGAAGCTCTGGAAGCCCACTGGGCCATCTTGGCATTGGTTCAGGTCTTTCATTATTTTGTCTACGGCCAGAGGATCTTTCTGATTTTCCAAAAATCCAGGGAACTCCTTTTCCATGAGCAGCACTCTCAGGTCCTCCTTTGTCAAGTAGCCTTTATCCCCAGCAAATGTGTGAAACGTGAACATCATCGTTTCCACAGTGTGCTCCATTTGAGACGGCATTTTGGTGGGGTCTCGGCCCAAGGCGTGATGAGATCGCTAGGCTAGCTGGGACGTGCGGCCAGCGAGCAGAGCGCGGCTTGCTGGGCGCCTCAGTAGGTGGGGGAGATTTTCTAGATTTTCTGAACTCTCATTTAACATATCAAGAGTTATGTCTGCCTGACCTGATCTTAGAAAATGAAGAGGGGAAAGAAGCCTATCCCTTCTGTTCAGATAGATTGTGAGAAGGGGGGCAGGTAGTCAGGCACCCTGGTTTTCTCTAGAACTGCCATTGTCACCTCTACCACTCTTCTCACCAATGTGTCAGGGCACAACCTGGCATGTCGGGAGCTTTGAAGCATCCAGAGGAGCAAGAAGGAAATAGTGAGTGTCTGGGCTAGGAGTGTCTTCACCCAGGCAGGTGAGGGTGAAGTACAAGCCCAGGAGAGGCACCTACACCATGGCATGGAGGTGTGGCAGGTAGTGGTTAGTAAGGGAGCCCAAGACAGCACCTGAGCAGGTGCTCAGAGAGGCAGCAAAGTGGCAGAGGATAGGCCTGGCAACGGGACCAAGCAGTCCCCCAGTTCTCGCACAGCACCCCAGAGAGCAAGATGGGGCCCTGCTCACCACAGTGGCCATCTGTGTTTGGGGAGCTGGCTAGTTCCGCCCTTGGCAGTGAATGGCAGTGAAGATCCGGGTCATGCCACAGGAATCCAGGGACCTTCTCCCTGGCTGCCAGGAGGCTCCCGTCAGAATCATTCACCAGATTGGGTTCTGCAGGCAGAGAAAGCAGTTTCCCGAAGGTTGAGATTCACCTGAATCGTACAAGTTACTGGTACCTGGAATGACAATTTTGGTTAGTGAATCAGATTGGAAGTTTACCAAACTGGACAAAATTTAAGTTCCTCACCCATACCTAGTGGAACTGATGAGAAAAAGTAGATTAGTTAGAAAGTAAATAAGAAAATTACATTTTCCACATGCACATTTAAAGTCAGTATGTGTGCCCAACCACACACTGTTTTTATGAAGCTGAGCATCACTGCATCATAGCCTGTCCAGTTCCGAAACTGACTCTCCCTTTGCACTCAGGGATGGCAGATACTCCTGCCTTGGCGCGGACGCAGCGCAGGCAGGTGGGTGTGTGACCCTGGGCTGCGTTCTGGCTCTGCAGGGTCCTGGGCACTTTCACATGTGTGAGCCCTTTCTCCATTAAAACACTTGTAAAACTATATTTTGTGATTATGTTGGTATAAAGAATATATTAATATTATATATTAAAACATTCTCTCCAACCTAAATGTCCTGTATTTCATCTTCTGATTTTAAAAGAAATTGCAATACATTGCCCTGGGTTCCTGAAAGCATCGTGGGCCCCAGGCCCCGTGCCAGCTGAGCCTAACAGGGAGGTTTCCTTGCGCCTGTGCTTGCCCCGGGCTCACTTCTTGGCTCTTGCCTGTCTCGTCTGTAAACTGGGGGTGTTGGATTAAAGGACGGAATGCACTCAAGAACTTGGAGCACGGTGATAACAAATGTCGGCTTCTTTTGCCCAATTCCATGGATTTGATTTTTCTATTTCAGTGATCTTGCTGTGTGTGTGGTTTTCATTGTGAGTCACCTTCAAAATCTCTTTGGAAGTAGGTGGGTATAACTTATAAATAAAAATTCCTTTTTACTTCCTCAGCCCTTAGCACAATGCTTTGCTTTATATTCTCAGCCCTTGTCGATCGATGGTGCCGGTAAACAGCTCCCTCCCTTCCCAGCTTCCACCCACCACCCCGTCCCACCCAGGCCTGACAGACTCTAGAAGCATCCTTCCTTTCTTTCTTTTCCCTCTGCTCTCTCCCTCAAAATTCTTCTTTTCCTCAGCGGCCTGTGCTATTAGAGGGAGGGAGGAAGGCACCCACGAAATGTCAGACCCGGAACTGGGGGATGTCCCCACAGCTTTATTGAGGAGCAGACTGTAAGGAATTTGCTCCATGACTCGTGGGACCAGGATTCGAACCGGGGCCCATCTGGCTATGCCACGGTGTGGTGTGTTAAGTCTCCGTGATCTGGGGTTTACAGGAAGCACCTTGAGCGATAACCCAAAGGAATGCCTTTTCCCGTGGCAAGGGAGATGCCTTTAGATGATTTGGGGGAATTTCTGGGTGCTGCTCAAATCAAACCTTGTGGGAAAACATCAGGTCTCTCTAGGTGTTTGCTCAGCTTTGTCATTGTCACCTGGGCCTTGCCATTCACCGAGGTGAAAGTTTGTGCTGCAACCCCCTTCCTACATGTTAGTGGGGAGTGACACCAGAGGTTAAGAGGCGACAGTAAGGAGCCACGGGGATCAAGTTGGGGGTTTACAATGATGTGTCCATTAAGAGGGTAGAAACTGACACATCTCCTTTATCAGCCAGGCATTTGAGCGCTCATTATCTGCGAGGCCCGGGGACTTTAAAAGGGTATGAGAGCATTCAAAAAAATAGTGCCTGGGAGGTGCTGAGAACCTCGGGCATAAAGGTTGCCTTGAACTGAACCAGATGCACCGAGACTCATGGAGCACCCACTGTCTGTGTGCAGGGGGGAGGCGCATGAATAAAACATCTTCCCTCTGATTCAAGAGAAGACAAAGCAAAAATCACCCCATGATGGGATAAAACCTGAAGTTGAAAAAGAGACGCATGTGCGAGTTTATTTATGTCCTATTACACAAGCTCCCCCATTCTCTGCCTCCACCCCCACTGCCTCGATCTGTCACATTCAGGGGTCTGAGCATGAAAATGAATTAACCAGATTCAATGACGTGTCGGGTTTGGAAGGAGGGTGAAGGGAGAAGGTGGAAGAATGAGAAGGAGGGATAAACAGAAGAGACTGGATGTTGGAAGCCAATACGTGAGTCTCCTGGGGAAGAGATCGGGGGCCAGACAGAGAGCTGGAATGTTCTAGCTGGAACAATCCTTAGTGACAGTGCCGAAGGCTCATGTGTGCTGCGTGTGTCCAGTGCCGGGCACTGTTGCAAGCCTGTCACACGTTAGCACACTGGACCCTCCTGTGCCCTGTGAGGCATCTTCAATCATGAACTTGCTGTTACTGATGAGAAACCAGGGGCTCAGAGAGGGCAGTGGCTTGACCCATGGTTCTGCCACCAGGAGGCAGCCTCCTACCTGACCCCCGCACTTAGGCACTTGCGGGTGCGTGACATGGTGGGACAGGCGAGGGCAGGTTAGGCTGTGCAGAGCAGAAACTGTGGAGTGGGGCCGCCAGGGTGTGTATTCTGGCTCACCACGTATAACTCTGTGGCCTCGGACAAGCTTTTGCCCTTTCTGTGTCTCAGATGCCTTGTACACTGGATGAGAATGAATAGCGATGATGACAGCTACGATACCTCACAGGGTAGCTGTAAGGATTTAACACGATCCCGTGTTTAAAGGGTTTGGCACAGAGGCCTGGCCCAGAGAGTGCTTGGTGCAAACTGCAGTTTTCTTCCTGGAACAGCCCCCGCCACCCCTTGGGGGCTTCGTGGTTGCCCTGTGGACTGTGCTGACCCAGCACCAGTAGCCAGCCTTCAGCACTCACATGTGCAGGAATGGAGGCCGGCACACAACACGCGGTGGGAACAGCAGGGAGGCAGAATGCTGATTCGAAGGGCCCGACCCATGGAGCCAGGACCCAAACTGATGGCCAGTCGGGGAAATGAGGATGGCTGTGCCAGGCCTGTGGGAACAGCTCAGACACAGGCAGCCTCTGACTGGCTACAGGGATGCTGGAGGACAGGGCTGGTCTCCACCCCCAAGGGGGAGCAAAAGATTTTCCTACACAAACCAATGAGTGGGCCAGGCAGGATCTCCCTAAGGGCCTGGCAGTCCCGGGGGATGGAAAGCAGGTGTAGACGACGCAGCAGGGAAAAGGCCAAGAGGTCGGGTAGGCAGCATGGGGAAAGGGGATGCAGCTCGGCCACCCAAGGGTGAGTTTCAGGTCTTGCCTCCCCACCTTCCATTGGATCTCCATGCTTTTGACCAGGTCTGTATGATTCTCTCTCTCTCTTTTTCTTCCTTTTGGTGAGGGGCCACTCTGGCTGTGGGTGAGAGGCATGGCTAAGGCCATGGAGCTCCTTTCCAGAGCTGCTGGGCCGGGCTGACTGTGCAGTTTGGATGTGCAGGGCTCACTCTGCAGCATGCCAACACATGTGCCAATGAAAAGAAGACCTTCGGAGACGTGCTCACGCAGCTGATTCTGTCTCACCTGCCGGAGAGGGAGGCACGGCAGCCATCTGTCAGATTCCTTATTCCTGCCCCTCCCCGTTCATTTTTAACCACAGATTTTCACAGTTTGCATTACTTATTTAAATCTGTTATATAAAAAGACACATGTATTGCTAAGTAAGGAGATGCAGCTTTTGCCCATTGAAGCCTGTTCTTTCCATTCTCTGTAGCTGGCTGTGGCCCCGCGGGAGACCGCCATGTGCGTCCCTGGGTGTCCCTTGACCAGGCTGGATTTAGGACCAAGGCCACCCCAGACTATCCACTCCTGCTGGATTTCAGATTTAGGACCTGATGCTCTGTCCTCGAGTGTTTGGAGGGAGTTACAAAGCCAGAATTCCAGCCTTGGGGCTTCCTTGTTGATGCTGCTTGTCACTTACTGTGAAATGTAAAGTGACGTGCCTTTAAGACTAACTAACATAGGCCCCCAGTTTCTGGGTCTCTACTATGGAAGATGTCGAGCCCTCTGGAACCCGGGGCGACACTGTATATGCAAACACAGTGCCCTTCAAGTCATGCTGCACAGCCAGACCACTGGCTCAGTGCTTCAGAACCTGCTCTGTGCCAGAGACTGAGTGCCAGACACTAGGGACACCTCAGGCCGCTCTCGGCCTGAGTCCCCACCCCCATGCCACTGACACTTTGGAGGGAGAGACAGACAAGAAACACCAAGAAGGACAAATTGTGTGAAAGGAACAGATTGAGCGCCATGATAGAGAAAGGAGAATGGCCAGGAGGACCTGGAGGGCCCCTGGGGAGTGGCGGGGAAGCTGGGACCTGCAGGATTCGAGCACGAACCACACTGCACACAGAGGGAAAGTCCGCCCAGTTGCGGAGATGAGTTCTGCATCCTGAACAGCAGGACACCGCTCAGGCCCTGGGCCTCCTTCCCACCTCCCTTCTGCAAGAGCCTGGGTCCCCTCCTGGCTCTTTCTGTCTTTGGAGCTTCTCAAGAATGGAAAGGACCAGACCCTGTGCCTCTGCCCACACCCAGCAGAGCTCCCTGGAGGGCCCAGAGTCCCTGCTCACAGGCGGTTCCAGACACTGCCTGTGCCTACACCCGGCAGAGTCCCGGAGGAGCTCTGAAAGCTCCTCGTTGCCATGCACACTGACTGACGTGCTGCCCCGCCCCACCCGCCGCAGTGGCAGAGCTCACCAGCCCTGCTGCCACCTCTCGTGTCTCTGATCATCCTCCCCGTCCTTCTGTGCTGTAGCCACCAGGCACAAGTCACTGCTCCCATCCACACCTTCAGCCTTCAGCCCACTGTCAGGATTGGGCTACCGCCTATCCGCCTTTCTTCCTGGTGACATCTGATGTCTTCTTCAAGGTCTCTTCAAGGGGCACTCCCTTCCACACCCCCAGACACTTTCCCCCTCTTCCTTATGTTCCTGGCACTTTGCTATAACCCTTATCTCATTGTTCGTATTGAAGTCTCTCTCCCCGTCTTGCCAGGGACAAGCTCTGCAGTGCTCTCATATTTGCACATTTCGTACCTGATGCAGAGCAGATTTTCAGTAAAGGTTTGTTGCACGAATCCCTCACGAGCCCCTTGGAGAAATAGTCACCTTCATTTACTCAACATTTCCCAAACCTCTTTCAAAACTCTGTCCCATTTTATGCTCACAACACTCTGTAAGAGTAGGTGATGACTCACTGCACAGGGAGGGAAAGAGAGAAAGGTTATGTGACTTACTCTGGATCACACAAAAATTGGTGGTAGGGCTGGGACGCAGGCCAGATGTCTAACTCCTAGTCCAGAGCTCTCAACAAGCTCAGCACACTCAGAGCCTGGAGCCGGAGGAAACCCAGATTTCTCAGTAACAAACGTTAAGCTATAAGTTGAGTGTACACACCTGTTATGACACAAACTTTTAAAAAGTGCATCTTTAGATATGAGGTAACAGAGCCTTTCAGTCATTTAGTCAAGGAGCATGTATTGATTACCTGTTGTGTTCTGAGCTGGGAACTCTGGGAGACACTAGTGAATTACGAGTTCCTCGTTGAAGGGGTTCACAATTATTCAGGGGGGAGAACCCAGAACAACACAACAAATGGAGAACAGAAACATAGGGTCAGGTAAGTGCGCATACCCTGTGTGGCACGGGTTTGTCCGGAAGGCCCTTGGGGAAGGCTGTAGGAAGTCATCCCATGGGGAAGAGGAGCGAGAGCAGAGAGGAAGCTTTGGAAAGAGGAGCGGGGGCGGAAAGCCCAGTGGGAATGGAGGCTGCCGGGAGGGGCTGCAGGAAGGAGCTTCACGGTGGGGGAGGGGCCCAGTGGGAGTGCTGCTTCTGAGGACCAGAGAGAACCTTGAGAGGATCGCCCTGGCTGTTTTGCCCACAGGAAAAGCACTTTTCTTCCTTAGTTGCCAGGAGCAGTTTAGAGTAGAACAAACTCGATTGCAGCACACAAAGGATGCCTCATTCCAGGGCAAGTTCTGTCTGTCTTTTCAGCTCAACTCAGTTCAGCTCAACTCAAGTCAGTTAGTTCAGATGAGAGCCAGGCATCAGGGCTGGTTGGGCACTAGGTAGGGCGCTAAGTCTTTTCACTCTGTCACTGGGCAGCACGAATGCGTTGCCGCAGCTCTTTAACCTCAAGGACTTGTGGGCCACTGTGGAGCAGATCACACTCAGAACATCTCTGGCTGAGCCCGCAGCCCAGTCACAATGTCCTTGAGCTGCTCCTGGCCGGTGGAGGCTATCAGGTAAAAGGTCATATAGTCCCAGACTGATCTCGTGAGTCAGCACAGGAGCCCGTCACGGATGAAAGCATCTATTGCATCCCAACAGATTTCCTGGGAAAAGGTTCCCCATTCTCATAACTACTCTCTGCGTTTGACATTCTTGTTCAGCTTTAACCTGAATCTAATCTTTCACTATAACAAAGCCAGTTCTTTTGGTCTGAGCCTCAGAGATAGCCCATTGAGAGAGAGATTCCAGTCTCCACACCATTATACTGAGAGTGGGAGAGTGACGGGGGGTGGGGGTAGGGGGAGATGAAAGAAGAGGAGAAATTCCTACAGTCATTTTTAAACTGACAGCAGAATTGTGATAGACGCAGTGACAACCACAACAGCTCCTATTCAGTGAGCACCTGCTCTGTATGAGGTGCCCTTCGTGCACTGGACAAACATCTCATCTGATCACCACGGAGAGCCCCGTTTCCTAGTCTGCAGATGGGAAGATTGGAGCTCAGCGGTGAAGTCGCTTGCCAGGTGTCACAGCAGTGGAGGGCAAAGCTCATATCTAAGCAGAGTCTTAAGATTTCAGCCTTATAATATTCACCTATTCAAAAACATTTGTGGAGAATCTACTACATGCCAGGCACTGTGTGAGGCACTGAGAACATGGACACATCCAATACACAGACAAATATCTCTGCCTGGCTCATTTCACAGACATTTACAGAATCAAAGCTGCAGTGGAGAGGCGAGGAGCTGTGCACAGTTGAGTAAGAGGGGCCCAAGGGCACTGAGTGGGAGGTGTGCTCTCGGTCACTCCAGAAATCTGAAGACCGAACTAGGTGTCCTGGCTCTTGGTACTTCTGTGCTATTCCTCCCATCTTTGGAAGTGAGCCTTTACTAGACTGTCAGAAGAACCTCTTATTTTCTGGATTCCCTAGCCAGGGAGTTCTCCTCACTGCTTTGGAGGGAATTTCCTAGCCGAAGACCACCAGGCTCAAGGTGTCAGGACCCTGGCATGACAGCCTCTGGTATGCAGAGCTGTCAGCGTGCCCGCTACTGGCACAGTGCTATGTTCCTTGTCCTTGACCTTCATATTCTGGAAGTATATGAATGCATGGCATTACTTTTTTTTTAATGCATGGTATTTATGAGTTTTTTCCCTCCTAGGCCTTACCATCTTCCAAAATGTGACATGGCAAGCAGGATGGATGCATTTTTAGATCAGTAAGTACAACCAGATGCGTGGATGGGGCTGAAGAAACACAACAAGCTTTTGTGAGGGTTGCAGAGCCTTCGATGCAGCCTGTTTCTCTCTCTGGGGAAATGAGTTCACGACTGGCAAAAAGCCACAGGTCTAGGTGTTCTCTGAACAGGAGTCCAGCTCCACGCACCCTCTGCGAGGCTGAGGGTCTGGCTCTGAACCCAGTCCCCCAACTCTCAAGGACCACAGATGCTAGCCAGGCCCCGGACACACTTCTCTCTCATCTCGCTCCAGCAATCACTCCCACGACACTGATGAGGAAACCGAGGCTCGGTTTGGCTAAGGAAGTGGGCTAGAGTCACACGGGTAGGCAGCAGCAGGGTTGAGATTCAGACCAGGGTGACAGGGTTCCAAAGCTCATTTTCCTTCAGAGCACCACATTCTCTCTAGCCCAGTCTCTCCTCCTCAGCTCCCACCACCCCAACTCGCTGGCCAGGGGAGGAGACTTTTGGGGCTTCATTCCAGATAACAGACCAGGAGAAACACCTCCTGGCAGCGTTGGAGCAGGTAGAGACAAGGTTATAGAGCAGGAAAAGTAGTACTCATCTTGAGGAATTCAAAACCAAAGGCGAGGCAAGACACAGGTGCACCCGTAAATTGTGAACGACACAGGTCAATATGCAGCCCGTGTCTGCCTCGCTTTAATATCCCAAACTATGCCGTGGAGTAACCTGGAAAACATTCAGGGCGGAGGCACTGAAGCTGCACCGTGAAGGATGGGAGGAATTTGGAGAGGCAGAGGGTATGAGAAGCACAAGAGGTGAGAGTGTGTGAAAAGCACGGCGCCAAGGGAAATTGAAGAGGTGCCGTTGGAGAGATGAGAAATAATATTTATTAAACGCCTGCTGAGTATCATGAATGCTGTTGGGAGCTTGTATATATTATTTCATTTATTTAAATCAATTTTATTTAGTTTTCATTTACATCTAAGAAAGTTCACACACTTGAAGTGCACAGTATAGCCTTGGTGGCCTGCGTGATAATATCAAGCGGTCTAGGGTTCATGAAGTTAGAGCTCCAGAGAGAGAGAAGAGAGGGGAACAGAAAAAGCATTGGAAGAAGTTATGGTCATTTTTCCTCCAAATCTGATGAAAACTATAAATCTACAGATCCAAATGTCTTATGCCATGCCACGATAGGATCAGGTTTCTGAAAAACAGGGACAGAGAGCATATCTTTATAGCATCCAGAGAAAAAAGGCACACTTTGTACGGAGGAACAAAGCTGAAACTTACCACAGACTTATTGTTAGAAACAATGCAATCCAGAAGGCTGTGAAATGCATCCAAAGTGTTGAAAGAAAAAAAAAAGTCAACCCAGAATTTTAAATCTAACAAAAATATTATTCAAAGATGAAGGTGAAATGACTTTTTCAGACAGACAAAAGATGAGAAGGAGCTTTCGTTGCCAGCAGGCCTGAACCTAAAAGATATTAAAGTTCTTCAGGCCGTAGGGAAATGATGCCAGATGGAAACTTGGATGGACACAACGACTAGAGAGATCAGAAAATGGTAAATAAGTGGGTAAAAAGAAAAGTCCTTTGTTTTTTCATTTGAAAATTAAAAAAAGAATGATTTAACGCAAAAGAATGCATTACGGTATTGATAACATACGCAGCTGTAACGCATATGACAACAACGACAGAAAACGCAGGTGGGGACGGCAGGACACCGTTGCAAGGTCTCTGTGTCACCCGCGAGGCAGTGCAACACTATATACGAAGGCGGGCCACGGCACGTCAGTCATGCGTATTTTAAACCCCAGAGCAATACTAAAAAAATAAAACAAGGTGATGTCGTTAGCAAGTCAATAGTGCAGATAAAATGGAATACTAAAAAAATGCACAATTCATGCAAAAGAAGACAAAAGGAATGAAAAGGGAACACAGAACAGTGGAGACAAATAGAAAATGATGACATTAAACGTAAATGACCTAAACACCTTCCTCTGATGAGAAGACGTGTTTCAGAAGCAGAGGCCCCCCTCGTCCCCTCAGGTGGTCCAGGGGAGGGGGCTCATGCAGGGATCTATGTGGAGGGAATGGTGACTTCTAGAACCCGAGCCTGACCCAGCTGGCTCTCACGGGGGCCGGGACAGAGACGGGAAAGCCATTCCAAGCCAAGGCCACACTCCCCATCCTTTCAGAAACCCCTGGCCTCTAGTTGCTGCTGTTGCCTAAGCGTCTGTGCTCCAGTCTCCTACCGCCGCCTCTCGCTCCTTCGTGTCCCCTGCTGGCACGTGGCCATCTTGGCGATCACCTGCCCCTCTCCCCTGCTGTCCACCACCCTCTGATTTGGCTCCCATTTCCAAATGCCAACAGTTTTGGTTTCCTGCACTGATGTCCTGAAGGAAGAAGCTTATTGGCCCAGATCATCTGTTTCGCCAGGTCACAGCGCAGTGGCCTTGGGAGGGGTGTCCTTAGGACAGAGACCCACCTGGTCTAGTGAGTTGTACCTGAGGTGGGAGGAGCGACAGGTTCTCTGGATGTGGGAGTGGGAGGGGGAGACTAGTTTGGCCTCTCATCTGACTTCTTTGTCCTTAATGGGAACAGAGGAGACAAAGCCATTCTTTTGAGGATTTAGCAATGGCTTTCTCACAATACTCTCCAAAGAGGAGACCAATGTCATCGACAAGGTCAGGGTAATTCCGTGACAACTGGAATGTTTGAGGATTCACAGAGAAAAAGTTTGTGTGGCAACAACGAGACTCAGACTGTGAAGGGTTGAAAAGGAGCTAGGAGAACTGGATTTTATCATCGCCTTCTTGGAGAACTAAGCATAACAGCATTACATTTATCATTGACTCTCTTATGAAAGATCCTCCTTTCTGTCTGATTCCAGCAGGGGAGTTCCATTGTTTGCTTTGTCAAATCCTCACTTTCGTGGAAGAAAACCGAGAAGGTTAGAATAAAATGCTGGTCAGGATAGGCTGTAATTTCCCGAACGTGATGGACATCACAGATGGGCAGGGGGTCCAGTACAAAGGGCATTGATGGACACACACGGCCCATTTGTCTCTCCGCCCGCCCCACTCCGCCCAAGCAGGAGACCTGGGTCACCTCTGGGATTCTGAGTTCTCCCATCCAGGACTGGAGGCCCCATTCCATGTGGCTTTGTCATCAGTGGGGGTGGGACAGGGCCCTCACTTCCAGCTCCACAGGCAGCCCTGCCAGGAAGGGTTGGAGCTGCTCCCTGGCCTGGGACCACCCCTGGGAAGCAGCAGGCTAACAGCTCTGAGCCAGGGCATCAAAGCTGCTGGAAGGGTCACAGGATTCTGCCAGAGCCGGAGCCAACGGGGCCACAGAGCTGCCCACCTCACCCGAGGTCAGGAGAGCAGGAAGCCCAGCACGGCTTACACAGCCTCTGAGAGCCCACACTGTATTACTGCTGCTCTCACCATATCAACACAAGGAATAACAAGCACTTTCAACATCCAAAATCACATATTTGGAAGCCACAGGAAGTTATAAAAATACAAAACCTACAAAGAGTTGGCTACTTGTCTGGGCTTTAAGAGGTTCAGATGGACTTGAGACCTGTTGCACTTGATCCTGAGCTTGATCCCATGTCACCAGGTTGTCCTGCCTCAGCAAGGCCAAAGAGACACAATATGATCAAGTTCCAATGTTTTATCCAAACGGTGTCATCTCTAGAACCGCTTGCAAGAACGAGAACTTGGGAATCTGCTTGGTAAAGAGAGCTCTCTGTTAGGAAGGCCAGCTGCAGTGGGGGCCTGAGAGGGCCGAGGAGTTGGGGTGAGCAGGACTGGCCTGGGCCCCACAGCTCTGTGTCCAGGAGCTGGTGTTTGGCCCCCAGGGGTCAGCCCTGCCCACTACGGCCACAGTGCTGACTGGCTGCACATGGGGGGCTGAGGGGGCTGCCATACACTGGGCTCTGGGAGGCCCCACCCGTGCCTGTGGGGTGCTCCACTTATACCTGGAGATGGTTCTCAGAAGCATGGAGAGGGAGTGAGGGAAAGAGACAAGGAAGGGAGAGCCGCTGAGGGACACGCCAGTGAGCTCTGGGCAACTGAGAGGCCGTGCTGCCGAAGACCCGCTGAGGGTCAGTGCAGACCGTGCCTGGGAGCCACCTCGCTGAGGGCTCACTCATGAGAAAGAGGCTGGAGCAGCAAGGAAGCTTGGGTGTTTCTATCTACTGTGGTCCCCGGTAGACTTAGGGGTGCCCTTGATAGCCACTAACTCCCCAAAGTTTCAGTCTGACCTACCGGAGGACAGAGCATGCTCCTGGGACCAGAGAAGGCCCTCAGGTGGACTCTCAGGTGATTGGGTCATCTGCATGCATATATAGGAACAGTCCTCTGAGCCTGCAGGTGACCTCTGGTGGGCCAAGGGTATGTGTGTGGAACACAGACCATGCCACACCGACCCAAGTCCCCAGGCTGGCTCTCCCTGCATGTGCTAATGTCATCGGAGCTGACCCAGGAAGCTGGCTCTGCAGCCAGGGCCACCCCTGAGCAGCTCTCTCTACCTCTAAGACTCATTTCCCTCTTCAGTTGAAATGGTGGGGGGCAGGGGTACTCACACTTGCTCCCACAAGAATATCGCCAGCCCTGAAGGAGGAAATGGATGTAACTGCTGGTGTGGGCTCTGGAAACATAAATGATCGTGGAGAACAAGCAAGTCCCCAACACCCGAAGTAAACAGCAGGATGTCCGCCACCCTTCCATGCTCTCCCCATACCCTGGCTCTGAACGCCACTGCCCAAGCCAGAAAAAATATTGTGAAATGGCATTGCCATGTAGTTTTTGACACAAATGACACATGCCCAAGTTTGTATTATCTGGTTCATTTAGCGCATGCTGCATGCAGTTCCTGTCACACTGCTGACCAACCATCGTGGAAGTTGCAATCTTAATAAGAACCGGTGTGGCTATATTGGTGTCTTGCTGCTGCTTAGCTACTTGCCTGCATCTTTTGTGCCTGATCCTGAACGTTCTCCCGGCCTCGGCTCCCTCTCACCCTTCTCTTTTCTCTCTTTCCTACCAGCACCCGAAAAACGAGAAGTCTCTAAAGTGCAGTTTCACCCTAGTGCTTGCCTGCTGAAAAGTCAAGAGGGCTTTCTTCCTTCTCCTCTTATTGTACTGGACACCTAATGAGACACTCAAATAAGCAAACAAAACAAGACAAAAACGATTCTTTCAGTAGGGTTGGGGAGGGGGTGCAGGGAGGCCATCCGTTCAGCTAGCAGCATGCAGGACTTCCTGAGGCTGACCACGTGTGGGGGGCTGTGGCAGTGATGGCGGTGCAAAGGTGGACAAGATGTTCTCCAGGCACCCACAACCAAGAGAAAAATAAAGGGGCTCTAATGCGAAACAATGCCCCCAACGAACCCCAGTGATAATGGAGGTGTGCAAAGAGTATTCAGAATCCAGAGGAGGTGGAAGGTGTCAGAGAAAAGAACAGAGAGGAGATAACAGGGCCCGGGGTTGAGCAGGGCTCGGCCAGGCAGATGGGGGAGGGTGGACAGAGGGAAGGGCAGGCAGTCTAAGCAGAAAGAACAGTGGGCACAAGGCGGGGAGCTGAAGAGGGACTGGTGTGCCCAGGGCTGCGAGAACTGCAGAGCGGCTGGAGCACAGAGTACACGGGTGGGGGAGTGGCTAGAGGGCAGCTGGGAAGGTGGTCAGTGGTCAGACCACAGAGGCCCTTGTGTGGGATCAGCCTGAGGGCTCTGGGTTGCGCTCGTGGCCCTGGGGAGTCAGTGGGGCAGTGATCTGCAGAAGGGTTGTGGGGAGCTGTGGTGAGAGGGACAGGCCGGAGTAACCAGCGCAAGGCGAAGACAGCCCCCGCTTGCCTCACAGTCAGGCCTAGGGATGCCAGCCGCACCGCCCCCACACCGCTCGCCCACCTAGGTTTCATGAAAGGAATGCTTGTTTCCCCTGAAGAATTTTAAGTATGTCACATTTGCTTGTTGTTGTTTTATATAAAAAGCCTTGCCCAAAATGAAACATAAAAGCCATCATTCAATAATCTACTTCTCAGGACCCCAAATAACCTATGTGGTAGCACAGCACAGACCTGGAACCTGGGATGTCAGCATAAGAAGGGATCTTAGGGACCCTCTAGTCCAACTCCTTATTTGATGGCAGGTCTTCCAGAAAAGTCTTGACCTCGCTCGGGCTTCCTGCAAACAGATCCGTGCAGTCAGCAGAGGCTGAAACAGTGATGCCGGGAGCAGGGACGTGAGCGGACCATCAGTCTCGGAAGCCCTGTCCTAAGTGAGCATTACCCCACCTTCCAGGCTGGTTTCCAGAGCCTGCTGCCGATGTTCCTCGCTGGTCGTACGGAAGGCGCAGCGAAGGCCTACGGTGATCAGGAAATCAGCTGATTGTATCCGTTTGTGTCTCGCCCTATTGTTCTGAACAAATCATGTGTATTTAGGATCTTAGTATCTCAAAAATGGGCAAAAATTACATTGGGATTTGTGGGAAAAGTAAATTATTTTGCCATTACAGAGTTTTTGGCAACAAAGATTTTTATTAGAGGAACATAATAGCTATATTTAGAATAAATAAGGCAACGGGTTGAAAATACAGTTTGCTGATAATTGGTGGACAGTGTGCTATTGAATAGAAGAAAGTAATTAAATATTGTAGGATATATAAACATAAATATAAACACATATATGTATATATACATAATATATATGTAAATAGGTATTCAGCTTGGGATGAGAGAATGGTCACACGTTAGATTTTCTGGAATTGGAAACTAAGGCAGAATTTAGGGTACAAAATATTCTTTCTTATAAAGACTTTATTTACTTTTTAGAGAGAGGGGAAGGGAAGGAGAAAAAGAGAGGGAAAGAAACATCAGTATGTGGTTGCCCCTCACGTGCCCCCAACTGGGGACCTGGCCCGCAACCCAGGCATGTGCCCTGACTGGGAATTGAACCAGCGACCCTTTGGTTTGCAGGGCAGTGCTCAATCCACTGAGCCACACCAGCCAGGGTTGGGGTGCAAGATATTCTTAAGGATCACCACCTGTGAAGAAAAAAGAGCCGGTCAGGTGGGACAGAGGGAGACACTGAATTGCAATCAGGCCTCAGCCCATCAGGGAGCTCTGCAGTTGTCTAAAACGGCTGAGCCTTTGCTTCCCTAGCTCTCTGTTCCCAGTTGCGAACTGCCCAGGAAGAGCATAACTTTGAGTAAGGCAGCTCTTTGGAGCGAGGTGGCTCTTTGCAGCAGAGGCCACCCCTGAAGGAGCTGACAGCTGAAGACTGACTACTGCCCACGCTCCCTGCTCCCCGCTCCCCGCTGACAGGGCGCAGGGGCGGGGATCTGGGCGGTGCCGCTCCACATCCACCACGGACAACGGTGCCCCGATCCTCTCGCTCATTTTTCCGACGACCACACTGTCTCCTGGCTGACTGTAAGTCACTCTGGAGTTCCCCGCCCCTACCTCCTTCTGCTGCCTCCCCCATTTCTCTTGGTTTGACTTTTATCCTACTTCAACAAACTGAAGGCAAATTGAGGCTGGGAGGGTGAAGAAGAAAAGAACGATTCCAGACCTCCACCTTTTTGGCTCGGGAAGTCTATGATGTCAAAACTATTTTATAATAATTCACTTTTTTCACTTTCATTCTATTACTAGTATGCAGTGGAATTTTCCGGAGGCCGCATGGCGAATGACATCATCGCTCTGGCAATTAATGGATGCATGTTTTGTGACTTCTTGTGTTTTCAAGAATTTTCTAAGGTGATAGGTTTAAGGTATAAATATGTGCATATTTAGAGATTAACTCAGTTTGTTCTTAATGCTTTATGCTCTTACTCTATTTTATTATGCTTACTATAATTCCTATAACTTCATTATTGTCCAATGTATTGTTTTAAAACCCCCAAGTTTTCCTTGCATCTGTTTGGAAACTCAACAGGAAATAGGTATCCTTTGTTGCTTTTGGAATAATATTTAAAAATTTTTTTAAAACTTTTCAAATTTCAAAAAGTTTATCTAAAACTGTTATTAGTTCAGAATTCATTATTCTAAAACAAAGAGAAAATTATTCAGAGGATATTTTTCGTATCTTTAAGGACAGATTACTGGCTTAAATACAAGAGAAAAGAAGGCTCGCTTTCTTAATCCACACCTGTAACCTCTATATCCAAAGATGCTGAAGAAGATGAAACAAATAGAGTTCCTTGACTCATGGAAAAAACAATCAACCTCAAAGAAATAGGATGAAGCTATTACAGAGAAATGAAAATACGACGAAAGCCACCTTCTCCTCACCTGCAAGGATGCTAATAGTTCACCTTCATATGTCTTCTGCAACAAAACAACTTCAAGTTGTTGCTTTGAGACTGACCAGAGTCCGAAGAAAAGGGAGTAGTCTAAATGCAGGCATGATATGCTTTTTAAAAGCTAAAAACAATTTAAGTTTTCAACATGGAACTGGAAAAGAGACAGAACTGGGGCGAGTTGTCATGTTGCAGGGGCTGGAGAAGCACACACAACAGCTGAGAGAGAAATAAAGCCTTGCAGAGCTGGGCGAATAGTTGGGGAAGGAGCCCAGGACCCCTTCCCGAGGTACAAATGACTTGTCATGCTACAGACTGCACTGCGGACACGAAGACTAAATCACTGTGTCGGCTGCAGAACTGCACTTATGCCTTGAAAACGCACAGACCTGCAGATGTGGCTGGATTTGCCATTTTGTCCATGTTAGCCCCGATGAATCACAGAAGGTCTCTTATTATATGCATGCTTGGAAACAAACATGTGCTGAAGTAGTCAACGCCTTTGAATTTCAGGGTTCTCCTGACACTACTGCATCAAAATTTGCATCGACGGCACAAAAGCCACTGTGGGTAACAAGGTGCCTTCATATCAATCCAGGCTCCAATCTGCACTGGGAGTTTCTGAATCCTTTACCACCATGCACTGGGGTGAGGGTAGGTGGGGCAGGGAAAGCCAGCTTCAGCTCAGAATGTCGATGAAATAACACAAATGATTAGTCTTATTAAATTTCAATTCCTTGATTGACAAAATTGGAAGTGCACCCAAGCTTTCCGCCGCACCCTGAAACGGTTGTCTCCAGGAAAAGCACCTGTGCAACTGTTTATAGAGTTTCAAGCTGAAGTCGCCAGCGCTTAAAGGAACACCATTTTTCCTTGACTGACAGGCACACTCCGGTTATTCAGGCTTGAGTATGTGGTGGTAGAATGTGAGCTCTCAGGCGAGAATTAGAGTTCTGGAGTACTTGTATCCGATATGAGTTGGCCAATTCTTAAAGATGACATCGGGGTGCTACTACCAAATGTGTTTTTTTTTTCGGTACTGTATATTGAAATGAGTAAACATTTGGAAGAACTGCATAACTTGGTGCACTAATACTTTCCAAATGACCAGTGCACAATGCTTCAAATTCAGAGTACAAGAGGAACCACTGGATTTTAATGGAATGATTTTACAAGTTCGCAGATGGAGTTCCAGATTTTACTTTGCTATGAGCCTTTATGAAATCTCTGTTTGCTGAGTTTTGCTCTAGTATCATTGAAGAGTATCCACATTATTTGAAAAGTCTACTAAAATACTCCTCTAGTATTACAGCTACATGTCTATGTGAGGTCAGGTTTTCTTCATATTCTTTAACCAGAGCGACAGATTGCCACAGGCTGAATCCAGAGGCCGGTAAGAATAGCCAGATGCCTTCTATTAAGCCAGATAGTAAAGAAACTTTCAAAAATTACAATGATGTTGCTCTGCTCACTCCATTTTATTTTTCAAAATAAAGCTTTTTCAAAAAGTGTTATTTATGGTGTCATGGGTTATATAAATGATAATGGGTTATCATTTTTAAAAGAAATATACATTTGAATTTCAGTTTTAATTTCTAATATGGTAAATATTGATAAATAACACAATGAATAAAAGCTTTGGGGGAGGGTCATCAGTAGTTTTATAGAGTGTAATAGAGTTTTGAGACCCAAAAGCCTGAGAATCACTGTCCTAAATGATGGGAGCCCATGATGTGTTGGGAATGGGACTCCAGGGGCCTAAAGCAACTGATTCAGAAATAGACAAGAGCACACAGACCCAGGTGAAAGGCACACGACCACCACGTGTGACTGTGGTAGGGACTGGAGCAGAGCTCGGTAGGGCTGGGCCATGTCCTTTCCTGGAGGAGTCATTTACTGGGCACAGAGATTTCCTGGGATGAGAATATTCTTTTTCTAAGATATGAGGTTGGGACATTCCAGATGGTTAGTATTATTTTTAACCACTTAATATATTTAACTAAAAATCAAATTAAGTACGTTTTGGGACATTTATGTTTTATTCAGTAACAGAATAAAATAACCATAGGATCAAAAATTGTAAATCTTTTAAACCTAGAAGAACTAGAATGGGTAAACTAGTTTGGATAAACAACAGATCAGTGGTAAACTGGGATCAGGACTATGCTCTCCTCAAAATTTTTCTAGTGTATGTAAAAAAACAAAACAAACAAACAAAAAACCCCATGGTGATAGCTTTCTTGAACTTAGAGAAGAATAAAATAATTTCAAGTGGAAGTGAGCTTCAGTTCCAAGCACATGGCCAGAGTAGTTTGTTTTGGAATTCCCTTCATTCACCTTGACCTTCCTTCCCACACTGCCAGACTTGGGGGAAATGTGGGCCTCTGCATTGAATAGCACACACACTGTTACTCAAACCGGGACGCAAGGACAAGACATGCCCTACAGGTCACAGACCATTAGAATCAAAATGCCACTTTCTTTGGCTTGATCTATATATTGCAGTGTTCAGCTGCAGCCCTTAAAAGGGCAATACAGTTTTCAGAATGTCGTTAGGAACCTCTCCAGCGCAGGTCCCAAGGACAAGATCCTCAACACTCTGTCTTAGAGAACGGAAGCACCACCCTGGCATCCATCGGCATAAATAAATGCATTCAGGAGGGACAGCTCTGTGGACTTTTACCTATGTCCCACTGTCTCGTGTCTCCTTTTCAGAAGAAACTTTATGCTAATTAGGCAGAAGCACTTTCTTCCTTTAAGTGATGCACTACGGGTCAGTCTTCTGAGCCTCACTTCTCAGCAAACGGTAGGCGCTTCTCCTTCAAAGCCAAATTGACATCCTCTAAACCCCCAGCAGTCCTGGAATCAGCTGAGAATGCAGTCTTTTTATGGTATAAAGGTGAGGGTATATAATCAGCAGAATGATGCAACAAGGCCTAAAACTGTTGAGTCTCAATTTGAAAATTAATAAAGTTAGAAATTTTAACTATAAGGCCATCAGCTCATTGAGTCATAAGGTTAGAATAAAGCACAGTGACCTTCTATGAAAGCTTGGACATAAGGCAAGACAAAACTAACAGTTACACAATGCTCTCTTTCTTCTTTAATTCTTCCAAATCGAAGAGGTTTGGGTTTTAGGCCAAAAGTCCATGTTTTATGCTTTTTAAATATATGCTTAATAGATATTTAATTACTTTATTTTTGAAAATTAATTCATTCTTTCAACCATTTCCCGAGTGCCTGCCGTGAGCTAAGCGCTGGGCTGGGCACCAGGCATGCAGCTGGGGCCCTAGTGGCAGGTCTCCGCCCCGAGGGGCCCACAGTAACCACTTAGTGATGGTTTCCGGTGTAAGACGGCAAGTGGTGAACGAATATGATGAAAAGGGATGGATGCAGGGAGTTTTTCCCAGAAATCTCAGTCATGAAAGGAGTCATTGGTTTTCAAAGTGTCAGCCAGTAGTTGATGACAGTGTGGACTTCCCACAGGGCGACACGGCTGCAGTCATTCGTATCGGTGGTAGAAGATGGCTATGCACAGGTCTTAACTGTGTGCACACTTGTGCACAACCGTGTGTGTGTGTGCCTGTGTGCGTACACCAGTCCTATGGTCATAGCCAAGGTTATAACACAGAAGGGTGCATTTAGAGAAAGATAATTAAACTTCAATAAAACTTTTCTTGGGGGTTGCCACATTTCTACCAGGATGTAAAAACATGAACTAAATTTATAATAACTATACATCATATTGATTCCAGAGATAAATTCTTTCACTTTATGGAAAAACTAAAACATTTTATAAGCATTGAAATAAAAACTTGAATAGAGTTCTGGTTGGCTTTATCCCACTTCCAAGTAATTTCTGAGCAAGAAGTTTTATAGATTTATTCCTCATGAAGGTTTAGAGATAATGTTTCAACATTTTCACTATGTCCTTCAGTAAAACTCCACATTAAACCAACAGTATATATGGCTGAATTTACTACATTTTGGTCAAGCCCTCAGTGGAACAAAGAAAGACCAATTGTGATTAGCAGCTCTCGGTTTCAGTTCTGCAGTTCTACTAGTGGGATAACATGCAAGATGGATGTGAGGATAAAGAAAACAATAACCACCTGTCCTGAGCACCTACTATGTGCCAGGCACTGTGCTATGCACTTCACCTACTATGTGCCAGGCACTGTGCCATGCACATCTCCAGGATTATGCAATACAGTACTTGCACACCACTGTGAGGTGGGTAGATGAGGAGGATGAGGAGTTAAGAAACGTACTGGTTAATAGGCAGCTGAGCTGAGGCACACCCCAGGCAGTCTAACAATAGCTACACTGCTATGAAATTTGAGATTATCAGAAGAAAAATGTTATGTAAAGAACAACTTTCTTAGCTTGAAATTTATTTTAAGTAAAATCTCTTAACTCATATGCGCGAATTACAAAATGTTCATTCTTCTAAATGCCATCGAGTTCTGAAGATGATCGGGGCTATATCTGCCATTTCTTAGCAGAGGTGATTTTCAAAATATGATTCTATGAGATAGGCAGATATTTTCTTTTTGACAAGAAGAAACACAAGCCAAGGGATCATTGTGATTTGACCAAAATGACATGAGCAGTGGACAAGTCTTCTAGCCTGAACCCGAGTTTGCTACTTCCCCCGACATCCCAATTCCCCAAAATCTCATAAAATCTCACACAATGTTTCTTTAAGGTCATAGTGTTTTCCACTAAAAAAATGACATTTAGGACCATATAACTGAGGACCTGTACGTAGTTCCACAATAGAGTTGCCTCCAAGGACACCAGACCAACCGTTGCCATGGCGTTTCCTAAGGCATTCATTTGTTCTGGGTACTATCCGTGGGCGTCCCCATGCACTGCAGGAAGGCCATCATATTAGTTGTGTCCCTGTCGTTTGAAAAAGCTACCTGGTAGCTTTGTGCCCACACCACAAGAGAGAACAGTCTCCATCTGGTCCATTAAAACATGATCGTGAGTCCCCTTGGGTCTCTTCCCTCCCTGAACAAGAACTGAAGAAAGAGTAATCCTACACCTGCCCACGAGTGACTCACTTCAGTGAACGGAGGCTATAATCACAACGTGTTTGAAAACACGATACCATGCTGTGAGTGTTTCTCCATTTCCAAAGCAGCTTTCTTTCGTGGCTTTACTAAACATTCTAAATAGCTTAAGATGTTAGTATAAAAGCAATCACTTCTATCTTCTCTCTCTCTCTCTCTCTATCTATCTAATCATCTATCTATCCATCCATCTATCATCTTTGTATTGGAACTCACTAGAAGCTACCTAAAAAACTTTGGAAAAAATATGCAGGCTTAAAAAAACATCAACATATAAAAAAGAAAGATGATTTGAACACTGAGTAGAACAGATGGCGGGCGAGTAGAGATGTGTTCATTAGATATTATCATGCTCGGTGCCCTGCATTCTGGGTATTCAGGCAGAAAACACAATTTATATTTTTTGTAGGAAATCTACTCTGAAACAACTTTCAAACATCTCGGATATGGCGTATTTCCAATTTCTGCTTTTAATAAAAGATCTAACTGCATTCTTTCAAATGCAGGTATTTTTAAAAGTTTATATCACACACGTCACTTCGCTTTTGTGAGAGACCCACATTAGTACCTGGTTTTGCTCACTGAAATCAATCCAAAGACGATTTTTGCTTTTTTGATAAAAGACAAAAAGTGAACAGAGCATGCAGCGTTTGTTTTGCGGTGAGCCGTCGCAGAGGTAGCGCACAGCCGGAGCTGTGAGTGTGGTGCCCCCAGGCTCCTTCCCCAGGGGCTACAGCCAGCAGCACCTCAGCATCAAGCTGCCACAGCTTTGAACTGTGTCTCTGAGCATCTGCGCTTTGTCCCCATTTACTTTGTGTGTCCATTAGCAAGACACATGTTAAAGTAATTGCTTCTTCACTTTCTTTCATTTTGGCTTATGAAAGGTTTCATAGGAACCCCGTCCTTTTAGACAGCGGGGAAACCTGTATCCAGGTGTACTTTTAGCATCTACAATGGTGTATTTCATTTAAAGTGCAAGTTGTTCAAGAGGAACTATGTTAGTGACCTGTTTTTGCTACACAGCTGTGGCATGTTTGCAGATGCTGATCCAAATGCAGTGACAAGGATATCTGATCTTACTACCAAAAAAAGTACTTTGATTTAAACACACGAGGTTTGTTATGTTTGAGATAAGTAGATGATGGGTATAATGGTTTGTTTGTTTGTTAGGTACATTGACCCACTCATAGGCTAGCAATGCCTCAAATTGTGGAGCTCCTACTGGTCTTTCAAGTCCTTTGGTCTTCTGATGCCAGACTTGGCTGTGACGGCGGAAGTGGCGTTGGAGGTCCGGGCACCACCAGTGCCATTTTCTTGTAGGAGCCACAGTGCCAGATGGCACAGCTCGTCTCTTCATCTTGGTTTTGCCACAGAAGGATCAAGTGTACTTGGCGTGTGGGCTGATCTCACCTTTCTTCACCATTTTCCCGAGTGAGGCGCCATAATGGGTCCTGTAGTTACCCACGATTCCGACCGCTGGTGCGTTTAGCCATCCCGCCGCACACTCGGTTAGAACCCAAGAGGCAATGGTATAATGTTAATGGGTGATGGGAAAACGCAGCTACCCGATTCCTGTTACATTTCTACCTTTTCTGAAAGAGGCAGCACAAATGCTGACAAGAAGGAGTCAGTGGTCCCAGTGGGTGAAAAGATTCTAGAAAAAGACAGCTGCTATAAATATGACCAAATAGCCTGGCCTAGATTTGTGTTTTCCAGAGAACGAAGTCTCCGGTGAGGGTCTCTGGAGGCTGAGTCACCAGAGGTGTTGAGTTCTATCTTAAAAAAAAGAAAGGCAGGTGGTTCCACAAACTGCAGGCCAGTGAATTTGGGACAATCTTGCGCCACATTCTGGGATGGATCACTAAGGGCAGGGCTTGTGAGAATGAGAAAGGGAAGTGGCAATCTTCAGGAACCACGATGGGCAGCCTAGTGGGACACGCAACAAGGTTGTCATATTTTTGTCCGTAAAATGGAGAAATAAATACAAGTGGATTATTAATTCATTCATTTATAACAAACAAGCAGCACTGCTCCGTGTTAAGCACCTTATTAGGCACCGAGGATAAAATAGCAAACAAGATAGGTACAATCTGTTCTCAGAGGGTTTAAGAGAGTCAAAACCCAAAACCCCCCAAAATATTTGCAAGTTTTTGTAATGAAAACTATGAAGAAAAGGCAGGGGCCAAAGATAGAGAAAAATAAGAGGGGAAATCTCCTTTAGATGGCATAATCAGGTCCCTCTGAGGTGACATTTCAGCCTAGCTATGAAGACTGAGAAGAGTCTATCTTGCTGTGTGAACGAGTGGGAAGCTGAGAAGTTCAGGAGGGAGCCAAGTGTGCAGACGCCCTGAGGTGGGAAAGACACTGAGGTGTTGGAGCCACTGAAGGAAGCTCAGGGCGACAGGACAGTAGTGCGCAAGCAGGGAGAAGTGCCGGGAAAGTTGGAGAAATGGGCTGAGGCACTCCCAGACGACGGGAGAATATGGATCGAGACTCTAGTGGCCTGTTCTCTTCAACACTTGCATCAACGGTTTAGAATCTATTTTTACTGGTTCTTTACAATCTGTTGTCATCTAGAGATAAAAAAGGACAAAGTGTCAAAAGAAATATTAATTTGGCTGATAAAATCAGGATCCAACAAGTATAGTGGGCAAGAGCTTAGGTTCTGGCCTCAGATCCGTGTTTGAATTCTATCTCTGACATTTTCCTTCTCTGTGACCTTGGACAAATCGCTTAACCCCTCTAACAAAGGTGCCAAAGACGAGTGGAGGATTAGACACGGGCAGCTCAGGTAACCTTCCATATGACACAGCAGTCCACCTGCTACGTCAGGACATACGCGGTTCGTTTGCTGGGCCAGGAAGCCATTATTTTAGGCACGTCACTCAGCCGCTGACACAGCTGTTTATAGATCAAATGTAGGTCCTTACAGATATTTGGCTCATGTCACCAATAAACTACACTGCCTCTCAGCTTATCTGTTTGAAGAATGAGAAATTCAGCATAGCCAAATTGTAGAAATTAACTTTGACCTTCTAATCCTATTATCATTAGGAAAGAAATGGCTAAAAGTTAGGACAATATTCTAAAGAAACAAATGACAAATTTATATCATTCACAGTGTTGGAACTACTACATCAAAATATTTCTTCATTCTCATAATGGTATTAAAGTTCAATCTCTGTTATACACCCAAGGGTACCTAAAATATTTATAAAATTAGGTGACAAAGTTTTAAATTATTCAAGTTTAATTTTAAATATATCTTAAAGGGTTTAAGAAAAGTACTATAACATCATTCACCCTAAAAATTAGAAGTAAAAAGTGGAATTAAATGCATAATTGTATGTGTTTTAAGACAGATGAGAAAAGTTTAAACAATTCAGTGTTGTGGTTGATTTACATTGTTTAAATAAATACCCTAAAATTTTGGGTTTCTATTTCAAAAGGGGTGCTTAGTAAATGCCTGGAGAAAGGACAGTATCAGGCAGTAACGCCATGCATTTCCCAGTGTAATGTCGGCTAAATAAAAACTCAATGCAGTTTTCACTTACTAAATTTAAGAAATGAGAAAACTACAGCAGGTCCTCAAATAACAATGTTTTCTTATAATGCTGAGATGCTGTAGAACCTTAACTCTTACTTATATTAATTAGCCCATGGTCAAATTGGTTCCCTTACAGGTGACAGCTTACTGTACATCAATCACAATAGGTTTGGGGGGATAAAATTCAATAACTCCCTCTTAAACCTTACTTTGCCACCTTTTCTCGGCATTTTTTGTCAAGTAAATTTTTTGACATTTAAGGTTTACGTAATCTTCCTATTTTCTCTATGTAGGTATAGTTAGAGGTGATGCTTTCCTTATTTGATCAAATATTAGCATTTTTTTGCATTAAAGCAAGACACATATATTAAATGGGAGATATTAATTTGACTTTCTCATGAGTTGCTTAAATTTGAAGAAACTATGACATATCTAACAAAAAAATCTCCTAGGCAAGCAAACTGCTTGCTTTTCCTTCCCCTAAATTGTGCTATTTTTTTCTTTTGCAGCTTCCCTCAGATCTCCTTTACAGTTCACTTCCAGTGTATCAGTCTGATCTAGGCAAATTTCACAGGGCTTCCTGCCTCCAACCTCTGCTGGTTATGACCCATTCTGCAGCTTTTGTCATAATTTCTAGTTCTAGCTTGTGTAAGAATCTAGATGAGTCCAGACTCTTGTCTTGCGTTCAAATGTTACAAGCAATGGAAACCCTGCCCCTCTCCAGTTGCTACTTACCCCACCATCTTCTAAGTCAGATTTTTAGCCATTTTTGTAATGAAACAAATCCAAAACACCAAATCGCCCTGCCTCTCCTTCCGTCATGGTTGTTTTCCCTTATCAAGCAGGCAACCAGTTTTTGCTTAATTGCTTTTTGCTTGGTCTATTTCCATATATTTGCATTATTATACTTTTATGTATTTGCCTGTGTTCTTACTAGTTTATAAGTTCTGTGAGGTGAGGGTTCTCATCTTCTACTGAAATTTTATTTCAAGAAACCACCAGTGACCAGGCCTTTGCAGTCTGTTATTCTATCCACGGAAAGATCTGCCTCCAAGTCTGAAGTGACCAAAGGCACCAAGGTCCACACTGAATCAGGTGAAGAGCAGAATTTGGAGCACATCTGAGTATACTCTCTGAAAGTGATTCAAGCCTTGGCTGGTGTGGCTCAGTGGACTGAGTGCTGGCCCTCGAACCAAAGGGTGACTGATTCAATTCCCAGTCAGGGCACATGCCTGGGTTGCAGGCCAGGTCTCCAGTCGAGGGCATGGGAGAGACAACCACACATTGACATTTCTCTACCTCTCTTCCCCCCTTCCCCATTCCTCTCTCAATAAATAAAATCTAAAAAAAAATATGTGATTAGAAGCCTAAGACTCCCCATCTCTGTATGTTATTAACTGTTAAAAATGCATGGAAAAATAATGGAAGGGAATAAATATTGGAATAAATGTTAACAGCAGTCACTGCTGGAAGATTATGGGAGTTGGGAGGCAGAGGCTGGGGTGGGTGATGCTGGAGAAAATGATAGTATGGACTAGGTTTTTTCTTTTTTTTTTTTTTTGGTTCTGATTCTTTATAATTTTTAGTATTTTCTAAATATTTCATAATGAACTTGCATTTCTCATATAAAAATTTGTACTAAAAATTCACAAGTATACTTGACATGGAAGGCAAGATGAAATTTGGCATGGATCTAGCTTTAAAATTGAGTGCAAGATTTACGATCCCAGTATTTTAAAACTCTTTGAAAGGCAAGTCTCCCATTAAGTAGTTGGCTTAAAAAAACTTATTGATGCAGAATCTTGAATTTACAAGATAAACATTGTCATAATTACTTCCCCCGAAGAAATGCTTTACTCCATGGAAAGTCCCTAGCTGCTGCCATCCTGCCTGGGGTTTTAAATATTATCCATATAGTGAGTCCCCATATTTCACTTTTCCCCTTAACTTTACATTCACACGTCCAACTGCCTACTCAATGTCTCCATTGTGATCATTAATAGAAACCTCAGAACTCAACATGTCGAAGGCAGGATTCATATCAACACCCTCCGATTTGCACCTCCACTGGGTTCCGAAATCTCAGCTAACGGCATAACCATCCTTGCTCAGGTCAAAAATTGGTGGCTTTGATTTCTTCTTCACATCTAATCCATCGCCGAATCCTTTCTCATTACCACCAGAAAGACGTCCTGACCCTGCCTTCTCCCTATGACCACCACCCCATCCAGGCTCCCACCTTTTCTCACCTGTTCACCGAGTTCCGCTTCAGTAACTGTGACACTCTGAAGTGAAAGCAGCCGTGAGAGTCGTGCTACCTTCACTGGTCCCATCATCTGGAGCAAGGTTCAAGTGTAGCTGCCCCACAGCCTGCTGCGAGCAAGGTATCCTTGTGGAAAGTGAACTCGGAGTCGATTGCGGGCTAAATGGCCCCTTGGCCTTCACTTGATCAGTTCAAGAGCTGTGCGATAGCTTTTCCAGCACCTAGTGTGTGTGTAACTTACTGGGTAGCCATGCCTGGGAAGGCTGTCAGGATGATGGAGTCTTTTAAATGTTAAAAGGTATGTATTTAGAAAATAAATAAAAAGTTTCCCTTATTTTGTCCCACTATAGCCTGTTCTCCCTTTACCAGAGGAATAGAAAGCAGAACCCGTCACTCCCACACTTAAATTCTCCAATGGTTTACCAACATATTCAGAATAAAACCAAAACTCCTTACTATGGATTCAGTCCTCAGTGGACAGGCCCTTGTCCTTCTCTACAACCTTAGAACCTACCATTCCCATCCCACCTCCCCGCCCTCACTGGATTCCAGTCTAAGTGGCATTTTCTTTCTCAGCATATAAGCTCATTCTTGCCTGGAGACTTTGTTTTATTGTTTCTTTCATCAAAATGTTCTTTGATCTTGGTCATTCTCTTCTCAGCCCTCAAGGTCAGTATTGTCCAATGACCCTATAACCTTGTCTTATAGCCTAATGTAGACCCACCACCAAAAATGGTGACTGGCACATGGGTCTTCAATGAGTATTTGTTGAATGAATGGATGAAGTCTATTCAATCAAGCACCTAGGGCACCAAAACAATTGTTCCAAGTGATCCATACTTTGCAATGGCAAGCAACCCCTTCACGTACCCCCCAAAACCACCACCCACCTCCCACAAAAATCCCACCCCAAACCTCCTTAGACCATACTGTTTAGAAAGTCTGTTCCATACCAGCCGCTGCAAAAATCATGAAACAAAACCTGGCCTCATTGATATGTAGTTTTTATGCATCCAACCAAGCAGAACTGCCCCCTTCAGAAACTCTTCTCACCTTTGTCAGCCCTTGGTGTGTGTTTTTAAATCTAACTCTATCTAGCGAAACTGTATGTGTTGGGGTACAGAACAAACGAACCCACTGGTATAAATCTGCTGTGTTAACACACCCCCAGAGATGGGTAGGGTCTCTACATCTTTCTTAGGAGAGTCCCGACTCATGTATAGCCTCTTCCCTCCACCAGAAAGCAATTTGATAGCTGTCTTTGCTACCTAAATAAGTGGTCTAAGACCAATCTCAATAAAACTTACCAAAATATTGTTTCGTGCCAAGAAGCAAAGAAAGTTGGGATAAAAATGAATAGCAACCAGATCAAAAAGTCAAATAAAAAGGTTCATAAACTTTCAACTTGTCAAAATGCTCAGAAGTATCAATTTTTATGGCTCAAGACATTATAAATCTTATATAAACCTCCTAACAGACCTTCAGAAAACAGATTGGTTGTGTGGTATAATTATTGTATACTGGGCTACATTTTTGTCTAAGATATATCAATTTAATTATGACTCTTAATAACTATATAAACCAAGCTGTTTCTTCTTCAAATACTTTTTTACTGTGTTCAGCCAGAAAATACTGATGAATGCGTTCTCTTTGTAAGGTGACTGTATTACAAACAAGACTAATAGTAGCAAGATTAAACCTTAGGTGCAGATAATCAAATTTGAATGGTACAAGGATTAATATACATCGAGTGAGACTGCTACGTGATTTAAATCAGGTGGTAATATTATCATAAATGTGCGTACGTGTGCGTACATATATGCACACACACAGAGAATGAATGGCTGAGTGAGTGAGTGAAAGAATGAGAATGTACGAATCAGAGCAACC
The DNA here is from genome assembly GCA_028533065.1 of Trachops cirrhosus. NCBI lineage: Eukaryota > Metazoa > Chordata > Mammalia > Chiroptera > Phyllostomidae > Trachops > Trachops cirrhosus. The sequence continues at coordinate 120,862,587 of CM052543.1, forward strand.
TGTCTTTGCGTCAATTGCTTCACTCTGAAGATGTGTCCAAACGTGTAAAGAATTTCCTGGTTTGTATTAAAATGCACTTCCAAAAGACCATGAAAACACAAATTTAGTTGACAGACTACAACAGGATTTAGAAAAAGACACAGTGACTATAGACTAAGGTGCGATTTCATGCTGGTGATTTTTCTTTTTTAAAATGTAAGTCACTAATTTTATAAGAAAAAATTTTAAACCATAAGTTGCATATTAATATTACACACAAACTGAAACAAAGGTGACTTTCGGGCACACCGTATACATGCTTACATAAACTCAAATATGTACACATTTAAAACAATTTCCATAGAACATATGAAAGTTCTGAAATACATAAAAGATTAATACTCTCTACAAAAACTACAATTAGAACATCAATTTGCTATAAGCATATAAAACATCAAGTGCTTTCTTGGAGTTTCAAGTTACCTCTTTAAAACAAGATCTTGCTTGCATATATATAGTCTGTCTCCAAAAAGCAGTGTGGACTTTTTATTTTCAAGAGGTTTATTTTCCAGGTACATTATAAGCTCAAGAAAACAAACCCAACAATTATGCAATATAATTATGTCATAACAACTTAATTGCACATAATGCTTTAAAGTAGGTTTGGATGAAGTTCTCAAACACTTTGGTATGTGTTCTTCAGGGACTTCTATTAGAAATAACAGGAATTATGAGTCCCTTCAATCCCCATTTTGCTTTAAAATGGATAAATCTTTGGTTAAAGTTCTACATTTTGGGCATTTTTTTAATTAAAATGGTCCCCAAACCAATAAATGGCGCTGATATACAAGACTTCATTTAACCTGTTCCTGGTGCAATAGGAAGCTATAGACACTCATTTACTATGACATGCCATTGATGGTTTCAATTTTTCACTGATAAGCAGAGAAATCAATCAGTTTAGTCAGCATTTCTCTGTTTATTTTCTGTTATAATCTAAACTGTACAGTAATTTGCAGTAACTATATATTCTGTCACACAGTACATGTGATTATGATTGGAAAGATGTATGGCATTAGATTTAGAGTTAGCTTACTCAGAGTAAGTCAATATTAGACTGTACAGTAGATTACACTGACTATAGTAGGCTGTCAGGTAAAGCTTTATTTAAAAAAACCCAAACCATCCCATTTACGAGAGAAATTGTTGCAAATGTATAAAACAGCAGATCTACAAGGAGAACACCAAACATACTTTATTAGCACAAAAAAGCAGCCATAACAAGGCACGGCAAGCAGAAACATACATTAGCAGTCAAAGGGTTAGTGTTGCATACAAATAGAGCTTTTCTCTTCTGTAGCCTTGGCAATGGCCATCAGGATGTAAAATAACTTTCTGTAGCAGCAGGTAAGGAAACTAAGGAGCACTCACCAGTGGTACAGAGCACATTAACAAAAAGACACAAGAATGGACTCGACTACTTTAGTGCAAAATGTCTAGACAGAACTGTAAATTCAGTTCAATACTAAGAAGCAAACACGAGAACTTGGTATTACTCTCAAAATAGCTCACTCAAGTAGTATTGCATACTATTCTAAGTGACAAAAAGGTGCTAAGTAAAGTTATTTACAGATACAATGGTTGTACAGTACCTTTTAAATCTGCAATTTAGGTTTCAGATTTTCCATTAAAAATTAACTGCATTGAAATTCTAAAAATTGTACTTAGGCAATTCAGCTATGAGCATTAACAACAAAGCGATAAATACTGCCATCCAAATTATTACAGTTTAACAATAATATCAACACCAGCAACCACTGTAGTTATTATTTCTGACTTGTTTGGGCATCTTCTAGTCTCATGGTCTTCACGGCTCACAGACTCGTCACGGGCACAGGGAAAGGTCCGACAGTGACAAATCAACAAGAGGACTGCACATGCCAGCTCTGAAAACCTCACACAGGACTACACTGCAGCAGCTATTCCCACTGTGTTTTAAGTTAAAGCACTCATTAAAAAAAAATTAACACCTAAGGCCTTTAAATAAAATTCTCCTACCAACTTTAGACGTCTGAAATTTTAAGAACTACTATTTAGAAAAACTGGTTTACTTAACAGTACCTTTTGCAGAAGAGAAAAGGAGACTGACTATAAACTATATCAACATTTAAGTGAACTGCACTATGCCCTTGTGGCCAGAAAATTGCATTTATTTCTTTTCTAAAAGGAAGGCAGTCTTTATTTTTTGGACTTGCAAAGCTTGATTTATAGTAACTACAAACATCACTACTTTGGAAGGGTATAGAAAAATTCTTAGAAAAAATAATTTCAAACATTAGTCACACTGTTGAAATACTCATCCAATATTAACAATTTGTTCTTCAGTAAGAAATAGAATTCTTCATAGCAAATGCCCCAGAACTGCCTCACTCGATTACTACAGCCATTAAAAACCAAACAGCTAAATCGGCACAATGTTGCTGTAGCCTTAGCAAACACCTGTAGTTCTATCCCGTCATATCAATAGGCACCACATGATTCTGAGAAACAGCAGATCGCATCTGACGGATACTAACACTAAGCTTACATACTTTACTGCAAAAAACCTAACACTGACACGTGTGCTTGCTATAGGTATACTGTCTGATGCACATAAAAGCAGATCTAGGACAGGAGAGTTTACTTTGCCTTGACTGGTTCTCGTTCTAACCAGCGAACTCTAACTTTTTGTTTATAATGATACTCTTTTAAAAAATCCTGTAACATTGACGGTAAAGGGAGACCATCAATTCCATCATATGTAGTGCATCTGCAGATTACTGCACGGCAGATATACTGCAAGCTAAAAGGAAAAGTCCTATTTAGTGAGATAGTAAGCAATGGTTCAAAAAACATGCAAGAACTGGGATCTTTATAATGTTCCAAAAGTCCTGTTACAGTGGAGGAGTGAAATACACATGGGTCGTGAGCATCAAAACTAAAGTTGTGATTCCACTGTTCAATTCGGGCATGCAGGGATCTGTTGTAGCGACGGAAGCTCACAGAGAAGAGGTAGTCCTCTTGCGCGGAGTCCCTGAGCAAAAATGTGCCTTCAGGTTTCCCTTCTAGAAGGGCTTCTGCTTCATAACGGTCCATCACTCCCCAGTAGCAGGGATTCCCTGTAATCTGAAGCAAATCGGGCACGAGGCAGTGAATGTAATCAATCTGTGTGTGGACTTTCCAAGCTCCCTGTCTGCTAACGTGGGCATGGCTGTCTCCAGAGACCTGACGTTGCTTCTGCCTACGTGACTGCAAACACAGTGTGGTTGTGTCCTCTTCTGAGTCACAATTAGCTTGTGGAATTGCAGAATTGTCCCCACTTATTTCAGTCATTCCAGGAGCTAACTTTGGTCCCAGTTTATATAATGGATTAACCTGTGCAGTGGCTTCAAATGTATGTATTTGTGCATTGGGAGGGGGATCAACCCCTTCTTCAATACTAAGACGCCTTCTCTCTCTAAGCCTATCTTCTTCATCTTCTGTAGAAACCAGCGATGGATCAAATGTATCAAAAAATGTTGAATGTGGGCTCACAGGGGCTGTATGCTGTTTAATCAAATGCCATTTTTGGGCTAAATCTGAGCCAGCAGGAAAAGGGCATTTCTCAAGCATTAATTCAGAAAGGTGTATTTTTCTTTTATTAGAAAAAAGAGGCTTTGACTGCTTGTTGTAAGTTCTCATTGGAAAACACAAGCCCACAGTATCCTGCAACCTCTGCCTCAGAGAGCGGCTTCCTACGGTTCTGCTGGAAACGCTGTCCATATCGTGTACAGAGCTTACGCCATACCGCCTCTCCCTCCTTTGAAGTCCACTTCGAGTTCTACCAAACTTTTTATCAGTATCCAGTGAACTCTGAGTCTTTGTAGAGCAGGAATGTTTCTTCTTCCCACCCCATGGAGCATGTCGGGAGTAGGAGTCTCTTCTTGCAAGTCTTGTTCCTGGGGTGACACACGAATCATTATCCTTTTCAATGCTTATTTCCACAATCTGAGGAATTTCAGTGGCACAATTTGGGTTTCTTCTTGAAGAATTCTTTGAAGGGCTTAATCCCAGTTGTAAGGCAACATTTTCTCTTAAGGGACTGCTTTGTTGCTGAGGAGCTAGGTCTCCTATACTGATGTTTTTCTCTTTGATAGACAAACATCTGTTGGAGTTCGTGTCCACATTTTCAGTACGGCTTCCTCCCTCATGATTGAAGAGATTCTGACACTTGTATTTGAAATTATTCCACATTTTCCCCACTTTATCCATTGATTATAAGATCTAAAGACAAAACAGGAGAAGGAGAAAAATAAGTTAAAGTGGTACGTGAAAACAGAAAAGGCAGAACCCAACCCCCTCCTCGTTGGAACTTCCAGCAACACTGGTCAGGAATTTGCCTTGCATGGTAAAGGGACGGGGCAAGCATTCTGTCTGGTAGCTGTCAGGTCACCAGGCCCTTCCGTGGCACTGAATCTTCATCCAAGCTAGTCCTCGCTTCCCATTTCCTTTCAGATAGAATACTCAGAACTCGGGGAAAGAAAATAAACCCTCTCAATTAAACTCTGGTTTCTTTTTCCCATGTATCAATCTAATTTTCTCTATGACACTGATTGTCTTCTTACTTTGAATAATTTAGGTACTTGCCTCAGGTATGAAAAGGGAAAATATATCGTGTATTGTTGAAACATATCAGTATTCAACTTCTCAAAAGTTATAAGCAGGACCACATTTGTGTAACACATTAAAATTAGTTTAAAAACCTTAGGAGCTATCTTCCCAATTTCACTTACCAACTGCTATTCCACTCATCTAGCAATCTAAAGCTTATAGGTTAATCACTTGTAAAGAATCCCTAATTCTACAATGTATCAAATCTCGTCCATGATTTTTAAGAAGCAGCTTGAGTAGAACGAAAAATAGGAGAAAAAAATCCCAAATTCCATTTGGGTTTAAATGGAAATATGTCTTTAAGTTTCCAATTCTTTATCCTGGAAGAGCTTAGAAGAAATAGAGCGATAGAAAAAAAGTTATGATATTGTAATAATTAACAAAAGAAAAACAATAATACATGCAGTTTAGCATCTTTTTTCTTGCTCCTTTAAAAAAACTGCAAGCAGTTTACGGCGCTTTGCAAATGAATTATTTCAAGACTGCAACACTGACAGGCACACAGTCTCACTCAGGAACCTGAAAGTCGATGTTAGAAGAAATGGAAAGACCTGAACTGGCTGATGAAATTCTAGGTTGGAAATATTTTACCCTCAGAATTTTGAGGGCATCACTCTACTGTTCTAGCAGCTTCTAGTGTGGCTGTTGAAAAGTCCAATGTCATACCAATTCCAAATCTTATGTGACCTATTTTGTTTCATGAAAAACTATAGCTTCTCTGTATTCTTAGACTGGACATTCATTGTGCTGGGCCCTTTTCATGTCCTTCTCACTGTCCCCCTCCTTCTCTCCTGGAAGTCCTTTTTAGTAGATATTAGAACTCTTAGATTCACCTTTGGATTATCATATATTTTCTTTTCAATATTGTATTTCTTTTCTTTTTCTACTGTCTGATGGATTTCTCTGGCATTACTTTCCAACACTTCTAATTCACTTGTAATTTTTTCTAACAAACTTTTAATTTCTAATACCACTTTCTTTTTCTCTGAATGTTCTTTTTAACAGCACCCTAGTCTAACTTCTTGGATGTAGTATCTTATTTTGCTAAAGACACAAAAATTCTCATTATTTTCTTCCTTGTAACATTTTAAATATTCTTATCTATTTCTTCTCAGTACCTTTTTCTATTTAAGTCTTTGGGTCTCTTTTTTATTTTAGAAGCCTTCCACAAATGTCTGATGGTCCCTGGCTATCCATCAGCCCTAACATGCTAATCAGAAACTCTGTCTGCTTTGTGGGGGTTGTTTGTTAACTAGTTGGCTTTACTACAGGTGATGAGGCAATGAGTTAAGTTTTTTATTAGGAATCCCGCAAAGCAGTATCTGTTAAGTCTGTCCTCATCCCAGAGAGAAATGTTCCTATCTCCTCTCTGGAGCATACAGGGTGGGCAAAAGTAGGTTAATATTAATATAATAATTCATAAATAAGTAATAATACAGGATAAACTCTGTGTTTTGCATACTCACAACTGTAAGTCTACTTTGTCCACCCCTGTATATACCTGACAGCTATGTTCTGAGAGCAGGGAAAGAGAACAGTAGGGTCTTAACCTTGATATTCAGACTTTAGCTTAAGTCTACATTTTTCAAAAGGTGTCCTTATTTGTAAAAGATATCCCAACTCTGGCTATAACTGAACCCCTTAGATTAAACTTCTCCAAGCTCTAACTTCTAGTTTCATCCAAGAAAAAGGAACAATAGTTGCCTTGAAGGGGAGGACTCATGGAAGTCTGACATACACCCACTTTCAACCACCCGTTTTCAGCTCCGAACTTCACCCTCACCCTCTGAGGCAACTGGTGCCTTTAATTTCTGAGCCAGCAGTGCAAACTGATTTGCTTCTTAGCATGCTCATTTGCAGGCACTCAGACCGCCTCTCCCAGTTCTGTTCATTTCTAGCTACCTGCTTTTACCAAGAACTTGACCAATCAGGACGATTTCTGTCTTCTCTCATTTGCTTTCTGAGTTTGTGACTTATGCTTTTTTTAGTCCTTTTGTTTTAGTGGGTTCCAGAAGAGAGTAAAAATAAAAATGCCACTGTTCACTCAACCTGACACATTTAACTGGAAAGTCCCCTTTCCAACTGATAAAGAGATAAATGGTACCACACAGAAAATCACCACGCAGATCAGGAGAAGAGCAGAGTTTTCTGAGATGAGGGATCCATGCAACAACACTGGCTGCATAATATAATCACCTGGAAACTGCATGATGTGCAGGTTCCTCCCAGGAGATTCTGATTTAACTGGTCTGGAGGTGAGCATGAACACTGCTATTTTTTGTATAAGCTTTGGGTGGTGCTCCAATGATAGCTCCAAAAGAGACAAGTAAAAGGACATTGCTCTGTATTGGGGGTGTGAATAACGCTAGATAAACTACGTGCCACAATCTCATCACCATTTCTCGTCTTTTTACTTGTGCCATATATATCAGAGGCCTACAGAATCTCAGGAAAGATCATCTAGGACAGTGACTCTTAAACTATGTGTAATGAACAGCCAGTTTCTCTTTAATTTCACAGACTTACTCTTTTGTAAGATATAGTAAGAATAAATTACTGGAATAAAATGTAAAAAAAAAAGCATGAAGTGCAAGTGATTAGATTGAACATGCATAAAATAACTGTCAAATAGCTATAAAATATTTTAAATACTTACTTTTAACTTCTATACCTAACTTGAAACAGACTGGCAATGAACTGCAGACTGGCCCCAACCCATGTCCTTTGAGCATCTCTGGTCTCCAGCTTGTGCTGTCCAATTCATGTGGTGACTGAGTCCCTGAAATCTGGCTAGTGCAATGTACTGAAGTGATAGTAGTGTGGGTATAATTGGTTAAGTATTATTAAAATTAATTTCATCTGCTTCTTTTTACTATTTCAATGTGGTTAGTAAAATATTTAAAATTACATATATGATTCAAATTATATTTCTTTTACAGGAGTCAGCAAACTAGCCTGAGGACCAAATACAGCCAGTGGACTATTTCTGGATGGACCCTAGCTATGAATGGTTTTTACATTTTTAAAGAGATTTAACCCCACCCCACAAAGAACACTGAGAGAAACCACATCTTTGGCCTGCAAAGCCTAAAATATTTTCCATCTGGTCCTTTGCTGAAAAAGTTTGCTGACCCTGGTCAGCAGTATGTATGATTATAAACCACACCATGGTAGACATTAGAAGAGTAATATTCAAGGATTCCAGAGTCTCTCTCTCCATGTTTACAACAAAATTTTGTGGCTATCTAAAAATATTTTTTGACATGCAAATTACACCTGAAAAATGTCTGTTTTAGAAAGCAACCAAACTTAAAACTGCTCATCTCCTTAGAGAGTTGTTTGTACACTGAATAAACTGAATAAACAGGTGGGACGCGTAGAAAACAACTGCACTTAACAGGTTACAAAAGGAAGTTTCTGACACTTTCAGTTTAATAAAAAGCATAAAACTTAATGCTTCTCTATTTCTAATATGAATACTGTTAATAAATCACATTGTGACAAAATATTCTAATTTAAAGGAAGACAATTATGCTTCCACATCCCTCGGGGATACAGAGCAGAATTTTTCTTGATGTGGGAAATGCTATGTGGGCGGCTGTAATACTGGCAATAAAAAAAATTCTGATAATGACTCATAGAAGAGTCCATGTAAGAATCAGGAAGGCATTTCAACTATCTTGATGTTTACAATGTCGGTTTTGAGGTTGTTTTGTTTGTTTTGTTGTTAAATTTTAGGAAATGTTTAGCTGAAACCCTTTGAGACCTAAATTACAACTCCATTACTTTATATGCAGTTACACATGGCTTAAAAAGCATTACATTTCAACTGTATTGATTCTAGAATAAAAGGTACTCATCCATTACAATCTTTCATATTTCCATACTGCATAGCTATCCTGAAACTATCCAAAACAAATATCTAAAAATTCATTCCTTCCTCCAAGGACAATCATAATTTAAAACTGGTTTTATAATGTCATTATAAGTTAAATAGCTTCTGTTGAAAATTGACATTTAACAGGATAAGCTATAAACCAGAATTATGAAAAATTAGAGATCAAATTCCATTACCAAAAAATGTACATACATAAAAATACTAAAGACTACAGTCAATGGCCCTCTTAATGCCAAGTTGTATCTATTACAAAATTTCCACAAAACAAAATAATTGAAATAGTTTCCAGGAGTTCATTTCAATGGGACTTAATCCACACTTTATTAGAAATAAATTAATTCAACAAGTTTTAAGACTACATGGCATGCCACTGTGGCTAAAAAGGAAGACTATGACTCAACTCCAATTCCTCCTCTCCTGTTTAGTCTATCTAGACCACTTAGTCATGATGACACCTTCCCGACAGAAAGTCCTTCAGTTACAGTAACAAAACTTGGGACACACTGATTGAGGAAAGTGGTTCTGTGCCAAATTCAGGTTACAAAGGCATTTTAGGGGATTCAACTTTTGACTGATATTTTGGGGGCATTTCAACAAGTTTCAGAAAAAGATAACACCATGTCAAATACTTCTGACCCAGAAATCCAGGGATATGTGGCTGTCATTGCTATGACCCTTCAAAAAACCAAGAACTACTTGGGTTGTTTAGAAATATATATTTTTTAATCATTATTTACACACTTTACTGTGACTATCCAACTTGATGTCTCTTTATCTTTTGTGTTGCTATTTAATATTATGTTCAACCATATAAAATTACTGTTTTGTGGGTAATAAGTGGTCATATAATTCAACCTCAGAACTCTTACAACATACATGGCATTTATACAGCAGACCTACTATTTTCAACTGGTATGCCTCAAGAATTTTTAAAACATGCAATACCTGACTATTTAGTCAGGGGCACTGACCTCTTTTCTCATAGATCGGCAAATTAAAAAATGACAACAGCCAACACAACAATAGCTGTCTGGTGTAAATAAATCAAAATTATACCTATTTTGTTAGATGAGCAAAAAGTATATTTTTTGATGTGCTGAAGAATTTTAGTAATTAGTTTATGTATGCTATGAGATGAAAAAGATTGGAAATCACTGCAATAGACCATGTATTATGTTGGCCATAAAGTTCATTTGTTTCTTTTTTCCAGAAGATGGCTCTAGTAGCATTTAGTTTTTCTTTAACTTCATTCAAAATGATCTTGTTAGATTGTGTTGCGACAGCTGTCATATCAGGGCACATTTGAAAATAACTTAATCAAAATTGGTGAATTTTTGTGTAGTCATTTTAATACTGAAGATGGAAGAAAATAAGCAACATTTTTGGCATATTATGCTTTATTATTTCAAGAAAGGTAAAAATGCAACTGAAATGCAAGAAAAGATTTGTGCAGTGTATGGAGAAGGTGCTATTATTGAACGTGTCAAAAGTAGTTTGTAAAGTTTCTTGCTGGAGATTTCTTGCTCCACGGTTGGGTAGACCAGTTGAAGTTGATAGGAATCAAATCAAGACTTTAACTGAAAACAGTCAATATTATACCACGTGGGAGATAGCCGGCATACTCAAAACATCCAAATCAATAAGTTATTGGTGAAAATGAAAAATGTGCCTTTTATTTTATGGAAAACACTAACTGGACTTTTTGGCCAACCCAGTCCATGTATGTATGCACTCAAAATACGTGGAGCCCACTGACCCAGTATGCCCAGGCACTTCTGTTCCCGCTGGATGAGCTGTATTTTTACCGAGTTAGTTATATTAGCTTCCAAACCTGTTCATGTCACTTACACTTATTATTGTAATTATGTGACTTAATTAAGTATTCATTAACCAAATGAAATGTGGGAGAGTGGGAAAGACTGAATTCAATGACTTTGAAATACTTAATAAAAGCAACTTATGCTACTGAATTAGGTATAAGCAAGAAATAGTAAAAATATTAGGAAAAGTATTGCAAAGATCTATAAGAATTCTAAACTCAGAATGCATCAGAATAGTCTAATTTCTTGTTCTATGTAAAACACTCAAACTGGCCCTGGCTGGTATGGCTCAGTGGATCGAGTGCCAGCCTGCAAACCAAAGGGTTGCCAGTTTGATTCCCAGTCAGAACACATGCCTGGGTTGCAGGACAGGCCTCCAGCAGGGGGCACACAAGAGGCAACCACACATTGTTGTATCTCTCCCTCTCTTTTTCCCCTCCCTTCCCCTCTCTCTAAAAATAAACAAATAAAGTCTTTTTTTTTAAAGATTTTATTTATTTATCTTTAGAGGGGAATGGAAGGAGAGAGGGATGTATGGTTGCTTCCTGTGCATTCCCTGCTGGGAACTGGCCTGCAACCCAGGCATGTGCCCTGACTGGGAATCGAACCGTGATCTCTTGGTTCACAGGCCCACGCTTAATCCACCAAGCTACACCAGCCAGGAAATAAAGTCTTTAAAAAATAAAAATAAAAAACTCAAACTGGAAATCTTAGATCATACATTATGGGTATGGTTTAAGATAAACAATATGAAACTGCAACAGGTGGATCTAGTCTCCAAGAAAAGACTTTGGCTCCTTAATCAAAGGACTGACAAATCAACATGCAGTTCTATTCTTAGAATAAAATATTTAAGGTGTGTACCCCTTTTATGATTTCTTGCCTTATTAGACTTTGTAGGCTGCTGGTTCTGACTGAATCAGACAAGAGGTTGTCCTCAATAACCATTAATTAAAGTTTATAGTGCTGCCAGAGGGAGTAGCATATACAAAGTCCTACTGGTAACAGGGAGACATGATCTAATGTAAGGGGCAGTAAGGAAGAACCACTTCTTTGTGAGGTAGTATTTCAAAGTTTTGTCCTGAGGGATGATTAAAAATGAATTAGGGAACAGCATTTGCAAAGGTTCTGTGGCAGGAACGAGCATGGCATGAATAATGGCTGATGTTAATAACCCAGACTAGTGTGTGGCGGGAAGAATGCCAAGACGAACTTGAAGAGGTAGGCCTTGTAACCCCTGATAGGAGAACAGGAATGGCTACTGACACTGTGGTGGAGACTACCGCAGAGATGCAGGTAAAAGATGGACAACCGTGGTGATAGTAGGGATGGATTTGAAATGTTAAATCAAATCACAGGATTAATGATTGACTGGTAATGGGTAATGAAAAAAAGGGAGGTATCAAAAACAAATGTCAAGTCTCTGACTTGAGGAAACAGATGCTAGAGATGCTAAAAGAAACAACAGAGCAGGTCTGGCAAGTGAGGAACTGGAGGGAGTTAATAATTTTAATTTAGAAAATGCTACAGTTGCGACTGTCACTGAGACATCTAAGTGAAGACTCATTAGTCCCTCAGTGTACATTCATATAATGGATTACTATACAGCAAGGATGATAAACTTCAGGTAGTTGCATCTATGCACATGAATCTCAAAAACATAATGCTTAGAGAAATAAATCTTACAGATGATATATACATTATGATTCATTTACCTTTTAAACTGGCAAACCCCAAAATACATTGTTTAAGTATACATACATATATAATAAAAATATAAAAAGGAAATGGTTACCTATTTGGAGGATGGCTGTAGAATTAGGGAGAGACACTCAGGAAGCTTCTAAAACACTGGTGATTTTCTATTTCTTAGTCTGGGTACTGGGGACATGGTTTTTACTTACAAACTATTCTTTAGACTGCACTTACATTTTATACACTTGTTCCTGTACATGATATATTGCATAATAAAATTTTAAATTATACAGACCACATTTTGACCACAGTGGGAAATTAATAACCAAGTATTATACGAAAAAAGCCACTAGGAAAATAGAAAGCTCTCATAATTCGTAAGTAAAAGAGAAACCCAAAACTGAAAATTATAGACTATTTAGAAAATAACATTAATATATTGCAGCTTTTTTCTGCATGACAATTTGGCAATATTTATCAAAATGCTTTTACTCTCTAACTTGGCAATCATTTATTCTAGACTAGATAGTTACCCTAAAGCAGGCAAAGTAAAAAAAAAAAAAAAAGAAAGAAACAACCAGAAAAAAACATTAAACTAAACCGGTTTCTCTAATGTAATACAGAGATCAGCAAACTTTTTCTGAAAAGGGTCACAGTGTAAGTAAATATCTGAGGCTTTGCAAGCATACGTTCTCCATGAAAATTATCGAACTCTGCCATGGTGACCGCAATGCAACCATACAGAGTATGTAAATGAGTAAGCATAAATGTTTGTCAATAAAACTTTACTATGGTCAATGAAATTCAAATTTCATATAATTTCCACTTGTCACAAAGTATTCTCCTGATTTTTTTTCAACCATTTAAAAATGTAAAATCCATTCTTAGCTTAGGGGCTGTACAAAAACAAGTAGCAGACCAGATTTGGCCTATGGGCCATAGTCTGCCAACCTCTGATAAAGTACATCATAAAACCTTTGATATTACACTTACTAAAACAAATGTTCATTCTAGGGTACAATTTGGGGAAACAATACTCTAAGAAGTAAAGTACTACAGACATATACCAAATAAAAATCTAATCCTCACCTGAAATCCTACCTCCCTAACTACTGTTACTATTTTGGTGAACATCGTTCCATAATTTCTCTTTCATGCAAAAACTGTACATCATCTTCCTTTATAATTAAAAAGATCTTCATGTATGTGACTATATCCCTTCTCATTTCTTGAACAGTATTTTTTTCTTATTTTTTCTAGTTCGCTCTGTCAGAGATGGGATCAGACTAGTAAAAGAGAAAAACCTGACAGCTATATTTTTTAAGTTGATAAATAAATCCAAGAGTATTTGTTGTAAGCAATAAAACAGACAAACCTTGGAAAGCTGAAAAAGGGAGTAATAATGATAATGATGGCTGTGATGACAATTCACACTACTGAATGCTAACCGTGTGCCAGGCACTGGTATAAGCATTATACTTCTCCCAACAACTCTATGAGTAAAAATTATCTCAATTTTGTAGATGTAGAAACTGATACAACTAAAGATTAATAATAACCTGGACTTAAGTTTCTTTCATTATTAGTCTATTCAGGTTTGCTACCTCTTCTTGAATCAGTTTGGAACTGTATGTTAACAACTCTAAGTATGAGTAGTAGTATTAATAAGCTCTTTAAAACCTCAAGGAACATACCATTGCTATATATTTTCACTACTGCAGAGCAAAACAGCTGATGAAATTATATTAAAATTTGAAAAGGTAGTACATGCACGCTCAAAGGAATATTACTGTTCCATTTTATTATAGTGTGTGACAATACTTCGACCAAGAGTCCAGAGTAAAAGCTGTATTCACAGCCTACTGTGAATATTTTGATGTCTACACTCTATCTATTATGAAAGTCACCCTTTGTGTACTTGTATACCACTCAGAAATGTTCTGATATTATTACAACTAACGGATCTATAAGACTAAGCTTTATTTCTTTACTTGAATACTACTTTTAACCACATAGTCAGTTAAGAATGTGTTTGAAGCCTTATACTTAATTCAAGGAATAAAGCTCAAGAAGTTCTTACAGTATTTCTGCATATTAAGAAAAATATAGTAGTCCATTTTTAAAAAAAGAAAAGAGGACATAAAATCAAACTAAGAGTCACAGTGTTATACAGATCCTGCATTAACACCTCCCAAAAATGACAATATAAGGATGATTTCTTCAAACAGGATGATTTCTAATAAAAACAAGCATCTAAAATTTACAGTTCCATTTCTTCAGTTTTACTTACACAGTTCTAACTTCCAGTGTCATGTAGGAAGGCACTCCAGGCCATCAAAATCCCATTCTTAAGCCTAAATCACTTACACTGCCCGAGCTCTGCTTAGGGCATAAGCATAATAAGATAGTCCACGGTGGGGGAGGAGGCTGAATTTCCAGCTTTACCACTTAAGAATACTGTGAACTTGAATGTATTCCTCCATATTTCTAAGCCTAACTTTGTTTCTTGGTAAAATAAAGATAGCATCTACCCTCACAGGTTGGATATGAGAATTAGAAAGGTATCTATAAAGCCTTTGGCTCATAGGAAATACTCAAGACAGTGGCTTTAAAAATGTTGTCTGTACTATCTAGTACGAAGCTTTAAGCCTTTCTTCCCTTTAAAATAATTCTCCTTTTCATTTCTCCTGGGTCATACCCCAAATGCCAATATTGTCCTATGCACACTTTCTGCCAGATTTCAAGTCCTATTGATCATTTGAACTTCTATGTTATTTCCTAGAAGCACTATGGGGGTTTCAATGTTCCTTGGCAGTTGAAGCTACAGCTGATCTACAACCTAAACTAAGCATAACTCATCTGTATAGTACTGGGAAAGGTCTAGGAACATAATCCTTGTTCTTCTTTTATTCAAAATTCCTTTTTAGTCTATAAAAAAAAAACACTGCCACAATTTAAATTTTACCATATAGAGATATTGCACACTAGTGAAGCATAAAATCCTAATAAGTTGTGCTTCCTTTTCTGTGGAGAAAGTATCTTATGAAGATACTAACAAATATACTAGTCATTGAAATGCTTCTTATGTGGCCTGTACTATTGACAGACTGGGATGGAACATAAGGAACATGTGTGTTAGCTTCTGAGGGCCCTAAAATCAAATCCAAACACTCACTGGCTGTGTGAAATCTAAGTCTCAGTCTTACCATGTAAAAATAGGAAAAATTACCTCCTTTTTTACAAAGGTTTTTAAGAGGATAACGTGACATGAAGTAAGAACAGCTGAGTGTATAATAGGGTTTCAAAAATGTAGCTTCTCTTATACAACCAATCCAAGGCAGGGGAAGGTACATGTTGGTGCTAGCAGAAAAAAATCAAAGCTGTTTTACTTCTAGGGAGAGCTTACTGGTGAGTCAGTCCTGCCTTTATCCTCCACTTCAAGGGAGACTCAAGTTAAGCAAATCAAGCAACTTTACTAAGCAATGCAACTGCAGGTGATTAGTGCTGCAGGCACTGTCTCCAAGGACCATGCTCTCTATAGCACACAGCATCAAAACCCTCCCACAAATCTCAAACACACACACACCGACATGGGCAAAGCAACTCTCAGTTGAGGAATTTAGTGGATCGAGATACTACACTGGCTAACCTTCATCCAGAAAAAAGTCTCTAATTTGGGGAAATGCTTAACAATGAACTCATTGTGATTCTGCTAATAATTTATAAAGAATACTCAGTTACCAATGGTGAGTAGGCAATTATAACCTGGACCATTTCCTTCTCTAAGGATAGCCATTTTATACACTCAGCAGTTTCACAGCACAAGAAATACAAAGACTCTATGGACTAAAATATTTTTTTTATAACAATGCTTTCCATTTACTTTTTATCTAAAACTATTTAGAATACATTTATCATCCTTTTACAAACTAAAGGATACTACTCTCTTCTATGTCAAGTTTTAGGCCTGAAGAAAACTAAGGGTCTTTAAACAATCTGGCAGGTTGTAGTGAATCCAAGAAAGAAGGAAATAAAGAAAACATAATCAGGACTACTTCCCTTTTTTTAAATCTAGGTTTTCCACCAGCATAACAAAAAAGAAAATTTAGTATTTCAAAATTAGTTTATTCTTTAGAAGGATATTTTGGAAAGGTACTAAGAGAAGTAAAGGCAAATAAGGATACCTTTTAACCATTTAAAAAAAACTAATACCAACAGAACCATTTTGACCAAAATTATAGACTATGAACTCTAAGTAATATACTCCAGTTTTATGTTATATATTACCATATAACATAATTTTATTTTTAAAAAATGAGAAAAATGAAAAAAAACCTTCAACTTATTAACATAATAAAACCTCATCTATCACAAGCTGAGAAACAAGCTAAAAAGATGATAAAATTTATTCATTTTAACATTTACTTACATCACATGTGGAGAACATTATAATAAAGTTCAAGTTCTTAGATGATAATACTTAAAGCACTTAATACTTGCACTATGCATATTTACTCTCAAATGACTCATAGTTTAAGTAAACTTTATTCTCTGGACACCAAGTGCATAGCAGTTTAGAAACTGCAAATTAGAAAAGGTGAGGTTGGGGTACAATTAGAAGGAAAAGGAATGCTAGGAGCAAGTACACTGACCAAAACAAGAAAAGACCAAAAACCTCAGAAAGCAGAATGGCCTGGGATCACAAACTACATGGACATAAACTGTAAGATATAAAAAAGAGAAGAAATAGAGATATATAAAACAGATCTAAAAGATAAGAGACCATACGAACAACTTTATGCCAATAAATATAAAAAAACTTCAAAAAATGGCTGTTTTTAGAAAAATATAAATTTCCAAAACTGACTCAAGAAGAAATAAAAAATCAATAGCCCATAACTCTTAAAGACTTTGAATCAATAATTTAAAATCTTTGCACAAAAAAAGCACCTATCCAGGCAAGTGTTCCAGGCAGAAGTCTATTTGTCTTAATGACTATGATTTATCATTGGTGGTCACAGCCAGAGGCTGGTGAAGAGAAGCAACAGACAGCACAACAAGGCAAGAAAAAGAAATGCATACTGCCCCCTAGCTCGTGTAGTTCAGTAGATTGAGCGTGGGCCTGCAAACCAAAGGGTCGCTGGTTTGATTCCCAGTCAGAACACATGCCTGGGTTGCAGGCCAGGTCCCCTGTAAGGGATGCATGAGAAGCAACCACACATTGATATTTCTCTCCCTTTCTCCCTCCCCTTCCCTTATCTCTAAAAATAAATAAATAAAATCTAAAAAAAGAAATGCATACTAATCAGAAAGGAAGAAATAAACTGTGTTGTCAGATGACATGATTATCTATATAGAAATCTTGAAGACATCTTTAAAAAATTAAAAAGGCAAGAAAATCCTAGAATTAGTTAAGTTCAGCAGAGTCACAAAATACAAGATCAATAAAAAAAGTCAAACCATATCTATGTGGAATAAAACATGTGGAAACTGAAATTAAAAGAGATACAATAAAGAATATAACCTTAAAGGGCAAGGAAAATAATTCCCTCAGCAAAAGTCCTAACTTCTATATGCTCAAGAAGGATGAGATTCAGATGGGGGTATGCACTGTAAGAATGTGGTCCACACACAGTCCACTCTGTAGCCATATCAAGTTCATCCCTCCTCTCTATTTCCACAGCCTCACTCCCAGGTTCAGCCTTCATCAGCAGGTGCATGTACAAGTTATTTTAACAGCTGCCTCAAAAGTCCATCTTCCTCCACTCTCCTTCCCCGCTTGAATATCTTCCATAATACTGATCCCAGGGTGTCACGCAAAGAAAGTCAAGAGACACTGAGTTTGACTACTTCCTTCACTTTAAGAACGTGGCATGAAAGGAGCAACACAACAACAATTGTCAGTATTATAATTTAGGAATATAGAGATAACATACCTGAAATTATGTCACCTAGAGAAAAAAAAAAGGTGACCAAATGGTTGTTTGTGTGTATACAGAGTCTTTCTCTAAAAAGGATAATTCTAGACTTCTGGTCAAGGTGGTGGCACAGGCAGACATGGCTCACCTCTTTGCAAAACCACATCAATAGAACAGTCATCACTGTTGACTATTGCCAGAAGTCTGACAACTACTAAATTAAAGAAACCATATCCATTCAGACTGGTAGGAGGGGTGCAGATGTGGGACAGGCTGGTCCCTCATCCATGTGCAGTGGATAAAAATTTGAGAGCGAGGAGTCCCACCCCACACCAGGTCCCCCAGCCCAGGGTTCCAGTGACCAGAAGGTAAGTCCCCATAACTTCTGGCTACAAAAACCAGCAAGGATTGAGTCGGTGGAAGAAACTGCTGGAGCCCCAGGCAGTTCCTCTTAAAGAACCCACACATGGACTCACCTACTCAGACTCACTCCTGCTGAGCTCCAGCACCCGGGTAGCAGCTTGGGAGGCACCAGTGGTATACAGGGAGAAACTGAATCGTCTGGCATCAAAACAAGCAGAGGCCATTGTCTCTTTTCTAAACCCTTCCCCCCCAGACCTGGCAAGCTGCTGCCATATGAGAATCCATCAACCTTGCTAACACTGACCACCTTGAAGACCCCAGAGACTCAGCCCCACCCAACTTATGGGCCCACCCAAGCTGCTTTTCCATATGAATGGCTGACCTTGGCTCAAGCGTCACAACTTCCTAAATCCCATCAAACAAGTAACAGCTGGCCTCAGTGAGCCCCAGGCCCAGCTCTAGCAACATCCAGACTAGACTCACAGCTTGACTTCACCTGGGATCTCCAAGCCCAGTACAAATAGCAGCCATCTGAGATTGCTTTACAGATCAGGCAGGGTGGCCCTGGGCAAAACACAGGTGAGAGTTGACCTTGGCCTACACCAGCTGGGAAACCCTAGGGCCAGCTCATCCAGTGGACAGCTACAAACCACATGGAGCACCACCACCCCTCCCTGCACAATTGATCCTCCACAGAGGGCAGAGGTTGGTGCTAAGTAGTTACAGCCAATACTTGAGCTGACTGGCCTAGGTAAATCCACCCTATTGATTTGCCAATAGCGACCAAGGCTCAACTACAAGAGGAGGGTATACTCAGCCCACAAAGAGGGCGCACCTTGAGTACCCAGCATGGGTGATGGGGAGGCTGTGCCACCAGACCTTACAGGACACCTACTACATTAGGCCACACTACCAAGACATGGAGTCAAAGCAGCTGTACCTAATACACAGAAACAAACACAGGGAGGCTGCCAAATTGAGGAGACAAAGAAATATGGTCCAAATGAAAGAACAGATCAAAACTCCAGAAAAAGAGCTAAATGAAATAGAGATAAACAATCTATCAGATACAGAGTTCCAAACACTGGTTATAAGGATGCGCAATGAACTTAGTGAGGACCTCAACAGCGTAAAAGAGATCCAGTCAGAAATGAAGGATACACTAATTGAAATGAAGAACAATTTACAGGGAAACAATAGTAGAGTGGATGAAGCCAAGAATCTAATCAATGATTTGGAACATAAGGAAGCAAAAAAAAAACAATCAGAACAACAAGAAAAAAGAATTTAAAAAATGAGGATAGTATAAGCAGCCATCTGGGACAACTTCAAGAGGTCCAACACTTGCATCATAGGGGTGCCAGAAGGAGAAGAGCAAGAAGTTGGAAATCTATTTGAAAACATAGTGAAAGAAAACTTCCCTAATTTGGTTAAGAAAATAGACATGCAAGTCCAGGAAGCACTGAGAGTCCCAATGCAAAGAGGCCCACTCCAAGACACATCATAATTAAAATGCCAAAGATTAAAGATAAAAAGAGAATTTTAAAAGCAAAAGAGGAAAGTAGTTAGTGACCTAAAGGGAAGTTCCCATAAGACTGTCAGCTGATTTCTCAAAAGAAACTGCAAGTTGCAGGTTAGAGGGGACTGGCAAGAAATACTCAAAATCATGAGAAGCAGGCACCTACAGCCAAGACCGCTCTACCCAGCAAAGCTATCATTGAGAATCGAAGGACAGATAAGGGCTTCCCAGACCAGAAAAAACTAAAGGAGTTCATTATCACCAAACCAGTATCATATGAAATGTTAAAGGGACTTATTTAAGAAAAAGATTAAAATCATGAACAATAAAATGGCAAAAAATAAAAATCTATCAACAATTGAATCTAAAAAACAAACTCAGCAAACAAGAACAGAGACATAATCATGGATACAGAGATCATTTTGATGGATGTCAGATGCGAGGGGGTTGTAGGGGAATGGGTGAGAGGTGATGGGATTAAGAAATACATATAGGTAGTTACAAATAGCCATGGGGATGTAAAGTACAGTATAGGAAAGGGAGTAGCCAAAGAACTTTCACACATGACTCATGGACATGAATGATGTTGGGGGGATTGCCTGAGGGAGTGGGGGGTGCTGGGTGGAGGCGTGTCAAAGGGGGAAAAACCAGGACAAGTGTAATAGCACAATCAATAAAATTTTAAAAATAATAAAAATAAAAAGGATAATTCTGACTGGCCACGCATCAATCCTTCTGAAGACCCTGCAAAAAAATCTCTTAGAAAAAAATTAATATTTTAAATAGTTAAAAAATGTAAATAAACAACCATAAGAGATTTGTGAGGAGTCTTTCATGGAAGACATTAAAGAGAATAAGCAACCCTCTGTCTCTAGCCAGCCTGGGTACTTCTTCCTCTACAAGAAACTGAATTAACTAACCTCAAAGATCTGTGATTTTAAAAAAATATTAGAATTTTTAAAAACAGGCATATCATTTTACAAACAGATTCAAGTCCTTTAAAGGTCTAGCAGTTATAACTCTAAGGATTCCTAACCACACTACTGTCTAATTAAAGTATAATTGTAAGGTTCGACACACTGATCTAAATAGTCTGATATTTTATACTCTGTAGCTAGTCATGTTTCAGTCAGGTGGTAACTTAATGTTCAATCTAAACCCTACAAGCTTGGTGCCAGCTGCAAAAATATTAATAAAAGCAATACTGTTCTGTCAACACAAACTTTCCCCTTCCTGTCTCCCCCTAAAAAAACTTCCTACACAGTTTAAGGTATAGTTACTTCCCATAAACACAGCTTTAAAATGAGGACTCTTTTCCAGATGAAGAAAAGTTAGGTTTAAATACGTTAAAAAATGAATGGTGCAATTTAAAGCACAGTTAATTCTCAATATTCTTAGATATGAAGAAAGCAGTGCTTCGTGAAAACAAAACATTCTCACACCTTCTGTCAGATTTACTATTTATTTAAACAGTTCACATTTCAATTGTTTGAAATGTGTACTCAGTAAAAACAGTCAGCTATTGCTTGCAGGTCATCCTGGAAACTCACTTATATGAGATAATTCTCCACCTTGTCAAATAACAATAGGCTCTAGTTTTCAGAACAAAATGTCAAACTTTCCAGTTAAACACTTGGATCTAGTGTGGATAAACCCTCCACAATTGCTATTTCTAACCAGAAATCACCAACATGTATAAATCAAAATCTGATTTTGAAAAATATTGATTATTATGTTGAAAGGTAGTTTAAGGAATAGCTAACCATCCACAAAGACTTTCTATGCTCTCTGTCCCTTATCAAATTACTCCACCAGAAAGATACCTATGTGGTTTGTATTATTATGACTCCCTACAGATATACTATATCAGAATTATATCTTAATATTCTGCCCTTAACTTTTATTAAGTTTACGAAATGAATGACTTTGGATCATTTCATGTTCCAAAAAATGGTATCAAAAACATCATTCCTCATGTAAAGAGGCACATAAAAAATTCCTATTTGACTTTACTGCTAAGATTTCTCTCTTAAAAAAATGATATACTTCCTTTAAGCAGACAATTAAGAAACATAATCCATTGTGTTCCTCTTCTTTTTTTGCTATTACCAATAGGAAATCCAAATGGAAGGCCTTAGTTTATAAATTTTTGATAGACTAAAAGATACCCATCTTTTTTCTTCTCTTTAGAAGTAGATGGAAATAAAAATCAAGTTAATGGTTAAATTTTCTGAAACTTGAAAACTCTCCATCTTTGGGCCTAAAATCAAATAATCTCAAATATCCTAGAGAGGATTGGGTGAGAATTTCAATGGACTGTAAATCAGATAAACCTACCATTAAAAAGTCGTATGTTATATGAAACAATATGACCTCCCAAAGAGGAGAAGAGAAAGTCTATTTAAGAAAATGCTGAAGAAAGAAACCAAAAGGAAATTGAAATACTTATATGAGTCCTTGCTAGTGTGCCTTGGTTGGCTGGCACCTCATGCACTGAAAGGTCGCAGGTTCACTTCCCGGTCAGGGCACATACCTAGGTTGTGGGTTTGATCCTGGGTCAGGGCATGGATGGGAGGCAACCAATCCATGGTTTTCTCTCACATCAATGTTTCTTTCTCTTTCTCTGTCTCTCTGTCTCCCCCCTAACCCCACTTTCTTTCCTCTAAAATCAATAAATGTATACTTGGGCAAAGATCAAAAAAATACTTATATGACATAAAATTTTAAACTGTTGCATGTCAACAATATGCCACAAATTTAAATGGCAACTAATAAGCCAGATAAAACATGTTTCATATATAATAAAATGTTAATATATTTATGAGAAATAGAGAAAATGCAACACAACAGAAAACAGGAAAGGACATGCCCAGGAAAGTCGCAAAATCAGATATATACTGGGCCAATAAATATATTAAAAAAGGGGTCATTCCTGTAATCTATGAAAGATATCCAAATTAAAATGTGATATAAGATTTTTCACTTATTGACTTGGCAATGTTTATTTTTTCTTTTACATTTTAAAGGTAAAATCTAAGCACAAGTATTATGAAACTATAGCATTCTCATGTATTAATGTGAGAACATAAATCCACGTGGCATTTCAAGAAAGAAATTTTATATTATGTATCAAAGCTTTAAAAAGATGTATTTTTGAGCCCAGATTTTACAATTAGAAATTTATTCCAAAAAATAGATGACACAAAGATTTATATACAAGATATATACATCATAGTTACATTAGCAAAAAATTGGCAATAACTGTAGTGTTCAGTTAATAGAGGATTGGTTAAATAAATTGTGGTACTTTCCATATGCTGGAATAATGGATGGAAAGACATTAAAAACCATGATTCTGGAAGCATTTAATTTTCTGGAAATGTTCATAGTATTAAATGAATATGGTTTTAAAACAGTATGCACTTGACCTCAACACACGTACACACACAAACATGTACTTTAATAAAAACATTATGGGTACGAAACACCACTGTGGTTATCTTGGGTGGTTTTTGATTATTATAATTACATTTTCTTCTTTTCTGTATTTTCCAAAACATTACATTCACATATATTAATTTCCTAGTTGGGAGAAAATGCTAGTTAAAAAGGAAGACCTTGAAAAAGACCAATGTATTTTCATATTATAAACCCAAAATTATGTATAAAGTGCAGAAGAAATGAATAATGACGTATTTTAAAAAACTTTTTACGAAAAGGCAGGAGAACAGTGAAGAAGGAAAAGACACCCCCAAAAATGGGGTTTAGAGGGGCTGATGAACACAATCATTGGCGAAAGGAATAACAAGTACAGAGATCTCCACGAAAGCCAGCCCGATTTTCTCAAACAGTAGTGGGGATGAGCAGTAAGTAACATTAGATTGGGAGGTAAGAAACACCCTTTCCAAAAGAATACATACAAATAGCAAGAAATGTGCATTATTTTGCATATGGAGATACTAATTACAGGATAACCAACAGAAATCGACTGTGTGGTTCTATAACATTAAAACTTCTAGTACAGCTGAGCTAAGATTAGTTTCCAAAATGCAATAAAAAGAGAAGGGAAAAAGCAGTGGCAGGAATGTGGGTATTCATTCCATTGTTATAAAGTGTTTTCTACTTGTTAATCAAAAAGTAGCACTCTGATATGAATTCAACTCTTACATACCAGTCTTTTATGAATTCAACTCTTCCCTTATCTATCAGTCTCTTCTTGCTGCTGGGTACTGACACTCATGCTGGCAAATGCAGTTGTGTGCGGTCGGGGAGAAGTACTGGTTGTAAGTATGAATACAAGAAGGGAAGTAAGAAATCTCACTGAAATTAAAGAACAAAATCAGTAATACACGAGGGTTTTGTCAGGCCTCAAGGATACTGGAAATGAGAGCCTGGTCAAGTTCCAAGGCTGCTGGGACCAAACAGTAGGAGTTGGTGGGTCCCATTCTAGTTCGCCTGCCATTATTGTGACTCAGCAACTTGGTCACAGCTGGTCTCTCTGCTCCTACACTGTTCTTTTTCTACCTCACAGCTGCCACTTTGTCATACCTTTGGCTAATTCTCAGTTCTCACAGGTCCGTCCTATCTCTTTCTCTTAACAACTTTTAAAAGCCTGCTTCCTTCCACTGCTTAACTGCCAAGTCTTTGTTTCTTTTTGTTGAGTTTTGTGGCCCATATCAACATGGACTGTATATCCTTATAGTAACCACCACTTCCCCTTGTCAATCCCGAATACACCTAGACAGAAGATTAAAAGCAAGATCTGTATTTCTTCAACCAGCCAATCAAATCTGTGAGAACGTGATTGGTTCAGCTGTTCCCAATTTGACAAAACATTTTGTGCTAGTGCACCTGGTTGGCTAGTGGCTGACCTATGACTGGCATCTTTGATGTGGGGGCTCACACCATTCCAGCCACCTATGGCCAAGTAAGGGAAGGTCATTCACAATGTGGAGCCCAGATGCCTGGGTTTCCTCCCTCAGCAAATGTTCCCTGTAGACATGACTGTGGGAACGTAGAAGCTGAAATTACTCTGTGACAACATGTAATAATAAAGAGATGTTTAATGCTTTAGTCCTACTCTGACAGTTCATGCACCATGTTCCCTGGAATTCTAGTATGCTACAAGATACTAAGGGGTATTCTACAAATAAAGTTTTCAGTTCAAATAAGTTAATGCCTTAGCTCTCTAAAAAGGATATCCTCCTCAGTATTATTTCTCAACATTCCTTGACAATGGCAACCTTTTTAAGATTTCACAGGGCACTAATGCTCTGTGGGTCAGTTTGGAAACATCTGTTCTATTGTGCTTCAAGTTGCTCCGTAATCCAGAATCTACTACAATGTTAGTTTCAAGAAAAGAGGGACTTTGTTTTGTGTCCTGCTTGGTACACATTAAATGCTCAATATGTGAATTAGATGCTCAATACAGGAATGTTTGTGACACTAAGTCACTAACATGGAGGCTGAAGAAAAAATGGTAAATAGAAGAGTATGTGGGGAAAAAATCAAGAGAACTACCATTTCTGGTAATGACAGACTAGGATTTTTCAGACCAACCTCCATGCTGGGAAAAAAAATCTTTGGATCAAAAAACCCCCAAAACACCTTAAATAAAAAGCTGACAAGACAGTAGGAAAGTCAGACCAAATAAGAGGGACAACTGGTTGCAGAGAGGCAACAAGAACCCTGTGAAGACAATGACCCTGACCCTGAGGGTACTTGCCCAGAGAGTTCAACAAATTAGGTCTTTGGTTTCAATGGCCTCTCAGGATTAGGGGCACAAATGTCAAAGTACAGATTCCTCAAAAGGTGGAGGGCCCAAGGGAACTCTTTCCCACATTAAACTGGGATCCCATGGGCTATAACCTCAGGTAGAGATAAACGATAACTAAACCTAAATTCTAATCCCACCCCCAGGAGACTGCAGAGAAAGTTGTTTTGGCCAAGACAGAAGTAAGAGGAAAAAGAATGGTGGGCAGAGCATCAAGGATATATTACAGATTCCTAAGAAGTCTGAGCAGCCTAGGGAGTGTTTGCAATCTGGGTCTGCAAGGACTCCTTAATCCAGGGAACTTTCAAACTGTGAAATTCTTTTGAAATATTCCCGGGTTAGTGATACCTGCACATATTTTACAAGAAGGAAAGATTAAACCCTCGCTGAAGGAAGACGACATCACCCAGAACTTAAGGAATGCCCACAAGTAATCGTGAAGACAATGAGCAGTAGGCACAAACATAAGCACATGGAAGACAGGAGTGAAAACAAGAGTCCACAGGAGATGGAAGTATCAGTAGCCAAATTCTTCCCCAAAAGAAAATCCTGGGCCTAGACAGCTTCATTGGTGAAATCTATCATTATTTAAAGAAAAACAAAAATTTCCAATTTTAAACAAGCTCTTTCAAAGATCAGAAATGAGAAACATTCCCCGACTTACATGAGGCTAATACAAACCTTATACCAAGGCCTAACAAGGGCACTATGAGAAAAAAGGTTACAGGCCAACCTCATTTGTGAATATAGATGTAAGTTTTTTAAACAAAATAATAGCAAGCTGAATCCAACACTATATAAAAATAGTCATGTTACATATAGTTTAGGAATAAAGTTGCATTAACATTAGAAAATCAATTAATATAATTCATCACACTGATAGTTGCAGAACAAAAAATGTATCTCACTGTATGTAGAAAAAAGCATTCCATAAAATTCAACATCTATTTGTGGAGAAAATTTTAGCAAACTAAGTGAGAAATAAACATTACCTAATTTGATAAAGAGCATTTCCAAAAAACAACAGCTAACCTCATCCTTAATGAAATGCTGAGTTTGGAGTAAGACAGGATGCTTATTACCACCACTTCTATTTTATATTGTGATAGGGTCCTAGGCAGTGGCAAAGGGAAGAAATAAAGGCACTGACTAATTTTCATCTCTGTAGCTTTCTAAGGAACAAACAGTTATTATACCTGGATAAAACAATTGTGCATTTTAAAAATCCAAAATGATTTATAAAAAATGATTAGAATTAGTAAGAATTTGGAAAGGCTAGTAGATACAAATTAGTATATAAAATATCTACTGAGGTCCTATATGTCAGCAACAAAGAGAAAATGAAATGTAAAAAAAATGTACCATTTGCAACAACATCAATGCTATTAAGTACCTAAGACAAATCTAAGAAAAAATCTGCAAATCTCTATCAGAACATTAAAAAAAACATGATCTGTGAGACAAAAGAATGATGAATTACATCACATTAAAATTAAGAACTACTCTATTCATCAAGAACACAGGGTAGTAAACAAAATTCTCAACACACAAAACTGATTAAGAGACTAAAAGACTAATAATATACAGATAACATAAAGAACTCCTTAAAAATGACTAAAAAAAGACCAGATAACCAAGTAGAAGAATGGGTGAAGAACTTTGATAGTTCACAAGAAGAAATCCAAATGGGCTCATCCTCTTTAGTAAAACCAAAACAGACACCATTTTCTTGCCCAAAATATTTAAGTGTGTCAATTCTAAGTGATGGGGAGAATGTGAAACAACAGGAATGTTCATATTCTGTTGGGTGAGAATAAACTGGTATAACCACTTTAGAAAACCATTTGGCATTACCCACTGAATTAGAAGACATAAGTTTACTATGATCCAGCATTTCCACTCCCAAATAAAGACCTTGAGATAGTGGTACCCATGTACACCAAGACAAATACACAGGCACGGTCATAGCTGAGTTTTTCATTATGAACCAAAGCAGAATACACATATTATAGCGCATTCATATGGTGGGAAGTATGTGCACGATGGACTTGCAGGGGTGTCCAACCCACGGCTCACATGCGGTGATGGCTATGAATGCAGCTCAAAACACAATCGTAAATTTACTGAAAACATTATGAGATTTTTTTGTGATTATGTGTCGCAATGTATTTCATGTGTGGCCCAAGACAACTCTTCTTCTTCCAGTGTGGCCCAGCGATGCCAGAAGTTTGGACATCCCTGGTAGAGAAATGAAAATGGTATACACATACACCACATGAATGAAATTACACAAAAATAAGACACAAAAGACTATATGTTGACATACATACATATGTCTGTATATGTGTGCATAAAAGAGGAAAAAGCAAACTGCATTTTTAGGGATGCACACTGTAAGTGGTAAACTTTAGAGAGAAGGAAAAATGACTATCACCAAAGTTAAGAATACGGTTACTTCTGGGGAATGAACAGGGTAGAGACGGGTGGGTGGGGTGACTGGGAAGGGCACATTGCATACTTGTGGTATACTGGCAATGTTCTATTTCTTAATCTGGGTGGTAAATATGCCTTATAATTACCCATTATGACATGCTTATCAATTTTAGAGATCGGAGAAGGGAGGGAGAGAAACATCAATTGGTTGCCTCTTTCATGCACCTGACCGGGGATTGAACCTGCCACCCTTTCGTCTATGGGACGACCCTCTAATCAACTGAGCCACACCAGCCAGGGCTGTACCTCTATATTTTACTCATTGTTCTATACATGTTAGATTTCATCATAAAAAGGGGAAATAAAGAGCAAAAAAAAGTACACACGAGAGAGAACAAAGAAAGCAGAAAGCAGTACTAGTTGTAGGTACTGGCAAAGTGCTACTTAACAACCACTTCAGTTCATCTCTATCCTAGATTATTATTTATTTCATTGTACTATCCTTATCATTACTGTAACATTATATCTTAAGACAATTTCTAATCTAATTATAAGAGAAATACTCCTTTGCCAATTTTTTTTCCTACTTGACTCCATATGGTTGCTATATACACAAAGAGTCATTCCAAGAGAGAAAGTTATAAACATTTGGCACAGAAGATTCAACTAAATGTTCCACTAAAAATGACCCATAAAACATTCAATTACATAGTGGCAGATTTATTTTAAATGTTATGAAGTTAAACTGCATGTTAAGTAGTTAATTCAATAACATTTACCTTATTTAAGAACATAATTCTCTTTCATATGATATTTTCCTGCCACAATTTCTACTCAAAGATGTTCTTTATGAGAGAATTTAAGTTTCTGCCCCATTCTGAAACTTACTAGCCAATGTAAGGCAATTTAGATACTTTCTTGTTAGTATATGAGAACTTCAGTTTCCTGGATATAATTTATGAATTTCATCTATCTAACATACCTAGTCCTGTTGGTTGAAATGAAGCTAACGGGGGTAAAAATTTTTATTTGATTTTTAAGAGTTTTTACATATATCTAGAAGCTATAAGAACATACGGTCTTGCTTTTACAGTTATAATCAGGTATTTTCTAGAACCAATTGCTACCTGGATATGTATATGAAGCACACTTACAGTCCACAATTCCACCAATTTTTCATTCCGCTAATAGCCTAAAAAAATCTGTCTCAATCTGGCTGTTCCTCATTGCACCTTATATTCACTATACCTAAAATTAACTTTGGGGAAGATTTTTCCCCAAACTGGAATAGCAGTACTATGTTTCTATGGAATGTCTTAGAACTTTATTTTACTCTTTTTCGACTTAACACCATTATATTTAATGTTACCTAGTTCAACAGTTTCTTTTTCCACAATGGCACTCAAATTTACCTCTTCTCTGCACTTTCACTACCAGTAACCTTGTCCAGATTTCTGCTGCCACATTCCTAGATTTCTACAACACCTTAGTCTCTCCTTTCTTCTTAGACTCATGACACCATCAACTCATTTCCTTTCAGCAACATCCAACAGGCGCACACATCTTGTGCCTGACTTTCATAGACTGCTTTCCATAATTAGCCCCCATTTTATCTGAACTTGATTTTCTTTACTCTGAGATACTTGTACTAATGTATTCCACTAATCTATTTTTAATGTCTACATCAAGTTCTAATTTCTCGAAAAGGGTTTACTACTAACACCACAATTTGTTTTCTTCTTAGATCATTTCAGGCACATCAACTTTACCTTTAGAACAGTACTCTTAGGGGAGAGATGGAAATTTATATCCAGATTTCTTAAGAAAAGACAAAAAGGTATCAGAGCCAAGGTGCTCTGTTCTATTCTGGTCCTTGGGTCTTGGCTCACAGTAACTAAGTAAATCAGTATCTGGTCTGCGAGTTGGCTAGTGAAGTATGACTCATCATTCCGCCAAATGCACTAAACAATTAGCTGCAATGGGAAAGTGTCTATGAGATTCTGTTTAAACCACTGGGCATGTATTCTACATAAATAATTATTTTAAAGCTTGGTCAAAGAATTATAGTAAAAGAATCCGATTGCTAATTTAGATGTGTCCAGTGGGATACAGGCCAAAACTCAGAGTTTACTAGGCAATGAAACATTCAATAATTATTGTCACTAAACTAACATCCATCTGGTAACAAAAGCAGTCAAGTGACAGGAATGGGTCTAATTTTCCCTGCTCCACTCATTCTTCATCCTTTTCCCTTCAATGTTAGAGAAATTTTATAAAAGTAAAACCCCCAACCCACAGCTATAATAATTTCTTTCTCATTGTCCAGGCACGGTAAAATCTCCGTATTTCAAAAGGATAGGGATCCACAGGATGTATTCTCTTGTGTCTTTACCATATAATCAAGAGATTCTCCATTAAAGCCAAATCTAATCTTTCCTTGTGAAAGGCCACCATACCTTATTCTAATTCCTCTCTTGTACCTATTTCCCAGATTTGACACCAAGATGTTTTTCATAACTTCATTTTTATTTTTTAATTTATACTTCAGAAACTAATGATTGGGAAAAGGAATGGATTACCTCCCATAAAAATAAGTTCCTAATGTAGATGATTGTTTTTATTATCTTTGTACTTTTCAAAAGTTTTCTTACAAAAAGGTATGTAATTAAATGGTTTCTGTTTGGGGGTAGTGGTAACAAAATTACAATAGAATAGAACATTATTTGTATTGAAAATATTTTCAGAAAACAATGTAACACAGCAACCCAAGCATCCACTGACAGATGAAAGGATAAAATGTGATGCATTTATATATATATATAAAACAAAATATATTCAGCTTTAGAAAGAACTTCAAATATATTATGCTACATGGAGTAAGTCAGTCACAAACGGACAAATATTGTCTGACTCCTTATATATGAGATTCCTAGAGCTGTCTCACTTGCAGACGGGAAGTAGGAGGGTTAGGGGCAGGAGGGAATGAGGAGTTACAGCTTCACAGTGCAGAGTTTCAGTGAGGAAGAGAAAAAAGTTCTGGTGATGAGTGGTAGTAACTGGTAAACAATAATGTGAGTATACTTAATGCCAAAGATAGGTATACATAAAAATGGTTAAAATGGTCATTTTCATGTATATTTTACCACAACAGAAAAGCCACTATAACACAGGAAGAATATACAGCCTTTTAAATAACTTGTGTTGCACGTGCATGATCAATCCATTTTGAGGCATTATTGAAAAGAAGAAACTACACCCTCTATTACTGGCAGTGTCCATTTCTCCCCATGTAATAGAGAAAAAAATTTAAGTCTAAGAAATCAACATCTACATAAGCAATTACCCTGGTTCACATGGTATTTAAGTATCATTACCTGGGAGTTTCGGCCAAGATGGAGGCGTAGGTAGAAACCTTTCACTTCCTGGTACAACCAAAAGGAGGGTAACAACCAACCTAAAATCAATAAACAAGCAGAAGTGCCAGAAAATCAAACTGCATGGAAATCCGACAACCAGGGAATTAAAGAAACAGTCAACCAGAACAACCAGACCAGAAAGAACCCGCGGCACACCTCACAGGCCGGGCCGGCCAAGAAAAACCGCAGGAGGCGGCAAACCACGCGTACCAGGCCACTGGCGGAGAACCTGCGGGAGGCGGCAGACCGTGGCCTGGCTGCGGCAAGGCGGTGGACCACTCTGGTGGGGCTGGCTGCAGGCGAAACTGAGACTCAGAAGTGGCTGTGGACTACAGCGGTTCCCGGGTGGGAGAAACTCCCAGTCTGACGAGAGTTCCGTGGAAAGGGTGCTGGAGCTAAGCAGGCAGGCGCCCGCTGTTCCCTCTCTGGCCCCTCCCACAGGAAGTGCCAGCGCAGCATGGAGGGTTGCCCTACCCCAGTGAATACGTAGGGCCCGCCCCCTTACAACGTATCAGGGGTGCTGAGACAAAGAAATAGGGCCCAAATGAAAGAACAGAGCAAAACTTCAGAACGAGAACTAAGAGATGAGGACATAGCCAACCTATCTGGATAGAGAATTTAAAGCCCTGGTAATCAAAATGATCACAGAACTGATTGAGCTTGGTCAAAAAATGAAAAAACAAATGAAAGATACCCAAAATTAAATAAAGCAAAATATTCAGGGAACCAACAGTGACAGGAAGGAAAGCAGGACTCAAAGCAATGATTTGGGGGAAAATAAACATCCAACCAGAACAGAATGAAGAAACAAGAATTGAAAAAAGTGAAGAGAGACTTACAAACCTCTGGGACAACCTAAACGCTCCAATATCCGAAGTACAGGGGTGCCAGAAGGAGAAGAACAACAGTAAGAAATTGAAAACTTACGTGAACAAATAATGAAGGAAAACTTCCCCAATCTGGGGAAAGAAATAAGACTTCTAGGAACTCCAAGAAGCCCAGAGAGTCCCAAAGAAGTTGGACCCAAGGAGGAACATACCAAGGAACATCATCATTAAGTTACCCAAGATTAAAGATAAAGAGAGAATCCTAAAAGCAGCAAGAGGAAGGGAGAGAGTTACCTACAAAGGAGTTCCCATAAGACTATCAGCTGATTTCTCAAAAGAGACCTTATAGGCAAGAAGGAACTCGAAAGAAGTATTCCAAGTTATGAAAGGCAAGGACCTACATCCAAGATTACTCTATCCAGCAAAGATTTCATTTAGAATGGAAGGGCAGATAAAGTACTTCCCAGATAAGGTCAAGTTAAATAAAGGAGTTCATCATCACCAAGCCATTATTATATGAAATGTTAAAGGGACTTATATAAGAAAAAGATAAAAAATATGAACAACAAAATGATAACAAACTCACAACTATCAACAAATGAACCTAAAAGAAAAGAAAAACAATGAAAACCATCAGAACAGGAACAGAATCAGAGAAATGGACATCACATGGAGGGATTTCAGTGGGGAGTGGGAAGGAAGGAACTGCAGGGAAAAGGTATAGGGAAGCAGCATAATTAGTAGGCCTAAAATAGACGGGGAGAGATAAAAAATGGTATAGTAAACAGAGAACTCAAAGAACTTATATGTACAACCCATGGACATGAACTAAGGAGGGGGAAAGCTGGAGGGTTGGGGGTACAGGGCAGCAGGGAGATAAAAAGGGAAAAATTGAGAAAACTGTAACAGCATAATCGATAAAAAATACTTTAAAAAATAAATACCATTACCTGCTTATATCTCTGGTAATTTTGCTGCAATCTTCTTGAATGTCTTTATCCATTCACTCAACACTTTATGACCACAGACTAGGTGATAAACTTTGTGTAAGGTGCTGGAGATTAAAAAAAAAGCCCACAATCTGGTAGAAAAGGCAAACAAATTACAACACAACCTAAATGCTAATTAATTAGAGTGCTACGGGAACACAATGCACAAAGCAATACCTCTAGCTGGGAAAGTGTGACACACTGCTAGTTACACCCCCTTCCTGTTCTCCCTTTCTCCCATAATAATATAATTAGCTGGCACCGAGTCACCAAGAATAAAGCCACATTCCTCAGCCTTCCTTCAGGCCAATGAGATGCAAGCAGAAATTTAGTATGGAAGCTTTAGGGAAACTTTAAGAGATAGCTTGCATATGACCTTAATCCCTTTTTTTGTTCCCTCATATTCATGCTGCTTAAAACAAAGATACCTTGTGGACCGAAAGGACGAAGGTCTGAGAGATATGAGAGATTCTAAAGCAGTAAACTGGAAATTACTTCCCTAGTGAGTTTGCGAATTAGGCCTGTCATTTGAGCCTTACACTGCAAATTCCAAATGTTTATAAGAGAAAAATAAATTCTCTCTTGTTTTTAGGTCATTGTTATTTTGGTGGTTCAGTTACGTCACTGTACATAATCCTACCAAATGCAAGGGTTCAGGAATGGCTTCATAGAAAAGATGATTTTGAGCTAGGTTTTGAAGAATGAATAGGTACCTGCCAAGTGGAGAAAGGAATTTCAGGCAGAGATAATGCAATGGCACAGACTCAGATAAGGGTCTGGCTTTTCAAAGGATAAGGAGTGGTTAAGATGGCTGAAGTATAAAGCAGGAGGAGTGAAGTAAAAGAAAAAGTAATGTGAAGGTTGGGAAAAATAGGCCCTAAAGGGTCTCCTTCTGTGCCATGCTAAAAAAGATGCATTTACTCCTGTATTTGGTAATACTAAATGACTATGAATTCACTGCTGACCATCTGAATAGTTTAGAAGAGTCAAATGGCTCAGTCAGAAAGCAATCAAAGTACGGATAAAAGTATGGCAAGGCAGAAAAAGGAAAGCTTATTTCTATAACAGAAAGGCACACTAATACTTCTGTAAATGCAGAAGACTAGAAAAAATAACATGTGGCAAAAAGAAAAGATTAGTACTCTTGAGATAGTTAAGGGAAAGGAACCTGGACAACAAAGCAAATAAAGAGCATACACACAATTTGGCAATGTCTGGCTGAGGTAAACATTAGAATACCTGCCCTTTAAAGTAAACTGAGATCAATGAAATACAGTATAACTATGAGCATCTAATTACAATACATTTTAATTATACACCTACACCCAAAGCTTCCTTTCACTAGTAGCTGTCATAGCTGAACAGCATCTAGTCTACGGTAGGAACCTGGAATTTGATGATTAAATACCTTTTCCTATCAAAGAAAAGTTAAAAATATGAGTGAGGAAGGAAAAACAAATCAGTGCTCCTTAAGGTTGAGTTTTAATTTTTACTCAAGTAGTGAGTGATCTTTTACTTTTCTGCAAAAATCATGTATTACTTTTGTAAATTTATAATTTTATAATTTAAAAAACAACCTATGCTCCATCAGAAAAATTAAACATGGCAGCAACTACTACCTCACACAAGTATGAGAGACAAACTACTCAGAGGGGTTACGGCCTCTGTGCATCCACCATCCATTAATTCACTCTCTAAAATGTTAAAGATCAGAAAATCCTTCAAGTCTCAAAATGTTTCCATTGTTTTTATCTCTAGCTCTTCCTGAATTTAAATACTGTGTTTTAGCCTTTTAACAAGTATTTATAACATGCTGATCATATCCTAAATACTGTGTAGGATACTGGAGTTTATTACTAGAAAACTGTAGGACATGATTTTTTGTGTTTTATCCTAATACTCATTTTCAATTAGTTTTAGAAAGTGACTTTGGTAATCTGAACCAGATTATGAGTTTTATTAGTACCCTACTCTATTAATAGGCATCAAAACACTTGCTAAAGAATACTAAGGAAAGATTTAATTTTTTAAAAGGTGGGATAGATGGTTTTCTTAACTGAGACTTGTTATTCAAATAATCTGATGTAATTTTTGTTTGAAAAATTGTAATTATGCCATTTTTTGAATCCCTAAATCTTGACCTGATGTTTATCCCTTACAATGGTTATTCTGCATTATAATGGACATAGGAATCCAGTAAGCAGAGACCTTTGACCCACATAATTATTTCTCAACGAATGTACATTACAATAATAAAACTTCTCCAATTATGATTCACCACACCATTTTTAAACATCGTAAAAATGAAGCTAACAGTGAAACCAACTACTGTGAAAGTTGGTTATAAATTTACCTGGCCCACCACCACATAGAAGACTAACTCTCATGGCCCTAGCCCTCAAAATCAAGAAACAGGATTATAGTGATTTCTGGAAACACAGAAAGGACGTGGTTGCTGTTAAGCACCAACACCTTTATAATACTCTCAAAGGGGTCAACAAGCGTATGAAAGATCCACACTAGTCCCCTCACTAGATTCCCAGACTCAGGTTTGGTCTCCTTCAATCTAATCTACCCTCCACACTGTCACTAGGAAGTGCCATATAAGTCAGTGTTAGAAACCATAATTCTCTGTTCATAATTTTAAAAAAATTTTTTTTCAGTGATCTCTACACCCTGAGGGATTAAAATGTACATTCTTTCAAGTGGTATATAAGGCCGCACCAGGCTTACCTCCACATGCTTTTACACAGCGCTGCTGTTCCTGCTACCTGGAATGTCCTCCTCCTACTCAGTCTATACCTGGCAAAATCTACACAGTCACTTGTCAAGTCTCAGTTCCACGGCCACCTTTTCTGTCAAGCTCTCCCAGACTCCTCCAGGACAACAGGAGAGCTCCTTCTTCAGTGGTGTGCTGGTAAACTGGCTTTCAGAAGGGGGATAAAAAAGCCTTAATATAGTCAGTTCTGCTGTAACATTTGTTTTGAAACCTCAAATTTGTTTCAATGTGCTTGTTACATTAGGGAACCACATGAGTACAACATAATCCCCTTGCTTATGTGCCATTAAACGCTGGATGAATACGGAAAACTGTGCCCAGCCGCACTGAGCTGTGAGCACAGGAATAAACGCACACATACGCCTCAAACATCTCCCAGCCGCCTCAGTTCACCTCCTGGTCGGGAGCCACGCCCATCCCTCAGACTTCAGACACCCTCCTTCCCCACTTCACAGTAATTCACAAGAGGCAACCTTTCCCATGCCTACTTCCTCAAGCAACCTTCAAGTCTTTTTCAAGGCAAAACACCATATTTATTATAACATTTATGTTTTAACCATTTTAACATGTAACTGTGATACCGTTTTTATTAGGTTGCTACCTTTAAAAAAAATGTGTTTCTGAATAAATTTCTGAGTGCTGTGTCCAATCCCATTTTCCCCTAAGCTTGGTGATTTTAGGAACGTACAAGTCCCATTACAGCAGAACTGACTGTAGTGTACGTAGCATTTGCTGATTTCTGTGGCGTACACACCACCACAGATGATTTGAAATACTAATACTTGGGCTCTTTGGTCTGGCCTGGCTCTAACAACACCACATTCATAGCATTCTGACAGGCTGGTATTTAAACACAGGTATTTCTGACCCCAGAGTATGGTCCCGGGACCACCATCATCAGAATCACATGAGAACTTGTTAGAAATGCAAAATCTCTGGGCCTACCTCAAACCTACTAAATCAGGATTCTGGGACTGGGGCCCAGTAACTTGTATTGATAAGCTTCTGTTATCCTGATACATGCTAAATTTGGATGTCACTTCTCAATGCTATAGGACTTCACAAGCACTAGGTATGGCTTATCTTTGCAAAACTTTAACATAAGAAGTTGAAGTAACTTCTCATTGATGTTTGAGACACCTGGGAGTAAGCTGAGTTAAGAACAATTTTTTTTAATGAGGTTGTTAACATATACCTTTAAAGTTACACTTTCTATAATCAATATAACAGTAATTTAAATATAAATACTATGAATTAAAATAATGTAAGTGTGTGTATAATATATGTATTATATACAGGGGCTGTCCAAAAATGTCCAGCCATTGTTAATGTAATGAGAATACTTTGCATGACATCGATGTAACCTGGCAGCCAAGGAGAGTGGAACTAGAACGTGCATGCATGAACAATGACAACTTCACTGTATTAGTTAATGGGGGCAGTAGACACCATTAAGTGAGCATGTGTACTGTATGACCGTCGCATTCAAATTGAATGAGTGGGTAGAGCAGTGAATATGCATCAAATTTTGGGTTAAGCTTGACCATTCCTCTGTGGCAACTATTCAGATGATTCAGAAGGCCGCAGCTATGGGCAACTGGTGACTGGCAGCTTCATCACGACAATGTGCCCAGCGCATGTATCACGTCTTGTGTAGAATTTTCTGGCAAAATATCAAATCACCCATGTGACTCAGCTCCCATACAGTCCAGATTTGACACTCTGTGACTTCTGGCTTTTCCCAAAACGAAAATCACCTTTTAGTGATTTTAAGGGAAAGGGAAGAGATTTCAGACTGTGGATGAGATTCAGGAAAATACAATGGGGCAGCTACATATATAAGACAATAAGACAAAAAAAGTGTAGGGTAAAGAGACATATACAGTGAAGATTTCTACATCCCACTTAAGTGTAAAAGTATTTATTCTAACTAGGCTATAAAAATTTAAACATGTATGTTATAATCCCTGAGCAACCACACACACAAAGACACTAAAATGAGATAAAGTTTAAAGAAAAAGCACAATAGATAAACTAAAATGGAATACTAAAAACTTCAAATAACTCAAAATAAGGCAGGAAGGAGAAAAAGAGGAACAAAAAACCAAAAAGAACAAAAAGCAAATAACAAAATGGTAGCACTAAATCCAGACATATAAGTAATTATATTAAATGTAAAACACCTAAACACACCAATTAGAAGTACAGCATAGAGAATATAGTCAATGAAACTGTAATAACTATGTATGATGGCAGGTGGGTACTAGACTTATTGGGATCATCACTTCAAAAGTTATATAAATGTCTAATCACTATGTTGTACAGAAACTAATATAACATATATGACATACATAACATTGTCAACTATAATTGAAAGATAAAATAATTATAAAAGTTTATCAGAATGAATTAACAAAAAGTATCCAATTATCCAAATACATTTATTTATCCAAATACATTTATTTATCCAAATTAATTTCTGGAAGAAATTTATTTAAAATATGATGATATAGATAGTTTAGCAGTAAGAGAATGGAAAAAGATATATCATGGAAATACTAATCAAAAGAAAGCTGGAGTGGCTATATTAATATCAAGTAAACGTCAAAGAAAAGAAATCACCAGGCATAAAAAAGGGTCAATTCACTTTCTTTTCAAGTACACAGACCATATGATGGGGGTCAAAAATGAATCTTAACTTAAAAGAACTAAAATAACACAAATTATGTTCTTGGACCATAATGAACTTAAACTAGAAATCAGTAACAGAAAAATCTCTTAAAATTTGAAAATGAAATGATGAACTTATAAATAATGCACAGGTCAAGAAAGTCTCAAGGGAAATTAGAAAATATATATTTTAAAGATTTTTATTTATTTATTTTTAGAGAAAGGGGAAAGGAAAAAGAAAGGGAGAGAAACATCAATGTATGGTTGTCTCTCGCATGCCCCCAACTGGGGACCTGGCCCACAACCGAGGCATGTGCCCTGACTGGGAATTGAACCTCCAACCCTTTGGTTCACAGAACAGCACTCAATCCACTGAGACACACCAGCCAGAGCTAGAAAATATTTTTAATTGAAAGAAAATTAAAATGCATCAGAATTTGTACAATGCAGTTAAGCAATAATCAGAGGAAAATTTACAGCATTGAATGTATATATGAGCAATGAAGAATATTCTCAAAAGAATAATCTAAATGTCCACCTTAAGAAGTTAAGGGTAGGGGAAGAGCAAAAGAAACTCAAATCAAGTAGAAGAAAGGGCATCCATACAGCTAACATTATAATGTTGAAAGACTGAATATTTTCCTCCTCTACTTGGGAACAAGTCAATGGTATCTACTGTCACCGCTTCTATTCAACATTGCACTTGAAGTCCTTGCAGTGTGGGAAGGAAAGGGGAAAAAAGCATACAGATAAGAAAGAGAAAAAGGCCTCCTTGCAGACAACATGATTGGCTACATAGAAATATCAAAAAATCTACACGGAATCTCCTAGTAAGTAAAATTACAAGGTCAACAAAAATCAACATTTTTATACTAGCAAGTAATAATTAAAAACTAAAATTTAAAAATAGCATTATAATAGATCCAAAAAATTGAAATAATGAGGTATAAATTTACCAAAACATGTAAAAGAACTGCTGAAAACTATACCACTATTAGAGAAATCAAAGAAGACTAAAATAATGGAAAGACATACCACATTTATCAAATATCAACATATCATTAAAGGTACAAATTCTTTCCATTTAATTTATAGATTAATGAATTCTAATCAAACCACCAGCCCCCAGGATATTTTTTGTAGATACAGACAAACTTACTCTGAAATCAAAAGCAAAGGAACTAAAATAAGCCTAACAATTTTGAACAAGAATAAAACTGAAAGAATCATGCTAATTTTAAAACCTACTCTAAAGCTACAGTAACTAAGACAGTATGATATCAGGGAAGGGAGAGACACATAAATTAATGCAGTAAAGTTGGGATCCACACAAATATGTCAACTGACTATTGACAAAGATGTAATGGCAATTTAGTGAAGGAAGGACAGTCTTTCATCAAAAACACTGTTGTAACAACAGCACATCCATAGGCAAAAATATATGAACCTCAACCTAAACCTAACACCCTACACAAAAATTAATTCAAAATGGATCACAGATCCAAACATAAAACACAACACTATAAAACTTTTTAAACCTATTGGATAAAATTGTTATGACATGGGTTAGGCAAAAGAATTTTAGACATGATAGTAAAAGCATAATCCATAAAAGGAAAAAAGTTATAAATTTGACTTCAAATGAAAGATTTTGTTTTGTAAAAGACAATGTCAAGAACTACAGACCAGGAGAAAATATTTACAAATGATATATCTGACAGAAAATTTGTATACAGAATATGTAAAGAACTCTCAAAACTCAACAGTAATAAAACATAGACCCCGATTTTAAAATGGGCAAAAGATTTGAACAAAGAATTCACCAAAGAGAATAGCTGGAAGGCAACTGACTACATGAGAGGATGTTCAATATTTTTAGCCATCAGGAAAATCCAAATTAAACAGCTAAAAAAATTTTAAAAGTGGTAACACCACATGCCAGAGAAGATACAGAGCAACTACAAATTTCATACATTGCTAGTCTGATGCAAACTGGGACAGCCATTCTAAAAAACAGCTTGGCAGTTTCTTATAAAGTTAAATATACACTTACCATATGACCTGGCAATCCCACTCCTTGATATTTATGCTAGAGAAATGAAAACTTGCGTTCACAGAAAAACTTGTACATACATGTTTTAACAGTTCTATTCATAATTGCCCCAAACTGGAAATAATCCAAATGTCTTTCAACAGTTGACTAGATAAACACATTGTAGTACAGTTTATCAATGGAATACTATTGAGCAATAAAATAAATGAATTGTTGACACATGCAACATTTTGGATGAATTTCAGAAGCTTTATGCTGAGTAAAAGAAGTCAGTCTCAAAAGATTACATATGTCTGATTCCATTTACCTGTATTTTTGGACCATAAGACACATCTAGGTTTTAGAGGAGGAAAATAGGAAAAAATTTAGAAGCAAAAAATGTAAAATATTTAATAACAAATAATATAATATTTTACCAATGTAAATGTAAACAGAACTCAACAGCAGCATTAACAACCATTATTCCTCCCAAGTGCGGGGGGAGCACTGCATCTTACAGTCCAAAAAATATGGTGTATGGTAGCAGTGGTCGTCAGAGGTTAAGACAGGGCAGTCAGGGATTGGGGACTGACACAAAGGGATAGCACGGGGGGATGCTGGAGGTAATGAAACCGCTGTGAAGCCTGATTGTGGTGGTGGTTGCACAGATCAATACTTGAGTTAAAATTTATAGAGCTATCTGCCCCCTCCAAAGTCAATTTTACTGTATGTTAAAAGTTTTAAGCTTTTAAAAGTATATAGCATAAACTATCTTAGAACTTTCTAGTTCTTTATAAATTAAGGCTCAAAAGTAAATGCTTTGGGTATGTGTACATCAGTGAAAGGAGAACATGAAGATAGCTGGTAGACTTAAATTTTTAAAAATCACCTAAGAAGATATGTCACAGATATAAATTCTAAAGTCAGAAACTACATCTTTCAACCAACCACAGAAGCCATTAATACCTAATACAACAAATATTTAATATCACTATATAAAAAATTAAACAGATAATATGAGACAAAACAAATGTACATCACATCAAAAGAAAGTCTAAATGAAGACTCTACATTAGTACTATTCATTTGGTCCTTCAAATAGAAATGACATTACTATCCATTATCACTATGGTATATGCCTTGTTTTTTCTTTTCTTTTTTTCATATTTCTTTTTTCCACATTTTTTTATTGTTGTTCAAGGACAGTTGTCTTCATTTTCCCTCCAACACTGCCCCCAACCTCAGCCATCCCCACTTTCAACCCTTGATCCTACCCCACCTTTGGCATTGTCCATGTGTCCTTTATACATGTTCCTTGTTTTTTTTAATAGTAGTTACAGATTTACATGGTTTATCCATATTTACTCATCTGATCCTCCTTGACACAAAACACACCCTAAAAACACTGGCTATATGGATAAATAAAATGTGATATACAGGGTGATCAACTAGTAAGTTATATAAATGTCTAATCACTGTATTATATACCTGCAACAAATATAGTATTATACGTCAACTGTACCTGAAAAATAAAAAAGTATAAAACAAAGAAAATTATATATAAACATGGATACACAGTTAAAGGAATATTATGCAGCCAGAAAAAGGGAAGCTTTGCCACTTACAACAATATGGATGAACCTGGAGGACATCAGGCTAGGTGAAATAAGCAAGATATGCAAGACAAGTACTGCAGGATCTCACTTTATATGCAGAATCTATAAAAGTCAAATTCACAGAAGCAGGGAGTAGAATGGTGGTTGCCAGGAGTTGGGAGGGGGTGAGGGAGAATAAGGAGCTATTGGTCAAAGGGTATAAACTTTCACTTATAAGATGAATAATTTCTGAGGATCTAATATATGGCATTAACTACAGTTAATATTACTATCCTGTATACTTGAAATTTGCTAAGAGCAGATCTTGAATATTCTCATCAAAACAAGAGAGTGAGGTGATGGCTATGTAAATTAGCTTGACTGCAGTAGTCATTTCACAAAGTTTGTATGTATCAAATCACCATACTGTCCACCTTAAGTGTATGTAATTTTTATTGCTCAATTATACTTCAATAAAGCTGGGGAGGAAATGCTGACTGGGACCAAGTACTAAGACTGCTTATAATTGCACTCCTTTGTAAACCATCCTAAGAAGGCATGAAATATTTTTTTTAACCCCATGAAATAAACCAGTTCACCAAAAAACACAAAGAACTGTAATTTGAGACAGCTACTCTCTATAACTATACATATTTTTGGGTGGCTGCCGTAAAACTTAGTAGATCTCAGATTATGGGTTTTAAGAAACAAAACACAACCAGATGACCAAAGCCATTTACTTAAGTAAGTAACCAACCTCACCATTCCTAAATGTGTCCTAGTTTTTAAAGCATTAAATGTAAGGTGTCTGTGTGAGCACTCAATTTCTTTCAAACGACAACAGCACTTTTACAACTTTTCAATCTTGAATCTTCTGAGGGTATGTGCTTTAAGTAGCAAATCCAGCTCTTTCTAGAGCCGGAAGTATGTTAATATGTAAAGTTGGGGCAATTAAAAAATTGACAGTAAAAATTTACTTACTGCTAAACAAGTTAATTACTGAGTGCTTCAATATTTCAGGTCCTAAGGGTCATACAAAAGAGATAAAAAATTGTATAGGTCCTTAAGGACTTAGCTGAGGAGACAATACAGACCCACGAGATAGACACCGGAACTGTAGTAAAAAGTATTATGGAGAACAATTAGAGAATAACATCTAAATAGACACGAAATCATTCTTTAATCAGCTTCCCATATATGTCAAACGGTAACTGAGAAGAGAAAATAATTGCGTATGATGTAGAGAGGCACTGGGATACAGTGAACACAGAACACTGGCGTCGAGACCTGTCTCAGCTTTGCCATTAAAAACTCCTGGGCAAGTCCCACCTGCTCCACAGTGCACAGTTAGTAGGCATGGTACCTGACACAAAAAGGACATTTGGTTCACTCACCGCTAATTTGGATTTGGCTAAACAAGGAAGGAGGGGCAGGCAGGGGCTCCTTCTAGAAAGGACTCACTCAGGATGCCTGCAATTCAGGACTAAGCAAGCTCACTGCTTGAATTCACTACCTCCTTCTCACAACCACGTGAAAGAAAGGACTCCGACACCCAAAAG
Organism: Trachops cirrhosus; assembly: GCA_028533065.1. Taxonomy (NCBI): domain Eukaryota; kingdom Metazoa; phylum Chordata; class Mammalia; order Chiroptera; family Phyllostomidae; genus Trachops; species Trachops cirrhosus. The sequence continues at coordinate 120,906,541 of CM052543.1, forward strand.
AAGGAGCTCTCCTTACCTCCTCCAGAGCACAGACTCTTCTATCAAGGGCCTCTCTGTCCTGGGCCCAGCTGCACTGGCACCTCCCAGTCCCAGGGAACCCTCCCCACCCCCAACACACACACACTATGAGGCATCAGCTGGCTGGCTTAGTTTCAGTCTGGTTAGCTTATCTGAAAGGGAATTGGATCAGGTCCTTTACAACATCACGATCTATGAATTTAAGAATTAGAAGTATTAACCATAGAACACAGGCCGTACTAAGTCGTCAGCTATAAGTAAAACAGCTTATTAAATCTGTTATCTGGACTTTGTTCTGCAAGAAATATCAAACTGTTTTAGAAATGCCAAATAGGAAAAGCACACACTACTGAATTCTTCAAAAGAACAATTTTACCTTAGAGTGAGTTCCTGAAGACCGCCAGGTCCATATGCTTAAGATGCCCGGGACAGAGACAGCAAATACAGTATTTTATTTAAAAAACTGAAGACTATGACTTCCATTCTTTCTTTAACATAAGGACATCACATCTGCAAGGAGGTGGGCAGTAACAGTGGCTGAGAAACCAGGACCAAAATGTCTTGAAAAAACTGCTCTGGAAAAAAAGAGAAAAGAAAGCAGTATTAAGTATCTTCAAGTGTATGAAGAAGTACCTGATAGAAACCCACACTTTAAAACTATGAAACACGGGACACTGTCTCGGTTTGGAAAAAGTTTAGGAGATACACTGCATATATAGTGTAAGAGCAAATGCCTCTCTTTGAATCTATACTGATAAAGCTCATGTTAAAATATCTGCAAAAATGGAAAAGAGGCATGGTTAAGATGAGAAAAACTAAAGTCACTTAAATCCATCTTCCCTTATCCTCCCAATCAATTGTTATTCATTTTATCAGAATTTTAAAAATTAAAGTAGTTGTTTTTTGGGTGACCATGAGCATTGAACATGTGTTTTGGAGAAAATGTAAAAAATATGAAACGGTATACAGGGTGGCACAAAAGTAGGTTTACAGTTGTTTATAGTTGTGAGTATGCAAAAGAGTTTATTCTTGCACTATTATTAACAATTATTGTATTATTTTCCATATAGACAACTGTAAACCTACTTTTGCCCCACCATGTATGAGATGACTGAAAAATCTAATTACTTGAAGTTAGCATATTTTATTTTCTATCGTATCTTTTTAAGAAACTCAAAAGTCTCATCCTTTTAAGTTTATTTGATTATAAACATTTATTATAGCATATACTCTTAAGATCCTAAAGCTCAAGATTTTTACCAACTGCCAATTATTTTTATCAACAGTATACTAAACAAAAAATTTTAAGAACATAATTTTTAATGGTTTTGTAGTGGTTATATGACTGCATAATTTAATCATTTAGAAGGCTTCCAATTTTTTAACATTATAAATAGCATTGTTATGAATAAGTAACACATGCACATATAAATTTGTATACCTCTCTTATTTCCTTTTAATAACCAAAAAACAGAATTTTGGACAAGGGGTATGAACATTCTTAAAGATTCTGAATATTGCCAAATTGCCATTGTAGTGGAATGTTTGTGTCCCTCTAACATTCGTATGTTGAAGTCTAATCCCCAGTGTGCAAGTAGGTGGAAGTGGGCAAGAGCGGAGCTCTCATAAATGGGATCGTGCCCTTATGAGAGGAGGCTAGAGAGCTGGCCAGCTCTTTCCCCCAGCTGAGAACACAAGAAGTCTGCAGTCTACAACCTGAAGGGGGCCTCATCAGAACCCAGCCACGCTGGCACTCTGATCTTGTGAGAAATAAATTCTGTTGTCTATAAGCCACCTGTTGTTTATAATACCATAAATTTATGATAATCTGTAATAGCAGTCAGAGCTAAGGTAGTTATTTAAATGTTGTACCAATTTAAGCTCCCACCAACAGCAAATATTTGTCAACACGTGATTCTTTTTTACATGAGAGACCTACTGAAGCATGTAATCTATAACATAATGGTTCTAGCTTTATAAGCTTCTTCTTTAATCTTATTTCATAAGCTTGGAGGAAAATCTTTTAAGAAGTAGTATCTCTTGAAGTAAATAAATATTTATCTGTGGTTGAACAATTTTTCCAGTGTCACTTTTTCTTAATAAATTTACCTACTAAATTTAAATGCTTGGAACTAAAAATAGTAATTATTTGCATAAATCCATTTTAAAAGTAAAATTCTGTGTATATATTTGTAATAAAAGATGTCTGAAATAATGAAGATAACATGGTAAATTTCGTGTTTTGGGATACTGAATTATTTTTCTTTCTTTTTTCCAAATTTGCTTCTTTGAATCTCTCTGTATGGCTTGAAAACTTTAGCTAGCATTATATTTTTTATATAATGAAAAAATATTAGCTAGCATTATATTTTTTAAGGAAACCATACTCTAAAGAGTTTTAAATGAAGAATCATTAAAATAAAATTCTACATTTCTGTTTCCAGTTATGATGGAGTAACTGATACTGGGCTAAAACTTTTGCTGTAATGACCATGAAACTGGACAGTATGCATAAAACACTATTTTCAGGTGTTGGACAACAGGAACACAGGATGGTAATTCCTGAGACAAGGAAAACAAATACTCATTAATGCCTGGCTTTCTGCTTGTGTGGCAGGGAAGGGAAACCCTGAAGAGCACAGAGAGCTTGCTGAGTTGGGAAAACAGAGCTCTCAAACTTTGAGGCTATAAAGTACCTATAATTTAAGGGACAGAATACAGTTAGGGAACTGTGGGGAAAAATGGTTTCAGAAATCTGTAGAGAGATCTCCTAATTCTTTGCCTGGAGATTAAGCTGCATATGCAGGAAGCAAGGCTCAATGAGACCAGCCAAAGAATAAATGCTGGGGAAAGAACACCTATGAAATGTGAGCTTAACTACTAACTACCTGAGCTTGCAAAGGTCTGGGAGTCATTCAAATTCCTGGCAGCTAGGGTGGAGAGACCTCACTGAATATTACATGTAGTTGATAGAAACCCCAGAAAGGCCATGCCTCTGTATTAAGGCTAAGCTAGCCCTAGAATAAAATAAAACTGCTAAAAACCAAAAATAAAGAGAGGGAAAAACAGATCTTTAATGCAGCCAGAGGGTGGCAGGGAGGTACATTTCATCACATGAGCAATGGTGAGAATGACCACTACTCTCATCAAAAGCAATTTAAGGTGGGGGGAAAATGGGAAAAACTGCAGCTGAACAAAAAGGGGAAGGGAAGGGGAAGGGGAAGGGGAGGGGAGGGGGAAAAGAAAGAAAGGAAGAAAGGAAGAAAGGAAGAAAGGAAGAAAGGAAGAAAGAAGGAAGGAAGGAAGGAAGGAAGGAAGGAAGGAAGGAAGGAAGGAAGGAAGGAAGAAAGGAAGAAAGAAGG
>CM052543.1:120910420-121015184 GCA_028533065.1 Trachops cirrhosus
GAAGGAAGGAAGGAAGGAAGGAAGGAAGGAAGGAAGGAAGGAAGGAAGGAAGAAAGGAAGAAAGAAGGAAGGAAGGAAGGAAGGAAGGAAGGAAGGAAGGAAGGAAGGAAGGAAGGAAGGAAAGAAGAAAGAAAGAAAGAAAGAAAGAAAGAAAGAAAGAAAGAAAGAAAGAAAGAAAGAAAGAAAGAAAGAAAGAAAGAAAAGAAAAGAAAAGAAAAGAAAGAAAAGGAAGGAAGGAAGGAAGGAAGGAAGAAAAAGACAGGAAAAGAAAAGAAAGAGAAAATTTAAGCTAGAAGATACTGAGATGATTTTAAAGTACCACATGGGAAAAAAAAAGCTGTCAACTTAAAATTCAATATCCAGAATACATAGCCTGCAAAAACGAAGGCAAAAGGGAGTAACAACATTCAGAACTGTCCTTCTGACATAAATAAATAGAAAACTAGACAAATATGAAACCATTATTTTCAGACACTGGATGACCGGCAGTGTAGAAACAATCCCTGAGAGAAAGGAAACAAATGAGGTGCCCCCCAAGACTGTCCCAACTCTGTTTGGAACTATAATTCAGGGAGGTGGAATCCAAATAGAGCCCCTGAATTAAGGAGACAGAATTTAGAGTTTGTGGCATCCGTACAGCTAGAATTTTCAGGGCATATTATTACAAAGGAAGAAACTAAACAGAAATGCTCCGAAAATCTGCAAAAGGGGTCTCCTCGAGTTTCTGGCTAAATACCAATCTGCATGTGTGGTGTGTAAATCTAAAAGTCTAAACAGGGAAAAACTTCCAAGAAAATAACAAATACTGGGATCTCTAAGTCAAACAACTCCAAGAATTGACACAGTACCAGAGTCATTTAGTTCCCACCAGCCAGGGTGAATAAATGGGGCAATCGAGGAAGACACAGAAGGGGCACGCCTCAGTAGTAGGCGGAAACTAGCCCCTAAATTGAAAGCTATTCTAGAACCGCCACAAACAAAAAACAAAAAAAAAAACCTTGAAAACAAAAATCAAAAGATCAAGCTAATCCACAAATAAATTAACTGCCTGCCAAAACAAAACTTAGCACTCAAGAAAGAAAAAAAAATCAGGAACTCAACATAATAACTCCATAAAAAATTACCAGACATAATAAAAAATAAGAAGTGGTAACCTATAATCAAAATCAAGAACTGGCAGGGATAAAGTCCTTTAATAGAAGGACTTTAAAATAGCTATTAGAAAAGAATTTAAAGGCTTAAAGGAAAAGATGAATATAATGAAAATAAGAAAAAAATCTCAAATGTCAGAGAAGTGGAAATTATTTTTAAAATCACCAATGGTGATTCTAGAACTAAAAAAAAAAAAGACTAGCTGATATATTTTTTTTAAAAGCCTTACAAGAAGGGCCTAACAGCATTATTAGACAAAGGAAGTATTTTAAAATCAGTTAACTTGAAGACAGGGCAACAGAGACTTTTAAAAATGAAGGAAATGAAAACAAAAGAGAGAGAACTAGACAGAGCTTCAGTGATCTGTGAGTTAATATTAAGTGGTCAAACATGTAACATTAGAATATGAGAAGAAAGAAAATACTTGGGAATTAAAAAATTTTAAGATAGATAACTAAAACTTTTACAAATATGATGAAGAAAATACACAGATTCAAGGAGCTCAATAAACCCCAAGGATACATAGAAACAAAACCACACCAAGAGGCATCATCATAAAGTTGCTGAAAACAAGTGGCAGAAAAATCTTAAAGCAGCTAAAAGGAACCAGCATTGATTACACACAGGGAAACATACAAGAATCATGTCAGGGTTCTGGTCAGAAACCATGCAAGTAAGATAGTGGAATAATACAGTTAAGGTGCTAAAGTGGGAGGAATCCCTGAATTCTTTGTGCACCAATAATAACTTCCAAAACAGAAGACAAAATGAGATGGGCGGGGACAGAGAATGTTTCACTGTAAGAAACATAAAAGGAAGTTTTTCCCAGCAAAAGATATATAACACCACACACAAGCTTGGATCTACACAGAGAAATGAAGGTCTGAAAAAAATGGTTAAAATGAAGATAAATATTATTTTTTTATTTTGAATTGCTCTAAAAGGTAACTGCCTGAGAAAAGCAGAAAGAATGGCAATATGGCTAAAGCACACATAAAGTTAAAATGTACAACAAAGCACAAAAGATGGGAGGAATTGGGAGTATACTATTATGTAAGATTCTTGCATTGCACAGGAAGTAATGTAACTTTGAGGGCAGACTATTATTAATTAATTAATTACAAGGGCCAGCACTAAACATTTTTAAGAGATGTTATAAACCAATATAAAAAATAAAAATGAAATCATAAAAAATAACCCATTTTCTCAAAAAAGTTTGTTTCTTACTCAATAAACAGTCATATCAAGTAAAAAAAATTAAAAAACCCATCCAAAAGCAGATAGAAAACAAAGGAAAAAGAATAGTAAGAAAGACATGGTACATTTACCCAATGGAATACTATGTAGCTGTAAAAAAGAAGGAACTCTTCACCTTTGCAACAACCTGGAGACCATTATTATGCTAAGTGAAATAAACCAGTCAGAGAAAGACAAATATTATATGATCTCATTCATATGTGAAATCTAATGAAAAAATAAACCAATGAACAAAATAAAACCAGAGGAATGGATACACAGAACAGACTGACAGGTCTCATGGGTGAGGGGGAGGCACTGGAAGAGATTAGCCAAAAAACACATATGTATATATGCATAGCCCATGATAACAATGTGGTGAAGGTCAGGGGGTGGAGGGGCGCTGGGTGGAAGGAGGTAAAGGAGAGAAAATGGGGGACATCTGTAATAGTGTCAACAATAAAAACATAAAAATATAAATGGTCTAAACTACTGGTTGGCAAACCTTTTCTGTGAAGAGCCAGAAAATATTTCAGGCTTTGAGGACCATATGGTTTCTGTCCCAACTACTTAACCTTGCCACTGTAGCACAAAAGCAGCCATAGACAATATGTAAATGAGTGAGCACAACCATGTTCCAATAAAATTTTATTTACATAAACAGGTGGTAGGTAGAGTTTGTTCTGCCAGCCACAGTTTGCCAACTCACCGTGTAAACACACCAAATTAAAAGAAATATTGTGAGACTGTATAAAAAACAAGATCCAACTCTGTTCTCTACAATAAATCCACTTTAAATATAATCCTATAAATAGATTAAAAGTAAAAGGATAGAAAAAGATATGCTACACAAATATTAACCGAAAGGAATTTTAGTACCAGTAACAGAGGCTTCAGAACAAAGGAAGTTGCCAGGGATAAAAAGGGACACTTCATAAAGACAGAGGGGTCAATTCATCAACGAGACTTAAGCTTCTCAAATGTACGTGCATCTAAAATGCTGTAACAGTGCTAGAAATATGAAACAAAATCTGATAGAACTGAAAGGAAGAACAGACAAATCCACAATTGTAGGTGAAATCTTTGACTCTCCTCTCTCAGTAACTGATAAAATCAGTCAACAGAAAATCAGTAAGAATATAAGAAGATATATGAAGCCTGACCTAAGCTGACATTTACAGAATGCTCCACCCAACAACGGGAGAATATACATTCTTCTCAAGCACAGACTGAACACTCACCAGCATATACCATATGCTGGGTCATAAAACAATTACAAAGCTCAATGGACTGAAAATACAGGGTGGGGCAAAAGTAGGTTTACAGTTGTTCATATGGAAAATAACACAATAATTAAATAATACAAGAAAAACTGTGTTTCTGAAAACTGTGTTTCAGAAACTCACAACTGTAAACCTACTTTTGCCCCACCCTAGATTAAGAATTCATTCTCTGACTGAAATAGCATTAAATGGAAGCACAATACAAAAGGATACCTGAAAAATCCCAAATATTTGACAACACTCTTCAGAACAATCCATGGATCAAAAATAAAAAAAATTAACAAGACAAATTAGAAAATACTCTGAATCGAATGCTAATGAAAATATTTAGCTTCAAACATTTATATTTAAAAAAAATTTTAAATCAATGATCTAGGCTTTTACCTTAAAAACTAGAAAAAGTAGAGCAAATTAAACCCAAAATAAGGAGGAAGGAAGGAATTAATAAGAGCTCAACTCATGAAACAGAAAACAGACAAACCACAGGGGAAAAAATCAACAAAACCAAAAGTTGGTTATTGTAAAGGATTGATAAAATTGGTAACCCTAGCTAGACTACTCAAGGAGGAAAAGGAGAAAATGAGTCCAATAGCAGGAATGGAAACGGGAGCATCATTACAGGTTCTACCAACATAAAAAGGAAATACTGTTTCAGAAAATGTATGATTTATTTTCAAGCTAATAAATTTGACAAGTTAGATAAAATGGACTGATTCCTCAAAAGACACAAATTACCAAAACAGGCATAAAAGAAATAGAAGATCTCAATAGTCTTATACCCATTCTTTTAAAAACTGAACCCTTAATTAAGAAGAACCTTTCCATAAAGAAAACTATAGAGGCCCAGATGGCTTCATTGATGAATTCTAGCAAACGTTTAAGGAAGAACATCAAACTCTTGTTTGCATCCAAACTCTTCCATGAGAGAAAGAATGAAGGAAAACTGCTGGCAGAAATGTAAAATGGTAGACCCACCTTGGAATGTGTTCTGTCAGTTTCTCACACTATTAAATATACACATATTCTATAACCCAGAAATTCCTCTTCTAGGTATTCGTCCACAACAACGGATGTCACAAAAAGCCTTGTACAAGAATGTTCATAGCAAGTTTAGTCTTAACAGTTGAAAACTGGAATCAACCCTTTCTGCAGTAATAACAAATTTTAGTATATCCATACAATTAAATACCCATCAGTAACTAAAAGGAAGTGACATGTAAACATGGTTGAATGTATATTTTAAACAAGAGCTTCATACAATTTTTATGCTAAGGAAAGTTTGAGAATTATGGAAGTACATAAGGAAACAAAGAGAAAACAAGGGATTTAGGTTGTTTAAATTATATATAACAGTTGTCATTTTCCATAAGTGTTTAATTGCCATTTAAATCATGTTGCAATACTCCTCTCACGTTCAATTTTCTACTTAAGTGCTTCAAGGAGTTCCAATTCCAAATTTTAGTCTTCAATCAACTAACTACCCCAAATTCTCATTAATCCCAACCCATACTGTGCATTATAGATAAGGAATCCTCTTCACCGGTTCCTTTGCTTTTTCTTCCTTAATGTTCCACTTCCTTGGTACTGTTTTTCCCACCTCTTTAATAGTGCTACCCTTACTTTTCACTGCACAGACTTGTCTTTCTACCTCCTTTAAAACTGAACCAAAAAGTCATCTTTTCCACTAAGTGCTAAACCACCTCAGATACTTTCCAAATTCTCTCAGCACTTGAAGATCTTGGTCCTAATATATGTATTTGTTTTATAGAATTTGGACATCTCTTCTATGTTAATGGACTCACTAAGTCCATACCCTGGCTTAGAGTGTATAACCTTTGGGTTCAGTGAATTAAAAACATTACAGTCCTTTTCAAGGTTCATTCTCTTTTGCTGTTTTTACTTTTCTCTCTGGAATTCTATTTGCCAGAGGCTTAAACTCTATAGCTCTGGAGCGGAAGAACAGAAAGAAAGGCAAAGAGATGGTTGATTAGGGCTGCTCCGGACCAGATTTTAAAGAAGGTGAAAAAAGCCATCAGGCTTCAGCATCTGTTTAGACTACCTCTCCAGCCCCAGGAAGCAAAAAGGATTCCAAAAAGAGACTTTAGGTGAGGAATAAGGAAGTTATGTTTGTGTATGAATTCCCTGTGTTGTACCGGATGGCCAGACAAAATGCAGTACACTGTTTCAAGGACACTAAAATATTTCTGGCTTCCTGGCAGCAAATTAATTTCTATGGGTTCTTTATAAGATTGGGGGGTGGAGGTTGACTGGAGGTTTACAAAAGGTAAATATCAAAAAAGTCTCTACTCTCAAACTAAGTGCCAATACTTTTTGTTCTGCATACATTATTACTTAGGAACTACTCATCTAATTCCACAACTTCCAACTAGAAAGTATGCCTTCCAAATCATAGCTATAAACCTGACCACGCTCCTGAGCTATTTCCAACTGACCCCTATTTCCAACTGATATCTTTATCATGTTATTACTGATCTAAAAAGCATAACTAGTTATATGAAAGCAAACTCTGCATCTCCCCTCTCTCAAACTTGCACATATTCTTCTACTGCCAAGTCAGGAACCTTAGACTCATTCTCAACTTTCTCTGTCTCCTGCAAACACTAACCAAGTCTGAAAGACTTAAACTCCTAAGTATCTCTGAAATCAGTGCTCTTGTTTCTATCCCCACTATAAATTCCTTAATTCAGACCATCATTATCTCTTTCCTGAACTAGGGCAGGACCTTAAATGACATCCTTGACTGTGATCTAGAGGCCAGAGAGACTGCCTCAGTCACTCACCCTGCCATAGTACTACTTGATGAAAAACTTCCAACCTCTGCTCCTCCAGACTGTTCTCTTTATTACTGCTATAATCAGTTTTATAAAACACCAAATATTTGTGTCATTGCCCCACCTACAAAACAAAATAAACATCCAAACTGCTAGTATAGCATATAAAACTATTCATAATTTGTTCCCATTTTACCTTGGTTCTAGTCTGACTTTCTGCACTCATTTCAGCAGATCAAACTTCACCCTTTTCCTTAAACACACTATGCCCCTTCTTTTTAATAATCCAGAATAAACAGTAACTCAGTCCAGCTTATTTTGTTTTTATGAGCACCCTTGCACTATTTAAAGCCATTAGCTAAACCTGTACAGCAGTAATGCCTGAAGAAACAATCAGATGATACAGCCAACCTCAGCTTATTTACTAACATGGTCAGTATAGACTAAATGGCCAAGTGAATGTTTCAACTACCTGCTGAGCTTCTTCCTTACTGTAAATTAATGTTAAAAGTCTTCCGTTACAGGCTTATTGTCCTCCTTTTGATTCATAGGTACAAAGAGAATTCTACATCATTCAATTTTCTGTATGTCTATCCATTTCCTTTCTTTCATCTTTAATACCTCTCTTTCCTACTTCTGTTTCTCCTCTTGCACTTTTCTCCTCCAGCTAAGTTTTCCCTGCATCCTCTTTGTCCACCCTTCACAAGAACATCAGTACTATTCTTCTATCACTTTTAATAGCACAGCACTTAAGAATTCACAAAGCACTTTCCCATCTACTTACTCACTTGGTTCTTACAGCCTCATTTTTTGGGATTCCCAAATCAACAAACATAAAATATGTGTGTGCATATATAATATTATACACAGCAGATGCTGCCCTTATAAGTAAAATGTAAGATACTTTTCTTACAGTTTAACTCAAATTTGAGGAAACTACAGTTCAAAAAGTTTAGTGATTCATCTAACACACTGCTATTCCTTCTGCCTAGAACGCCGTAACAACTCTTCACCTGCTCCTCTCTTAAGACATAGCCCCTGCCTTCCCCTCCTCTCAGAGGAAGAACGTTATGCCAGTTTCAATGCTATCGGAATGTTTTCATGCCACTATTTCACACCACTGAACAATACAGGTCTCTGAACTCCTGTTCTGGGTTTTTTTTCCTATCAAACAATATCTTCCTTACTAACTAGGGTTACCTTTATTAATGCTCATTAATTATCCAGCATTTTATAAAGTCAAAAGGAGAAACATTTTATGGTCAGCATTGATTTACTAATCTCAAGGATAAAACTGTATACCAAAACATCCCTAGCTTTCCTTAAAAATCAGGAATTTAAGGAATGTCTCTAAATCCTCTGAAAATATCTAGATACTATCTCTTGTGGTAATGACATCCAAAGTTGCCCCAGCAAAGGAGCAAAACAGCACTTCATGAACCCTAAGTTAAACTATTACATGTTTTAAGAGATGCCTCTTAATATCCTACGAAATATTTAGGATAAACAATCAAAAGACTCGGTCCACAGTCTCAACTCCACCACATATTTGGCTGGCTTGGGAAAGTCATTTAACCTTCCTGAGTCAAACTTCCACTTTGATAAAATTGGATAATGCCACCTACCTTTCATAATTATTAAGAGAATTAAATGGAAGAATAACTACAAATCACTTAGCCTGGAACCCAACAGTCAAAAAATGGTCACCCTTTTATGATTATTTTTATATACATCACTTGTTTTCAGAACCATGCACAAAAACCCTTAATATGTTCTTGGATTTTCTGGCCCAGCAGCAACTACAATAAATGCCTTCAAGGAAGTTATTTCCATGACTTCTGGATCCCCTTCCTGGGTCATAACTCAGGTTCTAGAAATATAATTTGAAATACCTCCTCCCAAATGCATCACCTTCTTCTCTGCCACACAAAAACTCATCAAATGATGATCCTGTAGCTTCTCCTTGTTGGCCTGACTTTTAACTACCTGGAACAGCACACAGAGGCAGCTGCGAATCTGGCGACTTTTACTGCCAGTCTGTTTTTTTAATCACTTGTTAAGAAATGTTAAATCAAGTTGGTTCCAGCACTGATCACCTGAAGGTTAATGAGGCTGGACTGCTATCTCATGTTAATAATCAAGTGAAAGACTAAATAAATAATTAGATAAATCAACTGGTCTTTGGCCACAGGCATATTTTAACCCTTAAGAAATCACCTGGACTTCTCCCAACAGATCATATGTAATATTTAGTAAATTGATCCTTTAGCTTTAGAATATACTTCAGCAGTTTCCCTGAAAGAAAGACATGCTAATCTATGGAACCCAGGATCTATGCCAGCACTAAACACCCACAAAATCCTTATTTTCCTCAACATTTTTCTCTATCCATCCTCCAATTCCTTCCTTAGCTCCCCTTCCTCTGACTACCCACCATATATGTAGGCTGAAAGTTCATCTCCATTCTGTCTTTCATATTCTAGTTTAAGTATGCATAGTATTTCAATAAGCTTCTATCCTTTTCAATTCTTTGAAATACAACATATCATATACTTGATTACCACTTCTAACTGAAGAATCTTACTCAGAGTAAAAAGACTGGATAGTATTCCTGTTATAGTAGTCTTCAAATTAAAAAAATTTAAAAAAGAGTCCTATTGTGCAGAGCAGATAAGCCCACTTCAAAAATAACTTTTTCAAAATTATCATCATCACTGCTTCCTCTTATTAATTTTGATAAAAGATTATTGTATATTTTGTCAAAGTAAAGATAAATTTATTTTAGCCCTGGCTGGCGTAGCTTAGTGGATTAAGCGTGGGCCTGTGAAATGAGAGATCGCGGTTCGATTCCCAGTCAGGGCATATGCCTGGGTTGCAGGCCAGTTCCCAGCAGGGAATGCACAGGAAGCAACCATACATTGATATTTCTCTCCCTCTCTCCTTCCCTTCCCCTCTAAAGATAAATAAATAAAATCTTTGAAAAAAAAAAAAAGAAAAGTAATCTCTATAAAAAAAAAGGTAAATTTATTTTAGTGTTAAACAGTATATAAGTAAAATGCTTACGAACTACTAGAGAACCTGTGGAAATATATTTTCACTATACTGTATTTGGCAATGGTATAATTGTGGTCTCTCTCAAGTCATTCCTTAGAATTTGTCACCTACATGTAGAATAAAGCCAGTCAACTAATTTTCAGTTAAAGCACTCAGATATAAATTTACTTAATATTAACATGAATCAACAGCTCATTTACCCTTCAAGATTACTTCTCTTCCAACCAGATTCAAAAAGCACTTTTGCCCCTTAAAAGGAGGATAGTTGGTTAACTCAGCTGAAGAATTTATTAGGTTAGGCAAGGTAAATGACTCATATTTTCCTTCTGTTATTCTCTAACATCTACATTGAAGCTAAGAAAGTATAATAACTTACATGGTCCATATCTACCCAGTTCACATATGAATGAATTCTAAATATGAGTACCATGCAATTCGCAATGCCATATTTTTTTAAATATATTAAGAAAATTCCAACTTAATGAAAAAGTGATCAATGATTGTATTTTATTATAACATGGTATTTCTGATGCCTTTTGAAACCATACTTAACTAAATATTTTTATTTATATAATTAGATAACATAACAGACCCAAACAAAAGATCTATATGTCTGAATTCTATAAAATTTCTAAAAGCATGTCATGAGTCCAAAATGTACAATACATTATAATAATTTCATAATATTTATTTTAATAGTTAATCAAAAGAAGATTAGGAGTTGGTCACTCTCATACATTAAAACTTTGTTATCAGTTAAAAAATAATACAAACTTGAAAACTTTCCACGGCCCCATGTAACTCTCTTACCCTTGCCAGCACCAGCATTATTTCAGACTAAAGGGATGACCCATGTATTCATTGTCCGAAGTACCACCAACAGAATGCCTGCCTGAGATCTAAAACAACATAGCAAGAATCTACCATTGCCATAATGAATAGGCTTTAGAGCTATAACTTGTTTCTGATTTTGATCTCTAACTGTAAAATAAATTCAATTTAATGAACTCTAAAAATAAGAGCAATTAAAAATATGTGAAATACACTTAAAAATAATTGAAATTAATGTTTAAAAGGCATAAAAATAAGCTCACATGTGACAGATGGTAAGAAGTTACATGCTGTTACAGGAAGTAAAGATATTGTGAGAAGTAAAGACCACAAAGATGCTTGAGAATCAAAGGAGAATATAAACAGAAGAGCTGATATAAAAGCAATAGAGGAACTTCCTAAGGTAGAACCAAAGAATATCCAAAAGAAATCTACCACTGTCACCACAAAAAGCATCTGCTAAACCACATGCTCGTGACACTAATTAAACCAAAGAACAAAATGTTACAAAATTGGAGTCATACACATTTTATCACTAAAACCTAACAGTTTAATGAATGAAGTCATAAAAATATTCACTTAATAGAAAGCAAGGTTCAATGATCTCATGGTTCCACTGGCAGAGAGGGGTTGCAATGAATGACAGACCTTATAAATTCCTGGCTTCCTTATCTAAGTTTACCAAGTATGCTTCTAGAACTCAGCAGAATACATGCAAATCAATTTTTACGTTTGGTTCTAGAATAATGAACTGTAACAAGGGTCTCCTCATGCCATTCAGAAAAACAGACACATTCAGCCTACCTTGAATGTGCACATCTAATTAAAGGTTCAAGGTGAACAGAGGAAGGAGGAAAAAAGGAGGGCATCATTTGCACTAACTACCCTTAAGGCAGATTATTATTTGATCATGCATTTACCTAGGAATTTTTTCTGTAGCCTCGAGGTGACTTCATTAACAGCAAGGAAACAAGTGGGCATACAATGCCTGTATATACCAACTGAGCCATAAAGAATAAAGTCTAATATGTGTTGTACCCTTACCGTGTGCTAAGGAAGCACTTGTAATCCTCACTAATACCCTATGAGACAGGTTCTTTTATTACCCTCACTTTACAGATGAGGAAGCCTCGGTACACAGTGGCTAAATCACTTGCCAGAGATTGTACTAAGTGGCTGAAAATCAAATCCAATTTTTCTCTGCTACAACTAGAATAAGAATTATGTTTTCATAATTACCATGTAATTCTACTACTGCTCTTTTTAAAGGGTAGTAGAATCCATTTTAACATAAGAAAACCCCCACACTTACTGAAAATATCTTAAATATGTAATTTATCTTGAAAATGAGCCTTTTGAAATCTGAAAAATTTTTAAGCAATTAATTTTTAGCATAAAAATTACAGAATACTAGACTACTCTAAGAAATTTATCTAATATTTTAAACTTAGATTAATTTGTCTCTCTCCAATAAGAGAGAAATATCAACAGTTCCACTAACAATGCGGTATATTGTTTTAAAATTTTCAGTAAAACTCATCCAGTTTTACATCATTTCATGTATAAAAGTAGTCAACTCAAACTTCCCCATCTTTAGAAGAGAACATCACAAGTAATACAGAAACCATTTATAGTTAGCATTAGAATGCTTGAAACATAACATTTTGCTTTTCCACCATCTTCCCCTGCCGCCATAATGAGGCGCGTGAATGTACTGGCAGATGCTCTCAAAAGCATCAACAATGCTGAAAAGAGAGGCAAACTCCAAGTTCTTTTTTTTTTTTAATTTTTATTTACTGATTTGAGAGAGAAAGGGAGAGAGAAAAAGGGAGAAAGAGAACACTGATCTGTCATTCCACTTATTTATGCATTCAATGGTTGCTTCTTGTATGTGCCCCGACCTGCAACCTTGGCTATCAGGGCAACACTCTAATCAACTCAGCCAATGGGCCAGGGCCCAAACTCCAGGTTCTTATTAGGCTGTGCTCCAAAGTCATCGTCTGGTTTCTCACTGTGATGATGAAGCATGGTTACACTGGCAAATCTGAAGTCACTGATGATCACAGAGCTGGGGAAATCGTCGTGAATCTCATGGGCAGGTTAAACAAGTGTGGAGTGATCAGCCCCAGGTGTAATGAGCAAAGACCTAGAAAACGTAAGAACAACCTGCTCTGGTCCTGTCAGTTTGGTTTCACTGTACTGCCAACCTCAGCGGGCATCATGGGCCATGAAGAAAAGGCAAAAACAGGAGGAAAAATCCCAGGATTCTTTTTCCAGGGATATGATGCATATGTGCAAATAAAATGTCTCAATGGGGGAAAAAAGAACAAAATAAACACTGTGAATATGATAAAATAGAAAAACCCTGGACTACAGTCCAGAGACCCGTCCATCAAACCTGGCTCCATCACTAACTAGTGATTTTGTTCCTTCCACAGCTCTGGGCCTTGGTTTCCAGATCTGCAAATTAATCATCTCCATGGTCTACTCTTCCAGCTCTAGAAGAAATGTCTTACACACATATACCTTTTGTCCAAACCTTCCATTCTCCCTTAGTTCTACTAATGGAGAAAACAGCCCATTCTAAACACAGGTGATAGGGGACAGCCTTTCCCACCACTGGTTTGCTACAGATGAGTCTCAAGGTGGAAAATGTACAAGGTATTATAATGTTAAAAGGTGTTAGGTTTCAATATTTTAGGCTACTGTTTTGTGTACCAGTACATTCTCCCTAAGGATGAATAGTAAAATTGAAGGACAACTGGGAGAAAAAATGTAATTATCCATTAATTATTCAAGAACTAAGGAGGTGTCAACTGAAAACATTAACTTTTTGTAGAAATGTTTTCTCTGACCAATGAATTGCATTAAAAGGCAAAATCTGATCTGTACAATTTTCTCAAATACCTTTACTCCCTTAAAAAGCTTTCATTTTATAAATTATGAGAGATTAGTAAGATAACATATATAATTAAGGAAATATTTACAAGATTAAAAATCTAGCCATGCAATTCTTAGCTGCTGCTTCTCAATGGCATGAAAAACCTCTATGGGCTGCCAGAGAGGTGGATTCTGTGGACTGCCACTGCCTAACCCTGGCATGCATTTTCTAGGTTCCTAACCCACTCTCAAGAGTGTTATGCAAATACAAGATTCTTAAAATTGAAGTAGGCAACTGTTAGAAAAACTCAACCTGATTTTAGTATTGGTTTCTAGACTGCTAGCTTACTAACACCTTCCCAGTTCAACACAAAGTTAAAATGTCTTAAAACTTCTACAGAATTTGAGGTTCGATTTTGCATGACCTTGTAAAGAAACAATTAAAAGCAAGGGAAAGAAAGTATGCGAAGTATTTACTCATTTTGTATAGTAAAAGTCAGTAGCAAACTATAATAGTACAGTCCAGTCTAAATGTTAAATTGTGAAGAACAAAGCCACCGTTATAAATGGAGAGACCTGAAGAAAAGCTCTTCAGCAGATGGAGAGGCTGCTACAAGCATTTCAAGGTGCAGTTTCGAAAATTTCCGGCAAAACTAATAACTGGTAAAACACCATCAAACACATACGTGCATTTAAAAATATAGGATAACTGACAAGGTCTAGCTGCGAGCCACCTTTGGTGGGAATGCCAAAAGAAAATGTCAAAATCACCTCGTGACTCCAATCCTCCAGCCTTCAAAGTTGAGACCCAACCAAGGTGTATACTTAAACTGTTTCTTAGCATCCTTCTTTAAATGCAACTCCCTGTCCCAGAAAGTCACTTAGCTTCAGCTACTTGAATGTCCAAATCCCAGCACCCAAGAATCTTAGGACCGCAAGCAGTTGCAGAGGGGTCTTCCAGCACCCGCCTGCGCATCCCTTTCCATCTCGAGTTAAAACCCCGGAGGTGTTACAGTCACTTGCCACATCCAAGCGCCCCAGTTTTCCCTCTCATCTCCCAGTGGACCTCTTCTCTTCGACCTTGAGGACCCCTCCGGAGCCTTAGAGCCCCAAGCGATTTGGCGGATGCCCCCTTCCCTGCAGCGCCCGCATTGCCCCACAGTCCCCGGTAGCCTTCCCCATCCACCTCGACCCGAATCCCCGAATCACGAACGCCCTCCTACAAGACCGGGGCAACCCACTTCCCCTTAGGCACCCCGCGTTCCTCCAACCAGAAAATAATGCCACAGAAATGCATCGAGAGCCTACTAAGCACAAGCTCCCACTACGCGCGGCACGGTCGGCACAGGGGTCGCCGTCTCACGCCAGCTATCTCCTTCCCGGCTAGAGGGACGACGCTACCTCCGCCCGGGTGTGGAAGCGCCGGTCCGAGGCGGACTGCGCCGGGCGCGGGCGCTAGGGACCGTAGAGGCGGCCGCTAAGGGCGGCACAGAGACCGGGTAGCGGGTGCCAGTCGGGCTGGGCACGGGCCGCGGGGACACTCACCGGTCGGGGCGCGCTGGGCGGCCTCATCCAGGGGCACCTGCGGCCAGGCAGGATGGGCCCTGACAGCGCAGTCACCGAGAGGGCGAGTCCGCCCGCCCACCGGTCCCGTCCCCTCCGATTGCCCGAGCGAGCGCAATCTCCCTCCCTCCGGACGGAGCTCGGATACCCCAGCTCCGCCGGATGCCCCCACCAGGCCCCCACCCCCTTTCCCGGCCACCTCCCCCTCTACACCCTTTTCCCCTCCCCCCTCCCCCCAACCCCCACCGGAATGGAAAATACCTCCCGGGGCGGGGGGCGGTGGGGGCACGCCTCTCTGAAGGGCAGCCTACCGTGACCAATAGCAGGCGGGGCTCTGGAGGGGCGGGATTTCCAGTGACCAATCCGGAGGCATATAGGTGAAGGCCGAAGGAGGGTGGCAGGGAGCGACGGGAGGGTGGCCCGGGAGTCACGGAGGTCCAGCCGTTCGGGTGCGCGCAGTGCGCGGCTGCCATTTTGGAGTCGGGAAACTGCGACAGCGGCCGGTCCGGCCGAGGGAATAGGGAGGAGCCAGTCAGGTGGGGGAGAAATGGTCACGTGAGCCTGAGAGGCGGGGTGAAGCGGACTGAGGCTCGAGGGGAGGGGTCGACAGCGTCAAGTCACGGGGACTGAGAATGGTCACGTGGTCGGAGTAGGGCTAACAGTGGGCTTGGGGACGGAAGGTCAACCTGAAGAGTAGGAAGAAAACATGGCTTTGGTTTCATCGCTGTTAAGGAAAAGGAAAGGAAAAATGAATGGATAGTGTGAGCGCCGGGTTGGAAAATGTGAATGAGTCTCCTTAGCTTCCAGCATTGGGCTTCCAAATCACTGAATTCTACGAGCTGCTGGAAACTGGGCACTTCATTTAATTCAAGTATTTCTATCCCTCCTGTCTGCTGTCATAAACATGAGTCACAGATCAGAGGGACAGGTGTTTCTCTCCCACTTTTTTGCCTGCACTAGAAATGGCTGAAAGGTTAGAAGCATCATATTTGAGGCATTGTGATGCTGCCAGGACTCTTTCATGTGGCCTTCTAGAAACCTGTCGTCATTCATAAACTTAATGGCCACTTCTGTGTTAGGCATGCTCAATATCTTGTTCTAACTCCTCCAACCATAAACAACTACAAACACAAACAAAAAACCCTTACCTAAGAGAAGATGTCTAGCTCTCATTCTTACTTTAATTCATGCTTCAAGTACAGGCTAAATTATACTGTACTCATCCGCTAAAAGTGTTCCTCTTAAAGCTACCAGTGACATCCATGTAACCAAGTTCAAGGGTCACTTTTTAGTTCTTACTTAATCTCTGTTGCCGTAGATTCTATGGACTATACAGTTGAAGTTTTTTCACCTCCCCAATGTACCCTCACCCCAGTTTCCCTGAAACCATACACCCTCAGGTTGTCTTTCTCTTCAGTTGACCTAAATCACCTATTCTCTGTTGGCTCTTGAAGACAGTTCCAGCATCTGATCCTTAGCCTCAGTAGTACACAGTCATTCTGTTACGTAATAGGTGATCTAACCATTTTGATGGCTAGGTATACCTTTTTTTCTTTTTCCTTTTTTTAAAATATATTTTATTGATTATGCTATTACAGTTGTTCCATTCCACCCCCCCCCCACTCCCCTCTGCCCTGCACACCCCCTCCCACCCACACTCCTCCCCTTTAGTTCATGTCCATGGGTCATACATACACACTCTTCGGCTTCTACACCTCCTACACTATTCTCAACCTCCCCCTGTCTATTTTCTATCTACCACCCATGCTACTCATTCTCTGCACCTTTTCCTCACCTCTCTCCCTCCCTCTCCCCTGCTGATAACCCTCTATGTGATCTCCATTTCTGTGACTCTGTTCCTGTTCTAGCTGCTTGCTGAGTTTGTTTTGTTTTAGGTATGGTTGTTGATAACTGTGAGTTTGCTGTCACTTTACTGTTCATATTTTTTATCTTTTTTTTCTTAGATAAATCCCTTTAACATTTCATATAATAATGGCTTGGTGATAATGAACTCCTTTAACTTGACCGTATCTGAGAAGCACTTTATCTGCCCTTCCATTCTAAATGATAGCTTGGCTGGATAGAGTAATCCTGAATGTAGGTCCTTGCTTTTCATGACTTGGAATACTTCTTTCCAGCCTCTTCTTCTCTGTAAGGCTTGTTTTGAGAAATCAGCTGACAGTCTTATGGGAACTCCTTTGTAGGAAACTATCTCCTTTTCTCTTGCTGCTTCTAAGATTCTCTCCTTATCTTTAATCTTGGCTAAGGTAATTATGATGTGCCTTGGTGTGTTCCTCCTTGGGTCCAACTTTTTTTGAGACTCTGAGCTTCCTGGACTTCCTGGAAGTCTATTTCCTTTGTCAGAATGGGGAGTTCTCTTTCATTATTTGTTCAGATAAGTTTTCAATTTCTTGCTCTTCCTCTTCTCCTTCTGGTACCCCTATAATTCAGATGTTGGAATGTTTAAAGATGTCCCGGAGGTTCCTAAGCCTCTCGTCATTTTTTTGAATTCTTGTTTCTTCATTCTTTTCTGGTTGAATGTTTCTTTCTTCCTTCTGATCCACACCATTGATTTGAGTCCCAGTTCCCTTCCCGTCATTGTTGATTCCCTGTACATTTTCCTTTATTTCACTTTTCATACCCTTCATTTTTTCATCTAGTTTGTGACCAAATTAAACCAATTCTGTGAGCATCCTGATTACCAGTGTTTTGAACTGTGCATCTGATAGGTTGGCTATCTCTTGATCACTTAGTTGTATTTTTTCTGGAGCTTTGATCTGTTCTTTTGTTTGGGCCATTTTGTTTTGTCTCAGTGCACCTGTTCTGTAGTAAGGGGCGGAGCCTTAGGTGTTCACCAGGGTAGGGTAGCTCATGTCACTGGGTTGTGATGCTGTATGTGGGGCAGGGATCCAAGAGGGAACAATGGCGCTTGCTCACTCTGACGGTTTTCAGTCAGCTCCCCTGCTTCCCACAAGCAAATTGGGCCCTTCTGGTGCTGATTCCCGGGTGGGTGGGCTTGTGTACATTCTAGAACCCTGTGGGTCTCTCCAATGAACTCTCCTGTGAGACTGGGAGTTTCTCCTGCTGCTGCTTCAATCTCCACTGGTGTTTTCAGTCAGAGGTTTGAGGCTTTATTTCCTGGCACTGGGACCCTGGGTTGTGCGGTCTGTCTCACTCCCCAGTTGTTCCTCCCAGTTTATCTGCACGTGAATGTGGGACCACCCAGTCCACAATCCGCCGCCTTGCTGGGTCCACCAGGCGCCATCTTGTCACGAGTCCTCTCTGTCCAGCTGCCCATCTCCGCCCCTCCTACTGGTCTGGATGAATGTTTTTTCTTTAACTCCTTGGTTGTCGGACTTCCATACAGTTTGATTTTCTTTCAGTTCTGGTTGTTCTTTGTTTTTAAATTGTTGTTGTCCTTTTGCTTGTGCAAGAAGGCGCAGTGTGTCTACCTACGCCTCCATCTTGGCCAGAAGTCTGGGTATACCTTTAAAGAGGTCCCTATCTGCATATTGTCCTTGCCCGTGGGACACCCTACTCCTTCAATTCTTATCCTGTTGACTATAATTACTAAATGCCCTTTCCTTGCTATTTAGACAGCCACTGCCTCATCTGGGCCATTTATTCATTAGGCCAGTATTTACTAAGCACTTTACCATGTACCAGGCATTGTCTGAGATGCTGGGGATATAGTGAGGAACAACAGTAACAAGATCCTGAATGGGGTGAGACACATACAAGAGTGTATCGGTAAAGTAGCAAATAAACAAGATAATTCAGGGCGTGCTAAGTGCTATGAAGACAAAAATCAAACAAACCAGCCACCACCACAACGAAAGACAGGGACACCTGCAAGACCCTCCTGAAGTTGTTGCCCAGCTCTTCACCTCAGTCTGCCCCCACAACCCCAACACTCGTCCTTTCTTCTTCTTCTCAAAGAGAAGGAGCCTCACACCCTTTTACCTGGAGTCATGATTTCATTCTTTCATCTGCCAGCACTTTCCTCTATCTTTATGTTACAATTTCCTGAATACAAATCCCCCGACTAGAAAATAAGCTACTTTGAGGGCAGGGGTTATAACCTTAGTTTATACATCTTTGTGCTTCCTCAGCTCCTTGGCTCAGAATAGAAGTTCACAAAATGAGTGTTGAATGGATTGGTGAATCCCCTGACACCTGAATCACGCTGCCACAAAAGCATCCCCAGCCCAAATCAGGGTCAGAGTAATAATGAATGAGGTCATCTGGGTTGGTCCCTTCCAGGCCTGGGATTCCATGATGCTGTGCCCCTGTGTGGCGGTAGTTGCTTCATAAACGCTATTTACTTGACAGAGCCAAGTACAATACACGTGGACAATTTAAAAGTGATCTTTGTTTCCAATGATGAGCTTCCAACCCAGAGCACTTCAGGTGAATCGGCAGGGCAGTCTCTGCAGGAGAAGGTTGCGGTTGCCACTTCACTTGGTATTTCCAGGCCCTTGGGTATGGCACCCCAACAGGCAGAAAGTTGTCGCCAGTTCCGGCATAGTCATTGTAATTAAACCCAAGATCTGGCAAAAGGCAGTACATAATTATGAAGCATTATTATGGTTTTATCATTATTCAACACCCAGCTGCCCAGCCCAGGAAACCATAGCAGTAAAACGCTGAGAAGCCAGGCTGCTCTCCCAGCTGGCATGACCCGCTCTCAGGGGTATGTATGGGCTCACAGGCTCACAGCTCCGCTCATCAAGGTGAGTCGTTCTGTGCCCTCTTTTTAGCAAGATAACATTTTAGATAAGTGGAAGGAGGAAATGTAAGGAAAGACCTTTGCCACCACCGCTGAATTGAGTTCCTTTTTTTCCATCTCCCCAGAATGATCTCATCTATATATGTATGGTGTAAATCCTTTTCAACTTTATTCTTGATCTGCCAGCTTCCTGAACATCATTCCCTTATGTCTCCTGAGGATGTATTAGTTAGGGTGAGAGTACAGAGCGCAGGTAAGAGTGCTTTTACTTTCAAAAACTTATGATACAGACTAAATAATTCAGAAAGTGTAGTCAGGCTTGACAAGACATCCTCCTTTCATTAAGTGCCTACTCAATGCCATATTCAGCATTTCACTTATGCTCTCTGACTGAATCCACACCTCCCCCTACAAGGTAGGTTTTATTATCCTCGTTTTCTTCAAGGTCTCAAAGAATTAGTAAATGACAGAGCTGAGACATGAACATCCTCATAAAGATACAAATTTGATAATTGTATACTAATGGTAGGTTTGTCGACACTGGTGGATGAATATAGGTAACAGACTTCACCTCCTTCTGTCAAATTAAAAATGGGTTTTTGTACAAAGTAGATTTTAAGCTGAGCACTGAAAGGACAATTCGGAAGTGATGCTGAGGGAATGGTGCCATACAGGAGGCCAAATTGGCCTTCAGCCTAAAATCAATCAATAGGGGAAGATTTCTTGTTCAGCAATGAGTCATATATTCTTCAAGTGCCTTTATTGTCTCGCCTCTTCCAAATAGAGAAGTCAAACCAGGTGGTACCAGGTGGGCTGAGGATGGAGGAGGATGGTTGGGGAAAGAATACAGTTTTGAGT
Source organism: Trachops cirrhosus (assembly GCA_028533065.1). Lineage (NCBI taxonomy): Eukaryota > Metazoa > Chordata > Mammalia > Chiroptera > Phyllostomidae > Trachops > Trachops cirrhosus. The sequence continues at coordinate 120,930,799 of CM052543.1, forward strand.
GGAGAACTCCCATATGGCCCATAGACGGGCTCAGCTAGCGCTGGCTCCAGAACAGCCGAAACCATGGCAGCTTTCCGCGCTGCCAATCCGCTGTGTTTAACTGATGTGTGCAGAACAATTTCCCGTTCTCTTTTTTCCCCCAAAACCACAGATTAACCATTAAAAAAACAATTGATTTATCACTTACTATGTTATATAAAGCAGTTCACTTCGATTTTAAAGGGATTTATAAGATAAAATAAATTACACCCATTTATGTGTAGAGTTTGATCTGTTTTGAGACATATATACCCTTGTAACCATGATCATAGCCATGAAATAGAACATTTCCATCTTGCCAAAAAGTCCCCTTGTGCCCCTTTTGGGAATTTTTATACAACTTGTAATTTGATTACTCCAAAAACTAGATCTCTAGCTTCAACATAGCTTTCAAGGTCAGGCTCGTAATTTTAGCTACCTGCGTAACATATTTAACTGGACTTTATAAACAGGTACCTCGAAACAAAAATGAGTAAAAGATAAATCTTAGCTACAAGAAAACCTCCATCTCCCTCCTCAAATCATTTTTCTGTATTCTTTAAGTTGGTTGAGATCATCATAATCTACCAAGTCATATAAGCTAAAAATGTTTAAAAAATAATCTTTACTTTTCCCTTTCTGCCACTTCCTAAAAGTGATTCTAAATTAGCACATTTTCTAATCTGTTCTTTCCCATTTCCACTACCCTCCCTCAGAACTTAGACTTGCTTACACGATCACAAAAAAATGCCTAACTTGTTTCTTCATGCTCCAATTCATCCGCCAATCTGCCACTCTCATTTTCTTTTGAAAACCCAGATTTGACTGTTTCAATTCTCTGCATTCAGACATTATCCAACTGCACACAAAATGGCACTGAAAATCTTTCACAGTTCGGCCCCAGCCTCTCCTTGGGGATTCCTCTGCTCCCCACCACATGGAGCACGCTGTACATTTTCCTCTCTTTCCTTTTTGTCAGACCTCTGTCTGAAACGTGCCTCCTTCTCCACCTGAAAACTCTTGCTCACCTTCCACAGCTCCACGTATTTAATTTTCCCTCCGTAAGTCCTTCCCAGACCTCTCCAGAGAAAAGTCTCTTCACTATGCGTGGCCTCCCATAGCAGGTTGCACGTGCCTTTACCACACCGAATAGACAGAGCGGTGACGTAGAACAGGACACGGTCAAAGCATCAGGGTCTAACTTAAAAATCTCATTCGTTACTTGCTGTGTCATCCAAGGCAAGTCACGTAACCTCTCTGAGTCTCGGGTATTTAATACATAAAGTTGTAATAATAACAATTATAATAATACTCCACCTCATATGACTCTTATGGTGATCAAATGGAGCAATTACAAATGTGAATGTGATTTGCATTATGTAGTTATTAGATATTGTAATTACAAAGTTATATTTTTGGATAGGTTTTGAACATCTGGAATTCAAAACCTACATCTGGCCATCTTTATATCCCTCTGCCTGACACAGTGCCTAGGCCTGCCTGTTGCCTAGCATGGCTTATGGCATAGGTTACCATTTTTCATGGAATCACATTCTCACAATTAACCCCTTTAGCCTACTATCTACAATGTTTCTTCAAAAGCCAATTATGACATCTTCATTTCTTTTTATAATTATTTATTGCCTTTATAATTAAATAATTACAATAAAAGGTCTCTAAGGAAATGAAATAAATATTCCATCCACAATTAATTTTAAATTCCTACGTTTATTCAACAAAACTTTTTAGAGCCATTATATGCCCAGTCTTGCTCTAGGCACTGGTCATACAAGAGACTTTATAGAACTTACATTATAGAGGGGACAATAAGCGGAAGCCAGCAAATAAAGATGTCAATCTATGTAATTAAAGGTGCTACAAAGAGAACAATGTTGGGTGTGAGGCTGATGTAGCTGGAGTGGCCAGAGTGGCCTCCCTGAGAAAGTGGCATCTGAGCATCGGCGATGAGAAGGAGGCAGCCACGCAGAAAGAAGTGTAGGTGAAGAGCACAGACAGGGGCCCTGCGACAGGAGCAGGTGATGCGGATGGGAGGAACTGAACGAGGCCCGCGTGGTGTGGAGGGACTGAGGGGCAGAGGTAGGAGGTGAAGTCAAGGAAGCATACAGGGGCCAGATCGGATCATGTGGGACTTGGAGGTTCAGGGTGAAGAGTTTAAATTATATTCTAATTGCAATAAAAGTCATTGAAGGGTTTCAAGCAGGAGTGCCATGTGATTTGATTTGTTTTTAAAAAGATTGCCCTAAACTGCGTATGGAGAATGCATTCTGGGGGCACTGGGAGAGAGGGACGGAAGGCAAACTAGTTGTTTTGGTCCATGCCAGAGGTGTTGGTGGTCTGGATCAGGGTGGTAGTACCGAAACTGGTGAAGAGGAGTAGGCTTTGGAGTGTGTTTGGCAGAATGAACTGTCATGTCTAAATGGTAGGTTCAATGGCAGAGAGAGGGGAAAGACATTAAAGCTGACTCAATAGTCTAAGCAATTAGCTGGATGACATTTCAGCTTTCTGAGAACAGATTGACAGCTGTCAGAGGGAGGGGGGTTGCTGGACCAGGTTAAAAAGGTGAAGGGATTAAGAGAAAAAAAAACATTCTTGACCAGTGTGGCTCAGTTGCTTGGGTGTCATCCTGCAAAGGAAAAAGTCACCAGTTCCTTTCCCAGTCAGGACACATTTATCTCTCTCACATTGACGTTTCTCTCCTTTTCTTTCTCCCTTCCTTCCCTTCTCTCTAAAAAAGTTAATAATTAAAAAAAAAACACCTCATTGTCACAGACAACAGTATGGTGATTACAAGAGGGAGAGTGGGGTAGGAGGAGGTAGAAGAGGGTATAGAGGGGAATAAATGGTTATGGAAGGAGACTTGACTGGGGTGGTGAACACACAATACAATATGACTCTTAGGCCTATGGTCTAAGCAACCAGGTGAATGACTTTTCAGCTTACTGAGTTTACACAGTGCTTATAGATAGAAGTGCGGTGCTAGGCTCTGATAATACAAAGCTGCATGAATAAGACACAGTCCTTGTCCTCAAAAAGCTCACAGTCTAGTAGGGAAAGACTGCCCCCTACCTTGCTAGGGGCATCCAACCTTTTGGTGTCTCTGGCCCACACTGGAAACAGAGTAGTCTTGGGCCATACATTAAATACACAAACACTAACAAAAGCAAACAAACAAAAATCTCATAATGTTTCAAGTAAATTTACGATTTTGTGTAGGGCCACGTTCATAGCCATCCTGGGCCCAGGCAGCCCAGCAGCCGCAGGTCGGACACCCCTGTAAGCACAATGACAGAGCTATGAGTAGGTCACACTGAGAGCAACGGGAAGGAGCCCCTGGCCCGGTCCAGCTAAGTGAACCAGGAGACCCACCCTTTCGGGAACATAACTAAGGACCTCCTCAGCATTTGTGAATACGTGCAGAAATCCACATTCTAGGTAAAGCTTTAACTATGGATAAAGTAGAATGGTTGTCAGCAGCATCTTCCGGGATCTCTGCTCTGTTATTTTTTATTTTTTTTAAGAGAACTAGAAGGAAGGCTATGGGAAAAGAGCCAGGAGGCTAATGGTGCGGGACAGAGAGGAGGCGCTCAGCTAACCAGGGCCGGCGTCAGGACGTCCTGGACGTCGGCTGCAGCCCCTGCTCCGACCCTTCCCACCGTGTGCCTTCCCCTGAGAGTGAACTCAGTCTCGTTGGTTTGTTCGTTTGAATTGCAACTGCAACTTTAATGAAATTATCGTAGGATTCCTGAATGACTTCTCTCAAGCTTTTTTTCTTTCTGGAATTTATTTAATTATTTATATTTGACTAGCTGATACATTCGCACGTTTCAAAAATCAAGTCAAAAGAAAAAGGTATACAGTGCATAGTCTCTGCCCACCCTGCTCCTTCCACCCAGTTCTCCACGCCCACCCACCCTCATCGGTAGAGATAACTCTCCACCTGTGGGTTTTTCTATGTACCCTTCCCGTGTTTCTTCATGCAAACCTAAGAAATTATTACATTTCTTCTCTTTCCCCTTCTTACACAAGAGGTGGCACATTACATCCCCCGATCTGCATCTCACCCTTCCCTCTCAGAGAGCTTTCCTACCGGTACTGAGAGAACTTCTTCACTCTCTTAAGCAGCTGCCTAGCACTGCACTGCAGGATGTGCTGTAGATTATCCAACCATTCCCCTATCGATGAACTCCTGGGGTGTTTCCAAGCCTTGCTGTTTATTACAAACCATGCTGTAACGAGTAAGCTGGCACATATGTCTGCAGGTATATCATTAGGATAAATTCCCAGAAGTCTCCCAAACACTTAGTAACATCTTCCCAAGAGATGTTCTAATATGGTGTGACTAAGTTTCCAAATTGGCACCTCAGCTTTCCAAGGATTAACTCTCACAGTCCATTAAGAATAGCCCTCATTCTCTTGGCCTGTAAATTATGTCTGTATTTTTTTACAATGAGGAAAATTTTTTTCATATTTAATCTGCCACTCCTGAAAAATAGTTGGCATGATGTTAAAAAAAAAAGACAGAATAAAATTCAGTTTGATTACTGCCCCAGTTAATGAATTGCAAGCTCTAGAAAATACTTCAGTTTTCTTAATTAAATTTATAGAAGCATCTCAAGAATTAAGTCTCCATGGGGATGATGAGTTTGGTGTTTAGAACTTGCAAGGTGTGCAATGCCCCAAACAGCTATAGTGCTACCCTATCCCCAGGGCCAAATGCCCCTTGGCTACCTTTCATTAGCATCCTTTTCATTTTTATTAGTAATTCTTCATCTTCCCATAGTTGTTTTTGGAAAGTAGGTTTAAGGGCTTGGTAAAATGTGCTTTATCACTGAGTCATGTAAAGTGAGTATTATATCTTTACCCTAGCTGCCCCCCCAAAGACTTTTTCTTATTAATAAATAAGATTCCAGATACATGAGACCATGATGGAAGAATCCCAAGGCAGTTAATTTATGAGACATTTGGGATAACATATATGGACGCAGAAATATATGCAAGTGATGTGGCAGTGAGAGCTGTCATTTAAAATACATAACTCAGCTATATTACTATTATTATTAGAAAATAAAATTATCTTTCCACATAGTACTTCTCTTTGGTTTTGTTCCATGTGTAGAGGTTTTTAAAAAATTATAGCATGAGAGAAAGCATTTAAAAATAACCCATGAGGTTTACAAGGTGTAGCAAATAGCTATCCAGAAAGTTTCTCATTGCGCTAAAGCTTTGTTCCTCAGGAATCGTACATACAAATTATAGAACTGTCCAATCTCTCTGAGGAGTAGCTGCCCTAGCTCTAGTCGAAACTATCTTTCATTTTTAAAATGTCTCATGTCATAGTCTCTCATTTGGTCATTACCTTTCTTTCCCCTCAGCTGGTAAGACTTGGACACTACCTTGTGATATAGCCAGAATTTCTTCTTAAGATAAAAAACAGTACTTGATGAAATTATCTGTGTGCCTGGTCCCTGAGTATCTGTAGAAAACATTGCTTCTGCTAACCGCACTCTCATATTGTTCGAGGGACTATGGTTCTCCCTTAACCTCAGTCCATGGGCTTGGGGAGGGGGGACATGAGCCTCAGTCTTCCTCATCTAGTTTATCCTCTTCCCAGTAATCCATCTTAGACCTACTAGCAGAAAAGTTGTCTCTTGATTTGAGTCTAGAGGCAACGAGTGGTTTGCACCTGTTTTGGCTCCACAAAGAGAGAGCTGGCCCAAGACTGAAGTCAATATTGAAGATGCTGAATAGAGAGATGGAGAGAGAGAAATCAGGTCCTGGGTCACACTGTTTGAGCCCTGAGTCAAGCTTCACCTGAACCAGAAACTCTAAATTATTCAGCTACATGAATGAATAAATTTACCTTTTTGATTAAGCTAGTTTGGATTACGTTTTTTGTCTCTGGCAAGCAACAGAGCTTTTGTTGATGCAATACCTTCAAACAAAATTAGGGCAATGGTTTGGCAAATTGCAAGCTTTCCCCAGATGATTCCCAGACTCCTCTCTTCTTGCACTGGGGACGACATTACCATTGAAGCAGACCCTGTATGCACCAAGCCAGAATTCTCCTCCCCCTCCCCCAAGGACTCCTCAGTTATATGTTTAACCCAGCCTACTGGTGATGTTAAAGAAGGAAGGGAACAGATGGCAACCTGATTCATATTCCTCTTACAGGGAATTAAGCCAATTTATTTTGGGGGTCAGTTCCAGTTCAGTTTAAGCAGTGAATGAAATTTGTTTGAATCCATTTCTGGTTCAGGCCTGTGATCATCTGCAGTAATCCAAAGTCCTTCACATGGGAAAATATTTTGGAGGGTTAAAGTTTTGTTCCAGTTTGAGAAAAGTATGTGAAATGGAATCAAGTTGCACCTGTCTTATTAGGCCTTTGTGCTAACAGAGGTAGTATATGGGCAGGATAGGGATAATTAATATTATACTTAATGCTAAAATAATCAGCCTAGACTGCATCCATAGTAAGCAGTGTCATAAAATCTACCCTTGGACTTACTTTTAATATTTCCAGTCCACAGGAGAGCACAGTTTGAAATGTCACGTCGTAGAGTATCAACCAAATTTCTAAAAGACAAGTTGAAACATCTTTTTAAAAATTTTCACCTCTTTTAGAGAAACAAGTGTCTTATATTTATGGCCTCTGTTTGAAAATTATTTCTAATTAGAGTAATATTCTGTCAATGTCTTAAGGCACTAAGACTTAGTAAACAATTTTGAGACAGGATTACTCTCAGGGAAATGACATTAAAAATCTAGGCTCAGAATATCAACTGGACAATTTTTAAACTACTTCAGGTAGTCTAATGGGTATGTTCTGATATGAAGTATCCTTTGTTTTATTGCTTCAAATATGTATATGAAGCAATATATTTATTTTATATAAGATAAATATATTACTTATAATTTAATATATAAATATTATATAATATTTATATTATCTATAAAAATAATTTTAAGACACAAAACGCTCAGCTTGTTTCAGGATATTTTGTTGTTGGTGGTATGCAAACAGGAGCTAGAATGGCAGATGCCATCCACATACTTTACTAAAACACGTCTTGTTTATTATGCATGTGAGAGCAGGGAGTCGTTTTTGACAAGACTCAGAGAGATGTCTTACAGATGGCCACGTGAGCAGGACAGGTCTCCCCAGACCGATGAGGCTGTGAACGCAGTTGTCACGGGTAGGTGCATGTCTGTCACACCTGCTCTGCAAAGAAATCCCCCCTCCCAAATACGGGTCTTCAGAATTGGAACCCAGGGCCAGATGAGCTTAGTTCAGTTTTCCGTTAGTTCAAGACCAAAACGGATTGCATATCTTTTTGTGACTCTTCTGAGACTTATAGGTTTTCCTTGGCTCTGTATTATTTGAAGTTAAAGTTGAAAAGTACATTCCTTTTACTTGGTCTTTGAAGATATAGCCATAATTTATCTGATAGCGTTAAATTCATTGGCAATGTGCTTTGGAGGGAATGAACTCATGTTCTGCAAAAGGGCTTGGATATACAGAATTTCAATGCTTCAAATGATGCAATTTTCTATAATATTTAGCCTGCCATTTTTAGTTTGGTATTCGTATAATAGGAGATTTCGAAGAAAAAGCTAAAGAGGATAATTTGCTTGGTTGTGCTTCTGTTCTTTTGTTCTTTCAGAATCTAAAATTAACCAACATCTGCAGTGTCAACAAGGACTCCATATGGCATTCAAGTTCGCACTTTTCCTAAATAATGCATTTGAGGCAATGTAATCCGAGAGGAATTCTGAGGTGATAATGACGAGAACGCCTTATATTGTATAACACTTTATAATTCCAAAGTGATTTAACAATTAGGACCTTATGTGATCCTCACAACAACTTTAAGAGGCAAGGAGATCAGGTATTTCTTATTCCTGTTGAAGAGAGGAGAAGATGGAGGTGCAGACTACAGAAGAGAAAGACCGAATCACAAACCCGCTGAGAAGCAGAGTGACAATGACACCCAGGCCCTGCGGGGCCTGACCTCACGCCTTTTCTACCCTATTACTAGGATCAGGTTACTGACCACCCACAGTAGAACAGCATGCTTTCAAAACACTAGATCCCACAAATCAACTCTGTAGAAAAGTGGAAAGAACTCAACACCAGAGACTGAATAATAAACATGCATGTTTGAATTTTACAGATTAATGAATTCCATTTGCACAGTTAAGTTGGCAGATGATTTCCACGGAGGTTCATCTAAATACTCTTGTGATTTCTTATTTTACCTGCAAAAAAAGTAGTTTTCACCAAAATACTTTTCTCTACTTGTGCAATCACACCTCATAAATCTTTATCTGCCATATCTAGAATATTTAGCAACTTCCCTGTAAGAGATATTGCAACTATAATGTGTTCTTCATATTAACAAATTATAATTTATGTCTACCTGATTTTGAAACACTGCATTTCAACTCAAATTTCAGCACTGTAGTAATCATTCAGAAATTCTTGGACAAGAAAGAAAATAGTTGGAAATTAAGGAATGCATTAGCTTGTGACTGATACATAGGCATAAATTTAGAAGGACCTCATTTTTAAAACCATAAATAACATCATTACCAATCCATATATGACCATTTTCTACTTTTAAGATGCAGAGAAATTCAACTGCTTCCATTTCTTGAAAGTTTGAGGCTCAAAAATTATGAATGCTGGCATTCTTGAAGAGAAACACTGTGTGTTTGTAATTTCAGAAAGGGACTGACGTTCTCAAACATTGACAGGCAGATATAGTTCCAACAAGTGGAAACACAGAACTATACCAGCTAAAGGAGCAACCAGCAAGAATTTTAATCATAATTTGGCTTAGTTTATGCTCGTTCTGACTTCACATAAATGCGTCTTTAGGAGGCACCTTCTACCAAGTAGAAAGTTGTCAGGAAGTGACATTAGAGGCCGTGGACACCAAAGCAACCAGAACTTACCTAAAACTTAAAAACATTTTCCCCAGTAATTGTTCAGATATGTCTCAATGAACCACAAACAAGATTTAAATTTGACATTGTCCAAAACATTCTTGTAATTCTAATATCTTGCCTGTGCTCTGTTCAGAATTAGTGGAAATGCATTTAATATTAGAATGTTATCTTTTCACTCATGCAAATACTTGGACACGGGAGTGCTAAGAAAGAGACACAGGGGGAAAGAGACAAGGGGAATGATATAGAATGTACTTTGCTAGAATCAAGGAATTGGGAAGAAATAAGGGGAGTCAGAGAATTTGGGTAGAAAAGTCTTGTGAGAGGGGAGTTTAAACTATTTGAGGAGGCAGTAACTCCATCTGGTTTGTCATGGGAATCTGTAAGAAGGGAGGGTGACAAAGGGGCGTGACAGCGGTAGCAGCGTTCAGAGGCGATCTGACTGCAGAGAGCAGGGGAATGCAGCGACAGGAGAGGGCAACAGTGGCAGGAAGGGACATGCCCCAGGCACCACCAGGACCCAAGCCCTCTTGTTTGCTTATTGTCAGATCTAGTTTTCTTCCTCTTCCCTTCCCCACCATCTCCACACCTCTGCCTCCACTGCAAGAAAAATCTGTGCTCACAGGCCTAAGTGTGTCTAATGTAGTCCTTATTAACCCACTGAATGGTTTGTGGAAACTGGGACTGGTAGTCATTATTTAGCAATGACTCCAGCATTAATCAATCAGAATTGCAATGATGTAACTTTGTTCCCAGTCACTTCATTCACAACCACAGACCTCTTTGGCCTCCAGAACAGTACATGGTCTCTTGGCTACTCTGTTGTTGATTAATGGACTGGACAGGAAAAGGTTGGAAGGGCCAATGCAATTCCCAATGCTTTGCTGCCAGATTGGCTTTAAAAAAAACAAAAAGCATGTCAAACCATGTTAGCCAATTACCTATATTGTTTACCTCAATTATAAAACACCACGGTACATGCTGTTCCCTCTCATTTTATTATTAGAAGAAAGTGTTAGACCATGCCTTAATATACAAAATAGCTAGACAATCCTGTGCACTCCTACACTGCCCACTGGAGCATGTTCTTTGCATGCTGATGCAGTAATGATTGCTCTCAAAGCGAGATGCAATACCACCCCTTCTTCCTTTTCCTGCCTGGAAGCAGGTGAACAGCGACTCTCAGAGGCAGTAGAAAAAGGGCATTGCCTTGCCAGCTGTCACTAAGAAGGACTAACTACATACTTAAGGCTCATTCACCTGACTCTCCCAAGCCATCCAGTCCACGTGCATCATCATCACGGGAGGAATCAATTTCCCTGTGGTCATCCTGGACCCATGGAACTTTGCCTTTTCCTCCACAGACAACTTAGAATGGCCTTCTGGGGCCTGTGCTCTCTCAGGAACCTGATTTCTTTTGTGTGAAAATATCAAAAGCTAGAAAGAACAGAACACAACGTGACTTATCCCCAAATCCCCCATCCTGCTGACTATGTCCCAGGGAGGAGCGGTTCTTGCCCTTGAGTGGATCAATATGTTTAAAAGAAGTTTCCAAATACATCTAAAACTCTAGGTGCAGAAACTTAAGTGCCAATTTACAAGGGCAATTTAGAGTAGAACAGAGGTCGGAAATTAGAAAAAGGCAAGAGGCATTATAATATGGTAGAAAGAGCTAGCTCTGTCGGTGACTAATCATGTGCCTTTGGTCATTATGCCCATATCTCAGTTTCCTCAACTCTAAAAATGAAAGGAATTTGGTGAGAAAGGCTTTTAAGAAATATTGATTTCTGTTTTCTCTCTCTGTGTGTTTTCCCCTTTCCCTCTCCCATTCTAACTGGTTCTGTGTCTTTGCCTCAGGAGAAACTTGTGGCTGAACTTCCAGGCTTTCGTTCTGAATAAACCCTTCAGAGAGAATTATGGCTTGAGGAGAGATGAACTTCCTCAGACTGTAAGATCTGACCTCCCAGAAGCAGCAAGGATGTCACCCTGCTTCTTGACAGCACCCCTGTTATTTATGCCTCAGGGAGGCTGTGTCTTTGCCAAAGGGTCTCTCTTTTCTAGACAATAGCAGAGGAGTGAATCCCAGGGGACCACGCAGATTGGGACGTGCCCATGTGAAGGAATCATGGAAAGGGCCTCCAAATGTTCTTGTACTTCTTAAGACGCCTGGTCCCTGCCAGAGCCCTCAGTGAGTACCCACAAGATGCTTCAACTGACTGAAAATGAATTTCCTGTCCACCCAACAGCACCGGGCCTCCAAGTTTAAGTTGAATTACCGTACCCTGAAGACTCTAAGGAACCATCAGTAGTAAGATGACCTTGAGTTTAACTTGTTTAATTAGTATAATTTGCACACAGTAAGATTAATTTGTACACAGTAGGAGATCAGCTTTCTCGGGGCAGAGTTCACCAGGAGTTTACTTTTGCCAGTCATCCCATCATGCTTTTCCTGCTCTGGTCCTTTCTGGCCTTCGTGTTTTCTCATTTGGGATATTTTACTGAGAAATATTTTCTGTGCAAATACAATGTGTGTGCACATGTGTACACACAGAAGGTCATCATAATATTCTACATCCTGCTTTTTTTTCACTTAATGGTATGTCGGAGACAGATACTTATCTCATTTTTCTTGACTGCATAATATTCCAATGTATGATGTACCATGATTTATTCAATGAGTCCCCACTAAACAGACATTTCCACCACTAACCCAACTTTTTAGCAATTACAAACAGTGCTGCAGATATATAATAAATATATATATATTTTAAAATAGAATACATGGTGAGTTCATTTTGACACTTCTAATTTGAACTTAGAACCATAGGTTTAAAAACACAATTGGCTCAGAACAATACTAGTACTACCACCACCAATATGATTGCTCAGAGTTACATTTTTTCCATTTGCACTCTACACCTACTTCTATGTTTTAAAGTAATTTCTACTATATCTACATTTTCTGAGTGTATAGCCATTGCATACAATACTCTCTCCCTTTTATCCCTTACTTTTACCTGTGTAAGTAGCTATATATTTACACCCTCATAAATCCTACTGATAATGGTGTGAGTCACTCTGAAGCTTGTTTTCTGGTAGATACACAGGAAAGGTTCACAGGAACCATATTCCCTTGTGTTCTTTATACCCAGAAGTCGGTTTTTCTGAATATAAAAATTCTCAGTTTAATTATGAATCTTAAATATGTTACTCCATTTTCTTCAGTTGTAAATATTATTGTTGACACATCTGATGCTAACATAATTTTCTTTCCTTTATTTTTCCTTAAAAAATACTGTTTTTAAAAAACTATATGCCCAAAGGACCTTTTTTTTTCTTATTGATGTCTAATAAAATTCAGTGATTTTATTAGAACATATCTTAGGTCCTATCAATCAATATTCTTAGGTGCATGGTATGCTTTTTCTGTATGTATTTTTTAAATTTCAGGGAAGACTTGTGATTATTTTATTTTATTTATTTTTCAAAAAGATTTTATTTATTTAATTTTGCAGAGAGGGGAAGGGAAGGAGAAGGAGAGGGAGAGAAACATCAATGTGTAGTTGCCTCTTTTGTGCCCCCTGCTAGGGACCTGGCCCACAACCCAAGCATGTGTCCTGACTGGGAATTGAATTGGTGACCCTTTTGTTCACAGGCCAGCATTCAATCCACTGAGCCACACCAGCCAGGGTGATTCTTGATTATTTTAAAAGAAATATTTGTTGTGGTCCCTTGCTTTGAGTTTCTTCTTTAGGGACTCCCATTATTATATGTTGGATCTTCTTGCCTATTTTCAATACTGGTCACTTTCTCTGCAACCTTTCTATTTCTTTCTTCATTTTATATAGATTTGAAAGTTTTGTCCTCCTTTTATTTTATATTTATTTTAAAGTACTCTTGTATTTATTTGCTTTTGTGTTTCTTGTAATTTCATTTTTAGTTCTGAAATAATTTTTTTTTAATTTCTAATTTTTCCTCAGTTCTGCCTACTTTTGGTTATGTTCTAATTTTGATTTATGTTACCCTTTCATGTGGCAATGTCCTACTGTCTTTCACTTCATTTTGAAATGGTAGGTTAGTTTTTATCTTGCTTGAGGACTTGCCTTACTAAAGTGATTTCATTGTGGGAATGTTATTTCGCTCCTTACTCTCTTTTCTCTAATAATGTAGGCACTGGATTTGACCTTCATCCTTCTCTGTTGTTCCTCTCTGTGTAAGATTCGTTTCTCTGAACTTTTAGAAAGAGGTGTGGTTCAGTTACAAAGCATGGGTCAGGAGTTAGAAAAGCTAACTCCAGCGGGGTCCCCCTCTTTTGTTGTTTTTATGAAGTGCTGAAAAACAAGGTGGCCAGCTTTCTGGGATTTTCTGGCTCTGTTATTCTCCCCATTGTTATCTGAAATTTCTCTTCCTTTGTCTCTATTGTCTTCGTCCAGATCAATTTCGATGCTACTATCCAAAGTTTCTGCTTGGGGTGGGCAGCCCTGTCCTGGAAAGATGCCCTGGCTCATCAGTCTCAAGAACTCACAGGGTTTACATAGCTTCAAGCCCTTTCGTTTTTCATACTGTGAGCTCCACGCACTTACCCACGATGGAGGGCAAAATTCCTCCAGATTTAGCTACTGTTATCGCATTGGCCCGCCATATTTTCCGTTGAATACCCATTGGCTGCATTTGAGCTTTCCTGTTCTTAAATCATTTGGATATACTGTTCCTTCCCTTTGCTTCTTTCTGCATGGGTGCTGATAACATCCAGGTCTGTGCCTATGCCATTCTGCTTGTTTTTTGAAGTTCATGGAGATATTTTGTTATCTAGCCTTCCTGTAAATATCCCAAGAGTTTTTTAGTCTAACTATCCAGTTACTTGTGTTTTCATGAAGGGATCTGGGGAGAGTCAAAGCTATGCTTCCACCCCTTCCATCTTCCCAGAATCGCCTCCTAATTTAAAAATTTGGTAGATGCTGCTGTACTACCTGGAGGATTATGTGCTTCCTGTGGACATTTGCTTTAAATTAATAGACTCCTATTCCTAAACAGCAAAAGGAAAATAGTGAATGTTGTAGGAAGAGGCCATGCATCCTATGCATTTTTATTCCGAATCAAAAGCCTGTGAATGGGTATCAAACAGCTCTGTAAACGAGAGCTGGAAGGATCTTAAATTCTGTAGAACCGTCACAGAATGTTCGTGGGCTGCTCTGAGATGATTAATGCAGCTGGAGGATGGGGAACATAATGACTTTCAGAGACCCATTCAGAAGGAAGATGCATGTGAATCCTTCTATTAGAGAGCGTCTTTGAAGCAGAAGCTGAAGATCTCTGCAGGGTCAAGTTTGAATATAAATATGTTGGAGGAGCTTATTTGGCATCTCTCAAACCGTAGGTCACATGTCTGTTTTTTCAGCTTTCTTCAAAAATTAAGTCAGCTGGGAAGGACAGTTGGTTTTTATTATGTTCTTCTATTACAACAGGCACCTCATTAACAACAGGCAGCTTCTGATAGGAACTTTTAGTTAGGTCCTCAAATAAAAACTCGATTTTTTTGGACCTCTTATTTAGGTAACAATGAGTCCAGCACTTCTAAAATTAGCGACTCACATAGTATTGTCTAGTCATCCAGTACAGATATTTAAGGTGGAGAAAGAAAACATTCTGTATTTGACTTATCATTCCAGACTGGTGTGTGGAAGAGTTCTAGTACTTTAAAATACTAGACTCAGCCATCTCCTTCCTTGTGACTGGGCCAGCATTTGTCCCTGTGAATGTTATGTTCACTCCCAATTCACCAAAATATGATGCCACCTACTCAGGGCCTGACCATATAAAGATGAAGATTCACTATATCTTCACGAAGGCCTACTGTCATTGAACCTGCCACTAGAAAACTCGGGTTGAAAGCACAGTAGAAACTTTCTTTGGGAAGTTTTGAGCACAGTGATGGTTCTACACTAAAAGTACTTAGAATGGATAAATCAGGGAAAGATTGAAAATACCCTGGAGCACCTATACTACCAATTCTCGTCTGCTTTTTTTAGTTTTTAAAAAGCTTTTCCTGAATGAATGGGCATAGTGCTGCCTTTTAAAAGACATTCCAATGAAACATTAAAAAGCATCAATTTCTAGAACTAATTCATTTATTTAAATGTATATTTCTGTCATATATGTGTTAATTCTACAGAATATTGGCCCATAGACTATTTTGAAGGTCCCAAAGGGATTATTATGCCCTAACAACTTAAAACCCATACCATCCACCCATTCCTCATCAGTCCATCACGTGATCCCTTTCCATCTGTCAAAGATATCAATTACTTTAAAATTCTACTCCACAACATTGGAGTCCAGTTTTAAAGCAATTAATTATTACCTAAATGCAGGTTTCCCAACTGGCATCTCGAAAGTATGATGTATCAAAAGCTGTATTTTTAAGTTCCACAACAGAAGATACTGTTAATTGCTAAAATTTATTTGGCTTAAGAAACCTATTTTCTCTTTGCTGCATTGACTACACAATAGCTGGAGAATGAGAAGTCTTTTCTTTTTGTTGTATTTTTAACATTTACTCTGTTATAAAAAAATGAAAAAGAACCCCTAGTGGCCAGAAAAGAACATGGACTTTACTGAGGAAGTACAAAAAGTTAAAGAGAAAATTAAGTGTACAGGGAAAGGAGACGGTTTGTTGTTTAGTATTTTGCAGAAGAAAAGGAGGGATTTTTTGTATGTTTTTTTAAATTTTATTTTGAGCACGTAGATGAGTGCTTAAGTGTGTAAAGAAAACCAAAATCAGGGAAGAGAATGCAGCACCAGGCAAGGAGTTTTAAAGGCGTGTCCTAGGCAAGTATTTGCTACAGCAGGGCTCTCTTGTTTGTTATTGCAGTGAGGAAGTTCATACAGCAAGGAAGTGTCTGGATAAAAACATGGGCTGGTGACAAATGCTTGCGTGAAATGCTGACCTGTTTTTGATTAAAGAATCATGTAGGCACCAACCTGGATATATGCAGAATCACGGTAGTCTATACCTTACATGCTTATTGCCTGCTCTTTCGGAAAGCACACACTTATCAATACAAACATGAAGAACTAGGAAAGTTCCAGAAAGGCCTCAGAAATCACTTGAGGACTGGTGGCTTGCTGCAGTGGGTAAAGCACTTTGGAAAGAGGACTGAAGAAAAAGGTGATTAAATTTTATGAAAATATGAAGTTTATATACTGCGTAATCAAGAATGAATCACCAGATTAACCAACACGACAACTAAAGGGGAGAAGGAGCACCTGAACTTTGAAAGAAGTAATTTTAGAACATGTAAGAGAAAATTCTACTTGATGAGCTGTAAATTTGTCACACCAAGAAGTGCTAGTGACGTGAACAAAATAAATGCTGTAAGAATTAGTAACACATAGATAAAGAACACATAATGAGTTGTTAAAGGGAGCTAGGGCTATTTAGGGTATATCTATAACTTTTAAAAAGACAATGTACTTATGGTTAGTTTTATCCTTCTACAGAAACATTTCATGGTTTGTCTATCAGAGCAGTCTTCCAAATGAACCATACTAAGTCTGACCTCCTGTGACTTCCAGTACCTGGCACAGTACCTGGTGGAAAGTTGGCTGTTGGTCTTTGCTTGGTCTGTTGAATTCTTCTTGTACTTCAGAGAGGTGTGGCCTTCAGAAAGCTGATGTTGTTGACCTAATATCTTAATATTTAATTTGGATGAGGAAGTCCTTTGAGCAATGCAGTTAATTGTCATTAATAAATAAACAAATGGAATGAATTGCTAATAGCAATGGGATGTTAATGTGTAGGATGTGATACTAGGTTAAGAACTCCTGAGTTCCATTGTGTCTTCCACTATTCCCAAGAAATGTTTTATTACCTTTGATAAATAAAATAACACCAATAAACAAGGCTAGACCAAGACAGACAGCTGCCTTAACAGGTCAGTTTGGTATTGCCTTAAACCCATATTCTCTAAATATGTGCTTATCATTTATTTAAAGACAGCCTGAGAACCACAGGGGGAAATGGATAGGATCAGTCTCTTCTCTATTGGCTCGAACAATATAGTTCCAACCCAAACTTGTACCCTCCGAAGACCTCTGTAGTTAAGTACACCCTATTCCTCTTTGAAGGCAGGTGAGTGGACTTCTGTTGTTACTTGATCAACTCTTTTAGAAGTCTCCCACCCCAAGAAACTTCCTGGAAGGGTCCTAGTAAGCATGACAATCTCTACTGTATTACATTTTGGTATACTTGCTGATTCAGTACGCAGACTGAGTGTACGTTTCATGTGCAGAATGATGCTGGGAGTTCCACCCTTAATTCAACTCTTCAGAGGAAACCAAAGGAAGAGTGCTACTACTACTATAGCAGTCGCCATGGTCACCAGATTGGCATTCCATGAGGGCAGAGATTTTGTGGTACTTCTGTACCACAACACCTAGCTCAGTGTGGGCAGACAGAGCGTGCCTCCTCAGTGCTGATGGAAATAGTGCAGGGATGATCGAAGGAAGATAACACTGGGTTATCTGATTCTCCTCTTTGTTTGGACCATGAAGGTGCCTTAATGACCACCGTACTTTATTATTACACTGACTCATGGTGAGAATCAATTCACCTTTATGAAAGGAGAAGGCATCCTTGGGAGAGAGCTACTCATTTCACGCTAGCCAACAGCACAGGAATTTCAGTGTTTGAAGCCCAACCATTTAAACTATTCTATTCTTTCTGAAACACTCAATATGCATTGTGTTAGAATGAGCTATATGAAAAGGCCTATTTTCAACCATTTTTGACCTTCAAAGAAGTTAATCATAGTGGAAACTGCATTGTTTTCAGCATGGTACAAAGTGCATGGAGATCAGATCCTGGAGTTCTGAGTTCTGCCAGACTTTAGAGAAGCCACTTAGCCTCCCCGTGTCTCTGCTCATTTGATAAATATTGAGCTTCTCTTATAAGCAAGACTCTGTGGGGATCGCTGAGATGTGTGAAACAGTTTCTGCTCCCTTTAGGCTCAGAGTTTCCTTGGGGAGATAAAATTCACCTGCAAAATATTATAATCCCAAGCAGTACATGGGAGCATCACAGTTGCCTTTTTAAAATTAACCTCATCCCCAGCAAGAAGTTACTTCCTGCTGTAATAATCAGGAGAGAAATATAGGAGAGGACAGTTGAGCTTGGGCTTAAAGGATGATTAAGTTTCATTAAGCAGAGAATTGGAGGAAGGCAGTTCAAGCAAGTCACATGACAGGAGCAGAGGTGCAGAGGCTGAAAACACCAGCTATTTTTGTGTGGCTGGACAGATGGTTTGTGCGGGTGGGCTGTGGGAGGGAAGACTAGAAACCTGTTTCTTCCATGGCGTGTAGTAGGCACCTTTTCATTTTGTTGCCACACCGAATACATGAAATAAGGAAGATTGGTAGAAAAAGCCCCAGAACGGGAATCAGGAGACCAGATGCCAAGTTTGCCACCAATTCTCTGGACTGCCTCAAACAATTCACTATGGGGCCGTGTCGTTTTCAGCTGTCAAAGGGAGGTAATTTATGTACTCCCTCCATGATTCTGAGAGTTACAAGGGTGAAGTGAACAATCAGAAGGAAATCTTGTAGAAAAGGAAAATTGCTGTGCCTTTTCTCCTAACATAAATTGCTATGGATTAAAGTAGTACGTTTAGATACTCTAAGTAACAACAAATCTCTGAACCTTCTTCCTAAAATACTTATTTCAGGGTAAGTGAAAGAAGCTGGGGAGAGGGGGAAAGCCCAGACTGTGATCACCTGGGCCAACCAAGAACCGAACAAATTCTCCTAGATGGACTGTGGAAAGAGCCACCGAAAGGCTCATCACCACACCTGAGAGAAGCCAGCCTGGAAGCAGGAGATCGGATGGAAGAATTCATTGAGCCCAGGAATATCATCAGATTGCAAAAGCCTCCTGGTGTCCTTCCAGTTCTACACCATGCCCTTGCTCCGGCAGCTCATGACCCACACACAGGTTTCTGATGCAGAGCTGGGAGAAGTATGCTCCTCTTTGCCAGTGACTTCTCTGGAGTCAATCTACTTTGGCAGCCGGCCACCAGGGCAGGATGGGTGTGCCTCCATCCGCTTATTGGATGAGTCTTGCTGTTTTCAGCCAGCTTTCCTCAGCCCTTGGGTCCCAGAGTGGACTGTACCAGGTCAGAGTCTGAGAACAGCTCCATATTACACAAATGACATTTAGTTTGACGGATTCGTCTGCTGACTCAAATCAGGCCAGGGGCCCGCCCAGACATCCCCTATGCAGATCTCGGGGAATGTGGCTTCTTTTGGTGCTTACGCTCTATGGGTATGAGAAGGCTACCACTGGACCGACCCATCCATGTGGCACTGCCACCGAAGCCGCAGGGAGGAGCAGCAATCTTCTGGGGAGTTTTCCTTGGCACTTCTGACCAGAGTCATTGCCATCTCTCAGGTCCATGACCAGATGAGCTCATTTCCCACAGTACAGTGAGTTATTCTAGAAAATCTAGGTCAGAACCTTATAGAGCAGAACCTCAAGGACTCCAGTTTCCATCATGGAGTAGTTCCCCAGGCATCTTCCTCCTAAGCAAACCCTGGAGCCTCCATGTCGATTTGAGCTTATGGGCAGTTCCGGGAAAGGGAATGAGGACTGGGTGGCTGTGAAATTTGGAGCGGGGCTGAGATGCACTGCATCCGCCACGGCAGCTCCTTAGGCAACCCTTCTGGGGCCTGTCTCAGGTGCATCTGCTTGGGACCGTCCTGAGCCCTCCGCTCAGCCTGTTGCTGAGAAGCATGAGTCACAAAGGGAGAGGTCCGACTGTGATGGGAAAGTCCCCAATGTCACGCCGAAGAGCAGTGCTGCTGGTTGCCAGGTACGGACAAGATGAAAACTAACACAGCTCCATAGAAAGAATTAGAGAAAGTTTCTCTTAAAATGCCAGTGAGCAGGAAACATCCAGTCGAGGGAAGTTCACCACCCTGTAAGTCTCTTGGCCTGGGAACAATATCACCACCCCCCACACCATTTAAATCAGGAGGTAAAAATACCTGTCATTTCCTTGTATGCCTGTCACAGCAATATTATCCCAGAAGGACTGGCTGGTACTCATGATGTATGACAGCTACCACAAGATGGATGAGTTTCCGAAAATTATGTGTTATTGGCATTTGGGAGTCTATCAATGTCCTAATTTCGTAAAAGAAGGTAAAGGTTAGGCCTGAGGTATAACTCCGAAAGACGTGCACAGAGCCCGATGCTGAGCTATTAACAGGACTGGCATTTCGCAGCAGCGCTGCCCTGAGCGACATCAGCATTAATAATAACACCTTGGAATGCGGCAGGGTGTTGTTTGGCCGCCCAGAAAAATCCCTGTCAAGACAGGCGAGGATCTGAGCCTCGGGTTGTAGAATTGCGTGCTGAGGCATCCAGGATGGCCAGGGTCAAATGAGGTCTCTGAATAATGGGGAGAAGTCTCCTCTTGTCTGACTCCCGAGGACAGAGTAAGATAGAGCAGTGAGGGGCAGATGGATAGGCTCTGGAGGGGTGTGTAACCAGAAGTTTGCAGTCTATAGATTTATGTGTTAGATTATCCATAGCTTGCTTTGTAGGATGATATATATTTACAGATCTGGGTACTGAATGTTATTTTTTTCTCCCAGTGTGGATTATGCTGAAAACTAGGAAGCATGCTTTACCATCAGAGGTAGTTCATAGAGTCGGGAGATATATATAGAAGACGTCTCCACTCCTCAAATAAGGCAATTTGGGGGGATTAATGGGATGTGTAAGATTTTAATTCTCTGATACTTACCTTCTAGAAATGTGTGCAAAATAGTTTCAGTCAAGCACAGTTCCAAAAACAACACAAGAGATGCTGGAATGCTCGGGCAGGATCTCTCCCTGGGCTTCCTTTGTGTATGACTATTGGATTGAAAAGGGTATTCTCTTTCAGCAACTCTTCTCCCTGATAACCCCAGCCTATTCTCTTCACTCCTTCACTGTGTCCTCTCAATATTCATGGCCTCATTTCCTTTGGAATTGTTAGCACACGCTGCTCTGCGATGATTCTTCTCTAGTAAACCAGAAGCTCTCCAGCTCTGCGACCTGCTGTCTTGTTCACCAGGATTTCCCCGGAGCAGGGGCTGGTTCTCTCCCAGCCAGCTGCGTACACTCACAGGGCAGAGGCATACTCTCCACCTCCCGTCTCCACCCCAGGCTTCTTGGAGAGGGGGCTGCTATTAGCTGACCAGCCTCAGATTACCATCCGAACACATGGTTGCAACAGGACCACAGGCCAACAAGCCTTTTCTTCACAGTACAAAAACTGTCACAGTCGAAACTAATCTGCAGACCACAGGATCCGCCGGGAATTGTCAGGTGGCTCACGCATCAAGTCCATGCCTTCTCTCTGTTCTCTCATGTGCTCTCCCTGTCCCTGCCCTTCTCTCTAGCTCATGCTAATTTTCTGTAAACTAGTCAGAAAGGCTTGAATGAGGAAGAAAGTCTTCTACATCTGTCTTGTGCATTTTGCACAAGCTAAAATAAAACAAACAAAGCAGCAAAATATACTGCAAAGCTCTGACATTGCCCTTGAGTTTTTGTAGTCAGTGGGTGGCTACATTGCTCAAGAGCTGGCGAAGTTGGGCGGCGGGTGTGGGGTGGTGACTGGACGCCTGTTAGAGAAGGCTGGAGCCCTTCTCTGAGCTTCACATATAGGATGGCCCGAAATTATTTGGATCTCTTTTGGGGCAACTGCTTGGCCTGCAATTGTCCCCTGAGTGGTTTTGTTTTGTTTTGTTTTTTGTTTTGTTTTGTTTTAAACGAATTGGCTGTATTTAGCAGAGCACAGTTAGTGTTTTTAATAGCCTGAAAAATGATATCCAGATGCTCCACACAAAGGAGGGGGCCCTTCCTCTAATTCCGAGCTTGCCACAGTCATCCTGAACCTAGTCCCTCCCACTGGACAGCTGCCCTGGGCTCTCTGGGGATCCACCTTGGGAGACCGCCCGGGAGCTCCAACTGGTCCCAAACCCTAGGAAAGAAGGCAAACCATCTGGAATGCATTGTCCAGCTCGGCTGCCCATTGCCCAGGCACCCGGACGGCTTTTTGGGACTCTTCAAGGCTTGGACTTAATCCATAGACTCTGCAGTCAGAGGCCCCCAGACCGCCCTTTGTCTCCTTCCAGAATTTGGATTCCACAGAGACACACTTAGGCCTGCTAGTCACTTCCAAGTTTGGCTTTCTCCAGAAAAGGATCAAGGTGTGCTCTGAGGGACACTTTCCAGCAGCTCCTGGACTAGGAACAAATCAAAGAAAGGGAATGGTTTCGACAAGAACCTTTTCCTCTCCTCCCTTTCTATTTCCACTGAAACATCCTGCCCTTCAAAGCCCTGGTGACTGGTACTTATTTGGAGAGGAGAAAGAAAACATCCCATTCCAGGATGCTTTCGGGGGCCTTTAAAAAAAATGGCAGCCTGGCTCTCCACGTGACCCCTCTCCACACAAGGTCTGCTTGGGAGAAATAAAAGAGAGCAAGTGCTTACGGAGAGGTTTGGAACTCTCCTCAAGCCAAATTGTAAAAAGAAGGACAGGAGACTTAAATTTTTTCTCTAAAACCATAAACCCCTCTAAATGATCAATGCATGTATTGCAGATTATGTTTTCATAGGGCGATAAATGGAATGCAAGAATTACTAAACTGTCCCCTTACAAAGGTGTACATTTACCCTACCACCTTGTCTCTATTTCTGATTTGTTTCTTCATAGACAAGGGAAAGATAATTTCCCCCAAAACTCTGACCAGGGGAGGACAGATTCCAAGCTAATTGGATCCAAATGGAAGAGAACCCAATTCTCTACGATGGCTGGAGTGTAGTGACACTGAATCCCGGAATAACCCAGCATCACCACCTAAGAGTTGCCTTTGAAGCCTCCAGTGTGTTTAGCAAACAGGGGGGGATGTTGCATGTCCCTGCCTGAGTGGTCCACCCGGCCATTGTTTCTGGGTCAGGCACTCCTCCCTGCTTCTCCCACCCCCCTGCTCCCAGTGCTGCCACTGCTCACCGAGCACTGGAGAAGACAGCCTAGAATTGAGACGCGGCACTGCTAGCTCCACACGAGTCTCAGCAGAGGTGAGCGGGGCAGGCCACACTTTTGTACTTTGTCCTGCACTCTCACCCCTGATGTCACCGCCACAAGAGCTGTATTGGTGTGTCAAGATTTGGAGCAAGGAAGAGGCCATACTGTGCCACGGCAGGCAAATTAAAAATGAACAGCAGAAGTCCGCGCCACATATGGAATCTCTTACTGGCTACTTTTCCCCGAGGCTCCAGCTCCCTGTGTCATCATTCATTCCACTCCAGCGTTCCCCAGGGCCCTACGTGCATTTGCTCCTTCACTTCCAATGTCTAGCGATTCTTTCTGCAGAATAATTTAGCCAGTTCTTTGCCTCATTTTAGACCATGCCTTTGGGACATCTCCTTTCTATGAAAAGAGGCCTCCAGGTATCAGGTGGATGGGTCAGTGTATCATTTCCCCATGCTGAGGAGAAACTGAAAGTGCTTGCCCTCTTTAGCACATCTCCTCAGGGGTCTCTCTGGGCAAATGAAGGAACTGACTGGGGTGAGATGGGGCTGGGGAGCTGATCCGATGCAGAAGTTGGCTCTGGAAGCGCTGGTGATGGGTAGACCAGCATCCCAGGGCCATGAAAATCTCAGCTTTGATTTCTTACCAGGTCAAGCCTGGGGTTTCCAGTTTGGCAGCCAGAGTGCAGCCTTAAAGAATTCAAAAGGCAGTCAGTGCACAGAAAGCCTCTGGGCAGGCAGACACTGTGCAGGAGGTCTGCTCGTGGGCTGCTGGACCCAGCCACAGTTAGGGTGCAGGCCAACACTCCAGCCCAGGAATGGGACCAGTGAAGCATAGTTCCCCACCACGGGATGGTCATCCAGAGTGGAGCTGCAGCCTCAGAAGGGGACTTAGGTGGTAGGCAGGATAAACAGCAAACACCAAGGTCAAGGCTCTGGTGAACCTCCATGTACAAAGAACTATAACTCAGGGCCCGAACACATGACCAGTGGTCACTGAAGAGGCCCCGGATCTGCAGTTCATTCACCAGCAAGGATGTGAAGGGAGGAAAGTGGGCACTAGGCCTTTGGGAGTGGGCACCTGGCTGTGGGAACAGGACTGGATTCTAAGTCCCGCTGAATGATGGGGTGAGTGGGCTGGGCTGAGCTGAGCTATTTATGTACTGAGCCAGCAGGGCCAGCGATGTTGGACTGGGGGAGGCCGAGGGAGAGAAGACAAGGTAGAGACTGGTAATCTTCAGCCATGAAGGATAACACGTTTATTATTAGAATAGCACCTCCCTGGCACCCTGGCCATGCACCAGCCTGAAGTGGTAGGAAGAACACCAGATTAGGAGTCAGGAATCTCTGTCCTAGCCTGGCTGTATCCACCAAGCAGTTGTGGGTCCCCGGATGCGTGCTTTCATTAACTGTTGGGCTTCAGTTTCCTCGTCTGTGACATCAGGAGGCTGGCCCAAATCAGCGGTTCTCAAAGTGTGGTCCTCAGACTGGCAGCATCAGCATCACTTGGTCACTGAGAAATGCAAATTCTCTGGCCTCACCCCAGAACTACTGAATCAGAAACTCTGGGAACGGGACCGAGCAGCCTGGGTGGTAGCAAGCCTCCAGGCGATTCTGACGGACAAGGAAGTTTGAGAAGCAATGGGCAAGTAGTTTCCAAGTCTCTGCATGCTCAAGTGCCATCAGATCAGTTAGGAGAGAAGAAAGCAACCTCTCAGTCTCTCTGTTTCTCTCTATTTCTCTCTCTCTCTCTCTCTCTCACACACACACACACACACACATGCACACACACCAAGCCACATACAACTTGGCCACCCATAAAATACCAGTCTTCTGATCTTGTAGTTAAAATCCCTAAGGGCAGGCCTTCACCACATGTCCCAGAAACCCAGTCTATGTCCTTTTTCTCCTCAGCCTGTCACTAAAATCAGAGCTTGTCTCTGAAATGGATACATTAGTGTTCTAGTCAGCAGGTGGCAAATTGTATAATAAATTCTCGTCCCCCCTACCTCCTGCCCCATCAGCCAGAGATGAGACAGGAAGATTTACTCTTTTCCACAAGCAAGGTCACAATCTGGAGTCGTAATAGAAGCCAGTTTCCATCCTGGCTCTCCCGAGGCTGCTGCAGCGGATTGGCTACGAGGCAGGTGGGTCTGCCTGGTAGCAGAGATATAATAGGCAAAGCGGTGCAGGGAGGAGAAGCAAAAGGGAAGAATAGCTGTGCTAAGCCTGTTGCCTTCTAGTTAAAAAAATTATAGATCTATTTATAACTTGTCTTGTTCCACAAAGGATTTGAGGCACAGCCTTCTTGTTGGAAAACCCCTGATACCAACACTTTGGCACCTGAGACTGTGGGCTCCCTGGTCCGCAGCAAGGGGCCCAGTTTTGTTCTCACGGCCTCTGTGGAGGGTACCCCGGGCCGCCTGCTCCAAAACCCGCCTCTGCCTGCCCCTCCCTTCCTTCTGCCTGCCCCCAGCAGAGAATGTGTGGTCACCACGATCCTCTTTCTCTTTGTGTTTAAACTGCATAACCTGACTCCTGGCTCTACGTTTTCCCACTCAGAGCAAATAAACAATAAACGGAGCAAACTAGGAAAAGGTTCAAAAGCCCAGTGTGAGGAGTGGTTGCCAAGGCTCATCCATGAGGGGAATTCTTCAGCTTCCCTCAGTAATCTATTTCTCACAGGAGTATGCCACACGATTGATCCTTCATCGCTTGGATACGCTCTCTGAGGTCATTTGGGCTGGGAGGGCGGAACTGAAAGAAATTAATGATACATGGTAAGTGCCTAGAAGAGAGTCAGGTCCAAACTAAGCAAAGAAACAAACAAGCCAACAAACAAAAATACAGTGATGGACATGGGTTCATACTGGAACCATCTAACTTCTCTTCGGGAGAAAACTGGCTGGGGCTATGGGTTCCTCTGGGTTTGTCTCTCTGTGATGCTGATAGATTCCTCCGAGTGTGGATCCCCAGCTCTGGCCTGTTTTACGTTTTCACGTATCTCCTTAGCCTAGAGCAGCACTCAACAATTAAGTCACTGCTAGTTTTTCTCTTTCTCAGAATAAACAATTCCAGCTCTAAAGAAACTTCCCCAAAGGAGACTTATGATAGAGGTATTGTACCTTTATGATGTCCCTTTATGTTTAGCCCAGCGGCTAATAAAAACAAGCAGAGACAGGCTCACATCACCTTCTGACATTGGCTGAGCTTCCCCACACCAGGTGGACTTGTTCTGGCTCCCAGAGGCCTTGGCTCCCGGCCGCAGATACGCTCCGGTCACTGGCACCACCCTCCATCACCTGCTCTGCTCCCAGCGGCCCCGCTGCTCTGCTGCGGGTGCTCCTTCCGCTCCTGCTGTTCCCGCTCGGCTCTGCCGCTGCGGTTCTTTCTGAAACTTGACAAACCGTTTAAAAAGTTTTACAGGAAAGAGCCAAGAGCAGAGCATAGGCAAGACACTCCTAAAAAAAAAGGTAAATAAATAAAAAAAGACTTACCTTACCAGATATCAAGAGTTTAATAAGGTATAAAAACCAGAACTGTGTTATCAGTGCAGGGATATATTAATAGATCAATGGGATACAAGAAGGAACCCAGGAAGAGACCCACACTGACAAAAATATGACAGAGAAGGCACTAAAGGTAGACAGGGGAGATGAGGGTCTCTTCAATAAATGGTGGTGGAAAATTGGTTTCAAGTAATATGGGAGAAAAATGGGTTCCTACCATGTACAAAAAAATAGCTTCTGATGGAATAAAAATTTGAATGTGAAAGGCACAATTTTAAAAATATTTTAAAAGGAACTATGGAATAACTTCATCAACTCAGGATAAGAAAGAGTAATCTCAAGTCACAAAAGGCACACACCATAAAGGAAATGATTTACATTTCTACATTAAAATGTAAACTTTATTCTTTAGAATTCACCTTAAAAAAGCAAAAAGACAATCCAATGTAGAAAAATATTTGTGACACATATAACTGGTAAATGATTAATGTCCAGAATATATAAAATACAAAGGGCACCAAAGAATCAAAAATAAAGAGGAATACCCCCCAAAAATAGACAAAATACATAAACAGGCATTCTCAGAGAGGAACTACAAATGGCCAATGAACAAGGGAAAAGATGCTCGATGTTTCATTTGCTTTGCAACGAGACACCTACTTCATATCCAGCAGATCAGCAAACATTTAAAAAGTCTAACAATAACGAACGCTGGATAGAATGTGGAGAAACCAGAACTCTGATACCTTGTCAGTGTGAGTATAACTGAGTACAGGTATAGGAAAACAATTTAGCATTTCCTGGTAAGGGGCAAGATAGGCACACCCCACAACCCAGCAATCCTACACCCAGATGTGTACCCTAGGCCATCTATACTCATACCCATGCCCACACCCACACCCACACCTGCAGACATGTACAAGAATGTTTCATGCCACGTGTTCAGAATAACCAACCCAAATGTCCATCAACTCTAAATAAACACGTATATTTTGATATGTTGACTCAATGTAGTACTGTACATCAGTGAAAATCAACAATTGCTATGCACATTAATATGGTTGAGTTTCACAAAACAATATAGAGTGAGAAAAGCAAAAAAAATACACTGTGTTGTTTTATTTATGTAAAGATCAAAACCAGAAAAACTAAAAATATATTGTCAGAGACGCAGATATGTGTTAGTGGGTGCTCTGGCCAGAAGGAGATGGCGCACACTAACTGGGTAGTTATGATAGCTTATTAAAGGGACTCTTTGTACAAAAATGTGAGTTTAGTTAGGGCGTGCTTCTCCATGAGGGCAATATCACCTCCAAGGGGGTGCAAATTGGTTCTTAGGGGCAAATAATATTCTTTTCATGCACAAAGTACAGAAGAGATGTATAGTCCATAAACAGATATGCCCTATGCCTGTGGTATTAAAATTTCATGGTGGGGAGAACTATTAAGAAAAAAATATGAAAAGGCTACTGAGTGGGAGGCGATAATGAAAAATAAAAGATTGAGAAACACTGGGTTTGGGAAACCAACAAAGAATGGACATGCCCTAGGGCTAATAAACAGGACGCTTTCCCATCGCCAGGCCTGGAGGAGCAAGCAGAGTGGAGGAAGGGAGGGGAGGTAAGAAGGAACTCCTGCCTCTGCTGGAAGGTTGCAACCAGTTTATGGTGGGGGACTCAGCAGGGAGGGGGCGCAGGAGGAAACACCCTGACCTCACCGTCCTCATCCTCAGACCTCCTGTCAGTGCCTCCCCGAGGTCAAACCCATCAGGAAGCCAGCGACCAAGGGGGGCCCTGGTGGGGCACAGCGCAGGATGGAGAAAACGAGAATGGATCTGGAGGGGCAAATAGCAATTACACAGCAAACATGTGTGGTAAAATTCTGAGGGACAAAGGAATTGTTAGCACCCGTTTTAGGGTTGTGGCTGCTTCTGGGGCCAGGAAAGGAGGGCCATATGAAGACATATGATTACGTCTTCAATAATATTGGTAATATCCTATTGCTTAAGTTGGGGGCTGGGTTCACAGGTGCTTATTTTATTGTTCTTTAACACTACATGCATATCATTTATATTCATTTACATATACAATCCATTTCATATAATAGTTTTTTTTAATACAAAACTCTTACTTTTTTACTTCTGGACAGTCTGAATCTCGTAACAGTGCCAAATGGAGAAATATGCTCAGATCTGGGTTTCATAAAGTGCTGGAGGTAGGTGGCCCACATAAATTACTCCAGGAGTAAGTTTTTCTTTTTCTTGCTTCTGTTGCTTAGTTGCGCACCGGCAAACCTGAGCCACCTCCTTGTGAAACTTGGCCTCCTCCTGCGGGTTCAGGGACCGGAGCGGCTGGGCTGGGCCTGCAGAAACCGCCATGCCGAAAGCATCCAAGCTGAAGAGTTCCATGAGGTAATACCGGAAACTCCATAGAATAGTTTTTTAAAAGTGGACATGGTAGTTGTAAGAAAGGTAAAATACAAAAGAAGCCATCATCAGGTGTGGAGACAGAAAAGGAAAATTAGAACCTAGGTTTTGTTTGAGATTAAGCAAATAAGTTAGCTTCTTTAATGACCCCTGTTAGAGGCCGAGGACCCCCAGCCCCACCTACTCCCAGGGATGCAAGCGTTAAGTAAAATCACACATAGTGTGTGAAATCAAGTGGTACAGTAACTGGTGCATAATACAACTTTTTTCCTCTTCCCTTTTCTACCTGTTTTCTGTCCTATTATTTACTCTCCTACAAGTCTCTGTGCTTTAGCCAGCCCGATCTCTTCCCCATCAGGGACCCTGGCCCTCTGTCTAGACGTGGGACCACACCCTGTGTCCTTTCTCAGCCTGGGCCTTCACCTCCTGTCAGTCAGCCTGGCTCAAGCCCCACCCCAAGCCCTGCCCCTCCAGGATGGCCTCCCTTTGGCTCCTGCACAGTTTTTTATTAGACCATTACTAATGGTGCACATTAATATATATAGGAATTAAGATATTATCATAGAAGCTCTCATCAAATGTAATTGGGCCTATCGTTGATCAGTTACTTGAAAAAGTTGGTTAGAGCTGATAAGACAATGAAACACCAGACTTAAGCATCTTATTTTATCTTAAAAACACAGATATGGGTTTATTTGCCTGTCTTTTGATAAGAAGCCTAGGTTTTTCATTTAAGAGTGAGTTCCTCATAATCTTTCTTCGCATCATTCCAGTTTCTCTAAGGTGGAGCAAGAACACAGTCACCTGAGAAGCCCAAGGTCACAGAGCATGCAATAGACCTGGACCAGGTGACTATGTATTCCTCAGCGCGGCGCCGAGCGGAGGAGTGTTCTGTAAATGTAGTTGAACTGTGCAGAGCAGCTTGGATGGGTGCCCAAGGAGGGCTGGGATGGGAACAAAGAGGATAGGCTGTGAGATGCAGGAGGGTGCCAAGGAAAACTAGACTGAAGTTATTATAACACTGCCTCTGGTGGTCACCCCAGATCAAGTCCTGGGCACAGCTACTCACACACACACAGAGCTTCAACCACTGTCTCACACCCGGTTGCTCATTCTGGGACTTAATGCTTTTTTGGGGTGTGTGTGTGTGTTGGAGGGTGGGCTTGGGAGGCTGGGATGGAGAGAGGGACATGGACAGAGAGGGGCAGGAGTGGCTTCCCTCCTAAACTCAGCTTCCTCGGCATCTCTGTCTGATCTGTGCTCTGAGGTCAGAATCGAGTCCACAGCTATTTAAAAGTTCATGCCTTGCCTCTGGAATGCTGGCAAGCTCTGGTGGAATTCAGAGTTCATAAGTACAATTTCCTTGGGCTATTGGTGTTTCATATGAGAGGCTTAGCAATTCCCAAGGAGACAATCAGTGTACATACATGCATATATATATATATACATAATGTGTATGCCCATACATATATGTGCTTGTGTATGTGTGTGGTCCTTCCTCCCACCGAAGCTAGGTGAGCACAGATTGTACAGGGGGTCAGGAAGTGGTCTTCCAGTTCACGGCTCCTGGAATTCCAAGGTGCACATGCTGCTCTAGATTTTATTATTTCCCCCACGTGAGCAGTGCTCTGCCAGGGTGCAGGGGAGCCCACGCAGGTCCGGTCCGTCCGTCTTGGCTGGCCCTGCCCAGGGATAAAGCATGGTGGGCACGGGCCCCTCCCGTGGCGCTGGAGTCAGCGTTGAGGGGGTACACAGGCTGCGGAGGGAGGGACGGCAGGGTCAAGGCACACCGGCTGCCCTTGCTGAGGCAGAAGGTGTGGAGCAGTAGTGACGTAGAAATCTCGGTGACGTAGAAACCCTTTAGCATTCACTGTGTTTTCCCGTCGTCCTGCCCACTCCCGGGTCCTGATTTCGGGTTAGAGCGCGGGCGGCTGCACAACCACTGCCCCGCTGGGAAAAGGGTGGCGTGTCCTGATGTGCTCCTGATTAATACTCTGTGAGCGCTAATCATTTATTTCCTGGTAGTGTGACTTAGGTTCTCGAGAGATTTGGGCTGGGCAGGAGGTCCTTCTCTGAGAACAAAGGTAATTAATGACTGGGTCAGAAGCCCTTAGATGGCAGATCCCTGATTTCGTAGATGCTCAAACTATGGCCCAGAGAACTTCACTGACTTGCCACAGGTCACACAGCCCATTTGACGGCACACTTCATGGGTCCTATCTTTTTTTAAGGACTGATTCATCCAGGAAATGTTCATTAGTTTTTATACAAAATGAGAGCAAAGTAGCAACTGGTTTCTGTGTTTACCAACCCTGGTGCTTTGCTGGTGGAAATGGGGCCCTTCCACAGAGTCGCAAGGAAAGCATTTCTCGGCACCCACGCATGGGAGGGTGAGGTGCAGTGGTAAGGTTTATTGGGGTGGAGATAAAAGACTGCCCCCAGGTTCCCAGTGTCTCATCTCCCTCCCTCCCGATGTGCAAGAAGTCTAGCCTTGTCTTCATCAAGCCTGCAGGAGGGGCCAGGGTCCAGAAATTCTGTGCCATCAGCTCAGTTCACGCCAAAGTTTAGTCCGGTTCAGTTTTTGTCCCCATCCGGCTAGCTTAGTTCCCCATTCCCAACTGCGGAGCCTGCTAGGTTCATACGGCTGTTACAGAGGGAGAACCTGGGAACGAATAAACATGCAGCATATGAGAGAGAGAGAGAGACAAAGAGAGAGAGAGAGAGACAGAGAGAGGGGCCTCTGTTAAGATTGCTTTTATTATCTTGGGCTTTCAAACTGACCAATCTCTTCCCAGTCCTTCCGGGGCTTGTGCTTGCCACCCCTGCTAATCAATCAGTCCTTTTCTCAGATTCAACACTTCCCCTTTATGGTCACACCTTCCCTCCTGCTGCACAGGCCTCAGCAGAGGAATATCCCCCGCTCTGCCCCTGCCCCAGCCATAATCCTGCTATTGAGCCAGTTCTGGTCCTTCCTCCCCCCATGGCTGGGACTGAGGGTTGTTAATCCCATTGGCAGGGCAATGCTGGCTACCTCCTGGAATGTGTGAAGCTGTGGCTTCCAACCTAATTAAGTTTATACACTTTTGCTCCCTTCTCTTTTATTAGTATCTAGCTACCTATGCTAACAGTACTTTGTGCAAGTTATTTACTCTCCGTTTCTTCCTCTGCAAAATGGGATAAATGATACCTCCCAAGACATGGGGAGGATGGAGCAGTTAATGTGTG
Organism: Trachops cirrhosus; assembly: GCA_028533065.1. Taxonomy (NCBI): domain Eukaryota; kingdom Metazoa; phylum Chordata; class Mammalia; order Chiroptera; family Phyllostomidae; genus Trachops; species Trachops cirrhosus. Next base: position 120,963,023 of record CM052543.1, read on the forward strand.
TGGGGCTCAATAAATGCTAGTTCCCTTTTTCTTCCCTTAGAATGGTTTTCTCCTCCCTGCCCTTTAAACTCACAATAAATGAAAACAAGTTCACTCCTTATTTCATCCACAGGTTCACCTCAAATCCATGTTGTAATGAAGTGTAAACAGAAATGTCCTAGCCTGCCCAGAGAGCTCCATGGCATAGTGACAGGCACTGCGGGAAGGACACTGGGAGCAAGGGCTGAGGGGTGGGGCGGGTGTGGATTTACTGAGGAGGAAAGGCCTCCAGATGGAGGGTCAGAAGAGGTTCTCTTCACAGTTAAAATAAACAAATGTGCTGAAGGAGGAGAGGCCTCAGAGAGGGAGGGGAGGATGACAGTGACCGCAGGAGATGACTCATGAACGCTCCCTTCCCTGGTGAGTGCTTGGAACGCCATCCGTGGGAGTTGGGTTAAGCAAGGAGGCCAGTGACGACCGAGCAGCCCACAGATCCCAGGAGGGCAGCACGCAGGGCACTCGACATCAGTCCCCAGGGCAGGGATGGGAGCATCAGAAAGCTGAGGGCCGCCTGGGGATGAAGGCCAAGGAGAGACACCTCCCTCCTCGGCAGTACCATGGCTAAGCAAAGAGGTCCCCAATGGGTCAGTCTTAGCAGCATGGGCAGGGAGGGTTTGCCAGCCTCATATCCCAGCCACCAAATTAGTGATTCTCCAACGGGTTTTATGTACTATGCTTCTTCTGGAAGCTCCTCTGTCATAGGTGCTTGGCAATGGAAAGCAGACGACTTGATTTGTTTAGTAGTTATTTTCACATACAGCATACACTAAAACAAAAATGGCATAAAAATATCAATCTGGTCTTTTCACAACAGCAATAGGAAACACGAAGTTTTCACTATCATGTTACATCCGATAGGGTCTGTGGGACAAAACAGGACATTCGTGGGTAAGGGCTACCAAAACGTAAGACTGGACGGAAGAATCACTTGGAGCAGGAAGGCAGACCTGAGCGCACGATGGGTGAATCACCCTTCAAGCCCAACTGAAGCCCAATTCCGGTCTCTTCTTGGAAGCTTTCTTAGCAGGACCTTAGGGGAACATGAAGACCCTCAGCTGAGTTTCCCCAGAAAACATCAATCTGTGGGAAACAATTCAACAGCCTTTGACCACCAGGGTTCCCAGGTCCTCATTTCCTCCCACAGAAGCCCCTTCACCATTACAGGGGAATCTCCCCGTTGCTGTGCTCCACTCTGCCACATGGTGGCTCCACTCTGCAGCATCCCACCCACCACCAAGACCCAAGAAACCAGGTTGAAATGCCAGGCACCAAGGGCGCTGCAGCCACCATCCAAATCCTCCACACAGACAAGGGGCCCGAGGCACTGGCCCACGGCAGGTGTGGCATCCACGAAAAGGGGAGGAATGGAGTTGGCCAATACTGGATGCCAGTGATCTGAGGAGGGCAGCATCCAGGGGAGAAACAGAAATTAAAATCAAGTTCCTTTCCATCCAGCCATCTATCCGAAGGTCTTAGGAGAGAAGAGTCCATTTGGAGGCAAAGCATGCAGCCTGAAATGAGGGCCTGAGCCCGGGAGCACAGCTCCAGCCACTTTTTAAGGGGTGAGAGAGGAGGAAAGGGGTTGTGGCTCGGCTGGACAACAAGTGTCCCTTCAATGTTTTCTGCTCTTGTCCCTCAGCCTGGAGAAGGGTTCTTGTTATCTTCCTGCTCCTCATCACAGCTCTTACTAGGTTCCCCAAACCTAGTAATGTAGTTAACGCCTCCTCAGATGAAGAACCTGGGATGAGTCCTTAGGACTTGGCCAGGAGTCTAGAGCCCCTTGTGAGTACATTGCCACCTCTCTCACCAGAGAGATTCCTCTCCCCTCACTCATCCCTGGCCAATCCTCTTTGCCCTCAAGGTCCCTCCACTGAGGGCACATAGAGTGATGTGTCTTGTCTGGAATCAGAGGGCACAATCAGAAACAGCGTAGAAGGACGAGGGCTGAGTTGAGTGAGTCCAAGAAGAGAGCCAGAGAGATGATGGACGAAGCCACAGGGATAGTGCCAGGAAAGCGGTGGTTTTGAGCTGGCACGCAGGAGTGTGGTCACGGTAGGAGTCTGGAGCCTGAGCCAGAGCCCGAAGCTGCCCAGGCTCCCCACGGTGGGAGGCAAGGACAGACAGCACTTACCCGCCACCCCAGCCGTGGCAGCCTGGGACAGGTGTGGACCTCTCCAGGAGCCTCAGCTTCCCTCTCCGGTCTCCTGAGGACTTCTTCCCAGAGGCGAGGGCTTGTTTATTGTCTCCCTCAGTTCAGAAAAGAAAAGCCTGGAGCTTCGGGGCCAACTGTCAACCCTCAAAGCCCCCCTCACCATTTCTCCCCGAAGGCCTACGAACCTCTCGTGCAAACAGGGTTGTTAGGCCTGTCCTCCTGTTCCGAAGTTCAGGGTATTTCATGGACACTGCCCACCCCGGACTTTTCCTGCTTTACTCACTTGTCCATTTCCTTAAATCACCAGTTGTATTTTTGATGACTATAGCAAATAATATGTGTATTATTCCAGTTAAGTAAGGTACTTTGTGTTTAAGTGTCCAGCATTTACTATGTTCTCTAGACCCTTTGCTAAGGGCTTTGTATAGATTATGGCATTGAATCCACATAACAACCCTATGAGGTAGGTATCGTAACTTATATCTCCACTTTTCTGGGGGAGCCAGGGAACAGAGATATCAACAAACTTGTCCAAAGTTCTGGCCCCTTGAGAGAGTTGAGCAAGTTATAACTTCTCTGTGGCTCATCTGTAAATGGGATGAAGAGGAAAAAATACCCACCTGGTAAGGTTGCTATGAGAATCGAATGAGCTGGTGTGTCGAGGGCTCAGAACAGAGCCTGGCCTGTGCGAGTTTGCTAAATAATAAATGAACATCTAAATGGCACAGCTGGACGTAACCCAAGCGCTTCGATTCCAGAGCATCCGTCCATAACCACTCTCCATTTCCTCGTTGACTGTGTCCTGTTCTGTTTCTTCTAAAAGCTTTGGCAGAGCCTTTGACTTCCACTTTAAAAACAGCTATAGAAGGTGATCGGTTCACGGTGACACGAGTTTCTCTTCCTGAGACGTACGTGGTGGCACTTCACGAGTTCTTCTGGGCCAGGCACCGCTCCGAGCACTGACCTGCATTAACTCCTGGAGGTGCCACAAGGTCTTAGGAGGCAGGTACTGCTATCCCAGCTTACAGATGAGGAAACGAAGGCACAGACCAGCCTGACCGAGCTGGTCCTATCTGTCCTCCACCCAAGCCCTCCCTCGGGGCTTAGAGCAGGACCCCTAGGACAGTAATCCAGGGACTCGGCGGGAAGGTGTCTTACATTGTCCGACCTTTTCTGCCTCGGTCTATGACGAAGCTCCCAACTGGACGTCAGGTTTCAAAAACTACGGCAGGTTAACCTCCACGGGTATATCAGACCCTCCTAGTCTGACCATTTCTGGGGCCCAATCATCATGGTTTGCCCAGGAATGTCCCGGTTTCAAAGCTGACAGTCCTGCGTTACGAGAAACCTCTCAGCCCGAGCACACCAGGACAGTTGGTCACCCCACCCACTGCACAAGCCTGCGGCCATTTTCGGACCCAGTCGAGTTTTGTTCTTGGTGCTTGGTAATCCTTACATCTTCTCGATCATCTCCACAGAGTAATCTGTCCTCTCCAAGAGACCCCTCAGACCATTTTAAGTTAACAATAACTGCATCACATTTTATTTTTATTTATTTTTATTGTTGACACTATTACAGATGTCCCCATTGCCCCCCATGTTGCCCGCCTCCACTGGGCCCCCAGCCCCCCCGTCCCCCACCACCAGCACCCTGTTGTCCCTATCTATGGGTTATGCACGCATGCCCTTTGGCTAATCCGCGTCAGATTTTAAATCACAGAGCAAAATGAACATTATTAGGGAGACTTACTTTCCCAACAAAGGAGCTCTCTTGAATTTGCTTTTCTAACACACACCGATGTGGCATAACTAGCCAAGTCCGCAGTTTCCTCTCTGCCCTTCACCGATGACCCACAAAGCCATTACTTTCCCTTCACATTTTCATTCTCCCCAAACACATCTCCTAATGGTTTCCTTTCAGCCAAATGCAAGCAGCACAATAACGAGATCTAGGCTTGGCAATGGGGAGACAACATGCGTGGAAGAAAGAGCGTGGACTTTGAAGGCAGAAAGACGTGGGTGTGAATCCTGTCTCTGACCTGTCATTTTGTGTAAGTTACTAACCTCTCTGAGCACCGCCTATAAAAGGATAACCTGAGAACAGTGCTGATGTGTGCGCAGTGACTTGCACAGAGGGGGATGTGATAGATACTGAGTGACTGATGAAAGAGGCCACAGTTCACGACTGAAGTGCCCAATGGACTGGCGGGACCCCGATCCTAAGTGAGAGGCGAGGTTTCCAGAGAGATGCTGGGTGGCTGATGCACGCCTGACATGGCCTGTTAGCCACCTTCTTCTCTTCTGACTTCAATGTCCCTTCCTCAGGGAAGTCTCACTACAACGCAAACTCACAGCATCCTGTTCTCCTTCATACTGCTTTCAGAATACGAACTCAAAATTTACTTGAGAAATTACCTAATCTCTGTCTTCCCCGCCTGCCCGTAAACTCCCTAATGGAGGGACCATGTCTGTCTTGTTCACTGTTGCAACTTCAGCAGCCAAATTAGTGCCCTGCACACAGGAGGCATTCAATAAATGCTTGTTGGGTGAAATCAATCAATGAATTAATCAATCCAAGGACCATCACAGGTACGTATTACAAGGGGAAGACAGAGGTGTCCTGTAAGGAAGCCTAGACAGTGGCACACCACTAGATGGAGCTAATGCCCTGCATGTAAACTATCCAGGGGGCTTCTCAAAGGGACTTGATTTCCAATAGAGGCAATTCTGCTGATAATGTAACATCTATTCCTTAGTGGGCACCTTGGCAGGCAATTTACAATGCATTTTCTACACTTGCTGTGGTTCTTACAACAAGCACAAGAGAAACGATCCCATTTTACAGATGGAGAAATAAATTCCTAGTAAGTTTAAGTAATTTTTCTAAAGAATACACAACTTGTGGACAGTGTGTATGGCTCTGCACCTGGCTCTGTGGGCCTCCAAGCCTGTGTTCCTTCCAGTAGACCCCGTGCTGCCCCTTTGGTGGATGGATGCAGCCCATAAATATGCTTCTTGCTGTGGCAGGTCCCTTCACCAACCTCCCTCCACAGCTGAGTGTTGTTTTTATTCTTTCAATTTTATTTTTATATTGGTTTCATGTGTACAGCTTATTGGTTAGACAAGCATACACTTTGCATAGTGTCCCCCTCGATTATCACACATGCACTCAGATCTCTCCGCACAGCCATAGGTTTCTAAAAAGTCAGTGTAGAGGGGAGGGGAAACGAGAGCAGAATAGACTTAAGGGGTCTGAGCCCAGACATTTCCGTCCTGAGCTCATTGTTCAGCTAGGTTGTAGCATTTGGAGGACGAAATAATCCTCAATTTATCGGTCACTCAACAGTTCTTCACTCAGCATCTGCGGTGCACACGCAGGGCCGAGCACCCAGAGACGGGCTCACGATCTGGTTGGGGACATAAGGCATACGCCCATGGGACACCACAACACATGCAGTACCTAAGTGCCTCGTGAACTGTAGACGTAAATACAAGAGTACTAGGATTTGAGTGGCCAGAAAGATTCCGACTGGGGTGGTCGCTGATCCGAAAATCAGAGTTGGCCATTCCAGAAAACACCCTTAGGGAGATGGCAGCTAAACCAGCACCTTTCTGCTAAAGGTGTGGCCCAAGTATCAGTGGCATGAACACCACCTGACAGCTTGTCAGAAATGCAGAGTCTTGGGCCTCATCTCAGACCTCGTGAGCTGGAACCTACATTTAGACGAGATGTCCGGGTGATTCACACCGATGAAGGACTTCCGGAGACAAGTCTTAACATAAAATAATACTCTAACTAAAACATTCTTTAATTTCACTGTTTAGTTATAACTTGGATTTTCTTTGATTTTAAAAGGATAGTACTAAATACTCTAAGTTTCTGCCATTTCTCTCTACAAGAACCTATGGAGGTTCTTCATAGTTAAATTTTCTGTGCTCTGGAAGGGAAGCTCTTATCCAAAGCAACTTTGCATGTATTTATGCAATGGGAATCATTCTTCAAAACGCTAGGCCTCAAAAAATAGTATTTTTGAATCACTGAAGTAAGTTTACCTTTTGTTCAATATGGTTTGGGTCCATTGTAATTCTTTGTGAACTGCTCGTATTTAGAGTTCATGATGGAACCAGGATTGAGTGTCCTACCATCGCTCCCCACCTCCCCGCACTGTCCTTCCACCCGCTATTCTAGGTAAATGAAAGTTGGGATGTGGAATCCAAGAAAACTCTGGGGGATAAAGTCATATACTTAGACACCAGCATCATCAGTAAAACTTGATCGAACATCTCAAGAAGTGACAGTGGTCCTACGTCTGTGTTCCTGTTTCTCTCATCCACTCACAGGAGTTGAGTCCATGCAGAAAGGCAGCGTGGTGAAAAGACATGGACACCGGAAAACTAAGGGAGGAAGCACGGGCTCAGGTCTGACACATGGCAGCTGTGCGGCCTCCCTTCTGCGCATCTCAGGTCCCCAGCCATAAACCTGGGAGCTGGAAGGAGACAAGTGCTAAGGTTCCTTCCTGGCCCAGCAGTATAGGAGCCCGGGTAACTGGGGGTTAGAGCATGGGGAGTTAGTCACCTAACCCAGATTATACACTTCTGCTATAAATGGCCCACACTGCCCTTACTTCCTTAAAAGTTGAGAAGGCTGGTTTTCATAGCAATTTACCCTCATGAAGTCATTTATAGACAATTCTGTAAAGTGACAGAATCACGTACTGGCACCTGCAAAAGTCTCTAACATTCCCTTTGCTTCCATTCTTGCTCCAGGCTGCGGTGCCAAGAGCTGCCCTGACCTGGAGGGGCAGGCTGAGGTCTCAGGCTACCTGTCAGTCTGCAAGCACAGAAGGTGCTGACAGGGGTGAGAGGGAAGGTGGGCCCTCCTCCAGCTTAGTACTCTGCAGCCGCCCTGCACAAACTTCCGCAAATATTTTGCGATGTTGCAAGGTGTTACAAGAAGTGAAGAGCAAGCTGTGATTCAGCTGGCATGAAGACTTTGCAAACAAAAAAAGAGTGATCTGTTTGGCAGCAAACTATTATTTCTGCCAGAGCCCACAGACTGGAATATGGAAAGAAATATTTATGTGAGACTTTGTTGTCATACATACTGAATTTTCCAACTAAGACCGATTTGGAATGAATTGGCCCAATAGGTCGTAACTGTGGACGTCCGACCCCTGGGCGCTGTGTACCTCGGGGGATCTGGAAACCCATGTGCGTGCCCTGACTGTAGACTGGATGAAAAATGTGCTCATTCATATGATGAGTGGTGAGGGAGTGATAATGACGGAGGACGTGTCTTCTCAAATACACAAAAATGTGCTGAATAAAAGAAATTAACTTATAGTGCTACTGAATATGTCTTAGTTGTTTGTTATGTACTTTCTGAATCAACTCATACTAAAAGTAGAGTTAATATCATGCTTGAGTTTAAAAAAAATTTAAGAAAAAAATTTGTACGTACAAACGTGGTGTTCACACTTGTCATCATTTCACTTCCTTCTTAGCTTAGGGACTACACGTACCTTCCCACCAGGAGGGCAGACATCCCTCTCATTATTGGCTTCACTTTCAGGAAACGTGTTGGATAGTATATTACTACTTGGTTTCTAGAAACTTAAAGCCAGTTAGGAAGACATTTAAGTGGCTAGTTGAGCTCTGCTCCTCTATGAGAAAGTCGACCTGGAATAATAGCTATAAGCAGTGGATACATTTCTCAGTCCACAAATTGATATAAAGAAATACAACCTAATTTTCATCTCAAGCTTTCATTTCTTGGCATAGTCAGAAACTTGATCTCAGTGAACTTGATTTCAGCCTCCTCCTTCCCTAAGATTGTGTCTGGTTCTGGGAGGGGCTAATGAGGTGCAGTAGCGGGAGGGGATGTGGAGGGAGTGAGGAATCTGGTCCTCAAGGGCATCCTTCCGCACTGGTATTTATCGACCCATCCTTCGCCCTGTTTGCATGACCAATTCAGGTCCAGGATTGCCTCCATTTCTCCAGTGTCCTCTTGGGCACGGGAGACCTGCTTCTGTGCCTCACTGGGGCATGGAAAACTTTGCAAGCCTTCTAAGATGGCTTCAGTGGGGACCTAACCATGCACCCTTTTCTTCTCTGAGGTCTTGTAACCTTCTTGGGGCTCTACTGAGGATGCCAGAAACGCATGTTCTCTATTCCTAGACTCCACAAACACATCTGGGATGTGCCGCTTCCCGGGGTGAGCCTACGGGGTAGCGCACAGGACCTCTGCCCTGCTGTCTTCCCGTGAATTTACGTCACTTCCCCCTCCTCCCCAGGAACAGGGGACTTCTTCTACTCTAATCATCTTTTCTCCCAAACATTTTGTCTGTGCTGCTCATTTTTTTTCCTTCTCCTCCATTGCTCCCTCCTCCTCCTTCTTCTTTCTCCTCAGTGCAGCTTCTGAAATAAAAAGCCAGGAAGGTACTCTTATTCCTCTGTCTCTTGCTATCATACCCTCCTCTGAGACAAGAAGCATGAAATACGCTAGCGCCTGAATGAGGCAAAGGAAGGGGGAGGGTAAACATGGGGGGGCGGAAATCCACTGATATTATACATAATTCATATACAAATTAATGTGGACTTCATGACTGCAAAAGAGGTCAGCCCCAAATCAAATCAGACACTGGGCAAAAAGTGAGCTGTTATGAAATGATTAAAATAAGGTCCCCCAGCACTGGGACAGTTTTCCTACACGCTCTCCACAATTTTTGCAGTTGGGCATCTGGAGAGAAGTGACGTTAGACACAACGCTGAAATAAAGCGTTGTTGTGAAATCTTTTCTAAGGATTGGGTGAGCGCTGAAAGCTCCACCCCGGTACATGGAAGCTCTTCAGCAAGTCAGACTGGGGTGTGGGGAGGGGAAGGTGGGGACCAGAAGGGGAGGCAGCTGCACACGGCCAGCCACCACCTTGAGGCTCTCCTCTCACGCAGGTCCTCTCTGCAACTTCTCTGTCGCTGGGGCTGTTCAAAAGTCACCTGCCTTCACCTCCAAAGGTTCCGCTCCCCCTTTCCTCACTCCCCACCCCCAGCAGATCTAAAGTCCCCTCATTCATTCACTCATTCTTTCATTCAGAATCACTGAATTTCCAGGTGGGGATACGTACTGGGGAACAAGTAACCCTATTTGGTCTTGGTGAGCCTTTAGAGTCTTGTTAAACAAAAAAAGACATCGTCTCTGGATTTCAGGATCTTACAGTTCAGTTGGGGGAGGGAGGAGCCTGAGCAACGGCAGGTGAAGGAGCGGTAATGCTGGAGAACGGGAGGGTTGCACTGGGACACTGAGGCAGGATGCACTGGGACGCTAAGCCTTGAGGTGACAGAGAAGGTTTCCTGGGTAGGACAAGGAGGAGCAGGGGGAATCTGAGACAAGAAACACCAGGACTCTGGGGCAGGACAAGCTCTGAGGGGCCAGGAAAGCTACAGGCTAGATACTCTTAAGTGGGAGAGGGGTCAGGGAACAGCTGATGTGGCTCTGAACCAGCCCCAAATTTCCAGTAGCAATGATGGCTGTACATTTCAAATTTGGTAATTATGAACACACATTTTTCTCAAAGAGCTATCTGCTGCATGTCTGAGCCATATGTTTCTATTTCCATGTTTCTCCGCTTGTGCTATTTGAATTGAAGGCCTAGGGAGGGACCCGGGTGGAGGATGCTTCACCATGCAAAACCAGAGTCTCTCCCCCTTGCCTGTTGGAGAGAGAGTGACAGATGACTTAAAAGGTCCTATATCTCAAGCAAAGAAGAGTTTGTTGGCAAAACCACACAGGAGATACCAGAGTGCTAAATTAGAGCTTTTGCAAGCAATGTATTTTTATCATTAAACTCTTGCCGAAAGCTCCCAATGGGCTGCCTTAACTGAGTATGCTTACCTAGTAGGGGGTAAGCTCCTTGAAAACATGAGTCAGTTGCAAATAATCCCCAAAGAAACCAAATTAACATTTCTTTTATTTTAAAAAAAAAGAAAGATAGCGTAAGAAGGTAGGAGGCTCTTGGGCCCACTAAATCATGAAGAAGGATTATGTTTCTCCTCCTGTGAAGAGTGAAAATTGATACCGGGGAACCTCAACCACATCGCTGAAATGCCAACTCCACGTCGTGGAAACGAATCAAAGGTGCATTTGGAGAAAAGCCCCAACATTCCAGATCAGACGGGCTATAAATCACTTACTGTTATTCTTGAGTGGACATAGCAAGAGGGTATAATCCTGGGGTAAATAAGCAGAACAAACTAAAGTCATTTGGGTTAAACTGGAAGCGATCGTCCAGGTCAAATTACTTGAGGTGCTAGTTATCTATATAGAATAATATAGGCTTTAGCCTGAGCCAGTAAGACAACCTTTAGAGACGTCTGCGTGACTTTTTGCCCTAAATTTAGCCCATTAAGTGATTAAGGAATTACGAACCAATAAAAATAGCCTGGGCAAACACCGTGCCACTGCCATGCAGACACTGCCTTCTACACCGACCCAAGGTTTTTCCAAAAATGCTGATCATTTCTAGAACTATCTAGAACATGGGTCAGCAAACTTTTTCTTCAGGGCCAGGTGGTAAATATTTCAGGCTTTGCAATTCTGCCATCATACGCAAAAGCTACCATAGACCCTCTGTTCATGAATGGCCATGGCTGTGTGTTGAAATATTTTATATACAAAAATAGGTGAGCGGACTCTGGGCCATTGTTTGCTGACTCTTCAACAATTGCACAGATGTAGAAAAACTGTAAGTTCTTTTGGAAAAATCATGAGTTCCCTGGAGCTCCCCAGCACACCAGCTTCCGTGGGGCTGTGTGGTGAAGGCGCACCTGTCCACTGGCGAAGAAACCGTCCTTTGTCTATAAACACTACAGGGGAGGCTGCAGGAGGACTGGCTGGTGCTGTCGAGGAGGCTCACAGGCTGGAGTCAGGGGGAGCCGTTAGGTCGAGGTACCCACTGCTAACACAGGTGGGAAACGCACGCTGTGCCAGCCTCACAGGCTTCACACGTTTACCTGTCCCTCCCAGTGGCTTTGTCAGGTAGCACGGGGATTCCATACCTGATACCCCTACGGAAGGTAAGACTGTCCCCCAGCTGTGCCAGCTTCCTTTCTAATTCAGATTCGTGACAACCACAGTTTCCTTGGGGATTGGCCAGGTCAGCTGTCCTGCCACATTCAAGGTCACTGCTGAATGACATCACTGTGTGACCACTACTCCCTCCTCAACCCATCCTCTGCCACAGCTGGCCGCTCAGGTAACTTGGACCCTGACTTGAAAGGTGGAGGCTGGGCCCTAATTTTCCTTCAGGAACTTGAACTAAAAGACTAGGGGGAAGGTGCAGCTGGTGGCAGAGATGTAGCCAGAAAGCTCATATGGCCTCGAGGTTTGAAGAGCCCCTTGTAGGCCTGGTATGGGATGTGCTCCCTGAAAAAGCAGGAGTAAAATAGAGGGAGTGTTCAGTGTCGTTCCAGCTCCGTGATCCAAAGAGGCTGGCTGGGCTTCAGGAACTGTTCTGTTCCAGTGGCACCACTCTGCGGACTTACAATGGCCCCCCTTTCTCTTTTTTTGCATCGTTTTGACTGGGTTTTTTCTCAATAACTAAACCACGTGGTGCTTTGTTGGGCACATTTCTTGCTGCAACCATCATTTTATTTAAAGTGTTTTAGATCTGTCACCCAGATAGAAGCTTCTACAGGTTCAGCTGTCATCTACTGAACCCCTAACACAGCTGGTGGTAACAAATACAATCATATTTTCCTCGTCGGTGACTTTACAGTCCGTCCTTTCCACTCCCATCCCTCCTGCTTCGACCTAGTGCTTGACCACTCCCCCCTGGGTTTCAGCCAGTCTCCCAGGAAGCTCGTTTGCCTCTGTTCATTCCCACTCTTGTTCATCTGTTGTCGAGCTGTTGGATTAATTTCTGTAAAGCCTACAGTTCATCAAGTCACTTCTCAGATGTAAAGTCCACAATGCTTTTCTATCTCCTCCTGGATCCAAACTGATCTCTTAAAACCAGTATTTTAGGCTTCTTAACCGAGCTTGCCTTATCGATTTATTGTATTCAGATCTCCCTGACCCTTCAACATGAACTTCGATTTCGACCAGGTTAATCTCCCAAAGTCTCTATTAACATCTCACTCTCCGTTCTTCCACGTCTGCTTATTTTTGTCCCCACTAAGTCTCCTCTTAATTAGACTATCTCCTCCCTCGGTCAAAACATAATTATAATATGGTCTACAAGAAAGAGTGCAGCGAAAAGGAAATGAAGGCAGTGCCTGTCACCGTGCACCTGACAGTCCACATTCCGAACAGTGTCTGGTGACCATTAGAAACACGACACAAGCATCACAAACACTTGAAACTGAAGCTCCCGGATACAGAGAACAGAATAAAACTCACATCTAATTTTTGTCCTTCTCATCCTCCCCACATAAAACTACCTTAAAGGTATTTTTTGGGGTTGCCATAAATCCTAAGGAGAAAGAGAGTGAAAGAGAATACCAAAGGAACCAAATTTTTGTAAGGTAGCATGAACACAGACAAATGCTATTTGTCTTGGCACACTTGAAGGACCAAATTGTAAACTGACATTGAATAAAGATAAAAAATAAATTCAATATGCGCTCCAAAGTCCTCCGAAGACTCAAGGGTCGGTGGCACCTTTGGACGTGGGGTGAATTGAGATGTTGAATTAAGGGAGACTGGTTAAATAAAGGCCAGGATGAGGATGAGGTGGATCCCTGGATTTCTCCCTTCCCCGCACTGCATGCCACTGGTTGATTGCCCCTCCCACACTCTGGCCAAAGTCTGCAGAGGTTTAGGCTCCAGAGACAGGGAGCAGATGGTTTCTGGATTGGAGGATCACCAGGTGTGTGAAGGGCTTAAAACAGGAAGAACACGTGAATGCACGTGTATGGAATACCACTTCATCCTGCCGGGGAGAGAAATTAGAGGACCATTTGGTGGAGAACATGATCATCTCCAGAGGAACCGTCTAAAGACACTGACGTCAGAAGAACCCTCACAGACCACCCCGATAGATGGTCCCACCTCGGTGAGTCTCAGCTGGCAGCATAAGGCGATGTCCCGAGACATTTCTGATTGTCACACACCTTGGGGGAGTGCTACTGGCCCCTAGTGGGTGGGGGCTAGAGGTGCTGCTAAATACCCAACACTGCTCAGGAAAAGCCTCCCACAACGAAGAATCACCGGGTCCAAAATGTCAGTAGTGTCCCTGTTGATAGACTCTACCTAGTGTCCCTGTTCTGTTAAGAGTAAGCAGAAAACCAAATATGACCAGACATCTGAAGAAAACTTCTAACAAGGGAGATAGAGATCTAGACAAACACATAAAAGCATCGAGGAAGAAAAACAATCTGCAGGAAGAAGAAAACGCTAAAGAACTGTGCTTGATTTTCACTTACGACCATGAGGGAATTCACCTTTCTGCTCTGAACAACTGGGACAGTGGGCAACAGTGAGAAAACCGCTCCCTGACCTTGGACGGCAGGCAGAGCAGGAGTGCCTTTCACATCCCAGTCCTGGACTTGACTTTGGGCATAGGGATCCAGTCTGAACTTGCCGAAGGATCTCCCCACTGACTCACAATGCCACCTGTGTCATGTACACGTTCATCCACCCCTGGCCTCTCCGTTCCTGTCTTTGTTAGGTGCCATTCTGTCTTACCACTTCAGTTTTGCAATAAACATTTATACTTGGTCCAGCAAATCCTTCCATCTGGTATTCTTCAAAAGTGCCTTTGGCCCTTTGCTCTTCCATATAAATTTTACGATCAGCTTGTTGAACTCTAGCTTGTTCAATAAAATTTAATAACTTTCCATATAAAGGATTTGGACACCTATTACGTTCTTATATTATTGGTTTTTAATTACATAGTGTATATGTTTAAATTGTATTTCCTGTTTTTGCTGTTATGCAGAAATGCATTTTACTTTTGTGTACTGATCTTCTTTGTATTCTTTGTATTAAATTGGATAAACTAGGTTTATTCATCCTAAAAATTTGCCGTGGATTCTTTTTGAATCCACAAAGTACTGGAATACCGCAAACAATGCCAGCTCTGTTTCTTCCTTCTGATCTCTCCACCTTCTCCACCCTTCGCCCTGTCTGACTGCACTGGCCAGGACCTCCGTGTGCTGAACAGAAGGTAAGAGTGGGCATGTGCGTCTTATTACTGATTTTAGGGCCAATGCATGCAACACTTGATACATTTGCTGTGGGCTTTCTGATGCTACCCTTTACTAGGTTAAGGAATTTCTATTCTAGTTTACTAACAGTTTTTATTATGATTGGTTGTTGGATTTTACAAAAAATGGTCATTATTTTTTCCCACTCACTTGTTAATGTGGGTATTAAATTAATAGCTTTTTCTAATGTTAGCCAATCTTGCATTCCTGGGATTAATCCGCATTGGTCACAAAATAATATTATTAACTATTATGCATTGCTGGCTTCATTTTCTAGTATCTCTAATATTTCCATCTTTGCTCACAATTGATAATGCCTTGTAATTTTCCTTCACAATATTTGCCTAGTTTGGGCAACAATGTTAGACTAGTCTTATTAAGTGAGCTGAAGAATATTCTATTTTTTCTATCATTTGAAAAAGTTTATGTAAGTTTGGAAGCAGTTGTTATCAATTGTGGTATAACTCACCTATAAAACCATCTCAATCTGGGGTTTCTTTAATTCCTGATAAAATTTATTTAATGATTATAGATCCTTTCAGATTTTTTATTTCTTCTTGAGTCAATTTTAACCCATTATTTTTATAGGAAACTATTTCAGCTAATATTTTCCAACTATATTGGCGTGATTGTTCAAAATATTCTTTATAAAAATCTTTGCTGCATCTTTAATTATGTTCCATTACTTATATCTAAAATGGACTATTCCTAACTTTTTATTGGTTGCTAGAGGTCTTAAAATTTTACTAGGTTTTAAAAGCACTGACTTTTTGCTCTATTGAGCTTTATTTCTTCTATGTATCTTTGTTTTATGTGATTCATTTATGACCTTATTTTTATTAATTCCTTTTTCCTACAATCTCTAGACTTGCTTTTCTAACAAGTTCAATTCTTAGCTCAATAAGTGTCAGACTTTTTTTTTCCTATACAGCATAAGCATTTAAAGCTATTTATATCCTTTTAAATTCTACTTTAGCTGTATCCCACAAATTTTGCTAAAATAGTTTCATTATTATTTATCTTCTAATTTCATATTTTTGATTAATTATTTAGAAGAGTGTTTTAAATATCCTAATGTAGTTTAAAAAATATATCTTTCTGCTGTTGATTACTAGCCTAATTGTGCAGTGGCTAGAGATTCATTTTTCAGATATCACATTTCTAAAAATTGTGGAGATTATGTCATGGCTCAGTACATGACGACTTTCCTGTGAATGTTCCTTGTGTGCTTAAGAAGAATGTGTATGATTCGGTTTTATATACAAGGGTGGGCAAAAGTAGGTTTACAGTTGTTCATATGGAAAAATTATTATTAAATAATATAAGAATAAATTTGTACACTCACAACTGTAAATCTACTTTTGCCCACCCATGTATGTAGGCAACTATAGACAAACATTGGTTATATAAAATGGTATCAAATTTGTGGAATTAATAAGAACTAAAGTACTAGAAAACAGAATAGGTATTTACCACTTTGGGGAACTTACTATTATTACGTTTTCTATCTTCCTTTGGGGCTCATTCCTGCTACCTGATCTGCTCTTTTAAATGTCCTCCAGTGAGGATCTGTTGGCTAGAAACTCATTTGCTTCCCTAAAAATGTCTACTCCGTTTCTGACTTTTAAAAGCTTATGAGACAAATTTAAATACATATTCTGGAACTTCGGGGGGTATGCGAGACCCTTTTCCTCTACCTTTCATGTCTCAGTTTCTGTCTCATATATTTTTTTAATCTTTGGATCTTTGCGCTGCAGTCTCTGGAGAGATTTTTGTTTTCCCTGGTCTTCCCAGGGCTCAGGCCGAGACACAAAAGCGGCCCCAGTGTCTCTGTGTGTATGTGGGTGCTTTGCTCTATACCACATTCTTTAAATACAACATACTACACAAGACAGAGAGAGGCTAAGGAACTGTGCCACACTAAAGGGTCATGATGAAGTAACATAGGATCCTGGACTAGACAGTATAACAGAAAAAAAAATGAACAAGTGAAATTGGAAGAGGGACTGTAGAAGAGGGTATTGTAATCAATGCTAATTTCCTGAATTTGATAGCTGTACTTAGTATGCTTGTTCTTACAAAGTACAGATATGGTATTAAAGGGAAAAGGGTATGATGTCTGCAGTATACTCTCAAATGGGTCAAGGAAGAAAATATAACAAGCAATAGAAAATGGTAAAGCAAATACTAGAAGCATTAAACAAGAAGGAAAAGTGCAGAACAGCATACAATATCTGTCCAGAAAGTATCCAGCTATGTAATATAAAAATCAGAGGATACAAGAAACATTGTATACAGGACAGTGATTCCTCAGTCCCCTTAAAAATAGGCACCTTGGGACCTCACAGTTCTCCCAATCGCCATCAGCTGCCCTGTCGTATTTTCCAGAACTTCATCAATGGTCTGAAACCTCTTCCCTTTCAAAGGCGATTTTAGTTTTGGGAAAAGCCAGATGTCTCAGGGTGCCAAATCTGGGCTGTAGGGGGCCTGAGTAGCAAGATGGAAAAATGGAGAAAGAACACCATTGCCACCTAGTGGAAAAACGTAGTTACCACACCTAAAGGAGACCCGCGATGACGCACCTTCTCATTCCCCCACATTCCGTCAACAAATCCTGTCAAATCTTCTGTCAGGTCTTTTCCAATATCCCTTCATCTCCATTCTCCTAGCACCACCTTTGTCTTGTTCCTAGTTTTAGGTTTTGCTAGAATTGTTTTGTTTAGTTTTGCTAGAATTGTTGCTTTTGAATCAGCCTCTCTTTAGTCACTACTCTTTCAATATATTTTCCTTGTTACTATTGTCACACGCAACTTTATTATTTTACATTAATTGATGGGTGGCCTATCAACTACTTGCTTGTAAGTTTTAGAACCAGTAACAGCAGTCTGAGTAGGGATGGCACAAAGTGGAGGCCCAATAATGTCAGACTGATTGAATAAAGTATTTAGCGCCATTTGTTCATCTGCCAGATTGATCCGGGAGTGGGTAGAACGCATAGAAGCTTCCAGGTTTTTTCTGTAGCAACAGACTGATGAATGACATTCGCATGTGTTCTTCTCCTGTGGGCTTACCTACATTTTTTTAAACTTAAAATTATTTTTAATTACGAAAGACATGACCGATATGAAAAATGAGTAATTATGTTGATGACGTTGAGAACTGAGGTTCTTCCTATGGAAGGAGGTACAAATACGGAATGCGGAAAGGCAAGAACAACCACCGAGGCTGAACTGGAACTGGAGATATCAGTAAAACTTGTAATTCTAAATATATATCTTTTCTTGCTCTTTCTGTTGAAGAGGCCTAGAGGCAATGACATCCCCGCAGGCCCAGATCTGAGAGTCTAAACACAATTCTCCACTAAAAGAAACTTCGTAGAAATGGCTGATTCCAGGGCTGCGTGGGAAAAGAAAAAGCAGTAAAATGAGCTTGGAACACTTGTGCTGGAAAATAAGAAATTTCTCAAAAAATGGTAACAATGTGCCAAAAAGAGCCAGGAGACAGCTCGAAAGGTCTCCCACTGGCCAAATCTGGGACAATTTGACATCAAAACAAATGAGTAACAGGCTGAAAAAAATAGGAATCCATGAGTTCATACTAGCATCAGTGATAAAAAGAAAAAGCTTTTCTTTACAACAGAACGCCAACTAATAAGTGTACAAGGAATGATACGATTGGAAAACCACCATTTGGCACCATCGGAGTAACAACTAATTCTGCCAAGGAACATCACTCACTGTATGCTAAGTTAGGGTGTGAAAGTTTGCTAAGAAATAGAATATTTTCAGTCTCAAAGTATCTCCCCACAAAATGCTTAATAGAATAGAAGAAAAGAGAAACATTATAGTGGGGAGATCTACCAGATGCCACCTAAAACAAGTGACTGAAGTTAACACCTTGAAACGGGACAACCGACACCAGGACGACACACTGAGAAGGGACACACCACTTCTAGGACATTCCTGCCAAAATGCATTAGTTCAATCCAACCATTAAGCAAAACAAATTTAAAAAAACTAAGATTAAGAGACATTCTATAAAATAACTGGCCTACAAGTTTCGTGACTTTGACATTTTGAAAGACACCAAAGAACTGTTCTAGGAGACTAGAGACATGGCAGCTAAATACAGTGTTATCCCGAATTAGATCCTGGCCCGTTTTTATTTTTATTTTTTACTACAAAGGCCGTTAGTGCTACGGTTATGTTAGGAAGTACCCTTGTTCTTAGGAAACACACAAGTATTTGAGGTAAAGAGGCATCGTATCAATAACTAACATGCAAATGGTTACCCAAAAAAAGCATTTACTGCCCTGGCTGGTTGTGGCTCAGTGGATTGAGTGCTGGCCTATGAACCAAAGGGTTACTGGTTCGATTCCTAGTCAGAGTACATGCCCAGGTTGCAGGCCAGGTCCCCAGTTGGGGACAAGTGAGAGGCAAACACACACTGATGTTTCTCTCCCTCTCTTTCTCCCTCCCTTTCCCTCTCTCTAAAAAAATAAATAAGCAAAATCTTTTTTTTAAAAAAAGCATTTATTCTATATCAATAAAGGGAAACTGCTTCCTTAGAGCAGAATGACAACTAATAAAACCACAATTTTGTAAACATCACAGTAAAATTTTTTTCAGATAAGAATCATCAAAGGGTGCTAATCTATGAGGGGCATGTTTAATGAGAAATAGAATATTGACATGGTCTCAAAAATTTCTCTTCAAAAATTAAGCACTAATTGCAAAGGAAAGACAATAATTACAGTGACTGGCAACCTCTTACCTACGTGATCTAAGGGAATGTTCCCTGAAGGTACAAAGGGATGCTCTGGGAGTCTGGATGCGACCCTGCGGGACACATCTCTCATAGCATTTCAACCCACACTGCATGGCCTGAACTTAAACACAAAGAACACTGGAAAAACCCACAGTGAGGGATGTTCCCTGCCCTAACTGTCCTGTATACTTCAAACACATCCATACTACAAAACACAAAGAGAAACTAAGGAGTGATGATAAAGTAACCTATGACCCTGGATGAGATACTGTAACAGAAAAAAACTGAACAAAAAAAACTGGAAGAGGGAGTGTAGACGACAGTGTTGTTGTCGGTGTTAAACTGCTGATTTTGACAGCTGTACTCAGCGTCCTCGTTCTTGCGAAGCGCACAGTGCTGAGCGGTAACGGGCATGATGCCTGCACGGCAAGCTCAGACGGGTCAAGGGACCGCCATACACCGAGGGACAGAAAATGGTCAAGCAAATGTGAGAAACATTAAAAAAAAGCCAAAGTGCAGAACAACGTATGTGTTTCTTCTATTTAAAATTCTCAAAACAAACACACATACGTGCATGTAAATGTGTATTTCTAGGATACTAAAATCATTAGTGCTCTCCTGCCCCTCCAGCTAAGGAAACTCGGAGCTAAACAGTATTCGGTGGTTGGCATGAGGCTACAAAGAGTTAAGTCTCTTTTTTCCCAGCCCTCGGTTCCAGTCCACAGGGGGAAAAACAGTATTAACAGCTTTCAAAGCTCTCCACAAGTATACCCACACTTCTGCACAGAGTGCGTGTAATTCTTGTATCACGTTGATGGCTGCATGTTCTAATCAACGTACTGAAGAAGTGTTCTACTGATATCTGCATTGTTTCTTATATTCAAAAGTTTGAGATTTTAAAAATTATCTTATTTCATCATTTTTACATTTACAACTATGCTCGGCCATAATTATCTTCTTTCATGTTAGTTTGTTTATGTGCCTTCTTTTTAAAAATATTTTATGTTGGTGTTTTGTTTGGGATTTTCCTTCTCATCTAATAAATTCTACTCAATGTATGGCAGTCATATCATTATTTCAACAATATGAAGCTTTGTAATACTTATATTCTGTTCTGAGGCTTAACACTAACGGAAATCTTCATAGGAGAACTTGAGTCTGGCCCCCGGATCATTCAAGGAAAGAGGCTACTCAAGGCCTACGTATGAAAGTGAGTTGCGGAAGTCCAGATTCCAGGTAATACCTGAGAAATATACCTTTCCCAAAGTTGGCCAACCCAACTTTTAACGTATCTGGCCCACTCTCTAACTGGGTCCTATTATGAGTCCCTTTTGTTGATTTTAACTAATACTCCTAAATGGTTTAAAGCATGAGAAGGTATTTTCTGTCTTCACAGCTATTATTTGTTATATTTTAGATTATCCTTGAGATCTTTCTGGATATTAATAATAATGTATCTCAGAAACACTATTTTAAAAAACTTAGAATCAGTTAAAACTTTATTTCCATAATTTTAAAATAAAAATGCAGTATCTATTATTATGTGTATCATGTCATCTATTCTACACATTTGATATGGTATTTATACATACTGAACTTGACATTAGGGAACACTTTCTTGGTCTCCCTTAGTAGGCTGCAGGTTTCCAAAGCAGAAGTCCCGAACCTCTGACGGTAGAGAAACAAAAATCTTTCTTTGAAGATATATACATATATTTTAAGAATCAAAGTGTTTGCTTTGTTCTATTTATTTTTTGGTGGGGGGTGGGGGGAGAGAATTAAAGAAGCTTCATTTTTGCTTCCAAGAGCTTTCCCAAAGAGTGGTAATTCATTTCCATTGTATATCATCATAACAAACACTGTTCTCTTGGCTTTCATAATAGTGTGGATTCAAGGTCATGTGTTTTCCTGAAATCCAGTGTATTCACTTGAATATGTATGTGGTGTCTCTTGTGTTCTTATTCTCATATGAAAGGTATTATTAGCACTATGGGTTCAAGAACACATTTTTGAAAATCATGTATACAACTTCTGTGATTGATTTGGGTCTGGGCTAAGGAACCATTCGGCCATAATGGTCCCAGATACTTAAATACCCTGTGAAGCTGCAATTAATTAAGGTGCTGCTGATTCTAAGAACTAGGCAACCAAGGGAACGAGCGACCAAAGAGTGTAAGTCCGGATGCCAAGTTCTGAGCAACAATATCTGTAAGTAAAGTAGAGGGAGAGGGCAATAATATATATGAATAATGTTAAATAAAAAGTGCATAGAGAACTGGGCCAATATTTTTTGTTGTTAAATTTGCCACTTATCCTGGTTTAATCAGATGTACGCAAGGCAGACTAATTACACTGCTGCTACTCAGAACTTCTTGAGAGCAAAAAAATGAATAGTAATCAAATTCCCTGGTTTTAACTTAATTGACTTAAAACATGTTATTTTGTAACTTAAACATCTATGATATGCCTTGAAAACTTAAAGCAGAAAGCAAAATCAGATAGAAAGCCAGGAACTTCATCAACACATCTAGACAGACGTTTGCTTGTAGTTTTTCGTATCCAAAACCTTTTTCCCACACATGGCGCAGATGCCTACAACAGAAGAACACACGGCAGCGTCAGATCGCAACACCAGCGGGAGTCGCACACCAATGCATGCCTAATGCCAGCGGTTGGCTAATTTAAGTCAATCCTGAAGGTAAAAACATAATTTTACAGTATCAGAAAAGAGAAAAAGAAAATATATAGTTTTAATGATGAACAAGTTCTATTTTGCCTTAAGAAAAAATAGAATTTGATTATAATAGAATTTATAAAGACTATTCCTTTTCTATATTATCCAAATCAGTACCAAATAAAATAGAGTTGATATGAATAGAAAAATGGCATTAAACTTACCCTTTTTGTAGGCACAGCCCTGGCAGTAATTAGAACCCGGTTGGTGCACAGAACTTTTACAAATTCTGCAAGTGGAGAACTTATTCTTTCCATATGGATCAAATCTAGATTTTTAAAAGAAAGAAAAATGTAAATACCATAGAAACACTCTGAGACAACCTCACGTGAGCAACCGATGGGACCAACCCCTGCTCTCCCTCCCCCATCACGCTCTACAGTTGACCAGCACGGCGCTCTCCCCCTCGGGCCACACTGCAGCCCCTCCCACACGAGCTGCATGCTTCTAAAGAGCCAGGTGTGCTTAATCCCAACCCTGTTTAGAGTCAGTGTATTTGTCAATCCATCTGTCTGATACAATATTATGGAAACTGATGAAATATGGGTACAAAAAGAGTGGTTGAGTCTATTAAAAACTATGTGACTGCTTTAGGATGACTAGTTAAGTATGAATCATTAGAACTGCTACTGATTTAGGTGTGGATAAAAAAACTGTTAAAAATTGAGGAAAAATCAAAAGTGGGAGGATTTGGCACTTTGCAACTGTCAGTTCCTTTTTTTAAAAAAAGGTTTTATTTATTCATTTTTTTTAGACAAAGGGGAAGAGAGAGACAAAGAGAGGGAGAGAAACATCAATGTGTGGTTGCCTCTTGTGCGACTCCACTGGGGACCTGGCCCACAACCCAGGCATGTGCCCTGACTGGGAATCAAACCGGCAACCTTTTGGTTCACAGGCCAGCGCTCAATCCACTGAGCCACACCAGCCAGGGCACAACTATTGGTCCTTGTTCTGCTTTAAAGACACTGGAAATATATATTCTTGTTACGAATTCTATGAGGAAAATGATGAAGAACTCATACTCAAAAGGCTTTGTCTCAGTATCAAATGACCAGTGAATGTATATAAAGTATGTGTTTTAATTTAAAATAAAGTATATGTTTTTTAAAGACTGCCTACTTTTACTGATATCTTTAATTAATTCACCTAATCTCTAGGATAAAAAGGATCCTACAATATAAAAATGCCACCTTATAGTGACTGAAGTGCAAAGTAACTTTAGAGGAAATACTTTCCCTTAAATGGCAAATTATTTTTTCTAATGACACTCGCATACTGAAGACCAACACTTTCTTCTCTTTGGGCACACAGTACAATAGCTCATTCCCAAAGGTTAATTCTTCCAGACCCCAAAGAACGCCACTTTACGCCCTACAAGAGAAGAGAGCCACTATTCTTCTCAACACACTCAGTTGTTTCCGCCTGTATGCTGGAGATTGCTTTTTCTTAAAACCGTATTTTATCATTCAAAGATGTACATTTTAATATCTCTGAAATCTTACAAGTATTAATTGGCAGACCTTTTTCTTTTTTAAAGTAATGATGCATCTTATAAATGATGGTATCTTAGATCCAATACAATACAGTAGTACACTTTCCGAAGTGAAATATTTAGAGAATCCAAAAGTAACAACTACTTTTTAATGATATTAGAGTAAATTTGGGAGCATAAAGGAACTAGAAGTATCTAAATTCTACAATCTGTAAAAATAACAACTCAGTCCATAATAACTGAATGGTCTTAGAAGATATCAGTCAGTCAGTCAACAATGCCTAATATGACACTACTCATCATGTAAAAGATTAAATCTATTGTGCTACTTATGTGCCAGGCACTGGAGATAGTGAAAGCTTTATTTTTACTATTATTTCTAATCCTTGGGTTGATGTCATCAAACAGGTATTTGTTTACTCAGCAAATATATACTGAGTGCCTACTACACACCTGTACTGTTTTACATACCAAAGATAAACCTGACAGACAAAGCCTCTGCCCTCATCAAGCTGACGTTCTCGTGAGAGGAGATGGACAGTAAGTAATGAGACAAACACACTTCTCAGAGAGTCGTGACATGTTGCAGAGGAAATTCAAACAGGACACCATGGCAGACACGAGGTGAAAGAGGGAAGACATTAGTTTAGATGCTGGGTACAGGTCCTCTCTGAGACGGTAACATTTCAGCTGAGACCCGCTCTGAGGGCTGAGCTCTAGAAGAGGGAGCAGTAAGCACACACCTCCCCCCAGACGGGCTTGGCCTCTCTGGTGCAGGAGTTGCTACAACAGCAAGTCAGAGAGGTGGGAGGGGCCAGATCTTGGAGGACCTTGTAACAACACAGCAGGGTACTTGGAATTTATTCAACGTAAAAAGAAAACCAATGGAGGTTTTGAGCAAATAAGTTATATGCCCTTTAAACTTAACTACACGGGAAGAGAGAGGAAGCAGGGAGACAGAAAGTTATTAAGGCACCCAAATTAGAAATAACAGTGGTTTAGAACATGGTAATAGCAATGACATGGACAAAAGCGGGTGGATTCAGTCTATACTTTGGTAGCAGGACCCAAGCGCTTGCTGATGAGTGTGGGAAGAGAGGGAAAGGAGAGAACTAGTGAGGAATGCTAGCTAGCTTTCAGGCTTGCACAACTGGATTGGACAGCGGAGCAATGACGAGAAGACTGTGATTAGAAGACTGAAAGCAAAGAGGTTATCTGTTGGACAGCCAACTGGGTAAGTCAAGTAGACAGTTCAATGTATGTTTGGAGCGCAGAAGTCAGGATTAGAGATACACATTTAGGAGTAATTAACAGACAGTTTGAACTTAAAGCCGTTGGACCAAAGTCAACTGAGGAGAAATTATAAATTTATAAATAGAAAAAACCAAAAGTCTGGGAGTGAGCCCAGAAGCACTTGACTGAGAAGGAACAGCCAGTGAGTCGGGAGGAAAAAAGAATGTGGTGTCCCAGAGCTGAAAGAATAAAGGGTTCCAAAAATAAAGAGCTGTTAAAAGGTTCAGAAGGTAAAAATAAAGTAGGAGACAGCAGTTTTACAGGTCACGTGTGGCCCTGACAAGAGCGGTGTCAGGGGTGTGGGTGGACAAAGGCCCGACTGCAACGGCCGACGGAGAGAGTGGAACTGAAGGACGCCGAGAAAGCACCTAGGTACGTCTGGGAAACTGCTGCTGTGAAGGGAAACAAGAAAGGGGGGCGGCAGCGGGAAGGGGCCATGGGGTTTTTAAGGCTGGCTATAAGGAAACGGTGTCAGTAATTGTTTTTAAGGGGGGAGATATTTTTATCCCCATTCTCAGATGAAAAACTAAAGTTCAGAAAAGTTAAGAAACTAGCTTAACTTGTGTAAGGTCACAGAGGCAGACAGTGACCGAGTCTAGATTCGAATTAAAATCTGACTTCAGAACTTATGCTATTTTCTTATTTCTCCACGGAAATCTTTAGTAAAAGGCGAAAGATTTATACGATCTGAAGAAAAACCAGAGTATTATTTTCTTATTTCTCTGTTACCTCTGATTTGAAGGATAATTAATAACTAGAAGGCCCTTGCCCTGGCCGGTGTGTCTCGGTTGGAGCATCATCCCATAACCAAAGGGTTTCAGGTTCCATTCCCAGTCAGGACACATGCCTAGGTTGCAGGTTTGATCCCTGGACCAGACATGTACAATCTCCGGTACAGATCCATGCCAGAGGCAGACAATAATGCTTCTCTCTCACATTGATGTTTCTCTCTCTCCCTTCCTTTCTCTCTAAAAGCAATAGAAAATGCCCTCTGGTGTTTAAAAGAAGAAAGAGAACTAGAAAAAATAAAAGTCATATTTTCTGGTGAAATCATAAAAAGAAAGTAGCACTAATATCTTCATATGTTGATACAGTGAGGAAGAACAGGGTGAAACCAGCAGGTTATAACAGGTGGCTTGTTCTTGCACGCCAGGAACTACCTAACTGTATCATCACAACAGAATGGCGCACACCAAACTCACGTCAGTGTGCTTAATGTTAGAAGGAGTGGTGATTTAACGTATTACTGCTCTACAGATGCTCCTGTACCTACCTTGCTTTTTTTGAGGTCAAAGCTTTATTTTCATTCAGCTTTCTTCCACCACTTTCTATATTAAAACAAACATGTATTTGTTAGTTATTTCTACACATTTCACACTAAACAATTACTTTAAAAGTTCATTTTTTGACCTCCTACAAATACACTAGCCTATATCAAAATTTTCAGAAATCCTCATTTAGCAACCAGGTTCTCAGGACATTAATTAATAGAAAACAATTATTTATTAGAAAAACAATAAAATTAGATAAAACAATCATTTTATTTCTCAGACCCAAAGTAGGACTTTAGAAATGGGTCTACACTTCATTTATCCACTTAAAATCTAGAAACCACTACGCTGGTGCCACAGACCTTGAATACAGTGAAAGTGTTTCTTTTCTTTCCCTTTGACGTTTGCACTATATTTAATGAATAGGAAGAGGATATTGGCTAGTCTGTAATAAATTACCTTGCAGAAAAATGATTAAGGAGGTGAAAATATTTAAATAATTTAAGAATATAAAAGTCAGGCGAGGAGAGGGAGATTAGATACCAAGTGTAATTAAGCTGAATCAAATCAATTACTAGGATATACTCATTGCTTGAAAATCATTTAATTATTTTACTATCTCCTGCCTACCAAATTAGGAACCCCAACATGTAACTAAGAGAACTAAATAAGATACTAAATTGTTGGGGGATCCAGTATAATTTAATGTTTAATAGATGAAATATTGTGTATACATGACATTTCATTTTACAAATAATCTAAACACTAAAACATTATTCACAGGAAGTATCTGCTCTAACTTGTGTTCTAAAAGGAAAAATACCTGTGGTATTCCTTGCACCATCTTTCCATGTGTCTGGAGTGATAACAGTACCAAGTTTCTTTTCACCTGTTATAACAAGATAGTAAAAGTAAAGGGAATTAGTATTTACTATCTAATAAATGCCCCATATTGTGCCTAAAGTTCACATTGGTGTCAACAGTCATATTATCATAGGAGCCTGTTAATGCTGGGGTTGGGGCCAGTGAACTGAGACTTAAGATATTAACTGTGGGAAATGGATAACTGACTCTCAGCAAAGTTTGTAGTATAATAGGCTTATAATAGGCTTCCTCTGTATACTTTTAACAAATTGGTCAACAAATCTGGTAAATCTATTCATTCCATAAATACTTACTGAGCATCTATACACCATTTATACCATGTATAAACCACTGTACAAAATACAGAGAAAAAGAAACTCGATTAGTTAGATGAAGTTCTAAATTCCAAGGAGCTTTCTGATTTCTCTAGCAATAGTCCTTAACTTGGGTTTTATAGGTGGACCTTAGGAAACATGTGAACTACATGAAACTGTATACAAACCTTTTGCATATTCCTTTTTCTTAATAGACTCTGGTAAGAGTCTACAGCTTTCATCAGATTTTCAAAGGATTTAGAGAACCAAAAAAAAAAAAGAAAGTTAAGAACTACTCAACTAAAATGTAAGCTAGAGCCCTGGCTGGTGTGGCTCAGTGGGTTGAGCGCCGGACTATGAGCCAGACTGTCGGCAGTTCAATTCCCAATCTAGGGCAATCTGGGTTGCAGGCCAGGCCCCCAGTGGGGGATGCACAGGAGGCAACCACACATTGATGTTTCTCTCTCTCTTTCTTTCAACCTCCCTTCCCCTCTGAGTAAAAATCTTAAAACAAACTGTAAGCTAGAAAAAAAATTGAGAGCAAAAATAAATTGAAAGCTAACATACTAGGAGAAATTCCACAGAGAAAGGAACAACCTTGGCTAGGAAAATCCAGGAAGGCTCTGTAGAAAAGGCAACAGAGAGGGTATGCAGCAACGGGACTGTGAAGAATGAGGAGGAAAGGGGATGAAGACAAACTGAACAGAGGACACAGCCTGAGGAAAGGCATGGGAAGTTCAGAGTACACATGGACATGCAAGATACTGTGGTTTGGCCAAAGTGTAAATAGGATAATGGCTCGTGAAAATTAAGTTGGAAAGATAAGCTGAGGTCTTATTGTGGAGTGTAATTCTAAATGAGAGGCTCCAAATATAGAAACCCAAAAGTATTCCCTGCACACTGAGAATTTATTTAAGTGACTTGCCCATGATCATTCTTTTGCCTAATATAAGATCTGTGATTCAAACTTATGGGCGTCTGTGTTCAAAGTTTTATCTATTGGAAGGTATATAAACAAAATAGAATATGTTAACTAGACAGTAATCAAGATAAGAGGACTTGAACCTTGTCGCCAAAGAGCCAGGTACATCTAGCTTGCTGAAAAAGAGGCCTGGGCATACAACAGGTATTTTTAAACATACAGACAGTTTCTGAGGTAAAAAAAAATATATATATAAGATATCTCCTATATTGGCATTAAAATCACTGAATGGCACCCTGGGTGGTGTGGCTTAGTGGTGTGGCCAGGCCCCCAGTTGGGGGCGTGAAAGAGGCAACCCGTTTCTCCCCCTCTTTTTCTCCCTCCCTTCCCATCTCTCTAAAAATAAATAAATAACATCTTTTTTTAAAAAAGGAATCGCTAGATGTACAGGAAGGAAAGACTCTTCTGGTAGGCATTCATGAAAAAAGTGCTGAAACCATTAGGAGGGACCCTAATTTGGGGTTGTCAGATAGGATGCCCAGTAAACTTTAAATTTCAGAATTTTTTTTCTTCGGAAAGAATGTCCTAAAAGTAAGTGCTCCGGGACAAAGTACTCCTTACAGTAGTAAGGAGCAGCAAACTGAACCAAGTCACAAATACTATTACAATGGGGTATGCTTATACAAAAAATCATTCCTGAAATTTCATTTACGTGAAATTCAAATTGAACTGGGTGTCGGTATTTTTATTTGCTTAAATCTGGCAAAGTTAGAAGTGACTTTTAAGTTCTATTACAAACTTAAGTGTCTGTGGGTTGAGGAAGCCGGTCAAAGAAGCTGTATGGGTTGAGATCCGGGGTCGGAGGAAGCAACGCAAACAGACAAAGATGTGAAAAACCTGAGGCCACCTAGAATACAAAACATAGAGCAATACGTTTTGGGGAGGGGCAGGAATGGTCCAAGGACAAGGTAGGATGACAGAGGCTACAACGAGAGATCCGCGGCCGAAGCTTAAAAAAGGGGGTGGGGGCAAAGTTTCCAGGGAACTCCAGTTAGGTTCTCCTACTCTCCTTCCACAGAAGCGGCCCCTTAACTCACATTTCTCGCACACCATCCTTCGGCGACGGTTCCCTTAGCAGCACTAGCAGCAGCAACTTCAAAACATCAATACAGCCAGGGAAAGATTCCTCTTCCGGGTTACAAAAATCCACTTCCGGTCTCTCACTCCGCCCCGCCTATCCTACACCTGTAAAGCCAAGGGAGGAAAGAATAGGAGCAGAAAGGCGGGGCTGCTTCTTTTGCCTGCCCCTTCATTTCTGCGATTGGCTGTGCGGCCTTGGGTCTCCGCCCACAAGCTGCGCATGCGCGAACGTTCTAGGGGGGCGAGTCGCACCTGGTGGTGGGAGGGAGTCACCCCCTTCCCTTCTGCGGGCGGGAGTGTTAGGTAAGCCCAGCCGAACGTTGCGGCTCGCGGGCCTCGTGGGGATGCAAGCAAACCGCGCCAACTTCCCGGATGAGTGCGAGCCTCTGTGCCCCCGAACCGCCCGCGCCATTCTTACAGCGTGACCCAGGGAGTGCCCTCGTGGGCCATCCCTCTGGCTTTCTGGGTCTGTCGCTCCCTTTTTCCTGGTCTCCACGCCTGTGCTTTTTGGTTATGCCTTTCAGCTCGTCCCCCGCTGCCCACCCTCAGGCCGTCTGAGGCTTGGGCAGATTCCCGGAGTGACCCAGTTTAGGGTGGGGCGGCACACAGCGGCCCAACGATTCCCGGGAAGTCTCCAGGAGCCACTTAAAAGGGCCTTCTTTCACCTCATAATGCCTGCGGGCCCCCTCCAGGTCAGACTGCGGACGCCAGGGTAGCATCCCCCCTAGCGGACGCCTGATGGATGTCCTGTTAAAATTGCTCGTCGGGGGCCTAACACAAGGGCAGGTATCTCAAGAGGGTCAACACTTAACCCACTCTCCTTTGTTCCCTTGTAAATTCATTCTTTCCTTCATTCGTTTGTTCATTCATTGATTCAGTAAGCATTTGAGTTTGGGTACTGCTCACTGTATTACATCCCAGGCTGCTCTTGTCAGTTGGCGTTCTGAGAGAGGCCCAGAAAAAAATGCGAAGGGGTGTCTGTTCAGAGAGTGTGTTGCAGATCTGCTTCCCCGCCCCTGAGCTGAGACTAGAAACTTTTCATTTCTCCCTTCTTGGCCTTGATACTCTTCTTGACCCCTAGTGTGTGTTTTTATTTGAAATAGCTTTAGCACTTGGAAGCTTGGAACCTTGGATGTGTTCCCTAACCTGTTTTATAGCCTGTTTCCTTATCAGTAAAATATTTGCCTTTGAAAATTATAGTGCGAATTAAATGAGAGCTGTTAGGATAAGGCATGGACTTGACCCTTTGTGCTACTGGGCGCCCCCTCTGTATATATGTGTGTGTAAAAAAATTATATATATATATATATATATATATATATATATATTCTGGAATAACCACAGTTACATGTGGACTATTTAAATTAGTAAGATCCTTACTTAACATTAGTGCTATGTATAAGCTCTCAGCTAGGTAATTTATAAAGATGTATGTTTTATAGATAAATTTTTTCCTCATAAAAGCATAAAGCATTTATGTTTTACTTTTCATTGTAATCTAGCACCTGTAACAAACATTGTCATTTCTGCAGCACTAGAATCCCTTCGTTTAGCATAATGTTGTTTGAACTCTCTTGATTACACTAGCCACTGGTGGTGTCACTTGGCATTTGCAAAGAAGATGTGAACTACTGTGATGTTAGTTACCAGGATCCACACTGGTAAAAAACACCAACAGTTTAGCCAAACTGTATCCATGGGGTTTCTAGAATGCATAGGTATATTTCTAACAGGGGCAAATCATTAATCCCTGTAGTTTGTTTTCACCTCCGATTTTGGCAAAGAAAAAAAAAAGGAAAAGGAATCCCTTACTTGCTCCTAGCACATGACCGTTTTGCAGAAACCAGTCACAAATGTTTAAGGAATTAGAATTAAGAAATTTATCCTTTTTAGTTTCTGAGAGCTGTTTACCATAGTAGTCCATGTGTGCATTTACATTGTGCATCTTCCTATATTCTGAAACCAACATAAAGAAAATCGACTTTGGGTCCTAACTTATTTTTAAGTGTAGGAACATTTAGAACAATGGAAAAAGTCATTATTGCATATGCTTTTCTTAATTCATTTTTCATTAGACTCAAGAACACACCATGAAAAATTCTGATATCAAGAGACTACTGTATACCCATCTTTTGTGCATATTCTCGATTATCCTAAGCATCTTCATTCCGTCATTCTTCTTGGAGAACTTCTCAGTATTGGAAACACACTTGACTTGGTTGTGCATCTGTTCTGTTTTTGTAACCGCTGTCAATCTAGTATTATATTTAGTGGTGAAACCAAATACATCCACTAAAAGAAGTTCATCACACAAGGTAAGGCTTATTTCTTGATAACTGATTTTTGGATAGAGGGAGTGTTTCTTTTAATGGAAAAAAAGGCATTAGTCAAGTACTAAATTGGATTATTTCCAGTGACTAAAGCAAACCTGATTTTTTTTTCAAATTAGTAGCCTGTCACTTGTTGGAAGCCTGCCCACAACACTTGATAGATCCTTGCCATGCATTAATTGTGTAATTAGGGTGTCTTCAGTAAATAATACAGCAAATATTTCATGTATCATCACATAATAAGGCCTGTTTGTGTTTTCTTGTATTCTAGCAGTCTGTTATTGGTGAATAATTCATAAATACTGATTAACAGCATAGCTCAATGCATACCACAGGAACAGAAATGCTTTTTGACTGTAGTGCTAGTTGGGTGGGTGGATGGAATGAGGGGTGGAGGGGTGGGGGGGTGGGGGATGATACTTGCCTTTAGCCTTTTTTACAGGGCTGTACACCTGACTGCACAAGACATGATCCGAATTCAGAATCTCCAAATCTAGAGAACATTTAACTGTTCACACATGAGAATGTTATGTTCGTACCTAAAATGGAAACATTTAATGTCCTTTAGGCATTCTCTTGAGTCTTTATTCATTTCTTTTTCAGGTAACCAGATTTTTGAAATGCTGTATCTACTTTCTTATGTCTTGTTTCCTCTTTCATGTGATTTTTGTTCTGTATGGAGCACCATTAATAGAGTAAGTCTGAAATTCCAAGCTTAAGGCCACTGTATTCTAAAACACTCATTTACTACTAAACAAAGGGCTAATTCTGTTGATGGTTAGAGAACAACTGGTGTGTTTGATTGTTAGATCATGGAAGGGTACTGGCATGTACCCTTCCATTGCCTTTCCTTACAGTGCGATTCTTTTAGAAACAGGAATAACTTAATTCATCAAAGGCTCCTATTATCTAGCCTTCTAGTCCGAGTCGCAGGTTGGGTGGGGTAGGGGTGGGAGGTGTAGATGAGAAGCTATACTACACCAGTAAATGTGTGACCCTTAGAATCCCAAAGGGAACTTACTATGGCGATGTGGATAAGTTAGCTACTATCAGCCTATCAGTTCTTAGTAAATGTGATTCTGAAGTGCTTGAAAAAAGAGTTTATTTTCTTAAGAAAAGTCAATAGATTCCTGTCTTTAACTACTTTAGCTAATGTTTATAGTTTGAAGGTAAAATTTAACTGAAAACTTTCAAAACTGACCAATTTTAAATTAGTGAATATTAAACTCATGAATATTTTTTATACAACATTTATTATAGTTTGGGAAACTTTAGTTTAGCGATGATTAAGTGTCATGGGGAAATAAGTGGCTTATGTATAAACCACACAAGCTATGTATATAGTTATATATTTATGTGTAGTTTTTTTATATATACAAATTAACAGGTCATTCTTTTCTAGAGAAGGGAGGATAAGACCTTTGTAATGGTAAACAGATATTTCTGTCTAACCCATTTTAGAGTAGAATGAAAATGTCTAGAGCAGTGGCTTTCAAAGTGGTCCTAAATCCAGCATCAGCAGTTTATTGACATGCAAATTCTCAGGCCTCAGAACTCTAGAGGTGGGGTCCCCCATCTTTAGTTTATCCAGCTTTCTAAGTGTCTCAAAGCTAAAGTTTCAGAGATTACTTAGGAAGAAGGTTAATTTTGATATGGGCTAAAGTTGAACCACTGATTGCAGAGAAAGTTCCAGAGACTTGAGAAAGAAAGTTAATGATCTAGAAATGGGGTTTCTTGCCTTGGACAACATGGATCATAAGGTGTTTAACACTTTGGACCTCTTATCATTGATGCCGGATGTTTGCTAGATAGTTTTTATAGTCATCATTTTGGTAGGACTCATGTTACCTTTCAAAGTAAAATACAGGAAAATATTTTTATATTAAGTTTATTTAAGTAACAAAGATTATATATGTGTATATGTTTGTTCCTTTAACACTTTTTAAAAAATTAATGAAGTTTTCTTTTTATAGGTTGGTGTTGGAAACATTTTTATTTGCAGTTACTTTGTCTACTTTTACTACCGTACCTTGTTTGTGTTTGTTGGGACCAAACGTCAGAGCATGGCTGAGAGTTTTCAGTAGAAATGGGTAAGTTTTAATGTCATGTTTTAGTGATGTTGGAAGTTTTTTAAAAGAATTAATGTAGTTTTCTATTCATGGCAGCGAGTCGATTGTTCCATGAGCATTTCTCAGCATGTACGGTTTTCGGAGATGCCTTCAGGGCCCACTGCACTTGGGGACTGGGGGGAGAGGAGGAGTGGGGTGCACTTGAGGGGGGTCCAAGCAGGCAGAACCACAGGTCCCTCCCTCTACTTCAGCAAGATTAGCTATGCATTCTTCTGTAGGGTAGAATTCCACTAAACCTTTTGTTTGGAAAACAGTCTCTGCTACCAAAGGAAAGCTTTGAAAACCGCTCCTCAGGGATATTTCATTACTGTGATAAAGTTGCTATAGATGAAATTGCTTCCATACATCTTACGAGGTGGAATTGGGGTCCACAACCTAAAAATGTTTAGTATAACCACCACCATTTCTTGTTTAGTCTCTACTGTGGTAATGACATCTGAGTGCACGTTTTACAGAATTTTATTTCCTTAGCGGCCAAATATATTTTCAACATAGCTAAATTAAAATCTTAGCTTCTTGAAAGGCATTGGGATGATTTCTATGAAAAATGGTTGAGTCGTAACTAATGAAACTGGAAAGGTACTTGGTGCCCATCCTTTTGTCCCGTTGATCACCTAGCCGCGAACACCCCCAGCTCCCACTCTGTGTGTGTGTTGTGCGTGTGGGCTCCGAGGTGCTGGCCATGGTTCTCTCCTCGCGGGACTTGCACATGTGAGGGACAAGAACGAGATGGGCAAACAGTGTGAGGCTAAAATTGTGTCAGTCAGACAATAAGTGCTGTGGGAACTCAGAGGGGTAGGAGACCACTGAGGAGCGAGCTGGGGGTGGGATGACCACATTGTTACGACAGTATCCCAAATGGCATTAATTTCTTTTAGCATTTTAGTTTGAAATTTTTATACAGTGAAAACTGATTGAAACCTTATTGGTTTGATGGGTGATTTATCTGGCTTTGAATTCTCTTTCTGACAATAGTGTATTCGAGGGAGACATCTGATTCTACAGTTAGTCTTATGATAGTATGGCACATGCAGTCCTAAAAATCCCTGCACTGTGCAAACTTGGTCAATCAAAAATGCGTAAAGAAAGATGGGGACCTAATACAAATGGTAGGATGGTTTTATACTTGTTAAACAAGTTAAGAAATATAAAAATATAATAAATGTACTTTTCCTGAGGAAAAACCTGAAATTTGCTTTTGGGAGCAGGTATGGGAGGGGTTGCTGCTTGTAAGTCATTATCAAGTGGTAAAGGGAGGTCGTTGGGGACCTGACAGAGACAAGGCCAGGTGTGCATGGAGCAGTTCAGACACAGAAGGGGAATTGGGGTAGCTGGGAGATAAGCTTTTCAAACAGTATTGAGACGTAATGCAAATATAATACAAAGTATGCAATTAAATGGTCTTTACTATATTCACAGATATATGCAGCAATCACCACAGTCAATTTTGGAACATTTTCATTACCTTAAAAAGAAACACTGTACTCTTTTGCCATCACTTCCTTATTATCCCCTCTTCCCCAGACCTAGGTAACCACTAAACTGTTTACTGTCTCTATAGATTTGCCTGTTCTGGACACATCATAAAAATGAAATCATATAATATGTTAATCTTTTGTGATTGGCTTCCTTTCACTTAGCTCGATATTTCAAGGTTGATCCATGTTGTAGCATGTACTAAAATCCTTTCTATGGCTGAATAATATTCCATTGTATAGATATACAAGGTCTGTCCAGAAGGTATCCAGCCATGTGATATGGAAAAATAGAAACATTTATTGACGAAGATACAGTATACAAGAAACATACAAGGTACATAAGACAGTGGCACCTCAGTCCCCTTCAAAGTAGGCACCTTGGGACCTCACACAGTTCTCCCAGTCACCATCAACTGCCCCATTGTATTTTTCTGAATCTCATCAACAGTCTGAAAAATCTCTTCCCTTTCAAAAGTGATTTTAGTTTTGGAAAAAGCCAGAAGTTACAGGGTACCAAATCAGGGCTGTAGGGAGGCTGAATCACCTGGGTGATCTGACGTTTTGCCAAAAAACTTTAAACGAGATGTGATGCATGAGCAGGGGCACTGTGACGAAGCTGCTAATCACCAGTTGCCCATAGCTGCAGCCTTCTGAATCATCTGAATGCTTTCCATGGAGGAATGTTCAAGTTTAACACAAAATTTGATACAGGTTCGTTGCTCTGTTCACTCAGACACTTTGAATGTGATGGCCACACAGTACACATGCTCACTCACTGGCATCTAGTGCCCCCACTGACTGGTACAGTGAAGACGGCATTGTTTGCACATGCACATTCCAGTCACTCTCCTTGGCTGCCAGGTTACGCAGATGTCACACAAGCCATTCTTGTTATGTTAACAATGGCTGGACTTTTTCCCGAGAGACCTCATATACCACCAATCATCCACTGATGGACATGTGGGTTGTTTCCACTTTTTTGCTGCTATGACTAAGGGCTATAAACACTTGTGTATGGGTTTTTATATGGACTTATGCTTTCCTATCTCTTGAGTAGAGATGCCTAGGAGTGGAATTGCTGGGTCATATAGTAACTCTACATCTAATTATTTTAGGAGCTGCCAGTCTCTTTTCCAATTTACATTCCCATAGCAGTGTAGGAGGGCTTCGATTCCCCTACATCCTTGCCAGCAGTTGTTTATCTTTTTTTTTAAAGATTTTTTAAATTTTTACAGAGAGGGGAAGGGAAGGAGAAAGAGAGGGAGAGAAACATGAATGTGTGTTGCCTCCCGTGTGGCCCCCAGTGGGGACCTGGCCCACAACCCAGGCATGTGCCCTACCTGGGAATCAAACTGGTGACCCTTTGGTTTGCAGGCCAGCGCTCAATCCACTGAGCCACACCAGCCAGGGCGATGTTTATCTGTGTTTTTGATTATCACCATCCTAGTGGGTGGAGAGTGTTATGTCATTGTTATTTGTTTGCATTTCCCTGCTGACTAATGATGTCAAGCATCTCTTCATGTGCCTATTGGCCATTGTATAGTTCCTTGGAGAAATGTCTACTTAGATCCTTTGCTCATTTTTTCAACTGGGTTATTTGCCTTTTTATTATTAAGTTGTAAGAATTCTTTGTATACCCAAATGCAAGTCCCTTGTCAGATACATGATTTGCAAATATTTTCGCCCTTTCTGTATGTTGTCTTTTCATTGTCTTGACAGTGTCCTTTGGTAGTGCTGGTGGGAATGTGAGTTGGTCCAGACTCTGTGAAGGGCAGTGCGGTAATACCTATAATTACAAATGCCCATCTCTGACCCAGCAGTTCTGATAGGATTTTATTGTAAATATACTGGTATACCTACAAGATACTTACGATAGATTATTCATTGAAACTTTGAAAATAGCCTAAGCGTCCTTTAATCAGAGATGGATTAAATGAAATTTAATCTACACCATGGAATGTTACGCAGTTGTGAAAAAAAAAACAAGTCTTTATTTACTGAAATGCTGGTAAGTGGAGAAAAGCAGGGTAGAAAAATGTGTGTAGGATGCTGCCACTCATGTAAAAATTTGCAGGAGAGCATAGATATACCTGTGTATCTTTGGAAGAATACGTAAAAACTTGATAAAACACTGGTTGGCTCTGGAGAGGGCATCTGAGAAGCCAGAATACAAGATACGGAGACGCTCCACTGACCACCCTGTGGTATCTTTTGAATTTGAGCATTTTAATGTACTGCATAGTCAAAAAGAAAATTTTAAATTAGTTAGATTTTGCCAATACTTAACTTACTTTAAACTTACTTTTTGGTTATTGAAAAGTTAGACCTGTGTCAAGAATGTTAGATTTCTCTGATGCCACCTAAATTTTAGTAGACTATAAATATATCCTAAAATTTCGAACATACAGCCAGAGAACAGTTCAGTTGCTGGAAAACTATGGCTAAAAATAATTGGTTTGTTATAAAACATTTTATTTAACATCACACAGTGCATGGCATGAAATAGCAATATGCAAAAAATACTTCAGTAACTTTTAAAGAATTTTTATACAGAGTCTGGCAGAAATAAGGCCTGCTTGAATGTGGTTGGTAGGGTAATAATATGGGTGTAATAATTTATAGTTTAAATTTGAACATTTCCCCTAATGTCATATGGTATGCTTGAGTGTGATATTGTTATGTTACAGGATTACATGCTTGTGATTTTGTAATAAAAAAGGGGCATTAGCCCTGGCTGGCGTAGCTCAGTGGATTGAGCACGGGCTGTGAACTCAAGGGTCACAGGCTGGATTCCCAGTCAGGGCACATGCCTGGGTTGCAGTCCAGGTCCCCACTGGGGGCCACGCGAGAGGCAACCACACACTGATGTTTCTCTCTGTTTCTCCCTCCCTTCCCCTCTCAAAAAAATAAAATAAATAAAATCTTTTAAAAAAATTAAAAAGGGGCATTATTTGTGCTGGACTCTGTGTATGTTATAGCATTTAATTCTCACAGCAATTTGGTGAGATACTTCTATTTTCACCATTTTCTAGACAAAGATATGGAAAGCTGACAGGTTAAGTGATGTGCCAGAGCCCAATAGCCAGAAAGAGATAGAGCTGGGGTGTGACTCCAGATCATCTGACGGTATAGACATGTTTAAAAGACTCCACTAATCGAGGGTCAGAAAACGAGTTCCTACCCTGTCTTCACTACTTGGTGGCCAATGGTGTTAGATAAGCTATTTAACTTTACAGATCCTCATATGTAATATTGTTAGAATAATACTAATTGCACTTTACAGGGTTATTGTCAGAACTGAGTGTGAAATGATGGGTGAAATCAAATACTAAGTGCTCAAGAAATGTTTGTCCAATGGACTAGCACATGCCATGGAGCATTTTTATATTTCATACTTCCAATCCGTCTGCCTTAGTGCCTCTTCCTGGTGCAGGTAGTGGACCAAGCAGTGCAGGGCACGGGCACTCACGTGCACAAGGAGTGCTAGTTGAAAAAGGAGGAACCGTTTTTTCAGTTTATTGCATGGAAAATTAACTCGAACTTTTTTACGAGAGGGGAACTCAAGTCTTCCCATCTCTACCGTACATCAGTGATTGCTACCTTTCTCCCTAACACTCTGATCACACCTAGGATAAAAAGCATGTTGAGTTCTGAATAACTTAAGGAATAATTATTAATTCAGTAGATTAACTTGTTTAATGTTAGAGCTGGCCTTCATAAATGTTCACTTTAAGGCAAAATATTTTTAAATTTCAAAGATCTGGTGGTTCTGCAGTAAAAATATGAACTACCCACAAAAATCAATTACTTTTGTATTATTTTAAAATTGTCCCAATATACAGTTAGCATTATTTATATTGAGTCACAACTTTAAATTCAAAGGATTCTTCTTATTTAAAGACATTATATAAAACATGACTATGTATTTTCCTACCCAATAATTATTTACAACAGAAATTAAAGTTCTGATTTGAAGTTCTTGTGCTATAGTTCTAATTAATTAAAAGTATTTAAAATATTTTAAAGTACTGATTGAAGATTTTAGAGCTTACAATATTTTTAGCATTCATCCTGTGTTTTAGTGTATAAAATATGGTAGAGTTTTTGTTTTGTTTGTATAAAGCTAGCCCTTCTGATATTATTGAAATATGATAATTCAGATATTCAATATAAATGGGCCAATTTTGAATTAGGTTAATATCTCACTTAGTATTGAATCCATATAAATGTTTTGTACTACTTTGAAGTGAAATAAATATTACATCCTAATTTTTAATGCATTTATTTGCATGTTTAAATTGAGTGACTGGTAATAGTTGAAGACTGAGAAACACAAAAGCTTTAATTGTGAGGACCTTGTTGGAATTATATCCCAAGGGTAAAGGACTTTGGGATACTATTGAGATTTATTTTAATACATAATTAAATGATGCTTTTAATAAGACTTTCCCTTAAAGTAAATGCAGTTATTCTAGATTTTTTTAAAGATACTATTTTAAAGAAAATTGAAGGTAGAAAAGTCATTTGGTTTCTGTAAAAGTTCTGCCAACTTTTTGGTATGCTTATTACTGAGTGAATATAGTCAATTTGTACTACTTTAATTCCCTTTGTTGCCTTTGTATTACAGTTATTGTGGGGTTTTTTTCATTTGCATATTTTCTTCTAAAGGAAAATAATCTGACTACCGTAAACCTCTATTTCTCAGTGAAGTTTGCTTTTTGATTTATTAGTTCTTTTATGCTGTTAGGTTAGATGTTTAAGTGAGAGTGTGACCACTTTTGATGAAATGAAAAAACCTGGATTTCTGAATAGGTTCTTGAATCTTTGGTTATGTTGCCAAGGTAAAGACCTATTTGTGTAGAGAAAGACCACAGGCCTCTTTCTGTCATCTTTGCATTGAAGTGGATGTTATATTGGAAAAACCACTGTAGACATTACGAGTGAAAAGATATGAATAATGAAAAATGTGTACATACAAAAAATAGGTAGTTTGGCCTGAATGTGGGCATAAAAACTTAATGGTAAAAAATGGATTGGTTTTAATACTAATTCAGTGGCTAAGGGGAAAGTTTATATAAGAATTTAGTAAAATATCTTTCCACCACTAGGAGGAGTAGTGTGGTGTCTCCTTTTCAGGCGAACAGTTAAAAAGATCAGCCCCATCTCAACAAGCACTGCTCTGCTGATGGTCTGTCTGGTTCACAGTGTTTGCTGTGTTTACTGTGAACTGCCTCAGGCACTTGATACAGTGGCACATGGGCAGCCACAACACTGTCCCATTTATTTCAATTAATATTTGACGTAATGAATTGCAGTGGAGTCAGTATGGACAGTGACTGGGAGAAGGTGAGGTGTCTCCACAAAAGAAAGAGCAAAAGAGCACCAGCAAGCATTTAGAAATAATGCTTAGTTTCTGTGGAATATTTAAGGATGATTTAGTGACAGGTACGTAACCAAATAGAAGGGAAAAAAAGAGGCAGTTCTTAACATCTAAGGGAAATTTAAAAATGTATTTACTGTAAGAACCACCGTGTGATGAATATTTTCATAATCATAACCTGCGCATACAGTGCTAGGGACTCAGCAGAGAGGAGGCGATGTTCCAGTCAAAGAGGGGTCGTGAGTCAGAAATGTGAACGTGGGGATGGCAGGCTCGTGGGTAAAGAGCGCTAAATCTTCTTCCAGTGTGGAAAGCAGAAAGTAACTAAATTTTAAAAAATCCATTCATAATGTATATTCTTTTAAATTTGAGTTACATAGAAGAAACAGTGAAGAGTTGCAAGTCTACTGCAGGGAGGGATTTCTATTAATAGTCTAATTGTAATCTTTTATTTTAAAGGTATTTATTAGTTTGATAAATGTGAAATTATAATTTTAAAAAGACAGACTATAAAGGTTTTCTATTGAACTTGGTCTTGGTTTCACTTTTTATGTACTTAATATATGTAAGACCATAAGCACTCTTGGATACCTCAAACAAAATAGAGGACAGCCTCTTGAACGTTGGCACTTTTTAATCTTAATTCCAAGGTGGCCACAAGCATGCTGTAACAATGAAAAATGTGAAGGCGTGGATCTTACCCCTTAGCCCAAGGAACCTGGAGCTCAAACGTTAGATAACACATGTACACACATCTTCTTGAAACGTGGCTCTGATCATATTGCTACCTTGATTTAAAACTTTCAGTGATTCCTTTAGTCTGACTTTTAAGGCTTTTCTAAAATCCTTACCCGAAACCTGCCACAATGAGACAACAGTCCACACTCACTAAGATGGCTGTAATCAATAATAGCAAGTGTTAGCAAGGATGTGGGAAAATTGGAACCCTCATACATTACTGGTGGGAATATAAAATGGCTCAGCTGCTTTGAAAAGCACTTTGGTACTTCCTCAAAAGGTTAAACAGATACCATATGACCCAGCAATTCTATTCCTTGTTATATCCCCAAGAAAAATGAGATTGTGTGTTTTCACAAAAATTGTACAAGAATGTTTACATTAGCATTATGCAAATTATGCAAAATAGTCTAACAACTCAAACGTCCATCTACTGACACTGAAAAAA
Organism: Trachops cirrhosus; assembly: GCA_028533065.1. Classification (NCBI taxonomy): domain Eukaryota; kingdom Metazoa; phylum Chordata; class Mammalia; order Chiroptera; family Phyllostomidae; genus Trachops; species Trachops cirrhosus. Next base: position 121,004,715 of record CM052543.1, read on the forward strand.
AAAAGTGGTGTACCTCTACAACAAAATATTTGGCAATAAAAAAGTATTTTTACAATGCTATAAAATAGATGAACCTTGAAACATTATGTTAAATGAAAGAAAGCCACAAAAGACCACATATTACATAATTCCACTCATATGAAATGTTCAAAACAGGCAAATCCATGGAGATAGAAAGTAGATGAATGGTTGCCTAGGGTTCGGGAAAAGAGGGAGAGGGGAGTTACTTCTAATGGGTAGAGTTTCATTTTGGGGCGATGGTTGCACAAATCTGTAAAAAAACCCATTTAATTGTGTACTTTAAATGAGTAAATTGTATGGCTAGAAAAGGATTTTCTGGGGGCAAGTGTTTCCTATACTCGGTAAAGCCGTTATTCAAAAAAATCCTAACTCTAACCTACTTTTCCAGTCTTATTTCCCAGTCTTCCACTTGGCCTCAATCAGTTTTACTTATGTTTTTTTTACCTGCAATGCAACTCTTTCTCCAGTTCCTCACAACCAAATGCTACCCATCCTCCTAAATCCAGCCAGACTTCCTCCTCTTACACTCGTATGAAATGGAAAAAGTACATTCTGTTCTCAACCTCGACCAGACTGTGTGTCTCTGGGCATATCACTTTATGTATTGCAATGCAGCCAGGAGTTGCGTGTTAATCGATGGCTAGTCAACATTTGTCAGCCACCTATAGTCAAAAGTTACCCAAGAAAATCTTAAATTGCCTGAACAGTACAATTCTCTTTGTATGTTTAACTCGCCAGTTTTTCCCCCAGCTTGGAACAGATCTCTGTTCTGTTGAATGCTAGTTGAAAAAATTGAGTTGCATCTATAGGTGTTACATAAAGAACAACAGTAACACAACTTTGCATGTATGATGATTGACCCCAACCTTCTTCCAGCCCCAATTTTCAATAGAAACAAACTAAAGCTCTTATCTTGTTTAGATGAAGGGGGAGGGGTAATAAGATGGACAGGTGATGGATTGGTTTATAAACTGACTTGTCATTTGGAACTTCTTTAATTCAGTGTACATTTTGGTGTAATAACCGGCTTATTTCTAATGAAAGAAATCCAACAAAACAAATGTTTTTCCCTTTTACCACACTAAGTGAAAGAAACTGCTTTTTCATAAACTTCATAATAACCCTGCATTTTAAACAACTGAATATCTAGACCCCACTTACTGCATTGTGGTAAGGTTTTCTCTACTGTAACCAGACTGATATTCCACACAGCAGGCTGAAATCAAGAACTACTAAGAGAATGGCAGAGTTTTTTGTCTGTCCACCTTTACATTTAATAAAAATGGTAGGCAGCCCTGGTTGGTGTGGCTCAGTGGATTGAGTGCCAGCCTGCAAACCAAAGGGTCACCGGTTCGATTCCCAGTCAGAGCACATGCCTGGGTTGCGGGCCAGGTCCCCAGTTAGGCATGAGAGGCAACCACACATTGATATTTTTCTCCCTTCCTTCCCCACTCTTTATAAATGGAAGAATGTTAAAAAAAAAAAGGTAGCCAAAATCACTGAATCTTTTGAAATATTTTGTTGTTCTCTAATCCTCCACCAAATAGAGCTGTTTTGTTTAAACAATATGTGCCATAAGAAGGACTAGTTGAATAATGAAGCCCCCTCCATACAGTGGAACACTGTTAGAACTGTTAGGAAAAACAGCAGCGAAACTGGGTTTATAACTTGATGCTTTGAGTTTTGTTTTGAAGGATGTACACATAGATGTGTGTGTTTGTGCAGCTATGCACATATCATTGTAAACAAATGTGTGTATTTGTGCATGCATAAAATATTTCTGGAAGGATAGATGTATGTAATAAGTTGGTAATAGAAGTTGCTTCTGGGGAGAGGAACCAGCAGTGATGACAAGGGCAGGAGGAAGACTTCGATTTCACTACAGGTGCTGTTCCACGTTGTCTGCCTTTCACTGTGTGCACATTAGCTTTCCAACGGAAAAGCACATCTTGCCAATTAATGTTTATAGTTCATGGTAAATATGTCAGTTTGAGGTGTCTGTTTTAAATGAACAGAACATGTATGCATCTTGTTAATTTATGCTTCTCTTTGTTTGATTCTGCACCAGCTGAGATATGCACCACCACTAATTTATGTATTTGTGTTTTACAGAGTTACATCCATTTGGGAGAACAGTCTCCAGATCACTACAATTTCTAGTTTTGTAGGAACATGGCTTGGAGCCTTTCCTATTCCACTCGATTGGGACAGACCATGGCAGGTTGGTTTTAGCTACTTAAAGCAGCAAAATTAATGTTTGTACAATAATAAAACTGATGCAGCTAACACACGTATACATGTGTTAAACTGTTAAAGTGTTAAACTGTTTTGTTGTTCAGTGCAGTAGGGATGCCAGTTCCCTCTGTCCCCGTAATCTAGGCGATTTCTCCTTGTAGCAGGTCTCAGTGCCACAGGGTCAGCCTGGTTCTACCTTCCAGCAGATTTCTTCTTCATATATAGGTGAATAAACAAGCTTAGTTTGTGGATAGGTCTAGTTTTTTTTTTTTTTTTGAATAGGCCAGAGGTTACAGGAATTCCCTGTTTTCAACTTTGATACTCATTGCTTTTGTGGTCTTTGAGTCATGTTTTTGTTTATGTGATTGATGGCCAAATTGAATGTTGAGCTTGAAAATTTATAAAAGCATGTAGTAAAGTAGGTTTTTAAAAGGGGTACACAATCTGATGGAAGCTTGTCAACATCAGGGTTTTCGTTTCCTGTCTCAATAGGATATAGCTCGTGAGCTAAGCAGAGCACTATAAGGTAAGTGTTCTTTCTGTCCCCATTTTACAGGAGAGGAAACTGGTATGAGGAAGATGGGTAATATTTTCAAGTTCACTGAGCTAGTCACGGTCTTAATTTTTAATGGCTTAGTAGCATGCCATTGTATAGTTATTCCAAAATTTATTTAACAAATTCACTATTGATCATGCAGGTTATTGCCATTATTGTGTTATTATAAACAGTGCTATCATCAAAATCTGTACCTTCCCAGATTTTTCCAATTTTCTTAAGATAATTTTCCCCAAATGGAATTGTGTTATTTAAAAATTTTCTTTTCCAAACATGAATACAATTTTTTTCTGATTATAAAGATAGTGTACATTTATTTAGAAAGTTTAAGCAATATTAATCATTATAAAGAAGAAAATAAAAATTATCAAATATCCAACCACCTAGATGCCTTTAAACTTTGGACTTTAATGCTACTACCTACAAAATGGAATTAAACAAGATAATCAAATCTCTTTTGAGCATACTTATTTCTTAAACAAAATTGATTGTCTTTAAAACAATTTTAAGTTACTTTTAAATATGTGTACTTATTCCCATCAGATACCGGATAAATGAAGCATTGTTATATATAAAAGTCCTTTTTGTTTTCTCAGGTTAGTAATTTAATATTTGGGAAACATCTATTTATTTTCTAAAGTCACAGACGCCACAGCTAATTCTTTCAAAAATCGAAGCTAGGGATCATAAGGATTATAACTAAATAAATCACTACAAATAATGCTAGAGTGAGGGATAAAACTAAGATTATGGATTTAATTATTGAAGAGTAGCTATTTTTAGGTACTTGGTATTTCCGTTACCAAAGGGTATTATTCAGTGTTTTAGACAGACCAAAATAAAATGCTAATTTATATGAGTAGGACATGTTGCAAGCACGGGAGAAAAATAACTGTAATACCTAACTGACAGAGAATGGTTTTGGAGTTGAAAGGTGGGTTCGTTGTAAAGTCGTCGTGCTGGTAGTGCTCGCTGGAACTTCAGCGTGAGACAGAATGGTGCTGGCCAGGTTCACTCATGGGCCTGATCATGGCAAGAACTGTTTTTGCGTCACTTTGACAAACAGTTCCAGACTGGAGGCCACGCATCTCACCGGACGGCCCTTCCCAGATTCGTGTGCCCGTAGGCACAGGAGAGTGGTGGAGTCTACACAAACCAGTGCGGATTTGCAACTGGGGAAACGAGTCCAGATGAGTAGGCCATCGGTACTTGTACTCCTACGTCAGACAGTAGCATTTGCTCTAAGAACATCTGGAAAAATACCACTTAGAACCAAATTCAGAGGCTAATATAAATGGTCATTTAAAACCAGTAGAAGTGTCAGCAGGCTTTGAAAGATGAATTCTGTCATGCAAATGCAAATTTGTCATGAGTACGATAAAAATAAAATTAAAAAGTAGCTGTGAGAAATTTAGAAATGGCTGCCTGGGTTTCATCTTCCTTTTTTGTCTGAAAGAGCCAGTAATCCTAGTGGTTGAGTTGCTCTGACTGTTCAGGGTGTTCTGATCTGCAGATAGGTCGGTTCCCCTGTGGTATCTGTGATCACATATACCTCTCCGAAAGTTATAATTATATTGCAACACGTATTTTATGAATTTATTAAAATATACCCCAAATTAAATAATCTTCGTTTGTACCTGAACTGCTTGGTTTATAGTGGAGGCTCAACAGTTACGGAGTCATTCATGAGACTGTAAGAATGACACAAATGTCCGCCGGGGGTTGGTTTAGAACCCATTTGTCCTTACACTTCTTAAAATCGTGAAAAACAGCGGCTAGGAGCAGGAATCCCCCTTCTGTTTTCAGGGGAGCTGCGTATGGTTAATACAATGTGGTGTGTATTCTCATAAACTTTATACTTTCTAGATATTTCATGTGAAGAACAGTGTGTATTAAAAACTATTATATTACAAGGGCAAGGGAATAGTTCCTACAGCAGGGTATAACATCACTCACGAACAATTTTATTTGTTCTGAACTGCTGGTTCTAATTATTACCTCACTGTGTCAGTTACCAAAGAAATAGTTACGTTAGTGATCGTGTAAGTTTAATTTTTTCACATTAGAACATGTAATGTACAGTGATACCGATGCATGGGACTGTGCAGCTTTCATGATTTAATTCAATATCCTCGTGTTTAAGTACCAGAGGTGCGTATTCCTGTTCTGCACATTGGGAAACTCGGGCTCCGACGTTCAGTGACCTGGTCAGGGTCACATGGCCAGGAGGCGGCTGGCCTGGCCCGCAAACGCCGATCACCCCCGTTCCACTGGCCCATGTTCCTTCCCAGAAAAGCAAAGTTCCTAAGTAAAATAGGACGTATTTTTAAAAGTAGTCTAATGTTCTCGTATAATTGTTTAAAAACTTTCTATTGAGTATTTTAACTAATTTCAACAATCATAATTACCTAATTACAGTTATCTAATAAATACTGATCATTTTAGTAAGGAAATCTGCAGCAACTGGCTGTTACATAGTCTCAAAAGTGTGTGGCTGTCATTGATTGTAATGCCATGACAAAGTCTGTTTGCATTTAATATATGCCAAGGGGACCCATGTTAATAGTGTGCATATTATAATTAAGTGAAGTGTATTTAAACGGCTTACTCTTGAATCACAGATTAACAAACAAATGCCATCCCCAACATTGAAAATATTTCTTGGACCAACTAGAACGGTTAATTAAAATACTTGCTGGAGTGATGGGATTCTTAACCAGGAGCCCACAGTTGGGCTTTGGAGGTCTGTGAATCTAAAATTCTATGCACTTTGTATTTGTAATATGTATGGATCATGTTTGACAAGGAAACATGGATTCTGTTAGATGTAGTTTTTAAAAATTATTTTTAAAGTACTTAAAATTTGGGCAGGTTTGGTTTTTTTTAAATAGGAGCAGCTTTAGAAATCTGAGCTGTAGAAATTTGGGGAATGACAGTTTTCTATATTGGAACAACTTATACAGAGTGGGGAAAAAGTAGGATTACAGTTGAGTACATTAACAGTTTATTCTTGCATCACTATTTATTGCATTATTTTCCCATAGAACACCTGTTAGCCAACTTTTGCTGCACTGTGTATATGCCAATTAGGAATATGAACTAAGATTACCAAGTGTAGCTCACGAGTATTGGTCACCCGCACTGTGTGTCAGACCCCGGTACAGGGACGGCTGTGCGTTGCACATAGCGCGTCATCCATGTAGTCACTGCAGCAACCCCAGGAGGTGGTGAGCTTTATGAGGACCCTCACTTTGCAGATGAGAAACCAAGGCACCCAAAGGTTAGGTGACTTGCCCAGAGTCACATACTTAACAAATGGCAGAGCCGAGACTCTAATACAAAAATCAGTGTTCTTAATTCTTATTCTGTGCGGCTCAGAACATGCTTTGAAAAATACCGAACACTACGTAGATATACTCGTATTAGTGCATTTTCCTTTCCTAAAATGTATGCAGAGTTCTGTCAGAAGAGAGCAGTGTGGTTTTCAGGTGAAATAAGCTTGTGTAATTTTGAAATGCCTTTCAACCAGAAGCAATCATATGTTTAACAGAGAAAATACAAAGTTATAACTGTTATTTATTAAGAATTTTTTTAGCTTATTAGGATGAAATTGTTTCATTACAGAGAAATAACTTATTTCCAGATACCATGTACCCAGAACCTATAATATTAGGCCTTTGTTCATGCTGATTATTTTTAGAGAACACTGACCTTTTTTAAGTGATGAAAATGTAAGGAGTCATTTGATATAGAGAAAGGATAATAGTACACTAAGCAAGATACTTTCTTCACATGAAGTAGCTGATCATTTTTTTAAATGTTTTCCTTTTTAACAATAACTTTAATAGTTTTACCCACTTGCAGTTTTATTATCTTTTGTTACTCAGTGTGGGGGTGTTTCTTCTATTTTGTGATTTAAAAATTTTTTAATTCATAAAAATTGGATAAAAAGATGACCATCGTTTTGGTGGCAAAGAATGTGAAGGACTTCCTTTACATGGATGTCTGAGTTTTCTGTTTTCCTTAAACAAAACAAGATAATTATTTACAGCCATCACAGATTACTATAATTTGGAGAAATATAGCAATGCAGTTGAATTATCTGTTCAATAGATAATACCATGGTTTTTTTTCAAATCCTCTTAGACATGAAGAATGTTACATAGAAACATCTCTGTATATGAGACAAGTAAATAGTTTTAAATTATAAACGTCAGGATCTAATTATGAAAATACATGGTTAAGCTAGGATTGCTTGACAAGTCAATCTGAATTCTGTTGCCCTAGTATAGGCTTAATTTTTTAAAAACAATTGTAAAGTTGGTAAGAAATTGCTTGAAGGAAAATCATTAGCGGGCAACCTCCCCCCACTCCTTTCAGCTACTCCTTTCCTCAGTCCCTGTCTTGGCCTACAACAATCAGTGAAGTTACCCTTGTATGGAGAAATTCTCTTCAAAGTCTGACTGCATTACAATGAACGACCACTTTGGAAAGCCTGGTTCGTCACCAGGAAACAATCTTCAAAACCAGTCCCACATTTTAATTTGCTGACAGCATGGATTTCTTGAGGCGTTTAATAATAGCAAGTGTTCCAAGAAGACTTAACCCCTCATTAGACAAAACTTTTTAACCAATATTTATTTCATTTTTGGCATTCCACTGGAGGTGAAGTACAGCAGCTGTTCAGAGAACTGTGTGTGTGCATGTATGTATGTGTTTAGAAACAAAGAGCACATTGAAATTACAAAGTGATGAAGACAGAATTTAGTAACCCAAACTGGAATTTGGCTGGGATTCCCAAGGGATTACCATTCTCCCTGCTCTTGCACAGCGTGCTTTACAGCAAAGTGCAGATGCTTAACACTTGGCAGATGACGAGCAGACTCAACAGGAGAAACAGAGGGAAGAGCATTATCCCAAGTGTTTACACAGGGCGCCAAACCAAAACTGCTAAGGTAAGAAGTGCAGTGCTTTACATAGATAGTAAACTGTGCACGGTCTTTTATTTTTAATCCCATGTGTTAAGATGGGACACTGTTAAAGTAACAATCACTTAAAAAGCAACAACCAACAAACCAGTATTTAACTTGGAACTTAAAAATTAACAATTAAAAATCAAACGGAAGCAATGTCTAAAATAAGTAAGGTAATTCACAATAAAACCATAACTCAGGCTCTACTTACTGGAAATACGGTAGTTCAAAATGGGCTAACCTAAAATGTACCATTAGAGATAGAATAAAGGTATAAGTTAGCAAAGTGTTAAATAAGATTTCAGGGAGCCTCTACACTTACTTTTAAGAACTTCAGAACTGACTTTATATATATATATAAAAATATTAACTATAAGTTCATTCATACATGGCCTTATCTGAAGCAGTTTATTTGCACTCACTAGCAAAATTCATGTAAGATATTTTTGAAGTTTTTTGTTTCCCAGATATTTCACTACTTTGAACTAGTTGTTCCAGTGACTAGTCTGAATTTCTGTTGAGACCTTAGCCTTTAATGAAGATGCATTTCTGAAAATAAGGCAATTTTCTACAATCTGCATATGAATAGAAAACAAATCTTTGGTTCTCAGTTAAAGTGGCAGGAACGATTTTGCAAAAAGAAATACTAAAGAGCCAAAGCAGTGAAAAGGCTCTCAGTAAGCAATGGGAAACTCCAAACCCCATCAAGGTCAGCAGAGCACCTAAGGCACCTCGGGTTCAGATGATCCAATCATCTTTGCTCTGAGTTCTAATAATCTATGTACAGGACTTTCACCACCTGAAGGATGTGAAGCTGAAAGGGTAATGTCCAACTCTGATCACTGTGAAAGAGGAGGTCACAAGAGTTGATAAATGGGAGTGATACTGGAAATCATCTGTCTTCCCTATTTATAGATGAGGAAACTGAGGCCCGTTCATGAAACAAGTGATACAAGAGCTGTGTTTCCAGATTCCTAGTCCATTTCTCTTGGATTGGACAGATTCTAGATTTTAACTTTCGCTGGCTAGGCAAGTGTGAAGAGTTTCAGTGATGTGAATTTTAGAAAAAATAAATTCCCATAACCCCCCAAAGACAAGTTGGAAATGTATAATACTTGACTGTCTTAATTCCTTTATACCATGTGTTGGGCAACTTAGCTAATATACGAATTGATTTACACAGTTCCTTTCAATTTTAACTAAAAAACAGCAGACCAAAATTAAATGAGAATGTTACATAAGATTCCACTTGAGCATAAATAAGGCCATGGTACTTAATGGGAACCACCACTTTTTGGGAGAAAGAAGAGATCCACTGTCCAGTCCAGAGGAAGCTCCTGACTAGTTATCCAGTAGACTCTCCACTCTTCGATGGGGAGGATGATGCTTGTGTTTTAAAAAATCTCTACAAAGCTCACATACAATACAGTCCATCCTAGATTTGTGACTGATGAGTATTTAAGGCTGTCATTTTCAAGTATAAAAGTTTAGTGTTCGTTACCCAATCTGTGCAGTAGACATAGCTATAAGCTTGAGTCATGGAAATTAACAGGAGCCCACCAAGGACATAAAATCATAATTTAGGCAACTGCAAGTTTAAATGTAGAAAAGGCGGTGGGGGGGAATGTATGGATTACATTATGCTCCTCTCTGAACTGCATTGGTTTGTTCACACAGAAACTTTGCCTAATGTTACTGTCTGTTGCATGGCATTTGGAATAAGGCAGATCCACAGCAGACCAACCAAGGAAGCTTAGGGAACAGAACTAGTAATTAAGATGGTTCACCTCTAGCACAGTTCTATGGCCTGTTCCCCCAGAAAAAGATTAGAAATGGCTCTAGTATGCTTCACAGATAACATGAAAAAGTTTTCTTTAAGACAGGGCCTTTCACCTAGGGAGCAACGTGCACTGCTTGTGGATGGAATAAATCAATAGTATCTTTACTTCTGGCTTTGTGTACTATCGCCACATGTTACAGTTTGGCTGGAAAGCAATGAGTGTCTGGAAGCCACTGTTTTGAACTTACACTCTAGGTGTTTGACTTAAGTTGGTAGTTCTGTAACTTCTGCGATGGTTCCAGTACTGTATCTAAAAGGTGACATCAGTTTTATGATGGAAGCAATTGCTTTGTTATAAATTCCATGTGACATGCTTGAATTCTAGGTCTTTTCTCTTTACCACAATTCAAAGTTGCTTGTGGTTTGATCATCATATGCACTTCTCATTTCATGTGATATACAATACAGGCCAATGTGGAAATTCAGAAACAAAATGACCAACTTCAGAGAGCTAAATTGAGTCCAAGATTATGGCAAAGTCTGACCCAAAATTTTAATTTGTCATTTTAGCATGTCTCCCATGCAGTTTGGGGAGCATCAAACTAAATCTACAGTCGCCAGAAGCCTTGTTACAGTTAAATGCACATTAACTAAAACGTGTCCATTTTTAGTGTTCATGATAAATGCAGTTATAACCTTATTACATTTTTGGCATTCTTAAGAAAGCACACTAAGCTTTAATATAGAAATATTTAGGTTACACTTAACTTGTGCTCAAGTACTAATAAAACATTTGTTCTCTTTTGATCTCATACATGGTCTCCTCAGGTATGGCCCATCTCCTGCACGCTGGGGGCGACCTTTGGCTACGTGGCTGGCCTTGTTATTTCACCACTCTGGATATA